>JBBGZY010000587.1:0-1200000 GCA_037952925.1 Lithobates clamitans | reverse complement strand
GATTATCTGCTAAAAAATATACATAATGTTTGGGGGTTCTAAGTAATTTTCTAGCAAAAAATACAGATTTTAACTTGTAAACACCAAATGTCACAAATAGGCTTAATCGTGAAAGGGTTATACAGGATTTATATAGCACCGACAGTTTATGAAGCGCTTTACAACTTGAGGGTAGACCGTACAAATAAAATACATTTTAATACAGTAGGAATCAAAGGGCCCTGCTCGAGCTTATTTAGCAAGGGCCTGGGAGTATTCCAGTCAGGCTTTATAAGGTATGTAAATGGCCTTCACCTATAGCAAGGACTTTATTCAACTTTATTTACAGCTGCACAGTTTGTTTTTATTTACAGATGCCCCTTATCTGTATAGGCAGTTTTGTGGAAAAGGTGAACTATCCCTTTAAGAATCACTTTAACTGTACTTCTATATATCCCTAGAAATAGTTTCTGTAAGATACAATTGCAGAGAGAGATAAGATAATAGAAAACTATTCTAAAAGTAGATCTAAACCCAGTCAGTAAGAATATTATAAAAAAGCTGAAGGCTGTTACTGTAATTTTGTAATTTTTGTCTTTTTAAATCTGTAACTTTCATTAAAATAATACATGATGATCCCACCATTGCTTGGGCAATTCCTGTTTTGGGATGACACCTATCCCCTAATCATAGCCAGATCTAGCAGTAATGTGCTGGGATGGGCTGCTCCCGCCCCCCCCAGATTTCAGTAGTGCCCCCCCCCCCACAATTCACATCTCCCTCCCCCCTTCATCTTGGACACTGTGCCTAGCTGCTGAGCCCACAGGGAGGGTAACTGGGGTAGAAAGGGGGGGGGGTATAATTACAGAACCAATCCTCTGTGTGGCTCCCTCTGCAGCAGCTGAAAGCTGGCTTCTCCACTCCTCTTTCCTGCCAGCTTTCAGCTACTGCAGAGGGAGCCACACAGAGGATCGGTTCTTTAATTACCCCTCCCCTCCGTACCACCCTGATCACCCTTCCTGTGCACCATCCTCTTCCTCCTGCCCCCCACCCTCTGCAGCGCTGACGGTTTACCTCCTCTCCCGCCGGCTGCTGAAGGCACATAAGAGGATGTTTCAGGATGGAGAATGGAAGAAAAGGCTGGTAAATATTTTATATTTACCATCCCCTTCCTTTCCTGTACCGATCACTCACTGGTTTCATTTATAACTGCAGCGTAGTAAACTGTGTTTACTGGGCTTTAGTTTGTGAATGAACAGTCCAGTGCAGCTGAGGCCGCAGAGAAACGGATTGAGGAATTTATGTCTTCAGTCCCTTTCTCTGTCTCAACTGTGAGACATCAGGGGTCTGTTTAGACCCCTGATATTTCACCAAAGCCCCCCACCCCCAACAGAGTTCTGAAAAAAATATATTAATTTAAAAATTGTAAAATAGATAATAAAGAAAATTGTAAAAAAAAATAAAAAAAATTAAAAATATACAGGAATAGAGTTTTTGCCCAGAGTGGGGCTTTAAATGTAGAATGGACTATATCTTTATTTAAAAAACTAAAAGCAACACAGACTAAAGCTGACAACAATCTGTGCATCTGTATATGATTCCTTTATAATTCAGTTATAATTCAGCTATGACTTAATACATGCGTTATTATCTGCATGCTTATACCTAACTCAGAATCTTTAACATAAAATGCTAATGAAACTTATAGGTCTATCCATGTAAGTTTTCATACAAAATTCGCAAAGCCTTCACCCAGGACTGACTCTTTCTTCCTATGGAAGTAGAAAAATGTGTGAACCTTGAGAGAAAGCTGTGTGAATTTGGGGTAAAAACATTTATAAATAGACCCCCTAGTATGAATATATCATAATGCACAGACAGCTGCAGCCTCTAAGTACATGACCCTTTCCCGGATAATGTACAGGGTACCAGGCTACAACACAAATAAAGGGTCTGTACGTACAGTAAGTAAGGGAATTGTTGACAATATTTAATGTAATACTAGAAGCTGTGTATATCTAACATTTAAATGCATATCTAAGATTTTAAAAGCATATCTAAATAATAGTTTTTGTGGTCAGTTTGTTTTATCATTACATCAAGAACCATTCCTTCTGTTTTGACATGTAATATCCTTCAGAAAGCTTGGAAGAGCCCAGCTGTTCCTTTATGCTGACTCTGTGGAATTCTGTCAGCCCCTTAAAAATGTACACTGTTATAATGATACAGGGCTTCCTCTACGTCTTATATTTAGTGCTAGAAAAAAATCAGTACTTACACATGGCTGGGAAGAACACATAAATATGTGTAATAAAATGCAAACAGTACTAGATTAGTCATTTCTCAGTCTTTTCTGCATGAAATACATGTTGATGATTCATGCCTGTTTGCTTGAATAACATTTGTCTGACAGATCTTCATGATACAAAACATAAAGCATAAGTTTGTAAGGGGGTAGGGTGGTGATTGTTTGTCATGTCCTCCATGTTTCCCTCCTTACAAGCAAGGGTTACATGAGAGGCATACCCCGGGGTGGGTTCTTCTGGGCTACACACACATATGGGGTACCTCTATTTTTACAGATAAATGTACACCATGCATACCAACTTTTCTCCAGTCAACCCTCGGTTTTCCGTGTCAATGTACACCTTCTCCTTAACTTGCATTTTGGAGGGATACGCTGAGCCAACATCCAAATCCAATGTCCAGTGTTTTCCACTACAATTTCTAGTAGCGAAGTGCACTCAACTTTCGAACCTTCTGTACCTCTGTATGGATGTGGATGTGGAACCTCTGCAGTGCAATCCACTCCCAATGCTATGGGAGACAGAGCACTAGCAGAATGGGTGCTGACAACATCTTCCTTGCTGCTAGAGACCATGCCACCTATAATTGGTGCAAGCTGTCGACAGGCTGCTCGTTAAGCTTCCGTTACTATAAGTAACCATAGCCCAATGTGTAAGATCCACTGGTTGACTGTGTATGTGTGCCGGTTACTTACAATACACCTCTTTAATACTTCAGACCAGGCTTGGACAACGCTTCAGTACTTTACTTAGCAAAAGAGCAAAAATAGACATTTCACAGTCCAACAGGCAAAACATGATACTTTCCTAGTTCCCTAACTATGGCTACAGGCTTGTGTGCTGTCCCAGCATAGCTGCAAAGACATAGACCAGTAATTACAGTCCTTCAGAGGCATTCTCCAGCAGTGGTGTCTTCAGGGTGAACCCCAAGGTAAAAGTCTCTATTAGCAGGCCATGATGAGCGACATCCTGCTACTCCTGTATTGATTGGTATAGGAAAAAAATGACTTTAATGACACAGCAAGACTCGAATATCATTAAAACGTATATATTTTATTAAATATATACAAAATAGTTAAAAATGCTTTTTATCGCTGTTTCCTCAACATACAAAAATTCATTTATTGGTAAGCACCATCAACCCTAGTGTAGGGTGGAATCCTCCTACTCCTACGGGTCTCTTCGGCCGTCTCCATCCCTTACGGGTCTCACAACCCACAGCTGTGCTGGGGCTCTCTGGACTTGACTCCACTAACTCTATTCCAACCACGCATTCCACCTCCTCTTTGCACTGGACCACTGACCCAATTTATATGTCACAGGACAACTGGGCTGGACCCAGAGAAGAACTCACCAAAAAGCCCAAAGAACCGGGAAAGGCATTAACTCTTACCCTCACAGCCGGGACAGCACTTATCTAACTGTTTCAACCTGCCCAAAAGTTTATTTACTAAAAATATTAAGGATTATTCAATAATGGTAAGAAAATTAGGCATAGTATATTAACCAGTACCAATCAGATTTCATCTTGATTGGTTGACAACAGTACTCTTTAAAATGTATTTAAACCCAAAAACAAAAATTCAAAGCCCAGATTAAAGGTTTAGTTCATCTAAAAAAATTTTTTTTAAAAATACCCTACATAGTTCATACTATAATGCTAAACAAATCTGACTTTAAAAATATGCATTTATGCTCTTCCCATACCTGTAGACCATCCGTGCTGTCCTCTTCTCTAGGACAGACAAGCCATTACAATGATTGCCCCTTAATGGTACATAAGCAAACTCCATCCTTCTGAGCCCCGCACATGCGCTGCGCTATCCCATGTCACCCTAGATTCTGCAAAGTTCTCTCTCCTGTCGCAGCCGTGAGCTCATTTGCTTAGCGGAGAGTACAATACGTAGATGGGGATCAGAAGAAGGATGGTGCTTGCTCTTGTACCTCTAGGGTTCACATATCCTAATGACTTTTCCATCCAGGAGGAGAAGACAGAGCTGTTGGGGGCAAGCTCTGCTCCTACAGGTATGGGAAGGGCATAAATGCATTTTTGTAAAATCTAATTAGTTTAGATATATGAAATGATGTTTGTGGACTGCATAGAGTATTTTGTATGAAGGTAAACTAACCCTTTATTACATTCCAGGTGCATAAAAACAAAAGTCTTTCAATTTCTAATAAACTTTTTTTTGTAAAGCAGACACAGCCTGAGTAGAAAAGTTTGTTCCCTGCCAGAAACTGCAGAGTGGGACCCTTGCTCTTTGTGGGGATACTGTTGTTCCATTCATGCCTCCTGTTGAGTCATACCTATAACTCTGCAATCATCAAAGCTCAAGCAGCCTGTTCATTAGAAAACTATGGTTCTGACTCAGCAGGGGGTGTGCTGGACCCCTGCTAAGAGATCATTGCTTACCTACAAAGAGCAAGGATCCCACTCTCTAGCTGCTGACAAAGGACAGGTTTTTCTACCCAGGCTGTGGCTGCTGCTTGGCCTCCTACACATGGGCAATTACATGCATACACCAAATTCCAGCAGCAAGAATCAGAGGTTTCTCACAGTTAGAACGACAGCCTGTACAAAAGCTGCACGTATCTGCACAACCAGTGGTTACATGTTGTTAGGATGTCTGTGCCTGGATGCATTTGACTGGGTCCAGAGTCATTCATCAGTCCCTAATCACATGTATCTGTTGAGTGTGCAGATGCATGCAAACAATGACAGCTCTTCTCAGCCTGTCGTTACCTCGTACAGGCAGAGCAGACACCATTGTTTTCATACACCTGTCATTCCAGCTGCAAGTCCTTACACTTCTAGTTCCAAAACATCTGGACACTCAGAATTTGGGGTAGCTGCTCTAGAAAAGCCAGTCTCAACTAGTGTTCAATTGAACCCTACATTCCCCCAGGGGTTACTAGGGGTCCCCTGAGCTCTGGCTGACTGATCTCCCAACTGATTGTGCCTGCATAATTCCAGGGCCAACTCCACTTTGTGGAGCCAGCAATGTGACACCAGTTATGTTTTTAGCTGTCTGCAAGGGAGGCATTCTTCCCACTGACCACCAATGTAAGAGGCATTCTTCCCACTGGCCACCAATGTAAGAGGCATTCTTCCCACTGGCCACCAATGTAAGAGGCATTCTTCCCACTGGCCACCAATGTAAGAGGCATTCTTCCCAATGGCCACCAATGTAAGAGGCATTCTTCCCACTGGCCAAAAATGTAAGAGGCATTCTTCCCACTGGCCACCAGTGTAAGAGGCATTCTTCCCACTGGCCACCAATGTAAGAGGCATTTTTCCCAATGGCCACCAATGTAAGAGGCCTTTTTCCCACTGACCACCAATGTAAAGGTTTCTCAAAGACCCCCCTGATTTATTTTATTTTTTTTTTAACTGGGATTCCCTGAGGCCTGAAATTTATTTTAAGAGAAAGGCTGCTCTGGACTGACCAAACACAGACTCGTGTAGCATGCCTGCAAGCTGCCAAAAGTCACGTATTGCTACCCAAACACTAAACTAAAATAATTCCCAGTTCAGAGAAATCCTACTTATCCTGGAGCTCTGAGATAATTGTCTCATTTGTCTATTTCAAAATCTGAATTTATTATCTCTGAGGTCTATGATACTATGTAAACATATCCAGAGACATAAGATAGCAGTCTGAAGAAATGCTTTGTTTGTTTGCCTAAAAAAAGATTGCTTGTAGGAAAGATCTTCGGACAAAGATCACTAGAAAAAAATCAATATAAGAGCTTGGATTTTTTTTATCTGAAATATTTTGAACAGATTATATTTTCATATTTTTATTTATTTATTTTTTATTTCAAAGGAAAAGTCCACTTTTTTCAAACATGTAATAAATATACCCACATTATCACCTTTTACCCGCTTTTTCTGGCACTTTCTGTTTACATGTAACAATCTTTTTTTTGCTTGAAAATTACTTAGAACTCCCAAACAATATATATGTTTTTAAAGCAAAAGCCCTAGAGAAAAAATTGGTGGGTTTTGCAATCTTTTATCTCACATGGTATGTGCACAGCGGTTTTTCAATACATAACCCAATTTTTTAATCATAAAAGATGATGTTATGCCGAGTAAATAGATACCAAACATGTCACACTTTAAAATTGCGACACCAAGATCAGTGTTTTTCAATACTTTTGATTTTTTTGAAAATCATTGCTTCCGGGTCATCGCTTCCAGGATACCATAGCGGAGACCCGTTCAAAGCCGATCTCAGCTTTGTTTGGGTGTCCAACTAGCCGGTGGATGTGCTGGTTGGTAGCTCGGGTCTCCTGGTGGGACGAGAGAGCCAGAGAAAGCTGCAGAAGGCAATGCACTGGCTAATTCCCCGGCTCCAAGTCTGTACAGAGGTAGAGATCTGTAAACATAAAGCTGGAGGAAGTAAACAAAGGGCTACAAGTGTGGAAATGTCACTGCACTTGAGTTCCATTGAGGTCTCCTACGGTAGAAGATGTGACTTGTAGTCTCTCAATTCACATGCAGAGCCACACAGCAGCACCAACTTTAAAATTCAAAACTAAATTGAAACTTGCAGGGAAAAGCACCCCATGATTCAGGTAAGTGGGGCAGGTGCTGTTGAGGGGTCAGGGTCTAGGGAATGTTCCAATGTTTCATGTTACACCCTTTGTTTCTTAATAGTCAGCAGCTACAGTATTTTTAACTGTTTACTTGTAATTATTTTAAACAAGAATTAAGATCTTATTTAAATAGTTTTTAGCTAAAGGCAGTTATGATTTTCTAGATTTATTCACAAAATGATATCTAACGTGAAAAGTCTTTTTGATATATACAATTTCTTATACATATGCAATTATTATGCTTTCATATACAATTATTTTTTTATGGCCAGATAGCAGTTTTCTGTCTATATACAAACATTTGGAATCCTTATCATATACAGAGTATAAGAAGCACACATATAGAATATGCCTTTGTTTGAATTTGATTCAATATTTAGGCAAAGAGAAAATACAATTGGAGTAGAGTAAAAAAATAATAAAAAATATAACAACTGACCCATTGAATAGGCTCTAAAAATGGATTAATCTTAACAGCTTGATCTGTAATACCACCATGGCTTGTTACTTACAGCAATTATGCCGACTTGACAAAGAAATGAAATGCAACTTATTTTGTAAATGAGACTTAACCTTACACACATTATTAACACAGATTTATCTTACTTAGTCCAAATTGACTAATGACACTGGTCCAGTTCCAAATGTCCATGCTGTGTCCCTAAGCACAGCTTTTATCATCATGACCCTGCCTTCAACCTGTAGCCTGAAGGCCAAAAAGGCCTCGGAGTGGTCAGCACACCATCTGCCCATGTTAATGTAATTATTTTTCTTTTTCTGATCTGAAGGCAAATTTATTGGAGAAAAAAACATTTTCTACCATTAACAAATAAGTGATAATATGTTTTATGGGCTCACATGTTATTAACACCACAATTTGCAATAGCATTAACATTTCACATCAGTCCAATATTCCCATTCCCTGCTTGCTAATCTCATACAGTTAAAGTATAGTTAAACCCAAATAAAAAATAAATATACAATATCTCACAAAAGTGAGTACACCCCTCACATTTTTGTAAATTTTGTATTATATCTTTTCATGTGATAACACTGAAGAAATGACACTTTGCTACAATGTAAAGTAGTGAGTGTACAGCTTGTATAACAGTGTAATTTTGCTGACCCCTCAAAATAACTCAACACACAGCCATTAATGTCTAAACCGCTGGCAACAAAAGTAAGTACATCCCTAAGTGAAAATGTCCAAATTGGGCCATTTTCCCTCCCCGGTGTCATGTGACTCGTTAGTGTTAGGGGAGCAGGTGTGTTAAATTTGGTGTTATCGCTCTCACTCTCTCATACTGGTCACTGGAAGTTCAACATGGCACCTCATGGCAAATAACTCTCTGAGGATCTGAAAAAAAGAAATGTTGCTCTACATAAAGATGGCCTAGGCTATAAGAAGATTGCTAAGACCCTGAAACTGAGCTGCAGCACGGTGGTCAAGACCATACAGCAGTTTACACTGGACAGGTTCCACTCAGAACAGACCTCGCCATGGACGACCAAAGAAATTGTGTGCACATGCTCAGCGTCATATCCAGAGTTTGTCTTTGGGAAATAGAAATATGAGTGCTGCCAGCATTGCTGCAGAGATTGTAGGCGTGGGGGGGTCAGCCTGTCAGTGCTCAGACCATATGCCACACACTGCATCAAATTTATCTGAAGATTGCCAAGACCCTAAAACTGAGCTGCAGCACATTGGCCAAGACCATACAGCGGTTTAACAGGATAGGTTCCACTCAGAACAAGCCTCGCCATGGTCAACCAAAGAAGTTGAGTGCACGTGCTCAGCATCATATCTAGAGGTTGTCTTTGGGAAATAGACGTATGCTGCCAGCATTACACAGTTACATAGTTACATAGTTAGTCAGGTTGAAAAAAGACACCTAGTTCAACCAAAAAAAAATACAGTCCCATATACACAATCCTTTACCCACATTTGATCCAGAGGAAGGTGAAAAACCCCAGCAAAGCATGCTCCAATTTGCTACAGCAGGGGAAAACATTCCTTCCTGATCCCCCGAGAGGCAACCGGATTTCCCTGGATCAACTTTACCTATAAATGTTAGTACCCAGTTATGTTATGTACATGTAGGAAAATAATCCAGGCCTTTTTTAAAGCAATCTACTGAGCTTGCCAGAACCACCTCTGGAGGGAGTCCACATTTTCACAGCTCTTACTGTGAAGAAACCTTTTCCATATTTGGAGATCTTTTTTCCTCTGGACGCAAAGAGTGCCCCGTTGTCCTCTGTGATGACCTTAAAGTGAATAACTCGTTACCAAGTTCACTATATGGACCACTTATGTATTTGTACATGTTGATCATATCCCCCCTTTAATCTTCTCAAGAGGGAATAGACTCAGTTCCTCTAATCTTTCTTCATAGCTGAGCTCCTCCATGCCTCTTATCAGTTTGGTTGCCCTTCTCTGCACTTTCTCCAGTTCCCTGATATCCTTTTTGAGAACTGATGCCCAAAACTGAACTGCATATTCCAGATGAGGTCTTACTAATGATTTGTACAGGGGCAAAATTATATCTCTCTCTTTGGAGTACATACCTATCTTAATACAAGAAAGGACTTTGCTTGCTTTAGAAACCACAGCTTGGCATTGCATGCTATTATTGAGCTTATCATCTACCAAAACCTCCAGATCCTTCTCCGCCATTGATTCCCCCAGTTGTACTCCCCCTAGTATGTATGATGCATGCATACTCTTAGGCCCCAAGTGCATAACTTTACATTTATCAACATTAAACCTAATTTGCCACTTAGTTGCCCAATTAGACAGTGCATTGAGGTCTGCTTGTAAATTGGAGAAATCCTGTAAGGACGTTATTCCACTGCATAGCTTAGTGTCATCTTCAAAGTCCGAAATATTACTTTTAATCCCAGACCCTATATTATTTATAAAGATATTAAAAAGTAAGGGTCCCAGCACTAAACCGTGGGGTACACCATTGATAATCTTAGACCATTCAGAGTAAGAGTCATTAACCACTACTCTCTGAATTCTGTATTTTAGCCACTTTTCTATCCATTTACAAATCGATCTTTCCAAGCTTGTAGACTTTACCTTACACATGAGCCGTGTGTGAGGAATTGTGTCAAACGCTTTTGCAAAATCCAGATAGACAAGCAGACTAAGAACATGGATTACTGGAACCATGTACTGTGGTCTGATGAGACCAAGATAAACGTATTTGGTTCAGATGGTTTCAAGCGTGTGTGGCGGCAACCAGGTGAGAAGTACAAAGACAAGTGTGTCTTGCCTACAGTCAAGCATGGTGGTTGACATTCATTCAGTTCATTGAGGGAACCATGAATGCAAACATGTACTGTGACATACTGAAGCAGAGCATGATCCTCTCCCTTCGGAGACTGGGCTGCATGGCAGTATTCCAACATGATAACGACCCCAAACACACCTCCAAAACTACCTTGCTAAAGAAGCTGAGGGTATAGGTGATGGACTGGCTAAGCATGTCTCCAGACCTAAACCCTATTGAGCATCTGGTGAACGCCACGCCCAAGAGGGTTGAGGCAGTGCTGGAAAATAATGGTGGACACACTAATTAATAACACTTTGGGCCCAAGTTGGACATTTTCACTTAGGGGTGTACTCACTCTTGTTGCCAGCGGTTTAGACATTAATGGCTGTGTGTTGAGTTATTTTGAGGGGACAGCAAATTTACACTGTTATACAAGCTGTACACTCACTACTTTACATTGTAGCAAAGTGTAATTTCTTCAGTGTTGTCACATGAAAAGATATAATAAAATATTTACAAACATGTGAGGGGTGTACTCACGTTTGTGAGATACTGTGTATATATATATATTTTTTATATTAAAAAAATATAAAATAAGATAAACATTTAATGTGGTATAGGGTTTTTTTTCTTCCCTTGCGATGCAAACTTAGTCTTCTTTTATTTTAAATTATTGTGTTCTCCATGGTTCTGTGTCTCTTGAGGCTGGACTTCTGATTCATACACCCGCATCAATACATCAGCAGGTGCATGTCAGAATGTGATAACGTGGACAGGTATACGTCAATGGAGCTGGGCAGTCCAGATGTTGTGGATGCATTAGAAAGGTCACAAATATGTCCAGCACATCAGCATTCATCCTAAGTTGACAACGTTGGGCCTCCATAGACCAGGTCCAAAGAAAATAAAAAGAAGTATGTACTGAAAAAGGTGGAGACCCAAAGATAAGGAGACCCCTTATCTCTACCATCTGATTTTTTTTATTATTTGTTTGGATTTATATACACTTGAATATGATTTGCATTCTATTATGGACTGTTTATCCCTGGAAGAATTATTACAATCGTCATTGCCTTGTGGTCCATACTGTAAGGGCTTGTTCATAACGGATGCATTGTCTTGTATTGTGTAATAATTTTCAAGGCACAGATGATCAGCTGATAGCTTCCCATGGCTTCCACTACCATTTATATGCTGATAATCTATCTCTCACCCCATCACTGATTTACTAACAGACATATCAGCCTGGATGTCAAACCACTTCCTCAAACTGAATCTAAAACTGAGCTCTTAATATTTCCTCCCCCACATGCCCCTTCCCTGTCAAGATCAATGGCACATCTATCAGTCCGTCCCCACATGCCAGGGTGCTAGGGGTACGCTTAGACTCTGAACTGTCCTTTAGGGCCACATCAAATCCCTGTCCAAATCATGCTGCCTTAGCCTCCGCAACATTTTGAGAATACGCCCCTTTTTAACTAATGACGCCACCAAGCTTCTAATTCACTCCCTGGTTATCTCTCGCCTCGACTACTGCAACTCCCTCCTCATTGGACAACCTTTACACAGACTACCCCCCTTCAGTCCATAATGAATGCTGCTGCAAGACTCATCCACCTTACCAACCATACAGTGTCCTCCACCCCTCCTTCCACTGGCTTCCACTTACCCAACGAATAAAATTCAAAGTACTAACAATAATTTACAAAGCCATCCATAACTGTCCCCAGCTACATCACTAACCTAGTCCCAAAATACCAACCAAGCCGCTCTCTTCTGTCCTCCCCAAAATCCTGCTCTCTAGCTACCTTGTCACCTCCTCCCATGCTCGCCTCCAGTATTTCTCCAGAGCTTCTTCCATCCTTTGGAACTCCCTACCCCAATCTGTCCAACTGTCCCCTAATCTATCCATCTGAAAACCCTTCTCTTTAAAGAAACCTATCCTGCTTCTAACTAATACACTGTTTTACTTCCTCTATCAGCCCACCCCCCACAGCTATTACCTTTTGTATCAATTGACCCTCCCTTTTTAGATTGTAAGCTCTAATGAGCAGGGCCCTCTAATTCCTCTTGTGCCAAATTGTATTGTAACTGTAATGTCTGCCTTTATTTTGTTAAGCGCTGCACAAACTGTTGGTGCTATATAAATCCTGTATAATAATAATAATTTATTAGCTAAATGGTCTATTCACATTAATATGTTACAGTGTACACAGTATTTTGCTGTGTTATATTGATATATTCAAATAATGTATTTCATTATTTGTATTACTGGAAGGCAGTGAGATCACTGTTTATATTACACACTATCAGAAAAAGTCACAAAATGTTGGGTTGTACAAAAAGTTCTCCATGCAGTATTTTTGAGTGCATTGTTCTGTATTTTGTTACTTAAGTCAATCAAGTCCTTTTGGTTAATTCTGTTAAGACACATCAATGCAAAGCACATTAAAGTCATAAAGCCATGGCGGTACTATTGACCATCAGTCAGGCACTTTTGTTTTTGATTCTAACCATAAACTGGATAATCTCCATAAGGCTGCTCTGACCCAGAAGAATTTGTCTTGATTGCTAGTTTTGATATGGAAATATTTAATAGTTGTATAAAATAATTTTATACATTGGTGATGGAAATTTTAACATATTATTAATTTATTTGCCTGTTTTTTCGTGTATTGTATATGTTATCATTATATCTGCTATGTTGCCATATCTTTGTATTTGACTGAGACCTTTAATAAACTTTATTAAACCTAAAGTCGTAAAGCCAAAACTTTTTTTTCTAATTTTGGAAAGAGCAGGGAAGTGTTTAAACATTTTTAGGTTTATACCATGTGTGCCTGTTGGAGGGATTCACCTTCTCATTAAAGATAAAATAGCAAAATCTTTAGCAAAACAATATCAATACATTGATTTAGATAAATTTTCAGGTCAATAAAAGGGGTAAAGCAGATCTTCACTCTGAAAATTACATTTGCTCCTCTCAAAGCCCACTCCCCGTCATACATATATATATATCTAATTTTTTTTACCTTTTTCTTTTCCTGTACAGGTTTCGGTTACACCAGCATCTTCCCTTCTTGCCTAGGCGAATGACGAGCAGTACTCTCAGTGATTCCTGGATATGCACGTCACATATCCCAGAAGGCATAGTCTTCCATTTATAAAAAGAGGAGGAGGCAGGCCAAGAGGCACACCATCGGGAGGAGTTGGCCTGAACACAGAAGAGATGGCAGCCTCCCAATGATGTTACAAAAGAACATGGCAGTATGGGACCTGAGTGGTGGCAAAAGTAGATCTCAGCAGGACAATGCTGGATCTGCTGGGTGGGTGAGTATCTGAATTGTACATAGACATCATTAGGTAAGCAGTGATTTAAAAAAAAAAATGGAGAGAAGGGTGAAGTTCCTCTAAGCTTTTGATAAAAAGCAATTTACCATATAAAAAGTGGTGGGAAATATTGTGGGAAAAATTCCAAATAAAGGCAGGAAAAATTCCAAATAAAGGCAGATATCATGCCTAGATCAATATAAAATTAGAGAATCAAGAGAATCATTGGCAAAGCGAATTGAAGCAAATTTGCTTATTTCTAATAGTGTACTTTTTCTGAGTTAAATGCACAGGCTGACTGTGAAGAGGAATAGCCATTTCAGACCTAAGGTATCATAGAACATTGTATCATCTTTCAGACTAAACTTCCTTCAAACCCTAACGGAATGACATATAGTTTGCTAAACCACGTTGAATTATAAATAAATACCTTTTTTAATAAAAAATACTATTTTAACCTTCATTTGATACTTTTTGCATCTCATTGCTGCTGATCTGCTGCCCCTTTGCTTTATAATTTAGACTTTATGTATTTATTAATTTATTTATTTAGACTTTTATTTAGATTTTATGTCTAAATGCGTTCACTGAAGTGATGGCTTCAGGGCATTTTTCAGGCCAGCTTTCTTGAAGGCAATACTAGCGGGCCATATCTGTGTAATTTGTGATGAAACAGGCACTTGTAATTGGGAGCCCGTGTAATAGGGTGACAACACAGAAGCACAACTAGGAGACACGGACAAAGCATTGTCACCTTATAGCAGAAAATACCTGATCAAGGACCTTCATGACATAATCACCAGTTATAATTTTAATAAAAGTTGCAAGTTTAAATTTATTTAAACTGCCTTTTGAAATTAAATTAACATCCCAAATTTATAGGACATTTTAATATGTATACTTTGATATTAAAATTGTTTTAATAGGTTTGGTGGTTCTTTAAGACCATAGCATGCCATAGCTATTTTGGTAGTGAAACAGTCTACTTTACTTAATCACAATTTTTTCTCCCATTGTTCTCCTTAGCACTTGCCTACCCAAGACATTTGAAACAGGTAAAGTGTGAATGTATGCATGAGAAAGTGGTGTTCCGGAAGCTGTGGCTACTAAAAATAATCCCTCGTTGTAATGCATTTTCATCCTGGCTTTAATCCAACTGAGAAATCTTCTCTAAGTGTTGCTCTGCTTAAGAATACATGCAAACTAATACAGGAGTCTCCCTGTTAAATCATTTCAACTTGCAGCTGAGGTTTAGCAACTGTGCTGGAAATATATTGTTAGATAATAATTAATATTGAAATTAATTTATGAAGGATGACTACTTCTGTAAGTGTCTTTCAGTAAAAGTGCTTTCACATAGTCTTGGCCTCATACTGCACAGGCTGGTTCTGGAACAGTTACATAATAAATCCTAGATAGCTGTCCCTCTTCTTATACCTATGTATTATCTGTATTTTTACATCTGTACTTGCTGCAATTATTCCACACCCGAGCCTGACCTACTAAAAGGAAATGCACAGTAGTAGGACAAAATCACTATGAAGACAAGTGATATGCTTGTGTTGCATCGCAGGTCCGCATGTATGTATGTTAAGGTTCTGCGATGTGACAATTTAATTCCAAGCAACAACTCAGCAGGTAGGGTATTCCAAACATCTTAGAGAACTAACCACAGATCTTCTGTGGATGTAGGCTGCCTAAAATCCTTCTGAGTCTCCATGTAATTCCAGACAGATGATGTTGAGATCAGGGCTCTGTGGAGGCCAAACCATCACTTCCAGGGCTCCTTGTTCTTCTTTACGCTGAAGATAGTTCTTAATGACATTGGCTGTATCTTTGGGGTCATTGTTCTGCTGCAGAATTAATTTGGGGCCAAGCATATGCATCCCTGATAGTATGGGGGATTATTATCTGTCAGTATTATCTGTCAGTAATTCTCAGCATTGGGCACACCACAGGACTAATTAAGTGTATAATGTTTAACCACTTAGCGACCGGCCACCTGCAATGTACTGCGGATGAACTTCTACTGTAGGCAAAGCAATGTACCCGTACATCGCTGCCTTCTAATCGAAGTGGCTAAAGAGTTATTTCAAATCTTTGGTTACATATTGAGGGGGTAATTCAAAAGATTTTGGAGAATCTGTCCACATTTTGACATACCTCTCCAATTTATTTGAATACCTAGGATCAGGGGTAGGCAACCTTTGAGAGGTGGAGATCTACCTGAACAACTTGAAAGGGATCAAAAGATCACCAGGGTTCGGCGCCCTTTTTACAAAAAATAGAAATGAACTAGCAAGGTCTAACTAAATAGTAAGGAAAACTTAGAAAAATATCATTTAAAAAATGTCACTGTAAAAATATAAACTTAACCTACCTTAAAAATGGACAGTGTCAGTCAGTAGGGCAGTAGACTGTGTCAGTAGGGCAGCAGATGTTGTCAGTAGATCAATGAATGGTGCCAGTAGGGCAGTGGACTGTGTCAGTAGGGCAGTGGATGGTGTCAGTAGGACAATGGACTGTGTCAGTAAAGCAGTGGACAAGTCAATAGGGCAGAGTTTGGTGCCAGTAGAGCAGTGTCAGTAGAGCAGTGGACGTTATAAATCACTAGAGCAGTGGACATGTCAGTAGGGCATTGGACGGTGCCAGTAGCACAGTGGATGGTGTCAGTAGGGTAGTGGGTGGTGCCAGTAGAGCAATGGACTGTGTCAGTAGGGCAGTGGATGGTGTCAGTAGGGCAATGGATGGTAGATTTTTATCTTTGTTTTTTTATTTATTTATTATTTTTTTACCCCCTGTTGGGGGCTTTGGTGAAATATCAGGGGTCTAAACAGAGCCCTGCTGTCTCACTTTTGAGACAGAGAAGGGAACAGAATACAGAGATTCCCTAGTCCCTTTCTCTGCAGCTTCAGCTGCACTGGACAGCGAATTAATGGAAAGTGCTCTGTGCTGAGCGGCTTTCTGTTCATTCACATACTGAAGCATAGAAAAAACACAGTTTATTGTGTTTCAGTTATGAATGAACACAGTGAGTGATCGGTACTGATCACTCACTGTATTCATTCAGAAAAAGGATATTTACCAGTCCCTGCCCCGCCTAACATCGTAAAACATCACTGCAGCATCCGGCGAGAGAGAGAGTGAGAGGAGAGAAGCCGGGGGAAGCAGAAATAAGAGTAACCTTGTGGGAGCAGCATTTACAAAAATTGATCCACTCCATTTTTCTCCTGTAGCCACTGAATGCCAGCGGGAAGGAGAGGAGGAGAAGCAGGCTTTCAGCGGCTGCAGGAGGAAAATGGAGAGGATCAGTTCCTTACATGCCACCCCCGCTGCCCCTCCTGTCCAGGTGTAGATTTGTGTGACAGGGAGGCTGCAAGGGCCCGCTGGAGCATGGGACTGTGTTGTCATGATGACCTCTGCGACCCCTGATGCTACGCCAGTGTCTGATAGTAATATGCTGTATGTAGTCAATAGTATACATTTTACATTTATATCATTATTTGTTATTTTTCATCTACAAAGATATGTTTTAGACTTTCACACTGACATGTATTTTCTGCACGGAATGCAGTTTCTTGCTGTCAGAGCTAGCAGAAGATCCTGTGTAAAATATATGCCTAAAGTGCTTATGTTTAACCACTTAACAACTGGCCCATAGCCGAATGACGGCTACAGGGCGGTTTCTTAACTCTGGGAGAGTGTACAGTGACGTCCTCCCAGAATTCCGCTCTCGTGCGCCCCCTGGGGCGCGCACCCAAGAACATCCGTGACCGCCGGGTCCAGAGGACCTGGCGCGTCACTGATCCTGGTAAATGGCCGCTAATCGCGGTTGTTTACCATGTGATCGCTCCGTCCGCTCGGTACACTGTGAGCGGAGAGGGGGAGGGATCGGATGGCAGCAGCGCTGTGGGCTGCATCTGTAGTGCCCACAGCGCTGCTCTGTGACAACTGCCATTCATCCATTCATGCTCAGCCATCCCTCAATGATCTGCAATACCCTGCACTACTCTGCAATACCATGCACTACTCTGCAATGCCCTGCAATACTGTGCAATACTCTGAAATACCCCACAATACTCTGCAATACCCCACAATACTGTGCAATACCCTGCAATACTCTGCCTTACCCCGCAATACTCTGCCATACTCTGCCCTACCCAGCCATACTCTGCAATACCCAGCCATACTCTGCAATGCTCGGTGATACCCAGCCATACTCTGCAATACTCGGTGATACCCAGCCATACTCTGCCATACCCAGTCATACTCGGCGATACCCTGCAATACCTTGCCATACCCAGCCATACCTGGCCATTCTCAGTCATACCCAGCCATACCCAGCCATGCTCAGCGATACTCAGCCATACTCTGCCATGCTCAGCCATACTCAGCTGTACTCGGCCTCTGTATGTGGCCAGGCTGTGGAAGTCTCACACATGTGATATCGCCGTACTCAGGAGTAGGAGAATCTATTTTGGGGTGTAATTTTTGGTATGTACATGCTATGTGTTAGAAATACTGTATAAATGGACAACTTTGTGTTAAAAAAAAATGCGTTTTAACCACTTCCCGCCCGCCGGCCGTCATACGACGTCCTTGACTTTGTGCGGGGATATCTGAATGATGGGTGCAGCTACAGGCATCATTCAGATATCAGCTTTTCAGCCAGCGATTCCCTACACCACACCATAGGAATGATCACAGCGGCTGTTCCACTGCTTGATAGTTCTTATGGGAGGCGAGAGGGGACGTCCCCCCCTCCCGCCGCCCTCCGGTGCTTCTACAGACTCACCGCTACGACTGAAGCCAGGATTTTTTTATTTTTTATTTCAGGCTTCCCAGCCTAGAGGTGAGATGTGGGGTCTTATTTACCCCATATTTCACTGTAAAGAGGACCTGTCATGCCATATTCCTATTACAAGGGATGTTTACACTCCTTGTAATAGGAATAAAAGTGATCAAAAAAATTTTTGGGGGGAAAAAAGTGTCAAACTAAAATAAATAAAGTATAATGAATAAAAAAAAAATAATAATTTAAAGCGCCCCTGTCCCCGTGTGCTCGCATGCAGAAGCGAACGCATGCGTAAGTCCAGCCCACATATGAAAACGGTGTTCAAATCACACATGTGAGGTATCGCTGCAATCAGTAGAGCTAGAGCAATAATTTTGGCCCTAGACCTCCTCTGTAACTCAAAACATGTAACAAGTAAAAAATTTTAAAGTGTCACCTATGGGGATTTTTAGTGACGAAGTTTGGCGCCATTCCACAAGCGTGTGCAATTTTGAAAGGTGACATGTTGGGTATCTATTTACTCTGCGTAACTTCATCTTTCACATTATGCAAAAACATTGGGCTAACTTTACTGTTTTGTTTTTTTTTTAAAGCACAAAACTGTTTTTTTTCCAAAAAAAACACGTTAGAAAAATTGCTGCGCAAATACCGTGCAAGATAAAAAGTTGCAGTTGCATTGTATTCTCTCGTGTCTTTGCTAAAAAAAATATATAATGTTTTGGGGTTCTATGTAATTTTCTAGCAAATAAATTATGATTTTTACATGTAGGAGAGAAATGTCAGAATTGGCCTGGGTGCTCCAGAACACCTGAAGGTGCTCCGTGCATGTTGGGCCTCTGTATGTGGTCACACATGTGGTATCGCCATACTCGGGAGTAATAGCAGAATGTGTTTTGGGGTGTAATTTGTGGTATGCATATGCTGTGTGTGAGAAATAACCTGCTAATATGACAATTTTGTGAAAAAAAAAACGAAAAAAACAAACTTGATTTTGTAAAGAATTGTGGGAAAAAATGACAACTTCAAAAAACTCACCATGCATCTTTTTAAATACCTTGGAATGCCTTCTTTCCAAAAAAGGGGTCATTTGGGGGGTATTTGTACTTTTCTGGCATGTTAGGGTCTCAAGAAATTAGATAGGCCGTCAGTACTTCAGGTGTGATCAATTTTCAGATATTGGCACCATAGCTTTTGGACTCTATAACTTTCACAAAGACCAAATAATATCCACCAATTTGGGTTATTTTTACCAAAGATATGTATATAAATTTTGGCCAAAATATATGAAGAAAAATTACTAATTTGCAAAATTTTATAACAGAAACTAAGAAAAATGCATTTTTTTACAGATTTTTCAGTCTTTTTCTTTTATAGCGCAAAAAATAAAGAACCCAGTGGTGATTAAATACCACCAAAAGAAAGCTCTATTTGTGTGAGAAAAAGGACAAAAATGTCATATAGATACAGTGTTGCATGACTGAGTAATTGTCGTTCAAAATGTGAGAGCACCAAAAGCTGAAAATTGGTCTGGTTATTAAGGGGGTTTAAGTGCCCAGTGGTCAAGTGGTTAAACACGTTTAGCTGCGCACAGCATTTAGATGCATACGATTCTTCTAGTGGCTTAGGCATGATTCCCCCCGGGTGTACCTATGCATGCACCCATGTGAAGGGCCATCTTCGCCCGGACAGGATTCAAATGTGTTTCTGCGAGTCAATGTGCAGGCAGTCCCATTCATGTCTATTGGGGCGCAGTGGTTGCACAGGCACAGCCACTGGTCCAAACTTGACATCCGTGTGGGTGCAGGTGCATGTCCCTGAACGTGCACAGTTCAGCCCTGGATGCGAACTGTGTCCTACTTTGGTAGACACAGCTTTGCATATATGCATACAAAACTGTAAGCTGTACGTATCTAAGTGCTGTGTTTTAGATGCCCATGTGAATGAGCTCATAACAAGAAAATACACAGTGAATATATTACTGTATTAGATTTTGATTCTTATGTGTGTTTCAAATCTCTTTGGGAGTATTCTACAAATATAGGCTTTATTCCATGTGAAAATTACCCATTACCCAAACTGAGAGTCAGTTGTAAGATACTCCTGCACCTTCTCCGCTTCAGATTCCCAGAGTGTAACTTCACCCCCGTCAGCTGTCATAATGAAACCCTCTTGGAGTGTTCACAAGCCTAATAGTATGGTTCGTGTGTTTGTTTGTTTCTGAATTATGTGTGTCTGTGTAATAGATACTGTTTTCATTCATAAATCATCTACAAGTCATGACTGTGCCAATTCTGTGCTTCAGAAAAAATAATGTGATGTGCTTGCCAATGATCTACTCTGAATTCAGACTAGACAAATATACAAAAAAAAAATCATCTATTTAGCCCCATTTATATTTATCAATAGCGGGTCTATATTTTCTGCAAATATTCCTGCAAATAATTTCTAATTTTTCTAATTTTTAAACTGTATGTATTGCCTAAACTGTTTTCGTTTTAGTTTTGGCTAGAGTAGCAAAGGGTTAGGACCCCTGTAATTTTTTTTAAATTGCTTGAAAAGCATATTCCCCTATTCAATTCAGGGTCTTCTCCCGTATTTTCTGATCAGCTATTATGGGGGGGGGATTTATTAAGACTGGAGCAGACAAGATCGGCTTCTATCAGCCAGGCCAATCAGCTTCTATCTTTCATAAACGAATCAAGCTGAAGTTATAAGCTGATTAGTTAATTTGAACAGCTACTCTACTACTGTCTGCTCTAGTTTTAATAAATAGTGTAGATGGGCAACTAACCTCTCTCTATATATATTGCCGTCTGTGTCCCTGCTACATAAAATTGACCCTCTCTCTTTGTACTGGTGACCACTAAGACAGATAAGTGATGAGAAATCCACAATTATACCGTTGTCACCAAAATAGGAAGTAAAGGTAAATCCTGCAATCTTGTTTCAGTGACAACTAAGAGGGGAATTCTCTTTACTTTGTACAGGCATAACCCAGTTTTAAGTACACAATGGGGTTTATTTACTAAAGCTGGAAAGTGCAAAATCAGGCTCCCTTCTGCATAGAAACCAATGAGCTTCCAGGTTTTATTTCCAAAGCTTAATTGAACAAGCTGAAGTTAGAAGCTCATTGGTTTCTATGCAGAAGTGAGCCTGATTTTGCACTTTCCAGCTTTAGTAAATAAACCCCATTATGTACTTAAAAGTGGGGTATGCCTGTATAGATTTAATTTAGCTTCTTGTTGCCCCATTTATTCCCCTATTTCCATAGCTACAATTAAATATATGCAATGTGCTTTATTAATAGAAAAAATGTCAGACAGGCTTAGAGCGTGAGGCAAAGGTTTTGCCCAAAAAAGCAGTAGGGGTAAACAGGTTCTACAGACCGAAGTGGTGGTTGGGCCGCAACATGCAGGGAACGTCTGCCTTTTCTTTGTCAAATTGGCCATGCTATACAGCCACATCATGTGCTGGAAGTAGTTGAGTAGCTGACAAAGCCTCCTCTTCTTCCTCATCCCACATATAGAGCAGCCAGTTGTCTACAACTGCTGCTTGTGCGCCTTTTTGCCTTTTCGACTTTTTTTTTCTGTTTCCTCCTTTCCTGATAATCCCGCCATATCCCCGCCAACTGGCAATGAGGACTTGGCAAAACTGTTTAATCACATGATCACAGACTTGCTGCAGGAGGATGATTTTGGTCATGTACACGCATTCCTCCTTATGCATACTGAGGATTAGAAACATAGCGCCATGATCATATGAGAAGGGGACATCAGGCAGGGAGCAGAAAGATGCAGCAATGTTCCAGCAGCTGCAGCTTACCAGTAAGTGGGCTTCAGCAGTTAGGAGGGGGTGGATGATGAGGTGGCAGAGTGTCCCAGGGTGCCACCAACTGATGAGTGGACAAGTTCTGAGGGAAAGGCAGGACAGCAGCAAAGCCCATGCTTCTCCTTCTCCTACTTGGTTCTCACTCCCCCCCAAAAATATTCTCCTCCTGTATCCACCCCAATATCTGGGGCCTGTAGGCCTAAAATGAAAGTGACAGCAGTCTCACAAGGGGTTTCCGAGGTTTAAAATACACTACGCCAAGCAGGTAGGAGGGTCATGGAGCCTCACTGAGAAGGGTCAAATGGAGGCTTGAACCTCTGAAGAATTTTCCTACACCCACACTACCTTCAATGGCATTGTTCCCAGAGCTGTAGTTAGTTTCCTCCATAGCTGTTGGAGTGGTAGAAAAAATGTCCCAAAATCACCCCCAGTGTATTAATCTTAGCTTGGTTAAACTGCTGGCTTTGCAGTTGCTCTTATTCCAACTTGTGGATTCAGCCCCCTTCTGTGAGTATATGATTTGGAATATACCACAGTGGCAGGTACCAAGGCACAATTATGTTGTACAGAAAGCCACCCCTGCCATCCACCAGCATGTGTAATGTAATGTGTCACTGGACAACTCTGTCAATGGCAGGGTACACATTACCATGGACATGTGGTCCAGTAAGCATGGACTGGGAAGCTACATATTCTTCAAAGCACACTGGGTCAATTTTCTGGTGGCTGGAAAGGAGGCAGATTGGGGCACACTACTGTAGCTGGTGGTGCCACTACCTGTCCTGTGCAATGGTGCAGTCATCTGTACCCCCTCCTTCTCACTGGCTTCATCCTTTGACTCATCAGAACCAGCAATCCCCCCACCCAAGAGTATATGCAACAGGCTAAACACTGCCAAGATGTATTGCAGCTGGGCCAGAGCTGCCATCAGCTCTCCAAACATAAACTATATTCAACCAGACAAGGTCTTGACAAGGGCACTAACCTGCTGAATGCCCTTTGAGTTGGAAAAATCACACATGAACCTTGCCTGGCACTTGTACTCAATATGGTGGTGCAGCAGTTCATCATGAGGTTCCCTGGCTTCTAAGAAGTCCTTTGTCAAGCCAGAGGGGTTTGTGGCATTTTTAGGGAGTCATATCCAGCCATGGCTCCGCTGGTAGAATCTAAGTGCCAACATAAGCTGCCTACTAACTTCCTCATCTGTGACACCCCCATGGCAGGGAACTCAATGTTGGCCAGGCAGAGGATGTGCGATGAGGATGAGTACATGTGCAATTATGGTACAAGGACGGGCCCTGGGGAGTTGGGGTTCTTTTCACCACATCAAACGCTCATTATTCTAGATGCATGCACACTTTGAAAAGACAACCAAAAGCCTGTTGTTATCTATAAGTATCTGTAGATTGCCATTAATAAACAGTGCCTTTGTTGTAATATTTATGATAAGGGCGAAGTTCCTCTGGGCAGCATACAATTGAGTATCTCTGTCCTCACACTTACCTTATAGGCCCCCACTCCTATAAATTTGAGGCCAACCAAGGCTGTGCTTTCTGTAACTACTCATCAATAGGGCTGGGACAAGAGGAGGCAGGAGGTGTACCTGTCCCATGCACAGTGTTTTTATGTGGAGATGGGGGTGCTGGGAGCTTGCCAACTTTACATTCTCCAGCTGTCTGAATGACAGGAGTGACACTGCCATCACTCCTGTCATTCAGGCAGCTGGAGAACAGAGCAACCTACTGTGGGCAGAAGAGAGCAGGCAGATGGGGCATCTTCTAACAACAGACCACTGGGTCAGCATGTGTGCCTGACAGGGAATGAGGACAGACTGCCCTTTCTGTCTCCTCTTGTCCTGTAACATATCACATGAACAGAGAAGGGGGTCTGAACTGTGTGTACACAGAGGGTGGGGGAGCAACTTGGCCCCAGATGTCCCTTCTCTCTTGTAGCTACCTTACCTTCCTGAGAGCCCTTTGGCTCCCTTCCCTCCCCTAGAGCCCTCACGGGACCTCTTAGTTAAATTTACTCCACATTGCCCCTTTATGGCTAAGGACAAAAAGAAAACGCAGGGAACTATCAGGAAAAAAAAAATAAGTAGTGAGTGTACCACTAGGGGTCAAGAGTGAGACTGACATTTCAAGATATAATTGTCATAGAAGGCACTGACTCCGACCAGACCTTATTCTGCACAGGTGCAGTAAATCCGCAAAGAAGAATCCAACTACCAGCCACACAGAGACCTGTCAGAGTCATAACAAAATATCTGTGGAATTCAGCGACACTGAGGGAGTTTAAATAGCTCATTTGGTGGGTGACATCACCACATAAACCAGGCCTTACTGCGTACACACGGAGAGAAAGTGAAAGCATCCCACCAAAACTGGCTGCCTTAAGCCACTGTGGAATTCCGGAAGTGCTCCAGTGGCCATACAGGCTGCACTAGACAAAGGGAAGCATTAGTAAAGAAACCATCAGCAGAACCCGAACAGAGGGCAATGAACGCACAAATCACTGGGATGATCCTACATATCCAGAGGGCAAAAGAGGTATATAAGCATGAAAAATGTAAAGATAATGAAAGAAAGATTAGAACTGAAAAGCCACGGTGTCACCCCTGGATATATCCCTGCTATTTAGCCTGGAACAACTAAATGCCAGCCAAAGGAAGCCACAAGAACAGTATTCTTTGAGGTACAGAAAAAAGGGCGGATGACTGCAACTTTGTTGCAACAAGGTAAGGGGAGCTGGTTGCACAGTACATCTTGCTTGGTCCCATAATAAGAACAAAAAAAGGAATGTATGGTCGAGGTAAGCCTCCGATTTATGGAAGTGGGGCCCTATGAGGTAAGAGTGAAGACAGAGATACCTAATCACATGCTGGGGGTTAATAAGGAAATTACATTTTTGGTCATGGATTTGGATATGCTTTAAGGCTCACAGATGAAGTACCTGCAATAAAGCAGGCAGGTAGTTGGCCTTAAAGTGTTACTAAACCCAGGACCCTGCATTCACTATATCTGGTCTCCCATAGTACACAGAAAATGGAAATGCAATTGTTTTAGTAAATATAAACTACTAAATAACTTTTCTCGTCAGCAGTATATAGCAGACTTGTGACTTCTATCACTGTCTGAGTAAAGCTTGTCAGAGGAGTTTTCATTCTATTCTGACTGTCCTTTGAGCCTGCGGGACCCCTGACCCTCTGTCTGGACAGTACTGATTGGCCCTGTGCTGA
The DNA here is from genome assembly GCA_037952925.1 of Lithobates clamitans. Classification (NCBI taxonomy): domain Eukaryota; kingdom Metazoa; phylum Chordata; class Amphibia; order Anura; family Ranidae; genus Lithobates; species Lithobates clamitans. Next base: position 1,174,644 of record JBBGZY010000587.1, on the reverse strand, counting down.
TCACATGCACCCTCCCAAGAAAAAAACTGCATGTGCAGAGTGCCCCCAAGGCTCTGTACTATCAGGAGATGGTTTGGGGACTGTGGAAAAAGGGGAGGATCAGATAAGACATGATCAAACAGCCTTTTTACATGAAGCAGAGGATTTACTGCATATACAGAAAGATTTTACTGTTGTGGGTTTAGTAACACTTTAAAGTCTGCTCGTATACCTTTCAACGCTGGCAGTGGCATGTTATCAGGGAACTAACTAGGTGAAGCTAGAATCAAGATAGCAAACCTTAACGATGTACCTGACTCACTTATCCCTTGTCAGTGTCTCTTCTGCTACTAAAAACTGGAATTCTAGTAATGCATTCAAGATCCATTTCAACCAGCATTGTCATCATCCCTCAGGGTGATGTCAAAACTCTGCCACTAGAGTCTCCACAACCTGTGAGGACCCAGAGGGGGTTAAGGGTATTATTTGTTGGGGAAATCCCTAGTCAGCACCCAAAAGTCAATTTTAATATTCTCCAAAATACATGTTCAGCAATTGCTTCAGCTAGGCTGCTTCCTACAGGAGTTCTACTGCCAGAAAATCATCAGGCTGGAATATTTCAGCAGTCTAAAAAAAAAAGTCTTTACAATTTTCTTTTAGCTGTGCTGTTCCTAGCTATCCATATGTAAAGTAAAACCAAGCAATTTACACCAGTCACACTGGTTGACACAAGTCGATTGACACAAGTCATACTGGTAACTAATACAACTAATGATGATGATGATAATTTTGACTGTCTAGTCCAGTGTTTCTCAACTCCAGTCCTCAAGGCGCCCCAACAGGGCATGTTTTCAGGATTTCCCACAGATGAAACGGCTGTTGTAATTACTAAGGCAGTGAAACTGATCAAATCACCTGTGCAAAATAATGGAAAGCCTGAAAACGTGACCTGTTAGGGCGCCTTGAAGACTGGAGTTGAGAAACACTGGTCTAGTCTACCGGGCCATACTGGGCAATCCAAAGGGAAAATGGGTAATCATCAAAAGGTTAATAAATATTGCTCTAAAACATTAAGAGAGAAGTCTGGGAATATATATATATATATATATATATATATATATATATATATATATATATAAAATTATACTCACCTAGGTGAATGCAGCATCGATCTGATGCTGCATCTGTCCCCCACCGCTTCTAAGACTGAGAACTGAACGATCAAAGACTGATGAGCGCTTGGTTCTCAGTCTTCAGTGAGCAGAGAGCCGGTAATCGTCAGATCGTCTTCTCTGCCGGTCTGTTTAGGTATTGGGGGCAGAAGTGGCTGGCTCAGGCTCTCGGTAGCTTGTTGAGAGGCTGAGCCTGCTGCCGGTCCAGGCATCTGGGTGGATTCTGACCATATTGTCTGTATTTTTCAGAGCCTGGACCAGCTCTGCGACATCAGCCGACAGCGGGCTTTAGCTGAGCACAGGTCACAGAAGTGCAGAACTAAGTGCACTCCTGTAATCCATAGTAGAAATAGGGCCAAAAGAACGTTGGCCCTACTTCTTTAACTTTTTGTTTTTCATGAACCGTAATGCTAAATATTCTCAGAAGTGATGCAAAAAATGTTTGCTCTATCTTGCAAAATTATATTTGTATTTTTCATGTGCGCTAACAGCTGTTTGGAGTTGTGAAACATTATAATATTTAAGGTGAAGGGCTAATTGTCTCTAGTCCCAAAGCCCAGAGTCCTGCAGTCCATAGTACAGTGTCACTAAAATGTGCTACTAAAAAGCTAACTCCTGCAGATATGGGTGACAAGAGACTCTCTCCAAGTGTATTACTGCAGAAAATGTGGGATTTTTATGCGTTTAGATGGATTTGCATAGGGGGGGGGGGGGACATTTACTCAAACTGGAACATTCAAAATCTGGTGCAGCTGTGCATGGTAGCGAATCAGCTTCTAACTTCAGCTTGTTCGGTTAGGTCTGATTGGCAGCTGATTGGTTTCTATGCAGAGCTGCACCAGATTTTGCACGCTCCAGTTTTAGTAAATCCCCCCTAAACAGTCAATAAAGATCTTTTGTCTTATCACAAGTACAGTATTGTTTATTATACAGTATATTCAATCATTGATATAAGTTGTAGTAGTCACTAATAGAGGTTATATTTGGAAAATGGCGTATCTTTGCTACGAAAAAGGGTAACTTCAGCCAATGTTCTTTTTTTTTTGCTTTTGTTTTAAATTGAGAGTTAAAATTTCTGCAAGGATTTTATTTCTGTCTGTTACCCCAATTGGGGAGATTTTTTTCTTACTTCCTGCCTCTTGACACCTGTACAAGAATGTGAGATACAGACATCAATGGGACAGGAAGGCACAGACAGCAGTAAAAACATTGTTAGGAGTTTTAACCATTTCCTACTCACTAATGTGTGTGTGTGTGGGGGGTTACCCATGTTTCTGTTATGAAGATTTCTCGCTGCCATTGTTTCTGATGAGAAATTAGGGAAAATCTCTCCAAAAGGGACACAGACAGCAAAAAGAACCCACATGGAGGCTCTAACCCTTTGCCACTTTATCCAAAAAGAAATGAAAAGCATTTTTCCCTGTCCTGCCTCCTCTGGAATGCGCAAAACACAGTAAACCACATTGGTGGGTTTTACTTCCTCTTTGTTTCCCTGCAAAGGTAAAGCATAATGGGCTACTATACATCGCATAGTAGCCCATTATGTGTCACTTACCTGACACAGGAACCTGCGATGTCCCCGATTTCCTCACTGGCAGTGAGCGTCCATTCTTCACCCCTCTTCCTTCCTGGGCCACGAAATCCGGCTCTGTGACTGGCCGGAGTCGCGTGACGTCACTCCCGCCAGTCACGGCATGACCCCAGCTTGAAACGGCACAGCGTGCCGTTTCAAGAGTGCGCATGCGCCGAATACATTGGCGCATGAGCAGAAGACGGCATCGTTCGGGGAAATAGTAAATATCTCCCGTGTAGGTTTAAGAGATATTTCAAGCACCTACAGGTAAGCCTTAATCTAGGTTTACCTGTAGGTGAAAGTGGTCTGTAAGGGTTTACATCCACTTTAAGCCTAATGTTGGGGCAACATCGGCTGGTTCAATAGAAACTGGCCAACATGCGCCCTGAGTGTATGATGGCCAGTGTTCCGTTAAAATCTGCGACCCGTCAGATTAGGTAATGGAAGTGACGTTCCGTCAGTACACCGCGACGGCCATCTTGGTGCACCCCGCACTCGGTCGCAGTATTTTGCACAGGTGATCCGCAGTAAGCGGACATCTTTTTACACCCACCCAAGTCTTGCATTTCAGTTATTTTTACCATAAACTGAGCTTATCTAGTGAAATACAGTATTTTGAAATGCGTCAGACTGTTTTAATGTTGAATTTTAAAAGCAGCGGCAAGCCTGCTGATCTTACAGGTTTTCTAATCTGCTTTTAAAATTCAACATCAAAACAGTCTGATGGATTTCACTATATAAGCTTAGTTTACTGGTAAAAATAAGTGTGAAATGCAAGACTTAGGTGGGTGTAAAAAGATGTTAGCTGCCGCCTTCTGACTGCAGGCTTACAGCGGATGAGTGCGGGGTGTAGCAAGATAGCCGTCGCGGTGTTGTGACGGAACGTCGCTTCTGTTACTTATTCTGATGGGTCGCCGATTCTGACGGATCACCGCCCCGACAGAAGCCAGCCGTTTGTCCGACCAGCTTCTGTCAAAGGGTCATGACCAAAAATGGTCTATGGGGGTGCTGTCCCCCCTGTCAAAATACAATAGCACAGCAGGGAAGATTGCTGTACTAACATCTGACTGTTAGTGCAGCTGCTCCAATCTGAGCTGTGAATACTTCTTCGTTCAGCCCACTGGGTTGAACGAAAAAAAAAAACAGTAGTGTGTACTAGACTTTACACTACCCTGCTGAATTTTTTTTTTTTATTGCTGCTCATGTTGTTGTTGCAGATTTTCTCTCACTTCCTTTCTTGTGGAAATGCTGTCACCATGACAATAAATGAGGGAAAATCTCTCTAACAGTGTGTTGGTTAGCAGTAAAACACAACAGGAGCTCCTATCTGAAAAAAATCCAAATAATATCCAAAAAAAATGTTTTGGCAGAATAGACAGCAATGTTAAGAATAAGGAATTGTAGAAAAAAAAATTATATTTTTGTCTACTTGTTCATATGGCACCAGATTAGCTGGCATAAGCATAAACAGGCCTGTTGGCACAACATGAGGATAATCACAGTGTACAGATCTCATCATTTTCCTTTCTGCCTGTGTCCTAAAATCGGACCTATTATAAATTACTCCGGACTTGTCTGTTTATCTTAGAGGAAGTCCCATGGGATCTGTTATCTGGAAACCAGTCATCCAGAACGTTCCACATTACAGAAAGGCAACAAATACATTATTGAAAAAATATTAATGTTAATGCATGACTGATAATACTGCCTTTTTGAAAGACATATCACTATGCTATTTAGATATTAAAGTGTATGCAGCTCCAAAACTTTTTTTAGTTTTGAATAGAATAGGGAAGGATTCTCAGTTTATTATTTGCTGTTTGTGCGCTACTGGGGAAATGATCCTCTATTCTGTTCCAAAAATACAACAGAGTAAAGGAAATCTCCCAAAATGAAGGGGGTTAAGAGAGCTGTCCCCAGGAATTGTGTTCCCTTTACATTTTGTTCCGAAGACAACTCTAAAATTTAGGATCTTCCCTCACTTTCTGTCTTTGTGACCAGGGCCGGTGCTACCACTAGGCAAACTAGGCAGCCAGCTAGGGTGCACTGCTGCCTAGGGCGCCCGGCCACTGGTGTTCCTACTCTATTCTCTCTGCAGCAAGCAACTAAGTCTCAGCATAAGCAGGCAGCCGCCGCTCCATTCGCACATAGTGTCACAGGCGCAGCGGCGGCGGGAGACTGTGTCTGTGTCCTGACTCCTGAATAAATGGAAGCAAGCAAACATTCATTGATGGGCGCCAGCAGGCTGCATTGATGGGCGCTGGTAGGCTGCATTTGATGGGCGCTGGTGAGGCTGCATTTGATGGGCGCTGGAGAGGCTGCATTGATAGACATTGGTAGGCTGCATTGATGGACGTTGGTAGGCTGCATTGATGGGCGCTGGTGAGGCTGCATTTGATGGACGCTGGAGAGGCTGCATTGATGGACGTTGGTAGGCTGCATTGATGGGCGCTGGTGAGGCTGCATTTGATGGGCGCTGGAGAGGCTGCATTGATGGACGTTGGTAGGCTGCATTGATGGGCGCTGGTGAGGCTGCATTTGATGGGCGCTGGAGAGGCTGCATTGATGGACATTGGTAGGCTGCATTGATGGGCGCTGGTAGGCTGCATTGATGGGCACTGGTAAGCTGCATTTGATGGGCGCTGGTGAGGCTGCATTTGATGGGCGCTGGAGAGGCTGCATTGATAGACATTGGTAGGCTGCATTGATGGACGTTGGTAGGCTGCATTGATGGGCGCTGGTGAGGCTGCATTTGATGGACGCTGGAGAGGCTGCATTGATGGACGTTGGTAGGCTGCATTGATGGGCGCTGGTGAGGCTGCATTTGAAGGACGCTTCATTAAGAAGGTGGGGTATACATGGGAACGGCAAAGGGGGTGGAGCCAGGGGTGGAGCCAAGGGGGGGACGGTAAAATGAGGTTTCGCCTAGGGTGTCAAAAATCCTTGCACCAGCCCTGTTTGTGACAGTAGTCATCATGACAAACAGGTAGGTAAATCCTACCAGTGTGGACACACACAGTAAAAAAAAACTTGATAGACTAGACTGCCCAACCCTTCCCTACATCAACCTAATTAAAAAAAAAAATTTACCTAGAAATACACTTAAAAAGCTATGTAAACTTAACAGAAGAGGGATGTCTTTGTAAAGGAGTCATTTTCAGACTTGGTGAAGTGAACCTGCCTTTGTTTCAAAATCTGGTCATGACAAAAGGCCGTTTTTTTAAATTCCCCTGCATATGAATGGATGTTTAAGGCAAATTCAGGTTCACATTACCAAGGGTTAAAATTACACTTTAGCAAGTAAACAGCAAGCTATTTCATATACATTAGTTACTTAAGTGTTTTTGTTCCTTTTGAAGAAAGCCCTCAATGTTGGTTCTCTGTGCATTTGGGTGGCAAAAACACAAATGCAATCTACTCACTAGGAGGAGATATTCTGGGGGAATCTAGGAGGAAAAAGGACCTGGGGGTCCTAGTAGATGATAGGTTTAGCAATGGCATGCAATGCCAAGCTGCCGCAAGCAAAGCCAATAGAATATTGGTATGCATTAAAAAAGGGATTGACTCCAGAGATAAAACAATAATTCTCCCACTCTACAGGACTCTGGTCCGGCCTCACCTGGAGTATGCCTTCCAGTTCTGGGCACCAGTCCTCAGGAGGGATGTACTGAAACTGGAGGGAGTCCCGAGAAGGGTAACAATGGGCCAAGAGGATCTTAGCTATGAGGAAAGATTACTAGCACTGAACTTATTCTTTCTAGAGAAGAGACGCTTGAGGGGGGGATATGATTTCAATGTACAAATACCATACTGGTGATCACACAATAGGGATAAAACTTTTTCGCGATAGGGCTTTTTAAAAGACTCGCGGCCATTCACTAAAATTAGAAGAAAAGCGGTTTAACCTTAAACTGCATAGAGGGTTCTTTACTGTAAGAGCGGTAAGGATGTTGAATTCTCTTCCACAAGCAGTGGTTTCAGCAGGGAGCATCGATAATTTCAAAAAATTATTAGATAAGCACCTGAACGACAGCAACATACAGGGATATACAATGTAATATTGACATAACTAACTATGTAAACATCATGGGGTTGATTTACTAAAACTGTAGAGTGCAAAATCTGGTGCAGCTGTGCACGGTAGCCAATCAGCTTCTAACTTCAGTTTGTTCAATTAAGCTTTGACAAAAAAAAAAAAAAATGGAAGCTGATTGGTTTCTATGCAGAGCTGCACCAAATTTTGCGCACTCCAGTTTTAATAAATCAAGTGAAAGATCTTGCCAAAGGGACACAGACAGAAAAAGAAAAACTTAACACAGTCTACCATCCCTACTCAAAGCCAAAAAAAAAAAAAAAGTTTTGGCCATAGATTTATTTTAATATACATTTACATAATACTAATGTTTGTCATAGATGGATCTAAATTTTGATCAGTGTATGGCAGTCCCTGTCCAACAGACGTCAATTGTTAAGCTGGCCATATGTTATGCAATTGTCTTGTTCAATTCCTTTAGATTTGTCTTCAACTATATAGTGCAAAGGCCTGCCTGATTGCATACAAATATAAAGTGTTTAGGTTTGACCTCATATTATATGGTTTTGGTAAATCTAAAGGAAAATTGTACTAGAAAATTGTATAATGTTTAGCCAACCTTAGATCGACTTCTGTTGAACAGGCAAGCTTGAAACATTTTTTTGATCAGCGACTGCAGCCAATTGGCTACAGCTGCTGATCAGTGTATTCTGACAGAGTCAGAACACAATGTCCCAGGGTGGAGATATTTCTCCACCCACCTTGAACCAACTATGGTGAGCTTAACTGTAATGTCCTATAAGGTTCATGTAGACAGGCGTTCATTTCCTGTGTTTGATGCGCACTTTAGACATTGGTTTGCAGATTTTTCTTTCTACTTTAATAATATAGTGTAGATAACTGTTCCAGCCTACATTTGACTCATTTTGCCTTGCTCTCCTTTGAGCACAACAGGCATTTTGTGATCAAGCACACTACATTCGAATGCAAAAGGCAATGTCCATCAACCTTGCTTCTCTACATGAACCCTTTATAGAAGACAGGAAGTCAGGTATGTATAGGAAAATATAGCCCCTTCCCCTAGAACAACATCTGTAAATGTTGGTTATAACTGTTTCCCATAAGCTATCTTGCATTTTACCTTTAAAGGCCCTTAAAGTGTTACTAAACCCAGGACCCTGCATTCACTATATCTGGTCTCCCACAGTACACAGAACATGGAAATGTAATTATTTTAGTAAATATAAACTGCTAAATACCTTTTCTCATCAGCAGTTAGAGCAGTCTTGTGACTTGTATGAGTGTCTGGTTAAACATGTAGGAGGAGTTTGTCCTGTGAGAATGTAGGACCCCTGACTATCAGTCTGGCCCTGTGCTTATCACATGCACTCTCCCAAAAAAAACAAAAAAAAAAACTCTAGCAATACACACCAAACTGAGCATGTGCAGCCTGTCCCCTGGCTCTGTAAATATCACAAAATATATGGGAGTCAGTGGAAGAAGGGGAGGATCAGAGAAGACAGGATCGAACAGCCTTTTTACACAATACAGAGGATGAAAAACCCTTAGGTTCCACAGTGAGTACAACAAGCAAGTTTTACTGCATATACAGACTGATTTTACTGTTGTGGGTTTAGTAACACTTTAAGCCAAGGTTCACACTGACAGCGAGAATGAAATTGTGCGAGTTCAACAGAACTCGCACGATTTCATTCCCACATGTCAGTCCCGACTTCTAGGGCGATTTCAGAGACATCTGTGCGGATTACTGCACAGATGTCAATGGAAATCGCACCCCGAAGTCGCCAAAATTAATACAGAAACTACTTTTGGGAATCAGTGCAGCACCGCAAATGCGACGTTGCACCGATTCGGACAGTGCCATTGCCGGCAATTGCCGCCAATTTGGCATGCGATTTGACATGTCAAATCGCATGTCAAATCGATCCAATGTGAACCAGGGCTTAAGGTTACCATGCTGCACGTAGTGATAACACAAGCACACCAACCTGACAAAAACATAAATTTCAACTTAAAAGTGTATGGGGGAGATTTACTAAAACTGGAGCACCCAGAATCTGCTGCAGCTGTGCATGGTTGAGCTTCTAACTTCAGCTTGTTCATTTAAGCTTTGACAAGAAAACCTGGAACCTCATTGGTTTCTATGCAGATTTTGCACTCTCCAGTTTTAGTAAATTGATCCCTTTATGATCCCTTTATGTAAAGCCAAAAGCTTTTTTACATTTTCGATGGTGTAGAAATGGTTCTTTTTTTTTTACCATGTACCATTGTGGTGATTTCCCTTTACTACCTGTCCTATAGGCACAGCAGACCACAGACCACCTCTATATCTGTTGTGATATCTTAGGGATTTGGATTTTCACATCGCTTCTGACGAAACTGGTCACCGGGACAAATAAAGAGAATAAATATCCCCAATGGGGACCCAGACAGCTATAAAAAACCTACAAAATGTTCTACCTGATCACCACACCATCTAAAAAAAGAACGTATTGGCTTCAGATACACATTAATGGGGTTGGTTTACGAACGAAATAGAAGCTGTTCACTTACCAGGTAAATGTTCACTTTGAGAAATGTATGCTTATGTTGCAAAGTGAATGATAGTAAATAAGGTGAATCTGTGTTTACGTTAAATACCCAATCATGTGCAAGGAAAGTTTTAAATAAAAAGTGGACTGTTGCTACCCCATGACTGGTTGCTTAAAATGAACACAGCTTCATCATATTAACTAACTTCTTAAAGTAGAACTATAGGCAAAACTTTTTTTTTTCCTTTTGGATAGAGTAAGGGAGGGTTATAGCCCTTGTCAGGTTTTTTTTTTTTGTCAGCTGCGTCCCATTGCGGAGATTTCCCTTCACTTCCTGTCTGATAGCCAAACAGGAAGTGAGAGGAAACCCCTGCAAATTCAGGTAATTCCTTGGGTACCCCCAGTTCACCAGAACTAGTGTCCCCATTGGATGATTTCCCATCTATTATTTTTCTGGGGACAACCCAAATTGTAAGATTTCTTTTACTTTCACTTTCAATGATAATGGGAAACAGGATAAATAGAGAGGGTGCATCTCCCTAACAGGGGCACAGATAGCAATAAAAAATTACAGGGGTTCGAATCCCTCTCCTCTCCACTCCATCCAAAACTAAAAAAAATGTGCCTTTATTTATTTCTTAATTTACATCTATATTTAATTTACAGGTCGGATTTTTCCCTTAGCTTCCTGTCCCATAGCCAAACAGGAAGTGAGAGGAAACCCCTGCAAATTCGGGGAATTCCTTGAGTACCCCCAGTTCACCAGAACTAGTGTCCCCATTGGATGATTTCCCCTCTATTACTTTTCTTGGGACAACCCAAAATTTAGGAGTTTCTTTTACTTTCACTTTCAAGGATAATGATAAACAGGACAAATAGAGAGGGCGAATCTCCCTAACAGGAGCACAGAGAGCAATAAAAAATGACAGGGGTTCGAATCCCTCTCCACTCTATCCAAAACCAAAAAAAAAAGTGCCTTTAGTTATTGCCTAATTTACATCTATATTTAATTTACAGGTCGGAGTTTCCCTTAGCTTCCTGTCCCATAGCCAAACAGGAAGTGAGAGGAAACCCCTGCAAAATCGGGGAATTCTTTGAGTACCCCCAGTTCACCAGAACTAGTGTCCCCATTGGATGATTTCCCCTCTATTACTTTTCTTGGGACAACCCAAAATTTAGGAGTTTCTTTTACTTTCACTTTCAATGATAATGATAAACAGGACAAATAGAGAGGGCAAATCTCCCTAACAGGAGCACAGAGAGCAATAAAAAATGACAGGGGTTCGAATCCCTCTCCACTCTATCCAAAACCAAAAAAAAAAGTGCCTTTAGTTATTGCCTAATTTACATCTATATTTATTTTATAGTTTTGAAACATTCACTTTACAACGTGCTCATTCTCCTTTAGTAAATTGAAACTTAGTGGCTCCCAACATGACTCTAATACTTACAACAGTATATTAAAAAAACTCCAAATAGTATCATTCATAATATTTATTTTGGAAAAATAGTTTAAAAATGAATTCCTTCATTAACAAAAAAAGTAGAAAAAATCAAATATCATTTGCACAATATTCCATAAATACATATATATACAAAAAAATATAGTCACATAGACCCGAAGTGCCTTTTTACATATTTACCATTTTTTTTAAATTATAAAAAATGAACATCACAAATACTCAAGCTTTACAAATATCGTAAAAATAGTTTTACAAGTTCAAAAAATAACACACATTTTTTGACCTAGTGAAAAACACCTTTCAGTATAAAAAAGACTAAGGAAGGCAGTGTCTGGAGTTTAGCAACGGAGTGGCTCATAGAATTCAACTATACACCTCAGGCAGTGCATTCATCTTCTGCAGACTCATAGAAGTCCATTCATTAAATATATATATTTATATATTTATATATATATATTTTATAATAATTATTTAAAAAAGACCAAAAAAAAAAAAAAAAAAAAGCAACTGTCCATAGTGCAATGAAGAAGAACTGAAAAACGGCAGTGCAACAGTTTTGTGTCTGGACACAGAGGCTAGCTTGTAGTGTCCATTTTGTTTTGCAGTCATTTTTGCTAACTTCAGTAGAGAACCAGCTCGGTCTGAATTTAGTGTCTCAGCAGCAGTCAACAAAGGGATGTCCCTCTCCTCTATTATCAGCAGCATTCACATGGGCGTCACCTCTGAATATGACAAGAATGTGTTGTACAGCTTCCGTATTACACCTGTAGAAACATACAGAAGGGATAAGCTTAGTCACCTGTTAGCAAATCACAACTTAATATAAGTTTCCTCATTCACAGCGTTTTGCATACTTAAATCCCAATGGAAATCTCACACTTTGATATCTTTATATAGTCCCATATCCCCACACGTTATGATTTGTGACTCTTTACTTAAAAATGCCTTTAAATGAACATAAAGTGTCCTGTCCTTTTCCAGGTCTTTTACTGAGCTCTGATTACAGAATGCACTAGGTCCGATTAGTACCTATCAGACTTCATAGTCATATTTAGACACCCTGTACAACTTCTGTAACAGGAAAGTGAAAATATGACTATCAATACAATTGGGTTGATTTACTAAAACCGGAGAGTGCAAAATCTGGTGCAGCTATGCATGGTAGCCAGTTTTTAACTTCAGCTTGTTCAATTAAAGTGATTGTAAAGTCTCGCTTTTTTTTTTTTTTAACTAACAAACATGTTATACTTATCTCCTCTGTGCAGTTGGTTTTGCACAGGGCAGCCCCAATCCTCTTCTTCTCGGGTCCCTCTTTGCTGCTCCTGGCCCCTCCCTCCTATCGAGTGCCCCAACAGTCAGCAGCTTCCAATGGGGGCACTAGAGCCGAGTCACAGCTCCACATGTCCATTAAGACACGGAGCCCCGACCCGGCCGCGCCCCCTCTCTCTCCTGATTGGCTGACTGACTTTGATTGACAGCTGTGGGAGCTAATGGTGCCGCTGTTGTATCTCAGCTAATCAGGAGGAATGTCTCGGACATTTGTGGACATCCTTGGAGAGAGATGGGGCTCAGGTAAGTAATTAGGCGGGGTGCTGGGGAGGCTGCATAGAATGCATTAAGATAAAAAAAACTGCCTCTACAACTCCTTTAAGCTTTGACAAAAAACTTGGAAGCTGGTTGGTTTCTATGCAGAGCTGCACCAGATTTTGCACTATCCAGTTTTAGTAAATCAACCCCAATGTCTATCTTGTGACTTTAGATAACCTTTAAAAGCAACAATCACTGAGCACCTTTGATCCAACACCCATTATACGTAGCTTTGTTTTTACGTTAGTCCTGACCATCAACTGTTTTTAGTTTCAGTATTATAAAAGTATGCAATGAGGTTTCCAAAACACACAGCCATCATTTATGACCATGGTGGATTACGTTTATATACTGGTTTTAGGCAATATTTTTCATATAGCCTACATTTCTTTTCTCACTATAAAAGATGATGAGGGCAATGTTTAAAAGGAATGCTAATTAGCTGCGTAAAGTTTAAAGCCAATAAAATACAAAAGCTTTCAAACAAGAAGAGCAGCTTAACTTTATTGGCTATTCTACCATGAGTTCAATTAGGCTTCATTACCCCTGCAGAAGGTTCAAAAATCGACAGATCTAGTAAAAAATAAAATACTAACCTCAGTTGCTATTATGCATTCATCTTTTTCATCTGATATGACATATACGGACTGATATTTTGTGTCTTTCGAAGAGGAATAATTAGAGTCTGGCCTCCTTTTTTCTGAAGGATCACTGTGGGTAGCAAAGAAATAGTAAGCCATTAGAATTGGACATGGTCCACTTAGAGGTGACAATAAACCAATACAACTGTATCTAAATTTGCAGAACATCAAGATATGTACCTTTTTAAATGTGATGAGTGCGTTTCTTCTGAATCTGAGTCACTCGAGCTGCACTTGGCTTCACATTTCCTCCGTTCTTCTTTAGCTGCATCCTCATTTTTCAGTTCATGCACTAAATTGTAATCCACAGTTGGGTATCTTGGCTTGTAGCCATTTTTATCATTGTTGCTTTCGCTTAGAAAGTCTACTTTCTTGTTTGTGTTTTTAATCTGAGTGGTGCCTATGATGCTCACAGAAATGTCCTTTTCACGATGGCAGTTGGCCAGATTATTCATAGTCTTGGTTTCGCCTCGAGAGGCGGCAGGCATTTGCCGTTTCTTCTGTACCCTAAGCCGCATGTAAACAACTACCGCAGCACAGCCTAGCAGTAACAGTAACACCAAGATAATTCCAGCACACACTGCAATCCATGGAAAATGTCCGTTGACCTTTTCCGTTAACTTATCGACAGACCCACCAGAAACGGGTGGCTCAGGGAGTAAAAACTGGCAATTAAGTCCACCATAACCGCGAGCACATTCGCACACATAACGATTGCTTCTCTCGTGGCATGTTGCCCCATTGTGGCATGGGTTGTGTTCACATTTGCTCACAGGCATGCTGCAGTTTTTCCCTGTGTACCCTGGAGGGCAGGTGCATGAATAGTCATTAATCCCATCCTGGCATGTGCCACCATTTTGGCAGGGGAAGGAACCGCAGTCATCCAGGTTGTCATCACAGTGCCTCCCAGAGAAGCCTTCTTGGCACTGGCAACTGTAGGAATTTCCAAGGTCCTCACAGCGAGCTCCTGTAGCAGAGCCAATCAGGAAATGATTAGACAATGTAAACTGATTAACGCTGAGCACAATTTATACTAACATGGATAAAAAATCTGATATTGGTGTTGCAGACAGAAACTTGACTTAAACTGCTTTTTTACGGCCCAGGAAAATTAAAACTGGCCGATTGCTTGCTATTGATAATGCAGACATATTTCATTTCCACCACCTTCCCCATTATTATTTATATCTATTACTGGGACTTTTTTCAAAGCAATACGTAAGCAAATTAAACGTATTGTTTTTTTTATCAAGGGCCTAATTCATACTAACAATTAAATTACCCAACTGGACTGTGTGATCTTACCGTTGGCACAAGGATTGGAGCTGCAGTAATCAATTTTCTTTTCACAGTTGAATCCAGAGTAGGCAACTGGGCAAAGGCAGCTGTATCCACCATCTGGGTTATCTGTGCATCTGCCTCCATTGAAGCATGGTCCATCAGCACAAGTCATGGCACTGAGCTCACAGTTTTTGCCATAGAATCCAGGTGGGCATGAGCAGGAATAGCTATTTTCCAGGTCCTGTTTAAAAAAAAAAAAAAAAAAAAAGGCAAATGTCACTTTAGCACAGAAAACTGCATAAACTAAGCCTAGGTAAAACTACCAGTTAATTTAGAAGTTCCTTCCAGAGCCTTACATTTATTTGGTTAACCCAAAGAATTATTTATGAGAATAAAAATGACTTACTGTACAACTTCCTCCATTCTTGCAAGGGTTGGCGTCACATTCGTTGATCTCAATCTCACAGTTGGATCCAGTATAGCCCGGACGGCAAGAGCAAGTGTAACTTCCCTGGCCAGTATTGGTGCAGGTGGCTCCGTTCTTGCAAGGCTTGTGGTGAGTGCAGTAGTTAAGGTCTGTACAATGAACAAAGCAAATCATTAGAAAGCTGTCCTTTCACAATTATTACATTCAGTCATCTTCATCATTGTTTATTGTGTAGTCTCACCTTGGTTACAAAACAGTCCACCCCATCCTTCTTGGCAGTTGCATTGCCAAGGCTGTTGGCATGTACCATGCAGGCAACCTGGGTAACGGATGCATTCATCGCAGTAGCGGCCTTGCCAACCTACACGGCATCTGGATGGAGAAAAAAAAAAAAAAACGGTTATCAATTTGTTACTAAAAACACAGCAGATACATAGAAAACGTTTGAAATGTGTATAAGGATAGAGAGTATGAAACCCTTCTGGGGGAAATTCTATGTGTGTGTATATGTGAGCTGCTCTTTTAATTATATACACAGACAACATTCTATGATTCTGTTCAAACATTAACAAGGTGAACTCACTTGCACTCTCCAGGTTTTTCACAAACGCCATGTTGTTCGTCACATCCAGGGAGGCAGATCGCTGCGCAAAAAAAAGAAATGGGAAATATAAGCGATCCGTTATAGAGCATCAAAAGGAACAGCCATCAATTGGTAATGTCTGTGCAAATGAGATTCTCTATGCAGGCTGCTGGATTCTCTTCTCATTTGGGAACTGGGTATTCTCCTAGTCACTTGCAAACAGGCATTCTTCTTAATACATTTACACGGTGACAAAAGAAGGCTCCCAGACCTCTTTTCCCCTCCCCCTTTCTACACACTTTTTTCTTCCAAGTGAGGGTCAGAAGTCTTTTTTTTTTTTTCCCTTCTTCCCTAATTCTGCACACACACACACATGGTTCCACCCCTTAATATCCCAGCGAGTGTGTGCAGATAAGAGTGGACAGCTGGTGTGCAGGGTGCCAGTACAGGACAGCTGCTCTATTGTCTATTCTCTCCCAGCAGCTGCCCTTCTGCAACAATACCCCATTGCCTCTAGCCAATCATAGGCAGGGGTGCAGCTCTCCCAGCCAATCGCTGTGAAGATCTAATCTATGGCACGCGTGTGATTTCTCTGAAAACTTTTCATTATTATTATCATTTAAATAAATGGTCCAAAGTTCTCAGCAGAAAGAGGGGCACCAGCCTCACAAAGGGCAGTGGGGGAAGGGGGAAGCTTTCTTGTTCCTCTAGCTTAATACAAGCTCGTTAAGCAGGCAGTGCACATTTTACACAGCTATGTGACACTGAATGCACAAAAAAAAAAAAAAAAAAGGAAAAAAGAAAAAGGAGAACACCCCCATTAGGCAGTATAAAAAGGAGCTAATCAACATGATTAATGAGACACTGCATAGCAAATGTGTCATTTAATTGGATAAATAAAATAAAAAATTATTTGACTATAAAATATCGGATGTTTATGTCATTTTCTGCATATAAAAAGATAATTTTAAATTATTGGAATTCTTCTAATTTTTTTTTTTTACATGTAGCCTATTTCTAAGCCTATGTTCCTTAAGCAAGTTATTTTTTTTAGGATCTATACTTACGTTCAGTGCAGTACTGTCCCTTCCAACCGGGGTTGCAGACTTTCTCTCCCTTTTCGCCGCAGGAGAAGTGTCCGAAAGCATCATCCCTGGGGCGGCAGTAATCAGTGCACCCTTCTCCGTAGTAGTGTTCGTCACACACAAAGCGATAGGAGTACTTGAGTTCCGTTCTGCCGCTGTTGTGCAGATCCTGAGACCACTCTTCACCAACTGTCAGGTGTCTCTGGGTGGCAAGACGGCTGATAAGGCGCTCAGGGTTTTCTGCCAAAACGAAAATCAAAACCTTTGTTAATAACTGTATTTCATCCAGCATAGCCGATCCCTTTTCTAAGCTACCACACCGACTGTACTACAATTCTACAAATCACTGAAAATTTTATATATTGCATCAACTACTAGCAATGGCTACAAGGATAGGAAACATTTTCTTGGACTAGGCCTAGTGACATCACCAACAGTTCTTGGTGGAGATCAAACACCGGAAAGGTGTTGAACATGTCACATGGACTTCCTAAAGCGTTAGGTGCCAAGTTGGCCCTTCCTGCTGTGAGCATGAAAGGCTGCATTACAGAAGAGTGGAGGACAATTGAGAGAAAAAAAAAAAAAAAGGACCACTCTATACAATGCACTTCTTACCTGTACTTAGGTCATCTGCTGAATCGGTGTGCAGTGCTTCAATGATGAGTGAAAAAGTACCCTGTGCACAAGAAAACGAAAATGGCAATATTACTAAGAAGCTTAAAACACAAATCAAATATCACACTGATCTACAGAAATGTTCCATTTCAAATTGCAGAAGAAATCAGCACATACCACTAACTACTGATAGCTGCCTACCCCCACTGCCTAGGCGAGGCTCAGAGAATTGTGTTGGCTAGCTGCATGTTTTCACTTTTCCTAAGGAAATGGGTGGACTTTTAATAGTTATTTCCTGGTATGATTTTTATGCTTGTTGTTTCATTTTGCAGTGATCCCCTCCACCACCCCTTAGATGCCAGCTGCCTGCATACAGAGGAGCCTTGGTCGATTAACCCTTTTCTGACTGCCATCACATTTGCATTGCCTGTCTTTCCATGCAACGCTGCAACAACTGATGGCGGCAAGAAAGTGAGGATTTTGCACGTTTTTTTTTTTTTGGTTTTTTTTCGTTAACCCTTTGACATGATAGGAAGGACAGAGCAGATCAGGGGGCCTAGCAGAGCTGGTGTCATCAATCTTCACGCTTAATTTACCTAGTTTCACACACTGAGAGGACTGTAAAATGAATCCTTTTGGGAATTTCACGCTGTGCTGACAATTATACAACCGCTTCCAAAGACAAGAGGGGGAGACTTGGGCAGTGGCATTTCCAACACCATAACACTTGTTCCTTTTGGAAAAATAAAGGGTCTGCCTATGACAAATAACTCCTTTTTTTTCCATCTGAGCCCACCACCACCACCCTCCCCCCTTTCCCTTTCCTTTTCACACACAAATCTCAGCCTTTCAGTTCCATCTCTTTGAGCTTGGACTACTAAATATCCCCCTGGGTCATAAAGACAGATGTAAACCCTAAAAATAAACCTTTCCCTCAGGCTAAGCAAGCCTTTATGTAAGTGGTATTGCTACTTTTATCCAGGGGTTTATTTCACCTTGTGTAATCCAACCCCACCCTGTACACAGTGTGTTTAATCTACCTAATCTGAATACTCTGCATCAACAACCACCACCCTTTCTTTGAAAGCCCCTATGATCAGCCATGTTATCATCAACTACTGTACTTAACCCCTATCAGAGTGTCTGACCCTGTTGGGTGGCCCTGGTGTGCAGGAGAGACAAGGCTGTTGTTTACATAGGTGTTGCTAAGCTTATTGTTCAGCACTGAATTTAGCAGAGCTTACAGCCATCAAGCTGCCCTGTCTAGATGGAATAATAATGGTGATGAACTAGATGTACAGGCAGCATCCTGGGGGAGAAGAAAGACTAGGACACTCACAGGCCAGGTGAATCCAAAGGCGAATCGAATGGGGTTGGTGAAGCTTGGGTCTGAGCTGACGGTCTCTGGGACGCTGAAGGAGTTGGAGCCCAGCACTGGGGTCACGGCACTGCCATAGGTACAAGGGGGCTCCGGGGACACGCTGCTCTGGTAGTGCTTCAGGCAGATCCGAAAGAAAGTCTTGCATTCGCATTGCTGCAAGCCCTGAGAGCCGGACATCCCACCACGACAGCAGTTCATGTTCCCCATAGGACCTTTCTTATTGATGAACTCTTGCAGCTTCAACTCGAAGAGCCCGGAGCAAGAGATCTACAAAGCCAGGAGAAAAACATCACATATAAGATAGCAGTCCTGCATTAGAAATCCACAGCACATTTATTCACCTATCTCATTTGGGGGTGGCCCAAACAGGCCTGAATGCCACAGCTTCACTCTCTCTATAGAATTGGCACCATTGTAAGCAATGACCCCCCCCCCCCCCAGAATGAACTAGGTACCCCTACATATAGCATGTATTTTTTTTTTATTTCTTGTTTAAGATGCTTACACATCAAGTTACAATACAGCATTTAATATATATTCTATGAAAAAGGCACCCATCTATTAAAGTTACAAAACACCCTGCATAGAGCATTTTATATTATTCAATCCATGATAAAGATGGCCATTTATTAAAGCCACGACACCTCTACATATAACATTTATATTAATCCGTCCATGGGAAGGATGCCCATTTATTGAAATTACAAAACCCCTTATTTGTAGCATTTTACCTCATTCCCTCCATAATATGGGTACCCATCTGAAAAAGTTACAAAACCCCTCCATACAGCATTTTATTTCATCCCCTCTATGGTAGGGATACCAATTTATTGAAGTTACAAAACCTCTTACATATAGCATTTAAAATATCATCCCTCCATGGTAAGGATGGTCATGTATTAAAGTTACATTATCTCTAATATAGCATTTTATATGAGCCCATCCATGGTAAGGATGGCCATGTATTAAATTTACAATACCTCCAATATAACATTTTATATGAGCCCCTCCATGGTAAGGATGGCCAAGTATTAAAGTTGCAATACCTCCAATATAGCATTTTATATGAGACCCTCTGTGGTAAGGCTGATTTAATAAAGCTACAAAACCTCCTACATGTAGCATTTTTTTCTGAATCTCTCCATGGTCAAGAAGCCCACGCAGTAGTTACAATATAGCATATTATCCCATCCATGGTAAGAATGCCCATACATCAAAGTTACAATTTGGCATTATATATCTCATCCATGGAAAGGGTACCCATCTATTAAGAGTTCCAATGCCCCTCTCTGTAGCATAAATGAATATTCCTTCAATAATAAAGGTAATCAATCACTCATTCACTTTACAAAGCCCCCCATCCCTCAACATAATATCATGCTATTGCATCCACAGTAGGGTTGCTCATCTATTACAGTTCCAATGCTACCCAACATTATGCATATGCCATGATTCCTTCCATGGCAAGGGTAATCAAGCATTAAACTTACAAAGCCCCCCATCCCTAATTTTATAGCACGCCGTTGTTCTTATGGTAGGGGTGCCCATCTATGAAAGTTCTAATCCTCCCCTACATACCGCATATGATATTATTCCTTCCATAGCAAGGGTGATCACTCAAACTTACAAATCCTCCCACCCCATGGTAGGGGTGCCCATCTAATAAAGTAAGTCTCAATGCCCCCTTTCCCCTATTTATAGCATATGCGATTATTTATATCCATAGTAAAGGCAATCGCTCAATAAACTTACGAGGCCCCCCCCAACCTTCCATGGAAAGGTTGCCCATCTATTTAAGTTCCAGTACCCCCCTATGCTGTACTTCCTTCCACAAAATGGGTGCTGAAACTTACAAAGCCCCCCCAGCCCACAGCCTCCATGGCAGGAGTATTTAAGTTCCAGTGCCCGCTGGTCAGCGAGGGCAGCTCGCTGTCACTCTGAGAGCCAATCGGAGGATCGGATGTCTTACCTGGGCAAGCAGTGCAGAGGCGATGAACAAGCAGAATGCGGAGTGGGGGGCCCCCATGGTAGGTGTCTGTAGGGTGGGTGCGGTAGGTGGTGAATGGAGAGCACAGCTTAGATTGCCGCACCGCCGGCTCTGCTTTTCCCTTCAAATGTCTTCTCCTCCCGGCTAGAAACGCCCTTATTTGTAGCACAAGCTTGGGTGACACCGAGCTTGTCAAAGGCAGAAAAGGTGGAGACTGGCGCTAGGTGAAGATTGGGGTCCTTTAGCATCCACCTTTAGAAGAATCCCACCTTGTCTGGCCCCTAGATCTCCATAGGAACCCAGAAAAAGGCAACAATCCAGAGAAAAGCCAAGCACCCGATGGGAGCGGTATAGTTCCGGAGCTCCGATAATCCCAGCAGGCAGGTGAGTGCGGTGTGTCTAGGTTTGTGCTGACTTGTCCTGATCGGGATATACTCAGTCCTGATCGGGATATGCTCAGTGCTGATCGGGATATGCTCAGTCCTGGTGTCCTTATCGGTATATACTCAGTCCTGGTGTCCTGATCGGGATATGCTCAGTCCTGATCGGGCTATGCTCAGTGCTGATCGGGATATACTCAGTCCTGGTGTCTTGATCGGGATATACTCAGTCCTGATCGGGATATGCTCAGTCCTGGTGTCCTGATCAGGCTATGCTCAGTGCTGATCGGACTATGCTGTGTCCTGGTGTCCTGATCAGGCTATGCTCAGTCGTGGTGTCCTGCCCTCTTCTGCTCTATCTGCCTCTGGCTGGCCGCCTGCCTCTTTATATGGAGCTGGCCGCCTGCATAGCTAATGACATGCAAATGAGCAGACCCCCAGTCTGTCTAGAGATGTCACAAAGGAGCCACTTTACAGAACCCTCCTCTCCATGGATTGCCAAATGGTCAGTGAGCTGTAAAATGTGCAATCCTCCCTCCTCTCTCTCTCCCCCTCCCCTCCTTCCCTCTGATATTGGGCAGCATTGCACATACACACACACAACACACATTTTACATTTCTATTTTAACTTTATTTTATGACAAGATCTGGGTTCATTTCATCTGAAGGTGCAGGGGAAAAAAAGTGGCAGTTGCCCCCTCCCCCTAATCGTACCCCCCTTGCACACTTCTTCCCCCTCCCAATTTCTCACCTCTGTATCCTACGTGTGTGTGTGTGCCTTCTACAACCCAGGGCCAAGGAGATCGGTGCCACTCAGTGATGTCACCTGGCAAGGATTTCCAGTGTGGGAAAAGGGGTGGGCATCCCCCTGATCCACTTACACTCCTGCGGTCCCCCATGTCGCTTGCAGCAGCAGTGGAGAGGCAGGAAAGGTGATCGAGCAACATGTGAAGCTAGATCAGATTTCTTACCACTTCTACGCTGGCCACCTGTCACCCCAGCCAGCCATCTACTGAGGACTGACACCATTGATGGCAGCTGGAGGATACACGCAGCCAATACGCACTTGTGGACTCGCCTTTTCCCCCCAAAACTGCCTTTTTAGTTCATCTTCCCTCCATAGTGTCTTTGCATGCCTAATTTTTATCATCCGTCGCATTTACATGTTGTTCTGCATTTGCTTTACCTTATTTCAGAAAATCCTCTGCTCCTGGTTGTCTTTCTACCTCTGAATTTTCACCTGATATTCAAAGGAAACTGTGCTAAGGAAAGCTGTCTGCAAATGCCGACCTCCTGAAAATGCCAGCTGCCTGGCTGTCTGTGGCTTTAATTTTTAAGATGCTGACCTGCAGGCTGCAATAACTTAAAAATGACAGAAGCCAGCGGACCAGCATATCCCATAGGACAGCATCTCTTTTTAACATGGATTAACCCTTGAAATAAAGTTCTTGTCTTGGGGAAATCTGCTGATAATTACAAAATCAACAGCTTTCAGGCAATTGGAGTGATGGTCGCTGGGAAGAATATTCCTTACATTTGTGGTTATTTAGAAGACCCCCACCCCTTAGTGCTAGCTAAAAATCACAGGTGTCAGTGGTTACTTATCTGAAAGCCTGAATTTACCCCTAGAAATCTCAGAAGGAACCCTAGGGATCCACAGAACCCTGGTTGAGAAGAACTGCTCTGGAAGAACCCTAGGGATCCACAGAACCCTAGTTAAGAGGGGTTGCTCTGGAGGAACCCTGGGGATCCAAAGACCCCTGGTTGAGAAGGTCTGCTCTGGAGGAACCCCAGGGATCCACAGAACCCTGGTTAAGAAGGGCTGCTCTGGAGGAACCCTATGGATCCTCAGAACCCTGGTTGAGAAGATCTGCTCTGGAGGAACCCTAGTGATCCACAGAGTCCTGGTCCTGCCCTGGAGGAACCCTATAGGGATCTACAAAACCCTGGTTGATAAAGGCTAACTTAAGGAACTACTCGTTTTTGGAAAAAGGTTTTGCAATGAACACCAGCTCCCCTAGCATCCTTTACCCCATCCTGCACAAATCACCTTCATTAGTTGCTCTGAGCACTAACTTCCCTGACACCCTTCACTCTGTTCTGCACAAATCTCTCTCCCCCTCCTTTGAATTTAATTTTGGAGTTTTTCCAGTCTGCTTTCTTCCTTCAAACTTCTCCCTTTAGATGTCTGGTCTTCTTATCCTTCCCCTGCATGTTTCCATCTCCCTGTGGTTTTCTTTCCTTCCTTCCTTCCCTTGGCCAGGCCACAGTTAAAAGAAGTGAGTTTGGTGTGTGTCGCTCGCGTGGCCATCATTAAGGCAGTTTGTTATTGTGCAGGGGATGAATGAGTTGGTCCTTTGTGCTCTCAGCTGTATGGTAATGCAGCCAGCACCTGCTCTCCTGCACAATACAAGGGAGAGAAAGAGCTCCCCTTGGCGCAAGATGGAGCCTCTGCAACAATGTGCACACATTTCTCTTCAAAAGAAACAAGATAGAGAGGAAATAAAGACTTTGCCATTCAAGCAACCGTCAGCTTTGTATACGTTTCATATCTAGCAGACAGTAGAACTTTTGTGGCCATCAACATTTTTAATGATTCAGTTAGAAATTAATTAACCATGTTTGCTGTCAGGAGGGAATGCTTTTTTAGAGTGGTGGGGAGGCAGGGGTTAAATTTTTATTCAGCCTTTTCTTTCTTTTTTTTTTTCCTGATCACCAAAAAAAAAAAAAAATGATGTTGTTGTGGTTACATGGAACTCATTAGCATGTACCAAAGGTATGGGCTGTGTATAATGTCAATTTCATTGTAACATCAGGCTTTTCCTTTTCTAGGGCTGTAACCTAGCAAGAATGGACTTTCCTTGCTGTGGATTGTGGAAAGAATATTGAGCTGTGTTCACTTTAATTATGTGACAAACAAAAGCCTGCTTTTTTTATATAGGGGATCTACACTGGAAACATTCACAGGCTGTCATTGTGGATCTTCTGCTCAAAATACTGATTGCCTGGTCACTAGGTTGACCCAAAACCCTCTGAGTCACTTAAGTATGCCAGTCAGGTACTGTGATTTTCAATGACATTCTTGTTCAAGGGGAATGACTCAAAGTATTGAAGCCAGAGATAGCCAGCTAACTAGCATTTTCAGAATGCGAGGAATGACAGCCTCCATCTTTAAAATTCCCCTGCTCATGGCTGTTTACGCAATTCACTTTGATGGGGTTGCTTTACTAAAACTGGAAAGTCCAAAATTTGGTGCAGCTGTGCATGACAACCAATCAACATCCAGGTTTTTTTGTCAAAGCTTAATTGACCAAAATGAAGTTAGAAGCTGATTGGTTACAATGCAGAGTTGCGCCAGATTTTGCACTCTCCAGTTTTAGTAAATCAACCCAGATATTTAATTTGATAAATCACAGTGGATCATAAACAATTTCCTTGTTTAAAAAAATGCTTGTTTACTACTTTGTTGTATATCAATGCTACTGATCTCTTGTAGCCTTTTTACAGCAACTTCATGTCTATATGTACTGCATTTACATTAGGGATGGCAGTATTTATTAAGAAGGAATTCCTGCTGGTGACAACAGTGGACCATGCCTGCATGATGCTCGTTTAAAAGGACCACTTGTTGATTGAGTGACAACGCAGGGGAATAATTAGGAGAAAGGGATAGAGTTGTCACCCCATAACAGGTGCCTGACTTCAGGGCAAGATTTGTAGGGATCATTTAAATGAAAGCTGCAGATTTTTAAACAAATATTGAAAATGGTTTGAATTTAGCATGCTTATATGAGAATTTAGTGATTGAGTTTACATATACTTTAATCAACTCATTATGTGTTTCAATGATGGTCATTAACAGCGAAATCAATGGCTTTTGATCAATACACATTTAATGGTTTTAGTGTACCCTAAATGCTGATGTGTGTCAATGGCTGTTATCATGTCACCTGCAGATTACATGTCACCTGCAGATTACATGTCACCTGCTGTATCCTTATCCAGATCAATACTAGTGCTGATTAAAAAAGTTCAAACACATAAGTCTTGTGCTCATAAAAACGAGTGAAGACAAGATTGTGGGAACTGTGTGTACTGGCTGCATGTCATCACATAGAGATGGGGCTCCTATGTCACTGTCCCTGCTTTGTTGTGTCACTAACAAAGCTAAAGTAATTTAAACCCAGCAAACTATTATGATCACCTGCAATCAAATATGGGGGGGGGGGGGTCCCCTATAACGTCATCAAATGATACTCCTGCTAGAAAGTTGTATAATGGTGGCCGAACACGCTTTATTATCTGATCGATGTGCGATTTGATCAAAACGCTTGAATCCGCAAACAATCGAATAGCGATATCTTTTGATTGATTTGGACGATCGACCAGGGCGAAAACAGAGATGCGATCAATAAGTTAACCATTGCTCGAAATAAACTTCCCTGTGTGTGGCATATCGGTCGAATGGGTTGTCGACTATGGATCGATTATTTATATCGGAGGAGATCGATCGGAAAATCAAATCGATCATTTATCGAAGCGTGTATGGCCACCAACTGAAGCAGAAAGGTGCGAAAGAACTTGGCCCAAATTCTTAACAACCCCCCTCAGTATAAAGCGTTTGTTATATTGACGTGACACAGATTCTTCGATTACTTCTGCAAAGCGTATCTGAATGGCAGCAGCAAATCCATCCCAGTGCTCCCAGTGCCTCCCAGTGCACTTATTCATGGGCAGCTTAATTTATGCCACGCGATTGTGTATTGGTGAAATGAAGCAGAAAGCCTCCTCTTTCTTCCTCACTCCTTCCTCCTCCATCCTCCTCCTTCCAGCCCTCTCCTCCATCCTCCATATGATTATTTTCCCTGCTTTCCTTTCAGGGGACTCTGCCGAACTGGGAGACTGTTTAACTTAAGGCTTTCTATAGGAGGCTGTTGGAGTTTAACTCCTGCCCACCGGTAGCTGGGGGGGAACAAAAGACAGACTCGGGCTGAAGCTATTCATCTATTCTTTGCACTTTAATTTTCATTGATTGTGAAGACAAGGAGAGCCCCTTGTGGGACTGGAGCTGAAGGGGATGACACGCCTTTAGACGCGATCAGCCCCCCAGCCAGCCATCTGCTCCCAACCAAATGGCGTTTTTTCACTTCCCCACTGCATGTCTATATACCCCGCTTAACCCTTCCACTGCCAGGGGAGTGGGGCTCTAAGGCCAGGAAGGAGTTAAAGCCAGGGAATATGCTTAGGGGGATAGAAATAAGAGAGAGAGAAATAAGAGGGAACTAGAGAAGGGAAGAGAGAGAATGAGGGGGGGATAGGGGGGGGGATAAGAGGGAAATATACCTAAAGGATATAAGTAGAGAGAGGGCCAGACATTTTAGAGAGAGAACAGTAAATATAGTTGGATGTCCTTGAGAAAGAAAGGGGGGAGAGGAGGGAGAGAGAAGGAAAGAGAGAGGGGGGGGGATCAGAGAGAGGGGGGAGAGAGGGGGGGAGGGAGAGAGGAGGAGAGAGAAGGAAAGAGAGAGGGGGGGTCAGAGAGAGAGAGAGGGGGGAGGGAGAGAGGAGGAGAGAGAAGGAAAGAGAGAGAGAGAGGGATGGAAGAGAGAGAGAGAGGGGGGAGAGAGAAGGAAAGAGAGAGAAGGAAAAAGAGAGAATGAGAGAGAGGGGGGAGAGAGAAGGAAAGAGAGGGAATGAAAGAGAGAGAGGGATGGAAGAGAGAGAAGGGGAGATAGAGAGGGGGAGAGAGAGGGAGGAGAGAGAAGGAAAGAGAGAGAATGAGAGAGAGAGGGGGGAGAAGGAAAGAGGAAGAGAGGGGGAGAGAGAGGGGGGAGAGGGGGGGGAGAGAGAGAGAAGGAAAGAGAGAGAAGGAAAAAGAGAGAATGAGAGAGAGGGGGGAGAGAGAGGGGTGGAAGTGAGAAAGGGGGGAGAGAGGGGGAGAGAGAGAGAAGAAGAAGAGGGGGGAGAGAGAGAAGAAAGAAGAGTGGGAGATGAGATAGGAAGAAGTGAGAAAGAGAACGTTAGTAATATAGTTGGATGTCTTTGAGAAAGATGAGGTAGAGAGAGAGAGCGCGAAAGAAAGAAAGAGGAGATAAAGGCAGAAGTGAGAATGATAGAGAGAAAACTTTAGATGAGAGAGAGAGAATAAAAAGAAAAAAAAAAGAAGAGAGAGGAAGAAGTGAGAAAAATAGAGATATAACTTTAGATATATAGTTGGATGTCTTTGAGAAAGATGAGGGAGGGAGATAGAGAGAGAAATAGGAGAGAAAGGCAGAAGTGAGAATGATAAAGAGATAACTTTAGATATATATTTAGATGTCTTTAGGAAAGATGACAGAGAGAGAGAGAGAGAGAGAGAGAGAGAGAGAGAGAGAGAGAGAGAGAGAGAGAGAGAGAGAGAGAGAGAGAGAGAGAGAGAGAGAGAGAGAGAGAAGCGAAGAAGAAAGAGAAGAGAGAGGAAGAAGTGAGAAAAATAGAGATATACCATTTAGATATATAGTAGGATGTGTTTAACAAAGATGAGGGCGAGAGAGGAGAAAATAGAATAGAGAGAAGATAGATAAGAAAGACAGATAGATAGAAAGATAGAAGATAAAGAACCCTGACTGCAATAGAGTAGCACACAGCTACAAATCATGACTCATGATGGTTTCTGATTAGTTCCTATGGGATTACTATGTAATGAAGCTCTAATTACTATTCAGCACCAAGCAGTTCAGTAACGTTGTCCTATTGACATGTGGGGCTCCCACCACTCAATCCATTCATACACCTAGATGTATGGGGGGCACCCTGACAAGTGACAGTTGCTGTCCATGAAGGAGCTGCAGGCACTAATTACATACAATTAATGTAAGAGAACGATTTATGAAACACTTGTATCACTGATTGCAGATTATTACTCTAGTATCAGCACTATTGATCGCCTGATAACATGAAGCTTATTTTCTTGCTGTCCAGGTGTGACATTTTCATTCATGGGAAGGAATGAGTACAATCCATAGATGGATTAGAGGAGCAGTACATGGATAAGAGCAGGTGCGATGTATGGAGATATGGAGAGAATAGAGCACACATGAGCTCTGTTTGCTCCCAGAAGGGTGTTTTGCCTGATGTGGCCTCTTGGTAGGACTTTGACCAAGTCAGAAGAAAGCCATGCTAACAGGTGAAGCCCTTCTGTAAATACAACTCAGACCAGAGAGCAAGATCTAGAAATGCTCCAACAAACCCAGAGAAAGAGAATTAGAGGAAATGGGGAATAGGTCGATGAAAGGAGAGGATATAATGATTACTGATCTAACTGGATCCAAGAAAGGTAGCTAGGAAACAAATGTATTCATTTAGTATGCTTTAATACATCCAACAAATTATAAAAAAAACGGCATCAATGTTTACTAAACATACATTTAGCTTTGCAAATGTTTTGAAAAATAAATACAATGTTTATAAAACCGACTTATGTCTTCACTTAGCTACATGAAATGATTCATTTATTCATGTTTATGCAGCCTGTGGTGACACCACACCTGTACCTTGGCACAGGTCTCAATTTCATGCCGCCTTACAGCAATTGTCTATACACTGTTATGTATGCATTGTCTTATTTACATTTAATAAATATTAGGTGACAGTACCTGGCTTATATTACTGTGTCCTTACTTGTTTATTTTATGCATGTCCACACAGAGTGTAGAGCAACTGCAGATATATCTGTACAGAGCACAGAGCAACAGACAGGAGTATATGCCAAGGTGATTCCTTAGAAGATGGTCTGTCAATATGCCAGGGAAATACCTCTCATGGCAGACTTTTCAGGGTGTCACTGCTTTATGGAGAGGGGAAAAAAGAGAGAGACAGAGACAGACAGAGACAGACAGAGAGAGAGACAGAGAGAGAGACAGACAGAGACAGACAGAGACAGAGAGAGAGACAGACAGAGAGACACAATATGCCAGGGAAATACCTCTCATGGCAGACTTTTCAGGGTGTCACTGCTTTATGGAGAGGGGAAAAAAGACAGAGACAAAGACAGACAGAGACAGACAGAGACAGACAGAGACAGAGATAGAGACAGACAGAGAGACACAATATGCCAGGGAAATACCTCTCATGGCAGACTTTTCAGGGTGTCACGGCATTATGGAGAGGAGAAGAGAGAGAAAGAGAGAGAGAAAGAAAGAGAGGGACAGAAAAAAAACAAGTTTGATGGGTAGTTGGGTAAGAGAGAGAGTTAAGAGAAGAGAGATGCCTATAGATGGATAGATAAATAGCTCAGAGAAAAAGAGAGAAAGAATGGAAGAGAGAGAGGGAGATGGAGAGCCAGTTAGATGGGTAGCTGGATAGTTGGGAAAGACAGAATTTAGAGAAGAGAGATATATCTATTGATGCATACAATAGATAAATGATAGACAGCTAGAGACAGTGCAGGGGAAAGGTCATCCAGCACCCAGGGGCAAAGGTACCAAACTGTGCCCCCCTTCCTTCCCTTAGGGTTGGCAGTGGTTTGCTGCGACTACTCCTGTCAGTCTTGAAAACAGAAGCAACTGGCAGAGTGCGCCCCCATCCCAGCTGCAATAAAACATTGCACTCAGGGCAGCCGTCCCTCGTGCCCACCCCTTGTCCCGGCCCTTAGATAGATAGATAGATAGATAGATAGATAGATAGATAGATAGATAGATAGATAGATAGATAGATAGACAGATGATAGATAGATAGATAGATAGATAGATAGATAGATAGATAGATAGATAGCAGAGAGAGATAGCGAGTGAGATGTCTATCCGAGTGAGAGAGATAACCATAGATATATAAGATATATATATATATATATTTCTGAAATTAAGCCTTTGGGGAGGAGGGGGGGGGGGGGCGGGTACCCAATTTTGACAGGTACCTGCCACATAGGCAATCAGAAGTGGAAGTTCCCCTTCCCCTCCCTCCTGCAGTCAAGTTTGGGACACATGAAAGGTCCCAGAAGATTGCCAGACCACTCACAGCTCACAGTGCCACTTGTGCATGCGCAGTGGGTGCCCGGCTGTAAAGCCGCAAGCTGTCCCAGCCGGGTTGTCTATAGCATAGGTACCTGCTCCCATTTCTGCTCCAACCGCATAGGCAATCAGAAGCAGAAGTTCTCCACCCTCCTGCAGTCTTCTGGGACACATGAAAGGCCCCAGAAGATTGCCGGACCACTCACAGCGCACAGTGCCACTCGCGCATGCACAGTGGGTGCCCGGTTGTAAATTCGCAAGCTGTCACAGCCGGGTGTCCATAGCATAGGTACCTGCTCCTATTTCTGCTCCAACCGCATAGGCAATCAGAAGCAGAAGTTCTCCTCCCTCCTGCAGTCTTCTGGGACACATGAAAGGTCCCAGAAGATTGCCGGACCACTCACAGCGCACAGTGCCACTTGTGCATGTTGTGCCCGGCTGTGAAGCTGCAAGCTGTCACAGCTGGGTGTCCATAGCAAAAATGCGGGCCCTGGGGAGAGAGACACCCAGGATGAAAATGGCTAGGCAAAGCCCAGCGCTGGAACATGGGACAGGTGAGTGGCTGTTTATCAAAAGTCAGCAGCTATAGTTTTTGTAGCTGCTGACTTTTAATTTTTACATATGAGACTGGGGCTCCGCTTTAAGCCTTGCAGATTGGAGGACTATTGTAAATTGAGCTCTGTAATTTGGAAGACTAGTAGAACTTGAGCCCCATAGGCTGGAGGACAGATAGAGGAGGAGCTCTGTAGGTTGGAGGACTAGTAGAAGTTGTGCTCCATAGATTGAGGGACAGGTAAAGGATGAGCTCTGTAGGCTTGATGACTTGTAAAATTTGAGCCCTATAGGTCAGTAATCAAACAGAACCTGTGGATAGGAGGACTAGTATAGGAGCTGCTTAGGTTGGAGGACCAGTAAAAATGAAGACATGTAAGTTGGAGGACTAACAGAAGTTTAGCCATGTAGGTAGGTTAAGGACTAGTTTAAGTTGTGCAATGTAGGGCTGGTAGATGTTGAGCCCTGTAAGTTGAAAGTAGAAGTTGAGGGCTAGAGTGAGTGGAGCCCTGTAGGTTCCAGGACAAGTGTAAGTTGAGCTCTGTAAGTTGGAGGACTAGTAGAAGCTGAGCTCCATAGGTTGGAGGACAGCTAGAGGTTGAGCCCTGCAAGTTGGAAAACTACTAGAGATTGAGTCATGTAATTTGGAGGACTAGTAGAAGTTAAGTTCTATAGGTTGGAGGAGAGCTAGAGGTTGAGCCCTGTAAGCTGGGGGACTAGTAGAAGCTGA
Source organism: Lithobates clamitans (assembly GCA_037952925.1). Taxonomy (NCBI): domain Eukaryota; kingdom Metazoa; phylum Chordata; class Amphibia; order Anura; family Ranidae; genus Lithobates; species Lithobates clamitans. The sequence goes on along the minus strand of JBBGZY010000587.1, from coordinate 1,143,636 downwards.
GCTCCATAGGTTGGAGGACAGCTAGAGGTTGAGCCCTGCAAGTTGCCTAACTACTAGAGATTGAGTCATGTAATTTGGAGGACTAGTAGAAGTTAAGTTCTATAGGTTGGAGGAGAGCTAGAGGTTGAGCCCTGTAAGCTGGGGGACTACTAGAAGTTGAGCCCTGTAAGTTGGAGGACTAGTATAAGTTCAGCTCCATAGGTTGGAGGACTAGTGTAAGTTGATCGCTGTAGGTTGGAGAATTAGTGTGAATTAAGTTCCTTAGGTTGGAGAACGTGTGCAAGCTGAACTTCATTGGTTGGAGGATGAGAGTGAGTTGAGCCCTGTAGGCTGCAGGAGTAATGTAAGTTTAGCACTGTAGTTTGAAGGATTGGGGTGAGATGAACCCTGTAGGTTGGAGAACCAGTTTGGAGGACTAGCAGCAGTGAGCTCTGTAGGTTGGAAGACTAGTGCTAGTCGATCTGTCAGTTGTAGGACTAGAGTTAGTTGATCTCTGTAGGTTGGGAGACTAGTATTCAGCCCTGTGGGTTGGAGGACTAGTGTTAGTTCTGTGGTTTGGAGGAATAGTGTTAGTAGAGTTATGTAGGTTGGAGGGCTAGAGTTAGCTTTGTGGGTTGGAGGATTAGTGTTAGTAGAGTTCTGTAGGTTGGAGGGCTAGAGTTAGCTTTGTGGGTTGGAGGATTAGTGTTAGTAGAGTTCTGTGGGTTGGAGGACTAGTGTTAAAAGAGTTCTGTAGGTTGGAGGACTAGTGTTAGAACAGTTCTGTAGGCTGGAGGAGTAGAGTTAGCTTTGTGGGTTGGAGGATTAGTGTTAATAGAGTTCTGTAGTTTGGAGGGCTAGAGTTAGCTTTGTGAGTTTGAGGACTAGTGTTAGCAAAGTTCTGTAGGTTGGAGGACTAGAGTTCGCTTTGTGTGGGTTGGAGGACTAGTGTTAGCTCTGTGGGTTGGAAGACTGGTGTTAGTAAAGTTCTGTAGATTGGAGGACTAGTGTTGAGACCTGTAGGTTGGCGGAGTAGTGTTAACTCTGTGTGTTGGAAGACTTGTATTAGCAGAGTTCTGTAGGTTCTGTAGGTTGAAGGACAAATGTTAGATGTGTGGGTTGGAGGACTGATCCGGTAGGTTGGAGGACTCGCGTTAGCAGAGTTCTGTAAGCTGGAGGACTAGTGTTAGCTCTGTGGGTTGGAGGACTAGTGTCAGCAGAGTTCTGTAGGTTGGAGGACTAGAGTTAGCTTTGTCGGTTGGAGGACTAGTGTTGAGAGCTTTAGGTTGGTGGACTGTGGTTTGGAAGACTAGTATTAGCAGAGTTCTGTAGGCTCTGTAGGCTGGAGGACTAGTGTCATCTGTGTGGGTTGGAGGACAGAGCCCTGTAGGTTGGAGGACTACTGTAGTGTCATCTCTGTGGGTTGGAGGAATAGTGTCATCTGTGTGGGTTGGAGGACTAGTGTCATCTGTGTGGGTTGGAGGACAGAGCCCTGTGGGTTGGAGGACTAGTGTTAGCTGTGTAGGTAGGAGGACTGAGCCCTGTGGGTTGGAGGACTGAGCCCTGTAGGTCGGAGGACTAGTGTTAGCTGTGTAGGTAGGAGGACTGAGCCCTGTGGGTTGGAGGACTGAGCCCTGTAGGTTGGAGGACTAGTGTTAGCTGTGTAGGTTGAAGGACTGAGCCCTGTGGGTTGGAAGACAGAGCCCTGTAGGTTGGAGGACAGAGCCCTGTAGGTTTGAGGACTAGTGTTAGCTGTGTAGGTTGAAGGACTGAGCCCTGTGGGTTGGAGGACAGAGCCCTGTAGGTTGGAGGACAGAGCCCTGTAGGTTTGAGGACTAGTGTTAGCTGTGTAGGTTGAAGGACTGAGCCCTGTGGGTTGGAGGACAGAGCCCTGTAGGTTGGAGGACTAGTGTTAGCTGTGTATGTTTGAGGACTGAGCCCTGTGGGTTGGAGGACTGAGCCCTGTAGGTTGGAGGACTAGTATAGTTGAAGGACCAGCAGCGATGGCATGTGCTGATTAGAATAAGAATGGGGAGTCGCGTGGCCCAGCTGGCACCCTGTGCGGGCAGATGACGGCTCCCAGCTCCGCCCCCTCCCTCCCCTCCCCCTTACACGGGGAGCCGCACATCATCTGCCGCACACTTGATTTTCATAACAAAGCTCCATGTTTACCTGGGATCCGACCAAGGGCCAGTCTATTGTCTCCAGATCAGATTACTGGGGCCAGCTGCTCCTCAGCCTTTCTCTGGACAGAAGATCCTCCTGACACGGACTGTGGCAGAGATAAGAGGCTTTATTATGGAGGGGTCTCAGCCAGGATATGGCCTCTCTCTATTCACTTCTCCATCCACAACTACAGCAATTAGTAAGGAGGGGGCAGAAGATCGCTGCCTGCTTCCCACTCCACTCTGCTGGATCATAAACATTCCTGGGAATGTGTCCTGCTGGTATGTGGGACCAGAATGTCCTCTGTGTGTCCCCTACAAGACAAATCACTGTACAGGAAATCTGGGGAGCACAGCTTGGGACATGAGGATACATGGACTGCAATGTCTCATCTCTTCTACTGTACATGTATCTAATATTGTGTAAAGAGCAATGTATCTAATGCTGCAAATACAAATATGTATCTAATAATGTTTATAGAAAAATGTATCTAATAATGTTTATAGGAAAAAGTATCTAATGCTTTGTATATAGGATAATGTATCTAATATTATTTATAGGATAAAATAATGCTGTAAACAAGAGAATGTATCTAATGCTGCATATAGAAAATGTATCTAATAATATTTAGAGAAAAATGTATCTAATGCTGTGTATATAGGATAATGTATCTAATATTATTTATAGGGTAATATATTTAATGCTGTAAATAAGAGAATGTATCTAATGCTGCATATAGAAAATGTATCTAATAATATTTATAGAAACATGTATCTAATAATGTTTATAGAAAAATGTATCTAATAAAGTGTAGATAGGATAATGTACTTAATACTGTGTATAGGATAATGTATCTAATGCTGTATATAGGATAACATTTCTAATGCTTTGTATAGGATATTGTGTGCATCCAGCAGCGATCACCACAAGCAATCGCTGGCTGTATGCCACGTCGCCACGAATAGCTGCGGCTGCTGGCAACCTGTTATTAACCACCTGTGGACCTTCCGCCTGCAATGTACTGCAGACAGGCAGCCCATGTAGGCAAAGCGAGGTACCAGTATGGTACCCAGAGGTACTCTGGGTTTAGGGCATGAACACCTGCTGTGATTGTACACAGCAGGAGTCTGTCAGCAAGTCCCAGACAATAATTCATGGCTGGGACCTGCTGATCAACTTTGTGCAATCACAGCCCAAGGCTCTGTGTTGACAATCAACACAGAGTTCTGTACTGAGGGAACAATCTCTCTGTTTCTTATCCCTGCAAAGCAGGGATAAGAAACAAAGAGACATTTAGTGAAAAGCAGCACACATTACACATTTTTAGGCACACATTTAACCCCTTGATCACCCTAGTAGATGGTTAACTCCTTCCCAGCCAGTGTCATTAGTACAGTGACAGTGTATATTATTATTGCAGGGCTCAAAATTTCAAGTCCTGAGCTACTAGCCAGGACTTAAGGGTTACTCGCCACCAGTTGCCCCACCCAACCCATACCTTGCCCCGCCCCTAATTCTGCCCCTAATCATGCCCTCATAAATTATCTCATGAAATTACACTTAAATGTTTTATGCAGAATTAAGTTAAAAAATAAATATTAACAACAACTTTATCAGTTCCCCTCAGCACAGCCTCACCAGTTCCCATCAATGCAGGCTCACCTGTGCCCATCAATGCAGTGTGACCTGTGCCCATCATTGCAGCCTCACCATGCCCATCATTGCAGCCTCACCGTGCCCATCATTACAGCCTCACCGTGCTCATCATTACAGCCTCACCGTGCCCATCATTGCAGCCTCACCGTGCCCATCATTACAGCCTCACCGTGCCCCCATTGCAGCCTCACTGTGCTCAACATTGCAGCCTCACTGTGCCCCTTGCAGCCTCACTGTCCCCAACATTGCAGCCTTGCCAGGGCGGAGGAAGAGAGAGGGTGGCCGGATCATGACTGGAGGAAGAGGAGAGCCACGGGATCACAGAGCACGAATAGCACGCTGTTACAGCTTACATTGTAATTGCCTCCGCTCTGCTCGCCGCCACACACATCCCCGCCTCCTTCTGACCCCGCGCCTGTGATAGAACACATCCCAGCATTAGACCTGCATTCTGTCTATCACAGGTGCAGGGTTAGGAGGAGGCAGGGCTGTGTGTGACGGTGAGCAGAGCGGAGGCAATTTCAATGTAAGCTGTAACAGTGTGCTATACCACTCAGTGACCCTGTGGCTCTCCTCTTCCTCAATGCTCTCTTCCACCGGAGAGATCACTGGGGGAAGAGCTCCCGATCAACCCCACCCGCCAATGGTGCTCACCCCCCCCCCCCCCCACTATCAGGCAGCTGAGCTCGCAAGCCCTAATTTTCCACTCGCAAAATGCGAGTAGGTGAGTGGAAAATTTGAGGTCTGCTTATTGTATATTATTATTAATTAGTGTCACTGGTGATGTAAGTGGTATTTTGTTAGTGCCCCACAGGGTCAGTTAGTGTCAGATTTCCTGCCACACTATTGCAGTCCCCTTATAAGCCACTGACCAACACCATGAGTAGTATAAAAATAAATAAATAAAAATTCCAGTATATAGTTTGTAGATGCTATAACTTTCATGCAAACAAATCGATATACACTAATTGAGTTTTCTTTTTTTTAACAAAGACATGCTGCAGAATACATTTTGGCCAAAATTTATAAACAAAATAAATTTTTTTTTATTGGATATGTTTTGTACCAGAAAGTTATAAATTATTGTTTTATTTCAAAATGTTTGGTCTTTTTTCATTTAAATCGCCAACAATAAAAAACCCAGTGGTGATCAAATACCACCAAACAATAGCTTTATTTGTGTGAAAAAAGTGGTATCAATTTAATTTGGGTACAGTGTTGCATGATCGCACAATTACCAGTTAAAGTAGTGCAGTGCTAAACAGCAAAAAATGCCATGGTCATGAAAGGGGTAAAATATTCTAGAACTGAAGTGGTTAAAGTGTTGCTAGCTACTCGCAGGTGTCAAAAACAGCAGAAGGAAGCAGCAGATTCCTGCCACTGCCACCAGCACCAGGGCAAAATGCCCGTGTGAACATAACCTAACTGTCCTGTATACAGCATGGATGGAGGAATCTGCACTGCCAGCTGCTGGAATACCTGAACAGTGACTGCATCTAATTGGACGCAATCACTGTTTGGTCAACAGTTTACCACCAGGCTCCTTCAATTTTTCATCAAATGTTTGTTGAGCCGGGTGGTGACCACAGAGCCACCCACAGCTCAAACTTCTGCAAATTCTGCAGGAATGAGGCAAAATGTGAGCCACCTATGGCCAACTCTTGACAGTTATCACCGGAACAAAGGTTTTAGTGCTAAGCCCAAGCTCTTATTTCACTACATATCTATTAAGCTTAACTCACATGGAGATGTTGGGTCTGGCAGTGGATTCCTGTGGCTGGAATCATAGGTGGTTCTGCACAGCTGGGGCATACAGGAGTCCTAGCTGTCCACCAGTCTTTGCATTTATCCGCACATCCAGCTGTTACCTGCAGCTAGGTATAGGTGACAGATTGTATGCAGAGCCGGTCATCAGTCCCTAACTGCAGGTATCTGCTGGATGTGCAGATAAATGTGAAGATCAGCAGACAGCTGTGGCTACTGAATGCTCATCATTGTCCAAAACCATCTGTGATTCCAGACACAGGAATAAGCAGATTCTTGCTGCACAAATCTGCCGCTGGACCTATAATCGCTGTGTGAATGAGGCCTAATACTAGAGTCAGTCTATACAGTCCCATTATTTTCAGGAAGAGCCATGGGCACTAAATGGCCTTAGGGCCCATTCATACCAGAGGGTGCGTAGTGCTCCATATAATGCGCCCATTGGTGTGCATTGTGAAGGGGACGTGCGACACATAGCTAACACCCATCACACCATTTACCTTTTCATCTCAACTTTTTTGAAATGTCACAGTGATCTTTAGCACTTCAATACCGGGCACATTCACCCACTCCTGCCAAGGCCAATTTTCAGCTTCCGGAAATGTTGAAAAAAAAAAAATTCTTAGTTTCTGTTATAAAATTTGGCAAAAAAGTAATTTTTCTCCTTCACTGATGTGCTCTGATGAGACTGCCCTGATGAGCACTGATAGGCTGCACTGATGGGCACTGATGAGGCGGCACTGATAGGCTGCACTGATGGGCACTGATGAGGCGGCACTGATGGGCAGTGATGAGGCAGCACTGATGGGCACTGATGAGGCAGCGCTGATGAGCACTGATAGGCTGCACTGATGGGCACTGATAGGCTGCACTGATGAGGCGGCACTGATGGGCACTGATGAGGGGGCACTGATGATTGTATGGTCAGGTTGGTATGTATATAGTGTCCCTAAATCAAACTGCTTTACCCAATCCCCGAGACATAAACAAGCAGTTAAACCTTATAGTGTGGGTGCAGATCCACTGCACGGGAGGACTTCTGGAGATCAGATTGACACTAAGTTCATATCAACCTGTATGGAAAAACACTACGTTATACTGTAGGGGTGAGTGTCAGCTCGGACAGTGAGTGGTGCAATGCGGGTTTCAGCACATTGCACTGCTTATTTGTTATTATTATTTTTATTTATTTGAGGTGTCACACAGTGTCATTTCATTCATGTCTCTGCTCAGCAGTGCAGTGCTCTGTGCTGCTTTGTGGTGACAATCATTGCCATTCAGTGCAGTGCAAAAAATGCAACAGGCTGCATTTATCCTCACTAGGGATGAGCTTCGTGTTCGAATCGAACGCATGTTCGACTCGAACATTGCCTGTTCGGTCGTTCGCTGAATTCCGAACCACATGGGCCGTTCGCACCAAATTCGAGTGGCGCGTCACGGCCCATAATTCACTGCGGCATCTCAGTGCATTGCTGGCTGATGATTGGCCAAGCATGCACTATGACCCGCATGCTTGGCCAATCACAGCGCCGTCTATACAGAGAGCCGTAGTTGGCCAAAGCCAGGGTGGCTTTGGTCAATCATGGCTCAGGGGGTTTAGTACACGCCCCACACTATATAAGGCCGCCTGCACCGCCCTGTGTAGTGTGTTCCGGCATTGAGAGAGAGATAGTTAGACAGAGAGACAGTGTCATTTGATTTAAGTTAGATAGAGTAGGCAGGCGAGTCAGTTAGCTGCACTTACAGTGTATTGTGTATATATATATATATATATATATATATATATATATATATATATATATATATATATATATATATATATATATATATATATATATATATATATACATCCTAGGTGTTGTATATATATATATATATATACACTGTATTCAGTTTAGCTAGATCCCTTTCTGTTATTCTCTTCCTACTACTGACAGGCAGGCAGGTGTTTTTACAGTATTTACAGCTACTTGAAGAAAGTTGCTGGTGTTCTTTTGATCCTTTTAGTCCTATTAGCTACAGTATTTACAGTTAGTGTAGTGCGTCCTCTGCACAGTGTGCACCTAAAGCTACCTGAAGAAAATTAGTGTTCTTCTGATCCTATTAGTACAGTACCGCAGGCAGCTGCAGTATTTACAAGTTAGTGTAGTGCGTCCTCTGCACAGTGTGCACCTAAAGCTACCTAAAGAAAATTAGTGGTGTTCTTCTGATCCTATTAGTATAGTACCGCAGGCAGCTGCAGTATTTACAAGTTAGTGTAGTGCGTCCTCTGCACGGTATGCACCTAAAGCTACCTGAAGAAGATTAGTGGTGTTCTTCTGATCCTATTAGTACAGTACTGCAGGCAGCTGCAGTATTTACAAGTTAGTTTAGTGCGTCCTCTGCACAGTGTGCACCTAAAGCTACCTAAACAAAATTAGTGGTGTTCATCTGATCCTATTAGTATAGTACCGCAGGCAGCTGCAGTATTTACAAGTTAGTGTAGTGCGTCCTCTGCACAGTGTGCACGTAAAGCTACCTGAAGAAAATTAGTGGTGTTCTTCTGATCCTATAAGTACAGTACCACAGGCAGCTGTATTATTTACAAGTTAGTGTAGTGCGTCCTCTGTACAGTGTGCACCTAAAGCTACCTGAAGAAAATTAGTGGTGTTCTTCTGATCCTATTAGTACAGTACCACAGGCAGCTGTAGTATTTACAAGTTAGTGTAGTGCGTCCTCTGCATAGTGTGCACCTAAAGCTACCTGAAGAAAATTAGTAGTGTTCTTCTGATCCTATTAGTACAGTACCGCAGGCAGCTGCAGTATTTACAAGTTAGTGTAGTGCGTCCTCTGCACAGTGTGGACCTAAAGCTACCTGAAGAAAATTAGTGGTGTTCTTCTGATCCTATTAGTACAGTACCCCAGGCAGCTGCAGTATTTAAAATTTAGTGTAGTGCGTCCCCTGCACAGTGTGCACCTAAAGCTACCTGAAGAAAATTAGTGGTGTTCTTCTGATCCTATTAATACCACAGGCAGGCAGCTACAGTATTTACAGTTAGTGTAGTGCGTCCTCTGCACAGTGTGCACCTAAAGCTACCTGGGGACAATTGCTGTTGTTCTGCTCCTATTAATACCACAGGCAGGCAGCTACAGTATTTTCAGTTAGTGTAGTGCATCCTCTGCACAGTGTGCAGCTAAAGCTACCTGAAGACAATTGCTGTTGTTCTGCTCCTATTAATACCACAGGCAGGCAGTTACAGTATTTACAGTTAGTGTACTTCGTCCTCTGCACAGTGTACACCTAAAGCTACCTGAAGACAATTGCTGGTGTTCTCATACTAATAATACTACAGTAAGGCAGTTGATTCTGCTAGCTGCAGTATCAGTATACATATACAGTACATCCCAGCTTTGTGCAGCTACATCTCACTGCAGGCCACTAGTATGTCTAAAAGGCCAACAAGGAGAGGCAGACAGTCACAAGCCAATAAAAGAGGGCAAGCAGGCTCTGTGTCTAGAGGCAACAGTGCTGGTCGTGGAGACGGTGCATCCTCATCAGCACGTGGCCGTGGGACATGCTTGTCCTTTTTTTCGGCAGCTGGCAGTGTTGAGCCGCAACATGCGGAAGACTTGATAGAGTGGATGACCAAGTCGTCTTCATCCTCCTCATCCTCTCTCACCCAGGCTCAGGGTACTTTGTATGGCAAAGCAGCTGCCAACGCGGCCTCTTCCCTCGGCTTAATGGCATCAGTCACTCCTTCCCTAGCCCCACCATGTGCTCCTGAGGAGTCCCCCGAACTGTTTGACCACAGTGTTGGGTACATGCTCCAGGAGGATGCCCAGCGTTTTGAAGGCTATGATGATGGTACCCAGCTAGAGGAAGGCAGTAACGTGAGCCCAGAGAGAGGGGGTGCCCAAGAAGGACAGCAATCTGGCAGTCATGTTCCCCCAGCTGCAGCATACTGCCAGTTTTGCTCCAGTGATGAGGAGGGAGGGGATAATGAGGTCACTGACTCCACGTGGGTGCCTGATAGGAGAGCGGAGGAGGAGGCACATCACCAACGAGGCAGGATGCCCTCCAGGGGCCAGCTTAAGGGCAGTACACCGACTGCATCACACTGCAGGGGCCTTTTTTGAGATGAGTGCATTAGATCTCACCGCTGCTATTTGCAACATATGTCTCAAGTGTATCTCTCGTGGTCAAAACATCTCCCGCTTGGGCACCACATGCTTGACCAAACATATGTTGACCTGCCATGCAGTTCGTTGGCAAGCGTACCTAAAAGACCCACACCAAAGAACAAAAAGGAACTCTCCTTGCTCCTCATCAGCTAGGATCTCCAACCCCACTATAGCTTCAGTCCTCTCTGAGACCTGCACTGAGAGGAATGAAAGTGTAGAATTAGGTGTGTCACAGTACTTGTACAAGTACTGTACAGGTATTTGGGGGCAATCTGCTATCGGTACACCAATGTCAGATTGTACCAGGCAAATTTCCCCACCCCAGCTGCTGCACCGCCGAAAGAAGTTCGCTCCCAGCCATCCACATGCCCAGCAGTTGAATGCTAGCTTGGCTAAATTGCTAGCACTTCAACTGCTGCCTTTTCAGTTGGTAGACTCTGCTCCCTTCCGTGAGCTTGTGGAATGTGCGATTCCTCAGTGGCAGGTTCCCAAACGCCACTTTTTCTCACGGAAGGCGATTCCGACTCTCTACCAGCATGTGGAAGGCAATGTCTGGCCTCGCTGGACAGGGCGGTCAGCGGTAAGGTGCATATTACCACTGACTCATGGTCCAGCAGGCATGGACAGGGACATTACCTATCTTTCACCGCGCACTGGGTGACTCTTCTGGCAGCTGGGAAGGATGCAGGACAAGGTGCAGTAGTGTTGGAGGTTGTTCTGCCACGACACTCCAAAATACTACTAGTGGTGATTCTGCCACACCTCTCTCCTCCACCCCCTCCTCTTCTTCTTCCTCCATGGCCTCTTCCTGTGCTGATTTGACTTCGAAACCAGCGGTGCTCCGTAGGCATTCAAGGGGCTACGCAAGCACGCAGGCCAAAAGATGCCATGCGGTGCTTGAGCTGGTGTGCTTGGGGGACAGGAGCTACACTGGGGCAGAGATTCTGTCAGCTCTGCAGGGGCAGGTTCAGAGGTGGTTGACGCCACACCAGTTTAAGGCAGGTATGGCAGTTTGCGACAATGGCACCAATCTCCTCTCCGTCCTCCGACAGGGACAACTGACCCATGTGCCCTGTTTGGCTCACATCCTTAACTTGGTGGTGCAGCGGTTCTTGGGCAGGTACCCGGGCTTACAGGATGACCTGAGGCAGGCCAGGAAAGTCTGTGTGCATTTCTGCAGGTCATATAATGCCAGTGCTCGGCTGGCTGACCTCCAAAAGGAATTTAACATGCCCCAGAACCGCCTAATCTGTGACATGCCCACCAGGTGAAACTCAACGTTGGCCATGCTGCAGCGGCTGCACACACAGCTGAGGGCCATCAATGAGTACCTGTGCGACTATGACACCAGGACAGGGTCAAGGGAGTTTGTTTTTTTTTCCCCACGCCAGTGGGCCATGATCAGGGATGTATGCACTGTCCTGTCACCATTTGAGGAGGCCGCGAGGATGGTGAGCAGTGACAGTGCATGCATCAGTGACACTGTCCCCCTTGTCCACCTGTTGGAGCACACGCTGCGTGGAATAATGGACAGGGCACTTGAGGCAGAACAGAGGCAGGAAGAGGAGGACTTCCTTAGCTCTCAAGGCCCCCTTTATCCAGATAGAGTCCCTGTGTGCCCGCCGATCACACAGGAAGAGGACGAGAAGGAGGAGGAGGAAGAGGAGGATTGTGTCAGCATGGAGGTGGAGCCTGGCACTCAGCATCAGCAGCAGTCTTTAAGGGATCATTTACAGTCCCAAGAAACCCATGGACTTGTATGTGGCTGGGAGGAGGTGGCTGCGGATCATGTTATCCTTAGTGACCCAGAGGACTCCGGACTGAATGCCTCAGCAAACCTATGCTGCATGGCCTCCCTGATTCTGCAAAGCCTGCGGAAGGATCCTCGTATTCGTGGTATCAAGGAGAGGGATCAATACTGGCTGGCAACCCTCCTTGATCCACGTTACAAGGGTAAGGTTGTGGACCTTATCTTGCCATCGCAGAGGGAGCAGGGGATGAAACATCTTCAGGAGGCCTGGCAGAAAGGTCTGTGCAACGCGTTCCCAGAGACTGGGAGGTTACAAACTCCTGTTCATGGACAACGTGTTGCTAAAACTTCGGTCAGTCAAAGAAGGAGCGGTGGAGAAGGTGGCCATCTGACTGATGCGTTCAGACAATTTTTTAGTCCGCAGCCCCAAGGTATGATTGGTTCCAGCAACCATTACCAGCGTCTGTTTTACATGGTGCAGGAATACCTAGGGGCAAGATCTGACTTGGACACCTTTCCCACCGAAAATCCTCTGGGTTACTGGGTCTTTAGGATGGATCACTGGCCAACATACATACAGCTTGCACAGTATGCAATTGAGCTACTGGCCTGTCCTGCATCCAGCATTCTTTCGGAACATACATTCAGCTCTTGCTGGAGGTTTTGTAACCGATCACAGGGTGCGCCTGTCCACCAACTCAGTCGATCGACTGACCTTCATAAAAATGAATCAGTCTTGGATCACCACCAGCTACCAAGCACCTGATGCTGATGTAACCGAATAATTTTTTTTTAAATGCCAGACCCCTTCAAGACTGTCTATGCTGATGCTGAGTGACTATCCTGTTATGCTGAGTGACTATCCTCTTCCTCCTCAATGATCATGCTGATAGCTTGTAAGAATATTTTTGGTTCTGGGCGCCGCCACCAGTGGCTAAGGCCCAATTTTTCAGCCCCTAACAGGGGCGTGTAATTACAATTTTTGATGCAATATTTTACAGGAGGGCTCATTCCTGCGCTCCAACTAGAGTATCTGTGAGGGGTTGCAGTGTTGTGGCACCAGTGCCTAAAGCCCAATTTTTCTGCCCCTCTTCAACAGGGACATGTAATTACAATTCTTGATCTAATATTTCACAGCAGGGCCTGTTTCTGCGCCCACCAAGAGTAACTGTGAGGACTTACAGTGTTGTGGCACCACCACCACCAAAGGCCCAATTTTTTTGCCCCTGTTCAACAGGTGCATGTAATTACAATTCTTGATCTAATATTTCACAGCAGGTCCCGTTCCAGCTCCCACCAAGAGTAACTGTGAGGACTTACAGTGTTGTGGCAACACCACCACCACCAAAGGCCCAATTTTTGTGCCCCTGTTCAACAGGCGCATGTAATTACAATTCTTGATCTAATATTTCACAGCAGGGCCCGTTTCTCCGCCCATCAAGAATAACCGTGAGGACTTACAGTGTTGTGGCACCACCACCACCACCAAAGGCCCAATTTTTCTGACCCTGTTCAACAGGGGCATGTAATTACAATTCCTCATCTAAAAATATTTCACAGCAGAGCCCATTCCTGCGCCCACCAAGAGTAACTGTGAGGGCTTACAGTGTTGTGGCAACAACAAAACCTAAGGCCGCAATTTCTGCAGAGTATATAGGGCAGGCCCCTACTTTCAAACATCCAACTTACAAACGACTCCTACTTGCAAACAGAAGGAGACAACAGGGAGTGAGATGAAATCTACCCCTAGTAGGGGAAATTCTCTCCTGTAAGAGTTAATATAGGAAAAACGTGTCTCCTCTCCACTGATGCTTTATCACCAATTCTTGTTTTACTAAAAACCCCAAATTGTCAAAAAAACATTTGCCATTGGGACAGAAAGTGAGGTGAAATCTTCTGAAGAGGAGCACAGACAGCAAAACAAATGTCACAGGGCTGATAACCCTTCCCTATGTTTTACAAAAAGCTTAAAAACAGTTTTTATGGCTGGAGCTACACTTTAAAAATGTACCAGTTCAAAATTACAAACAGATTCTACTTAACAACAAACTTACAGTCCTTGTCTTGTTTGCACCGCCTGTATACTGCTGTTCAGAGTATATAGGGCCTGGGGGCCCCACGTCTTTCCTTTTTTTAATTTGGGTGCGGGGTTCCCCTTAATATCCATACAAGACCGACCCAAAGTGCTTGGTAATGGACTGGGGGGGGGGTACCCATGCAGTTTGTCTCACTGATTTTCATCCATATTGCCGGGACCCGACATTACATTAAACCTGCAAGCAGTTTTAAATGACTTTTATTACTTTAAAAATGTCATTTTGTGCAGGGACTGTTCTAAGCACGGGAAACACGCGCCACTTTACAGGCATACTATAGACACTCCCCAGGTATGATATTTAAAGGAATATTTCACTTTTTTTTCACTTTAAGCATCATTAAAATCACTTCTCCCGAAGTGCGCCCGTTTTTAAAACTTTTTTTTGCATAGATACATGTCCCCTGGGGCAGGACCCGGGCCCCCAAACCCTTTTTAGGACAATAACTTGCATATTAGCCTTTAAAATTAGCACTTTTGATTTTGAACGTTCGAGTCCCATACACTTCAATGGGGTTCTAACGTTTGTGTGAATTTTCGGTCCGTTCGCAGGTTCTGGTGCGAACCGAACCGGGGGGGGGGGGGGGGGGTGTTCGGCTCATCCCTAATCCTCACTAAATACACCACACATCACAACAAAGGTATGGTAGGAATTAAACACATAGAAAGCAATTGTTTTCTATGTGCCCTAGTGAAGACCTGCATTAGTCCATTTTGGAAGAACCCAGGTCACCGCACATAGGGGCTGGTTTACTAAAGGCAAATACACTGTGCACTCTGCCAGAGATGTTACACCACAACTTGGTAAATGAGCAGAAACAATGCTGACTTCCATCATCCAATCATGTGCAAGCAAAAATGCTTTTTTGTTTTTTTTCCTTACACGTAATTGCTGATTGGGTACTCTTTGCAAAGTGAAGCTTTACCTCATTTACAGTTCTGGAGCAACTGCACTTGCAGAGTGTAACTGTCCTTCACAAAGTGCACCATCTATTTGCCCAATCAGCCCTATAGTGTGAACTAGCCCTTAAAACATTGATCAAATAAAGAAAATTCTATTTAAAAATAGATCAAGGGAAAGCAATCAACTACATGTATTAGACGGTAAGGTTTTTTTTATTCAGCCGACGGGCACAAATGGATTCTCCCATCCACACAAGCGAGGTGGATGGAGGAATCCCCCCCCAGCTGGGACATTGAATTCTAATGCCCCGTACACACGGTCGGACTTTGTTCGGACATTCCGACAACAAAATCCTAGGATTTTTTCTGACGGATGTTGGCTCAAACTTGTCTTGCATACACACGGTCACACAAAGTTGTCGGAAAATCCGATTGTTCTGAACGCGGTGACGTAAAACACGTACGTCGGGACTATAAACGGGGCAGTGGCCAATAGCTTTCATCTCTTTATTTATTCTGAGCATGCGTGGCACTTTGTCCGTCGGATTTCTGTACACACGATCGGAATTTCTGACAACGGATTTTGTTGTCGGAAAATTTTATATCCTGCTCTCAAACTTTGTGTGTCGGAAAATCCGATGGAAAATGTGTGATGGAGCCCACACACGGTCGGAATTTCCGACAACAAGGTCCTATCACACATTTTCAATCGGAAAATCCGACCGTGTGTACGGGGCATTACAGAGAATCCACTGATCGGCAGCTGATTGATGAATGTCGATCTAACAATCCTACTCCTCTTCTCATCATGATTATCCTCTTTCTCATCCTCATCCTGATCATCATCATCATCTTCATTCTGATTATCATCCTCTTCATTATGATGATCATACTCCTCATGCTCCTCACGATTATCATCTTTCTCATCCTCATCATGATTATCATCTTCCTCATTATGATGACCATACTCCTAATCCTTCTCTCTTCATCATGATTATCATCTTTCTCATCCTCATTATGATCATCATCATCCTCCTCATCATGCTGATCACACTCCTCATCCTCCTCTTCTCATCATCTTCCTCATTATGATGATCATACTCCTCATCCTCCTTTCCTCGTCCTCATCATGATTGTCTTTTTTCTCATCCGCATCATGATCATCTTCATCCTCTTCATTATGATGATCATACTCCTAAACCTCCTCTCCTCATCATGATTGTCTTTTTTCTCATCCTCATCACGATCATCTTCATCCTGCTCATCATAATTATCATCTTCCTCTTTAAGATTTTCCTCTTTATGATATTCATCATCCTCCTCTCCTCATCAAGTTTATCATTCTTCTCACCTTCATCATGATCATTTTCATCCTCCACATTATATTAATCATACTCATCATCCTCCTCTCCTCATCATTATTATCATCCTTCTCATCCTCACCGTGATCATCTTCATCCCCCTCATCATAATTACCATCACCCCCCTTATGATAATCATACTCCTCATCCTCCTCATGATCCTTCTCATCCTCTTCATCATTCTCATCCTCCTCATCATTATCATCCTTCTCATCACTCTCATCCTCCGTATCATTATCAGCCTTATCATCCTCCTCATCCTTATCATTCTCCTCATCATTCTCATCCTCCTGATCATTATCATCCTCTTTTTAATTATTATCCTTATCATCCTCCTCATCATTCTCATCCTTATCATCCTCCTCCTCATCATTCTCATCCTCCTGATCATTATCATCCTCCTTATCATTATCATCCTTATCATCCTCCTCATCATTCTCATCCTTATCATCCTCCCCCTCATCATTCTCATTCTCCTCATCATTCTCAGCCTCCTTATCATTATCATCCTTATCATCCTCCTAATCATTTTCATCATTATTATCCTCCTCATCATTCTCATCCTCCTTATCATTATCATCCTTATCATCCTCATCATTCTTATCCTTATCATCCTCCTCATCCTTATCAACCTCCTCGTCATTCTCATCCTTATCATCCTCCTCATCATTTGCATCCTCCTCATCATTCCCATCCTCCTTATTATTCTCATCCTTATCATCCTCATCATCATGCTCATCCTTATCATCCTCCTAATCATACTCATCCTACTCATCATTATCATCCTCCTTATCATTATCATCCTCCTCATTATTACCATCCTCATCATCCTTATCATCATTCTCATCCGTATCAGCCTCCTTGTCATTCTCATCCTCCATCATTCTCATCCTTATCATCCTCCTGATCATTATCATCCTCCTTATCATTATCATCCTTATTATCCTCCTCATCATTCTCAGCCTTATCATCCTCCTTATCATTCTCATCCTCATCATCATTCTCATCCTCCTTATCATTCTTATCATCCTCCTCATCATTATCATCCTTCTCATCCTCCTCATCATTCTCATCCTCCTCATCATTCTCATCCTTATAATCCTCCTCATCATTCTGATCTTCCTCATCATTCCCATTCTTATTAACCTCATCATTCTCATGCTCCTCATCATTTTTATCCTCTCATCATTCCCATCCTCCTTATCATTTTCATCCTTATCATCATCCTCATCATTGTCATCCTTATCATGCTCCTCATCATTTTCATCCTCCTTATCATACTCCTTATCATTCTCATCCTCCTCATCATTCTCATCCTCCTTATCATTATCATCCTTATCATCCTCCTCATCATTCTTATCCTTACCATACTCCTCATCTTTATCAACCTCCTCATCATTCTCATGCTTATCATGTTCCTCGTCATTTTTATACTCCTCATCATTCCCATCCTCCTTGTCATTCTCATCCTTATCATCCTCCTCATCATTCTCATCCTTATCAACCTCCTCATCATTCTCATTCACCTCATCCTTATCGACCCCCTCATCATTCTCATGCTTATCATCCTCCTCATCATTTTTATCCTCCTCACCATTCCCATTCTCCTCATCATTATCACCCTTATCATCCTTCTCATCCTTATCAACCTCCTTGTCATTCTCATCCTCCTCATCATTTTCATCCTTATCATCCTCCTCAACATTCTCATCCTTATCATCCTCCTCATCATTCTCATCCTCCTCATCATTTTTATCCTTATAATCCTCCTCAACATTCTCATCCATATCATCCTCTTCATCATTCTCATCCTCCTCATCATTCTCATCCTCCTTATCATGCTCATCCATATCATCCTCCTCATCATTGTTATCCTTATCAACCTCCTCATCATTCTTATCCTTATCATCCTCCTCAACATTCTCATCCTTATCATTCTCCTCATCATTCTCATCCTCCTTATCATTCTCATCCATATCATCCTCCTTATCATTCTCATCCTTATCATCCTCCTCCTCATCATTCTCATCCTTATCAGCCTCCTCGTCATTCTCATCCTCCTTATCATTATCACCCTTCTCATCATTCTCATCCTCCTCATCATTCTCATCCTACTCATCATTAACATCCTTCTTATCATTATCACCCTCCTCATCATTCTCATCCTTATCAACCTCCTCATCATTCTCATTCGCATCATTCTCATGCTTATCATCATTATCATCCTCCTTATAATTATCATCATTATCATCCTGTGATGCTGTGTAGTGACGGGGGTGATGCTCTCTAGTGACAGGGGGTGATGCTGTGTAGTGACAGGGGGGTGTTGCTGTGTAGAGGGGGGTGATGCTGTGTTCAGGGGGGTGATGCTGTGTAGAGGGGGGTGATGCTGTGTACAGGGGGGTGTAGTGACAGGGGGTGATGCTGTGTACAGGGGGGCGTAGTGACAGGGGGGTGATGCTGTGTAGAGGGGGGTGATGCTGTGTACAGGGGGGGGGTGTAGTGACAGGGGGATGATGCTGTGTACAGGGGGGTGTAGTGACAGGGGGGTGATGCTGTGTACAGTGGGGTGTAGTGACAGGGGGGGTGATGCTGTGTACAGGGGGGTGTAGTGACAGGGGGGTGATGCTGTGTAGAGGGGGGTGTAGTGACAGGGGGGTGATGCTGTGTACAGGGGGGTGTAGTGACAGGGGGGTGATGCTGTGTACAGTGGGGTGTAGTGACAGGGGGGGTGATGCTGTGTACAGGGGGGTGTAGTGACAGGGGGGTGATGCTGTGTAGAGGGGGGTGTAGTGACAGGGGGGTGATGCTGTGTACAGGGGGGTGTAGTGACAGGGGGTGATGCTCTGTAGTGACAGGGGGGTGATGCTGTGCAGAGGGGGGAGATGCTGTGTAGAGGGGGGTGATGCTGTGTACAGGGGGGTGTAGTGACAGGGGGTGATGCTGTGTACAGGGGGGTGTAGTGACAGGGGGGTGATGCTGTGTAGAGGGGGGTGTAATGACAGGGGGGTGATGCTGTGTAGAGGGGGGTGTAGTGACAGGGGGGGTGATGCTGTGTACAGGGGGGTGATGCTGTGTAGAGGGGGGTGTTGTGACGGGGGTGATGCTGTGTAGAGGGGGGTGTAGTGACGGGGGTGATGCTGTGTAGAGGGGGGTGTAGTGACGGGGGTGATGCTGTGTACAGGGGGTGTAGTGATAGGGGGTGATGCTGTGTACAGGGGGTGTAGTGATAGGGGGTGATGCTGTGTACAGGGGGTGTAGTGACAGGGGGTGATGCTGTGTACAGGGGGTGTAGTGACAGGGGGGTGATGCTGTGTACAGGAGGTGTAGTGACAGGGGGTGATGCTGTGTACAGGAGGTGTAGTGACAGGGGGGTGATGCTGTGTACAGGGGGTGTAGTGACAGGGGGGTGATGCTGTGTACAGGGGGTGTAGTGATAGGGGGTGATGCTGTGTACAGGGGGTGTAGTGATAGGGGGTGATGCTGTGTACAGGGGGTGTAGTGATAAGGGGTGATGCTGTGTACAGGGGGTGTAGTGATAGGGGGTGATGCTGTGTACAGTGGGTGTAGTGATAGGGGGTGATGCTGTGTACAGGGGGGGGGGGGTGATGCTGTGTACAGGGGGGTGATGCTGTGTACAGGGGGGTGATGCTGTGTACAGGGGGGGGGGGGGTGATGCTGTGTACAGGGGGTGTAGTGACAGGGGGGTGATGCTGTGTACAGGGGGTGTAGTGATAGGGGGTGATGCTGTGTAGAGGGGGTGTAGTGATAGGGGGTGATGCTGTGTACAGTGGGTGTAGTGATAGGGGGTGATGCTGTGTACAGGGGGGGGTGATGCTGTGTACAGGGGGGTGATGCTGTGTACAGGGGGGTGATGCTGTGTACAGGGGGGGGTGATGCTGTGTACAGGGGGTGTAGTGATAGGGGGTGATGCTGTGTACAGTGGGTGTAGTGATAGGGGGTGATGCTGTGTACAGGGGGGGGGGTGATGCTGTGTACAGGGGGGTGATGCTGTGTACAGGGGGGGGGGTGATGCTGTGTACAGGGGGGGGGGTGATGCTGTGTACCGGGGGGTGGGGGTGATGCTGTGTACAGGGGGTGTAGTGACAGGGGGGTGATGCTGTGTACAGGGGGGGGGGGTGATGCTGTGTACAGGGGGTGTAGTGACAGGGGGGTGATGCTGTGTACAGGGGGGGGGGTGATGCTGTGTACAGGGGGGTGTAGTGGCAGGAGGGTGATGCTGTGTACAAGGGGGGGGGTGATGCTGTGTACAGGGGGTGTAGTGACAGGGGGGTGATGCTGTGTACAGGGGGTGTAGTGACAGGGGGGTGATGCTGTGTACAGGGGGGGGGGGGATGCTGTGTAGAGGGGGTGTAGTGACAGGGGGGTGATGCTGTGTAGAGGGGGTGTAGTGACAGGGGGGTGATGCTGTGTACAGGGGGTGTAGTGACAGGGGGGTGATGCTGTGTAGAGGGGGTGTAGTGACAGGGGGGTGATGCTGTGTACAGGGGGTGTAGTGACAGGGGGGTGATGCTGTGTAGAGGGGGTGTAGTGACAGGGGGGTGATGCTGTGTACAGGGGGTGTAGTGACAGGGGGGTGATGCTGTGTACAGGGGGGGGGGGATGCTGTGTAGAGGGGGTGTAGTGACAGGGGGGTGATGCTGTGTAGAGGGGGTGTAGTGACAGGGGGGTGATGCTGTGTAGAGGGGGTGTAGTGACAGGGGGGTGATGCTGTGTACAGGGGGGGGGGGGATGCTGTGTAGAGGGGGTGTAGTGACAGGGGGGTGATGCTGTGTAGAGGGGGTGTAGTGACAGGGGGGTGATGCTGTGTACAGGGGGGGGGGGGATGCTGTGTAGAGGGGGTGTAGTGACAGGGGGGTGATGCTGTGTAGAGGGGGTGTAGTGACAGGGGGGTGATGCTGTGTAGAGGGGGTGTAGTGACAGGGGGGTGATGCTGTGTACAGGGGGGGGGGGATGCTGTGTAGAGGGGGTGTAGTGACAGGGGGGTGATGCTGTGTACAGGGGGGGGGGGGATGCTGTGTAGAGGGGGTGTAGTGACAGGGGGGTGATGCTGTGTAGAGGGGGTGTAGTGACAGGGGGGTGATGCTGTGTAGAGGGGGTGTAGTGACAGGGGGGTGATGCTGTGTACAGGGGGGGGGGGGATGCTGTGTAGAGGGGGTGTAGTGACAGGGGGGTGATGCTGTGTACAGGGGGGGGGGGATGCTGTGTAGAGGGGGTGTAGTGACAGGGGGGTGATGCTGTGTAGAGGGGGTGTAGTGACAGGGGGGTGATGCTGTGTACAGGGGGTGTAGTGACAGGGGGGTGATGCTGTGTAGAGGGGGTGTAGTGGCAGGGGGTGATGCTGTGTACGGGGGGGGTGATGCTGTGTAGAGGGGGTGTAGTGACAGGGGGGTGATGCTGTGTAGAGGGGGTGTAGTGACAGGGGGGTGATGCTGTGTAGAGGGGGTGTAGTGACAGGGGGGTGATGCTGTGTACAGGGGGGATGCTGTGTACAGGGGGTGTAGTGACAGGGGGGTGATGCTGTGTACAGGGGGGGGGGGGGTGATGCTGTGTAGAGGGGGTGTAGTGACAGGGGGGTGATGCTGTGTACAGGGGGGGGGGGGGTGATGCTGTGTAGAGGGGGTGTAGTGACAGGGGGGTGATGCTGCTTTCCATGGACAGATCCCAGGCTGAGGTCAGTCGCGTGCCTCCTATGAACATCTGCCGATGCCCGGAGGGGGGGAGGGGGGATTACACATCTATAGAACAACTCCATGCAGCAGCCAGCGGCCCCTCCCCCTCCCCCATATAATAGATGTGGCCCCGCACCCCGGGCCCCTCCTCCCTGCCCACGCTCCGAACAGCTTGCCATCGATCTGCGGCGAGTGCTGTCAGTGTGATCGGCTCCCCCCGACAGTTCACACACTCTGCTCCTCCCGCATAGCTGTACACTGACTGCTCCCAGGGGAAGGACCATCCATCTTCCTTCCCATCTACAGCTATCCATCCTCTCATCATCAGATCTTCATTCCATCCATACATGGTGCAATCACCACACAGGGAAGGGGACTTACATCAGTTCTTATAGTGGCAAAATACGCTTTCATTTTTGTCATCCAATTCAATCAAAAGGTTCGAATCAGCAAACAAATAAATATAATTTTCCCTTTCGATAGATTTTTCCCAAATTTTGATCAGATGCGATCAAACTGTGCCGATCGGCAGCACTGAGATACCATGTTCATGAATACGATTGTATTTCAGATTATGAGATTAGATGGTGCCAGCAGAGCTGTGATCCATCGATTACAATTATAACTTGTGATCATATCATATCATATCGATTGAAATCTACCTCGCTATGGGGGGCATATCGGTTGAATAAATTGTCGACTTGAGGTCGATTAATACTATCAGAGGGGATTAATCAGAAAATAAATTGATCATTTAAATAAATATGTATGGCCACCATAAAAAATAAATAAATAAATAATAATAAAAAAAATATATATATATATATATATATATATACACAGTATGGAATACACCCCTCACATTTTTGTAAATATTTTATTATATCTTTTCATGTGACAGCACTGAAGAAATGACACTTTGCTACAATGTAAAGTAGTGAGTGTACAGCTTGAAAAAAAAGTGTAAATTTGCTGTCCCCCTAAAATAACTCAACACACAGCTATTAATGTCTAAACCGCTGGCAACAAAAGTGAGTACACCCCTAAGTGAAAATGTCCAAATTGGGCCCAAAGTATCAATATTTTGTGTGGCCACCATTATTTTCCAGCACTGCCTTAACCCTCTTGGGCATGGAGTTCACCAGAGCTTCACAGGTTGCCACTGGAGTCCTCTTCCATTCCTCCATGACAACATCACGGAGCTGGTGGATGTTAGAGACCTTGCGCTCCTCCACCTTCCGTTTGAGGATGCCTCACAGATGCTCAATAGGGTTTAGGTCTGGAGACATGCTTGACCAGTCCATCACCTTTAACCTCAGCTTCTTTAGGAAGGCAGTGGTCATCTTGGAGGTGTGTTTGGGGTTGTTATCATGTTGGAATACTGCTCTGCGGCCCAGTCTCCGAAAGGGAGGGGATCATGCTCCGCTTCAGTATGTCACAGTACATGTTGGCATTCATGGTTCCCTCAATGAAATGTAGCTCCCCAGTGTCGGCAGCACTCATGCAGCCCCAGACCATGACACTCCCACCACCATGCTTGACTGTAGGCAAGACACACTTGTCTTTGTACTTCTCACTTGGTTGCCACCACACACGCTTGGCACCATCTGAACCAAGTAAGTTTATCTTGATCTCATCAGACCACAGGATATGGTTCCAGTAATCCATGCAGGGCCGGACTGGGCATAAAAACCAGCCCTGGAAAAAATTTCATACCAGCCCCATAGCATTATTATACCAGCCCAACAGTATAACTTTCTTGTTCATGAAAGGGAAAACCATGTAGTTTAAAACACATAGGGCAGATATGAAAGCACATAGGGCTTTATATATACATAAAAGCAAATTCCAGTTGAAAGTGGTCAATCATCAAGGGGGACACCATGAACTCGAAAACGTGGGGGGGGGGGCAGGGACTCTGTTGACCAGAGACCACCTTCTGCAGAAAGAATACACTAAGGTAAGGGGGCTTACTGATATAAGGGGGAAACCTTTATATCAGATCAGTGCCCCCTTACATTATCGTATTCACGCCCCCCTTACATCAGTGACCCCCCTCAGACTGGCCTGGCGGTTCTGTCACTGACCTCCTCTCAGGTGCACCGTGCAGGGCTCAGTCGGTCGGCTCCAGCTCGGTGGCTCTGGTTTTATTCTATAGTCTCCTCACCACAGTCCACACACGTCTGACTTCTCCCACGACCCCCATCCTGCTCCCATTCTTGACATCTCTCCAGACTCCCTCAGAGACTGCAGACATGATACAGGAGATGTCAGAGGTTGCGGACAAGATACAAAAGATGGTTAGAGACTGAGGACATCATACCAAAGATGGTAAGAGCCTTATTGTGCCCATCAAATGCAGCCTTATTGTGCCCATCAAATGCAGCCTCACTGTGCTCATCAATTGCAGCCTCACTGTGCCTGTGAATTCAGCCTCACTGTGCCCATCATTGCAGCCTCACTGCCCATCAATGCAGCATCACTGTGCCCATCAAATGCAGCTTTACTGTGCACATGAATTCAGTCTCACTGTGCTCATCAATGCAGCCTCACCGTGCCCATCATTGCAGCCTCACTGTGCCCATCATTGCAGCCTCACTGTGCTCACCAATGCAGCCTCACTGTGCCCATCATTGCAGCCTCACTGCCCATCAATGCAGCATCACTGTACCTATCAAATGCAGCTTTACTGTGCTCATGAATGCAGCATCACTGTGCCCACCATTGCAGCATGTGCCCCTGAATTCAGCCTCACTGTGCCAACCATTGCAGCCTGTGCCATGAATTCAGCCTCACTGTCCCCACCATTGCATCCTCACTGTGCCCATGAATGAAGCCTCACTGTGCCCACCATTGCAGCCTGTGCCTATGAATGCAGCCTCACTGTGCCCACCATTCATCCTCACTGTGCCCACCATTGCAGCCTCACTGTGCCCGTAAATCAGCCTCACTGTGCACACCATTGCAGCCTCACTGTGCCCGTGCATTCAGCTTGTGCCCGTAAATTCAGCCTCACTGTGCCCATCATTGCAGCCTGTGCCCGTGAATTCATCCTCACTGTGCCCACCATTGCAGCCTCATTGTGCCCACCATTGCAGCCTCACTGTGCCCACCATTGCAGCCTCACTGTGCCCACCATTGCAGCCTGTGCCCCTGCATTCAGCCTCACTGTGCCCACCATTGCAGCCTCACTGTGCTCACCATTGCAGCCTGTGCCCGGGAATTCAGCCTCACTGTGCCCACCATTGCATCCTCACTGTGCCCACCATTGCAGCCTATGCCCGTGCCTTCAGCCTCACTGTGCCCACCATTGCAGCCTGTGCCCATGAATTCAGCCTCACTTTTCCCAGCATTGCAGCCTCACTGTGCCCACCATTGCAGCCTCACTGTGCCTGTGCATTCAGCTTGTGCCCGTGAATTCAGCCTCACTGTGCCCACCATTGCATTCTCACTGTGCCCGTGAATGCAGCATCACTGTGCCCACCATTGCAGCCTCACTGTGCCCGTGCATTTAGCTTGTGCCCGTGAATTCAGCCTCACTGTGCCCATCATTGCAGCCTGTGCCCGTGCATTCAGCCTCACTGTGCCCACCATTGCAGCCTCACTGTGCCCACCATTGCAGTCTCACTGTGCCCACCATTGCAGCCTCACTGTGCCCACCATTGCAGCCTGTGCCCCTGCATTCAGCTCCACTGTGCCCACCATTGCAGCCTCACTGTGCTCACCATTGCAGCCTGTGCCCAGGAATTCAGCCTCACTGTGCCCACCATTGCATCCTCACTGTGCCCACCATTGCAGCCTATGCCCATGCCTTCAGCCTCACTGTGCCCACCATTGCAGCCTGTGCCCATGAATTCAGCCTCACTTTTCCCAGCATTGCAGCCTCACTGTGCCCACCATTGCAGCCTCACTGTGCCTGTGCATTCAGCTTGTGCCCGTGAATTCAGCCTCACTGTGCCTGTGAATGCAGCATCACTGTGCCCACCATTGCAGCCTCACTGTGCCCGTGCATTTAGCTTGTGCCTGTAAATTCAGCCTCACTGTGCCCATCATTGCAGCCTGTGCCCATGCATTCAGCCTCACTGTGCCCACCATTGCAGCCTCACTGTGCCCACCATTGCAGCCTGTGTCCGTGAATTCATCCTCACTGTGCCCACCATTGCAGCCTCACTGTGCCCACCATTGCAGCCTCACTGTGCCCACCATTGCAGCCTGTGCCCCTGCATTCATCCTCACTGTGCCCACCATTGCAGCCTGTGCCCAGGAATTCAGCCTCACTGTCCCCACCATTGCATCCTCACTGTGCCCACCATTGCAGCCTATGCCCGTGCCTTCAGCCTCACTGTGCCTACCATTGCAGGCTGTGCCTGTGAATTCAGCCTCACTTTTCCCAGCATTGCGGGCTCACCATTGTAAGACACACAGAGACATCTCCCACGTTGTATCGCGGAGCTGGGTATGTGTTCGGCGGGCGCGCTGTTACAAGGCCCCGCCCCCCTAGATTGGCTTGTGTGATAGGTGGAACCTTCAATCTACTATCACACGAGCCAGTCTAGGGGGGCGGGGCCTTGTAACAGTGCGGATGCCAAACACATACCCAGCTCTGTTATACACAGGAGAAATTGAGGGAGCGCTGCAGCTGCAGCCGAAGCTCAAAGCAGCCCCAAGGCAGGCAGCCTACCGGGATATTTCCCGGTATCCTGGTAGGCCAGTCCGGCCCTGAATCCATAGCCTTAGTCTGCTTGTCTTCAGCAAACTGTTTGCAGGCTTTCTTGTGCATCATCTTTAGAAGAGGCTTCCTTCTGGGATGACAGCCATGCAG
The DNA here is from genome assembly GCA_037952925.1 of Lithobates clamitans. Classification (NCBI taxonomy): domain Eukaryota; kingdom Metazoa; phylum Chordata; class Amphibia; order Anura; family Ranidae; genus Lithobates; species Lithobates clamitans. The sequence continues at coordinate 1,117,286 of JBBGZY010000587.1, read as the reverse complement.
ACCAATTTGATGTAGTGTGTGGCGTATGGTCTGGGCACTGATAGGCTATCCCCCACCCCTTCAACCTCTGTAGCAATGCTGGCAGCACTCATACGTCTATTTCCCAAAGACAACTTCTGGATATGACGCTGAGCACGTGCACTCAACTTCTTTTGTCGACCATGGCGAGGCCTGTTCTGAGTGGAACCTGTCTTGGTAAACCGCTGTATGGTCTTGGCCACCATGCTGCAACTCAGTTTCAGGGTCTTGGCAATCTTCTTATAGCCTAGGCCATCTTTATGTAGAGCAACAATTCTTTTTTTCAGATCCCCAGAGAGTTCTTTGCCATGAGATGCCATGTTAAACTTCCAGTGACCAGTATGAGAGAGTGAGAGCGATAACACCAAATTTAACACACCTGCTCCCCATTCACACCTGAGACCTTGTAACACTAACGAGTCACATGACACCAGAGAGGTAAAATAGCTAATTGGGCCCAATTTGGACATTTTCACTTAGGGGTGTACTCACTTTTGTTGCCAGCGGTTTAGACATTAATGGCTGTGTGTTGAGTTATTTTGAGGGGACAGCAAATTTACACTGTTATACAAGCTGTACACTCACTACTTTACATTGTAGCAAAGTGTAATTTCTTCAGTGTTGTCACATGAAAAGATATAATAAAATATTTACAAAAATGTGAGGGGTGTACTCACTTTTGTGAGATACTGAGATACTGTATATATATATATATATATATATATATATATATATATATATACATATACATATACATATATATATATATATATATATATACATATACACAAGGTTTAGGAGTGTGTCTATGTGTGTCTATGGGAATGTTTGACCATTCTTCTAGAAGCGCATGTGTGAGGTCAGGCATTGATGTTGACAAGAAGGCCTGGCTCTCAGTCTCCGCTCTAATTCCCAAAGGTATTCGGGTTGAGGTCAGGACTCTGTGCAGGCCAATCAAGTTCTCCACCTCAAACTCGCTCATCCATGTCTTTATGGGCCTTGCTTTGTGTACTGGTGCACAGTCATGTTGGAACAGGAAGGGGCCATCCCCGAAATGTTCCCACAAAGTTGGGAGCATAAAATTGTCCAAAATGTCTTGGTATGTTGATGCCTTAAGAGTTCCCTTCACTGGAATTAAGGGGCCAACCCCTGAAAAACAACCCCACACCATAATCCCCCCTCCACCAAATCAGTTGGACCAGTGCACAAAGCAAGGTCCATAAAGACATGGATGAGCGAGTTAGGGGTGGAGGAACTTGACTGGCCTGCACAGAGTCCTGACTTCAACCCCATAGAATACCTTTGGGATGAATAAGAGCAGAGATTACGAGCCAGGCCTTCTCGTCCAACATCAGTGCCTGATCTCACAAATGCACTTTTGGAAGAATGGTCAAACATTCCCATAGACTGTCATGGATGCTGTGTGTATTCATTTCTGAAATATGAAAAAAAAACCATTCCCATAGATACACTCCTAATCCTTGTGAACAGCCTTCCCAGAAGACTTGAAGCTGTTATAGGGTGGGCCAACTCAATATTGAACCCTACGGACTAAGACTGGGATGCCATTAACCACTTCAGCCCCGGAAGGATTTGCCCCCTTCCTGACCAGGCCATTTTTTGCGATTAGGCACTGCGTCGCTTTAACTAACAATTGCGTAGCCGTGCAATGTTGTACTGAAACAAAATGTATGTCCTTTTTCCCCACAAATAGAGCTTTCTTTTGGTGGTATTTGATCACCTCTGCGGTTTTTATTTTTTGCGCTATAAACAAAAAAAGTGCGACAATTTAGAAAAAAAACACAATATTCTGTAGTTTTTGCTATAATAAATATGACAATGACCCTAAACATACAGCCAGAGTTACAATGTAATAGTTTAGATCAAAGCAAATATATGTGTTAGAATGGCCCAGTCAAAGTCCAGACCTAAATCCAATGGAGAATCTGTGGCAAGACTTAAAAACTGCTGTTCACAGACGCTCTCCTTCCAATCTGACAGAGCTTGATCTATTTTGCAAAAAAGAATGGGTAAAAATGTTACTCTCTAGATGTGCAAAACTGGTAGAGACATCCCCAAAAAGACTTGCAGCTGTAATTGAAGTGAAAGGTGGTTCTAAAAAGTATTGACTCAGGGAGGCTGAATACAAATGCACACCACACTTTTCACATATTTATTTGTAAAAAATGTGGAAAACCATTTACCATTTTCCCTCCACTTCACAATTATGTGCCACTTTGTTAAACAAGTTCAGCTGCTCCAGGTGGGTGTAGGCAAACCAAATGGAGTAAGGAAGCTCGTAGGTAGGGGTGCACGCCCTGTTACTGCAACAGATGCTCGTATGAAGAAAACGAAGCATGGCCGCACTCCCATACACAATGCAATAGCGATCTATTCCATAATATAAAATCAACAGCATACAATGGTATACAGCCGGGGGAAGCAGGTGACGCGTTTCGCATGCTAGTCGTGTGAAACGCGTCACCTGCTTCCCCCTGCTGTATACCATTGCATGCTGTTGATTTTATATTTTGGAATAAATCGCTATTGCATCGTGTATGGGAATACTGCCATCCTTTCGTTTTCTTCATATGTGCCACTTTGTGCTGATCTATCACATAAAATCCCAATAAAATACATTTACTTTTTTTGGTTGTAACATGACAAAACGTGGACAATTTCAAGAGCTATGAATATTTTTTCAAGGCACTGTATAGAGGTAACTGTCTGCAATATAGTGCTACCGCATTGGTCATGACCTTGTGTCATCGACTTGAGTGGAAAATGTTCCTTCAATCAGCGGCTGTAGCCTCTAATCAGGCACAGTGGGTGCCATTGTCAGAATACAATATCCCAACGGGAAGGAATTTCTCCATTCACCTCATTTGTGCAGATGGAGGAATTGTTTTTTTTTTTTCATTCAGCCTGTTGTTTGGCCAGCTTTAGTCCTAGTAGCTCTGCACACAACCATGGTCTTTTTGCCTTCTGCCTGGGAGACATATCTAGCTGAGAAGCAGGTCATTTCTCTAATGCTGATAAGGTGATATCGTTTATTACAGGGATTTTGATGGTACATAGGGATTGGTTCATGCACCCAGACTCAGAGCTTGTGCGTCCAGGTCCATGCACCTGTCAGACACGGGTGTGCAGGAGAGTCTGTACAGCCGATGTATACCCATTCCCTTTCTATGGGCTCTGGGCTTAGCACCTGTGTGAATGAGCCCCAAAATCGGCAATTTCCAACCGTAAGAAGTGGACAATTTGCAGCTAAATATACTCCTGTCAGTCTAAGTGCTCATTTTTCTTTTTCCTTTAGCTTTGGATAGAATGGTGAGGGTCTAGGACCGTGGAGGGCTGAGTGTGGGGGGGACCGTGGAGGGCTGAGTGTGGGGGGGACCATGGAGGGCTGAGTGCGGGGGGATCATGGAGGGCTGAGTGCGGGGGGGGCGTGGAGGGCTGAGTGTGGGGGGGACCATGGAGGGCTGAGTGCGGGAGGGGGCATGGAGGGCTGAGTGCGGGGGGGGGGGTACCGTGGAGGACTGAGTGTGGGGGGGACCATGGAGGGCTGAGTGCGGGAGGGGGAATGCAGGGCTGAGTGTGGGGAGGGGACCATGGAGGGCTGAGTGTGGGGGGGACCATGGAGGGCTGAGAGCAGGAGGGGGCATGGAGGGCTGAGTGCGGGGGGGGGTACCATGGAGGGCTGAGTGTGGGGGAGTGTGGGGGGGACCGTGGAGGGCTGAGTGTGGGGGGGACCATGGAGGGCTGAGTGCGGGAGGGGGCCGTGGAGGGCTGAGTGCGGGGGGGACCATGGAGGGCTGAGTGCAGGAGGGGGAATGCAGGGCTGAGTGCGGGGGGGGGCTGAGTGCAGGGGGGACGGTGGAGGGCTGAGTGTGGGGGGGACCATGGAGGGCTGAGAGCAGGAGGGGGCATGGAGGGCTGAGTGTGGGGGGGGGTACCGTGGAGGGCTGAGTGTGGGGGAGTGCGGGGGGGACCGTGGAGGGCTGAGTGTGGGGGGGACCATGGAGGGCTGAGTGCGGGGAGGGGACCATGGAGGGCTGAGTGTGGGGGGGACCATGGAGGGCTGAGAGCAGGAGGGGGCATGGAGGGCTGAGTGCGGGGGGGGGGGCTGAGTGCAGGGGGGACGGTGGAGGGCTGAGTGTGGGGGGGGGACCATGGAGGGCTGAGTGCGGGAGGGGGCATGGAGGGCTGAGTGTGGGGGGGACCATGGAGGGCTGAGTGCAGGAGGGGGCATGGAGGGCTGAGTGCAGGAGGGGGAATGGAGGGCTGAGTGCGGGGAGGGGACCATGGAGGGCTGAGTGTGGGAGGGACCATGGAGAGCTGAGAGCGGGAGGGGGCATAGAGGGCTGAGTGCGGGGGGGGGCTGAGTGCAGGGGGGACGGTGGAGGGCTGAGTGTGGGGGGGACCATGGAGGGCTGAGTGCAAGAGGGGGCATGGAGGGCTGAGTGCGGGGGGGACCATGGAGGGCTGAGTGCGTGGGGGGGGACCGTGGAGGGCTGAGCGCGGGGGGGACTGTGGAGGGCTGAGTGAGGACCTGGGGGGGTTGTTTGCCCCCCCTCCCAAAAAGCTTAGCACCAGCCGCCACTGTCTGGGACCTTGATTTCCAAATGCAAGCGTGTAGTTGTTTCAATTAGGAGCACTAGGTGTCATTTCTGTCCGCTGCCTCACTCTTCTACTATAAGCATGAGTCACTTCTAACAAGTTTTCCCTGACCCCAAGAGGAAAATGGTGACAGAGGAGGGTGCTCCTGCTGATTCACAACCTCAGCTCTGTTCCTGTATGCTGTGTGAAGGGGGAGGGGGTTGTCCCTTCCCTCCAATTAGGTCTCAGAGCTCTCCTCACTGATATACTTCAGCTCTTCACCCCCTTCTTTTTAGAGCTCAAAGATTTCTTGTACATTCTACACTTTGAATGGATGTACTGGAAAGACGGCTGCAGATAAACAGGTACAACGTATGTAGGAGCACATATTTCATCTGTGTGTATAACCTGAGGCCAGTCACCTCACTGGGTATATGTGGGGTTTACAACCGCTTTAACTCATTTAGTAAAGCTGGGCATATGCTCGTTACATAGTTACATACTGTGTTTCCCCAAAAATAAGACACTGTCTTATATTTATTTTTCCTCAAGAAAACACACTATGGCTTATTTTCAGGGGGTGTCTTATTTTTATTAAGTATGGTACAACAATCTACATTTATTCAATTACAGTTAAGTCGTCTTCTTCTGGAACATCGTCATAACTCGGAATTCCATCCTGAATTTCTTGCGACTCCATTTCCTTTAGAACCATTGGCCCCAATCTTTCATGTCGAGCAATAGAGCTCTCATGAAATGAGCAGCTCTTATCCATGTAACCTGCTCGGAGTGCATTGGCAACACTGTCAGTGATTTTATCCCATGAATTCTTCACCCAAATCATGACCTCTTGCAGGTTAGGTTTCACAAAGTTTCCACACTGATTTCTTGTCATTCTATTTACAATGTAGCCATTCATTTCCATACGTAAATGGCCTTTGAATGGCTTGTTTATTGCAATATCAAGAGTCTGCAGATAGGCAGTCATTCCTGCAGGAATCATTATTTGATCTATTCTTCTCTCTGCAAGGAAGTTCTTCATGTCTTTAGCACGGTGAGTGCTGGCTGAATCCCAGACTAGCAGACTTCTTTGCCCACCTCGCAAAACAAGTGGCAGCATTAAAGTGGACGTAAACCCATTCATAAAACAGTTTCATTTCCGGCAGGTGCCCGAAATGAAACACTCCCATTGGTTGTGCTCTCAACCAAACTGTCGAACCATCCAATGGCTGGTGTCATAACTGATCACATGTGCAGCATCATGGCATTTGTAGAATAAACAGAGGCAAAGATGGCAGCTTCCATGGCTGAAAATGATGAGGGGGTTTACTTACACTTTAAATCAAGCCACTTCCTTATAACTGCTTGTGTGCACCAGGCTTTTTCGGTTTCAAGAACATAAATGCCGGAAACACGTTCAATCCTATCTTTCTTGCCCTTAGTGATGATAACAGGTGTGGCTTTCGTTCCATCCAGACGAACTGCCAAAATACAGGTAACCCGTGAACTTTCGTGACCAGTGGAGGGAATGTAGATTGAGGAGGCACCCCTCTGTTCAATTGTCGTTTGGGCATCTTGACCCATAAACACTGCAGTTTCATCCATAGCAATCATGTTGCAAAGTTGGTATTTAGAAAAGTCGATGCCATCAACAAAGGACTTGAATGCAAGTGTTCGCTTAATAACTTCAGCATCTTCCAACTTAAACAGTGTTGTTGATTTTCTGAGAGACAGTTCATATCGCTGAAGGAAGCCTTCCAGTTGTGTTGTGATGCTTTGAATTCTGGGGATATGTCGAAATTGTGGTGCCATTGCAAGGGCAAATGCTTGAATATCAGCCCTGCGCACAATCAAAGCCTTTGCTCTCCTGTCAGCAACCCATTCACTGATGATGTCTTCCAGCTCAGGAAATAAAGGTTGTCGACCTGAACCACACTTGTGCTTCTTATGCCGTGTACACATGAGCGGACTTTACAGCAGACTTTGTCTGGCGTACTTTTCGACGGACATTACAACGGACTTTCTGAATGAACAGACTTGCCTACACACAATCAACCAAAGTCCAACAGATTTGTACGTGATGACGTACGACCGGACTAAAACAAGGAAGTTCATAGCCAGTAGCCAATAGCTGCCCTAGCGTGGGTTTTTGTCCGTCGGACTAGCATACAGATGAGCGGACTTTTCGACCGGACTCGAGTCCGTCAGACAGATTTGAAACATGTTTCAAATCTAAGTCCAATAAACTTTTGAGAAAACAAAGTCCACTGGAGCCCACACACGATCGAATTGTCCGACGAAATCCGGTACGCCGGACCAAGTATGCCGTAAAATCCGATCGTGTGTACGCGGAATTAGCATTTCCTCTGTCCACCTGTAGACTGATAAATAGACAATACTTTCGCGCCTTTGGTAAAGAATAAAAAATTACAAAGTATAAATGAGTGAATTAGTGAGTGGAAAACACACACTCAAAAAGCCACAAATACAAGCTGCTCCCCTTAATTTGAATGAAACAATCAAATAAGTAATGGTGTGTAATAGGGGGCGCTAGAGACCTAACAAACAAATGTTTCTGCCGTTAAGTACACTCATTAGCCAAATCAGTCTCAGTGAATTGAGCGGTGCTGATTATGCTGAACTAGTGATAACACAAACACATGATTATGTTACAAAAATATAAATGCAAAATACAATAAAAAATAGTAAATAAAGAATCCAGTGAAAAAAATTAGTGCAAGTGAAATGAATAGATCGTGATGTCTAATAGTCCCAATCCATTGAAGAAATCAGAGCAAAACAGTTGAAACCAACATCACAGCGGACACATGGATCCTCACAAATGCAACAGTTTAAGCGTTGATATAAAAGTTCCGTCACCCAAGAGGAAAAACACCTGAAGGTAATAGATATCTGCTTACCAGATACCAATGACTTCTTTAACTAAAAAGAAAGTCATTAGTGCTTGTACAGGATTGTGCCTGTTCACATGAAGGCTGGAAGGCTGGATGGTACTTTAGGCATTGAACCCTCCCGTCCCATTCGTTCAGGATAGAAATTATGAGAAACAAAAAGGAATCCTCATAGCGTAAAACCGTTTTAATATATAAAATTAGAGAACAATAAAATAGCCAAATGGCCTCTTACATTGGACGGTGCCTACCCGGCACTGGGACTGCTCGCATGTCAGGGTGTGTAGAGTCAGGAACCCTTCGCATCACATCGCACATGCGGCGTGCGTTCCACTCCGTGCGTCTAGCTAACCAGCTAATCGGGAAGTAGGTGGGACGAATCTGGACATGTGACCACGTACCGCTCCGACGTACGTTTCGTTTGTGAACGTCATCAGGGAAGCGTACATTGGTCACTAAGCAACTCGTTTATATGGGAAATGCGGGCGGGTAAATTGGTACCATTACTCCGCCTTTATGTCAATAAAGTTTAGTTGCTGAACACTGTGCACAGACCAACCAGTGGAATCTCCCCCTGGTGGTTATATGTCACACTGCTCCAGACAAGAAAAAATTCTATTAATTACATACCAAATCCGTACAGCATTAAATGGCAGAAAAACAGTGGGAGATGTTGTATTAATAAATAATACTACATCAACTATCACAATATAGATGTTAATTAACTGATTCTATGGAAAGGACTAGAATTAGTCCCGTCATTCAGAGCAGTCTCAGTCTCGGTTTCACAATAACTGGTAAATGATAAGCATATTTAAACATAATTCCATTGAAACCACAAACTTATAATAATTAAAAAAACTTAAACTATACTTTATTAAAAATGATAACCACATACCCAGTAACATCAAGGTTCAGAGAATGCATGCTGTTATAATTGTGATTAATCATTTGTTAAAAAACAATTGAGGTCTATATCTATATTCATCCCATACGGTTGCATACTACGTAACTTATAAAGCCAATATGTTTCATTTTTGGATACTGTCCTTTTCATATGAGTACCCCTCCAGTCCCTTGTTACTTTATCAATCCCATAAAACGTGCATAATGATGGATCGCTATTATGGTACATTTTGAAGTGTCTAGAGACACTATGGTTGGGGTAGCCATTTTTTATATTAGCAAGATGTTCACCAATTCTTACTTTAAGTTGACGTGTGGTTCTGCCCACGTACTGTAAGGAACAAGGGCATTCCAATACATAAGTCACGTGGTCAGAATCACATGTGATCAATGGTTTAATATTGAACTGTTGTTGGGTGACCACAGAATTAAATTTGGATTTCTTTTTCTTGGAGCCCGGTTTTCTTGTTATTTTGCATGCATTGCACCTAGTGCAGTAATAAAATCCCGATCCATCCAAGAACGTAGATGGTTTCCTGGGTGGATCCGGTACATTGGGGGCTAGTCGGTTCCTGAGGTTGGGGGCCTTACGATATATGAATTTTGGTTTCTTTGGTAAAGAGGACTGTAAATCTTTATCTTTCAACAGAATTGGCCAGAATTTCTTAAAAATACCCTCCACTGTTCTATATTCTCGATGGAAGCCTGACAGAAAAGCGCATTCATCTTTATATTCTTTTTTCGGTTTAGAAACCAACAAAGTTTGTCTATTCATATTTGATACCTGTACTACCAACTTCTCCAAAACATGGGCTGGGTAACCCTTTTCCAGGAATCTGGCAGTAAGGGTATCAGCTTGTGCAAAAAAATCTTTATCATTTTGGCAATTGCGCCGTATGCGCATGTACTGCCCTTTGGGTACAGCCCCAATCCATTGCGGGTGGTGGCAACTGTGTGTGGGGACATAGGCGTTGCGGTCGGTTTCCTTAAAGAATGTTTTTGTGCTTATAGTGGAACCCTGTTTAAAAAGTGTTAAATCCAAATAATTTACTGTTGTTAGGTGAAGATCTGCTGTGAATCTTAGATTGTATTCATTATGATTCATACCATCCATAAATTCACCAAAACTTTCCTTAGTTCCCTCCCACAAAATGATGACATCATCTATGTACCTTTTGTACAACAGAAGTGATTTGGGTCTGTTTTTAAAAATGGTTTCTGATTCCCATTTGTTCAATGTGATGTTTGCCACACTTGGAGCATAACGAGCTCCCATGGCAACTCCGCCTATTTGGTTGTAATACTCATTAAGCGCCCAGAAATAGTTATTCCCCATAGCCATAGATAAACCTTCCAGTAGAAATTCAATTTGCGATTTTTTTAAAATGGACTTATTTGTGAAGGCCCACCTCACTGATTCCAACACATCTGTCTGCCGTAGGTTGGTATACAGTGACTCGATGTCTATTGTCACTAATAAAGTTTGGTTAGTGACTACCACAGATTGTAGCAAGGTGATGAGCTCCCTGCTGTCTTTGAGATAGGATTGGCTCTGTGGGACGAGAGGCTGGAGGAAGGTGTCCAGATATTCCCCCACCCTCGAGTACAGAGAGCCAATCCCACTCACTATTGGGCGGCCTGGTGGGTTCTCCTTGTTTTTGTGTATTTTAGGCACAATATATAATACCGGGATCCTGGGTGTAGTCAAATCAAGGTAATCTGCTTCCTTCTGATTTAAGATTTTTTTATTTGTTCCTTTATTAATCCATGTTAATAATTCCTTTTTTAATTTTGTGGTGGGGTTGGATTTAAGTAACTTATATGTAGTAGTATCCCTCAGTAATCTTTGCAGTTCTTTATTGTAATTTTCTTTGGTTAATATCACCAGCCCTCCCCCCTTGTCTGCGGGTCTTACCACTATCTGTTTATTGTCTTCCAATTTTTTAATGCCTTCCCATATTTTTTGGTTGTTTTGTTGTTTGGATGTTTCTATTAGGCGTACCTCATCCTGAACCATGTTTCTAAATACTTCTATGTATTGGTTTGAACCTTTCTTAGGATTAAAAACAGAGTTGTTTTTCAGACTACTATGTACAAATGGGTCTTCCGTCTCTTTAGTGGTAGGGTTGGTTTTATGGCCTGAAAAATGTTTCCTTATATTTAGTTTCCTTATATATTTTTCAATGTCTATAAACAGGTTGAATTTGTTTATATTTTTGTTTGGTGCAAATTTTAATCCCTGTGATAAGACTTCCAATTCTGACTCAGAAAATTCTAAATTGGTTAAATTAAATAGCCCTGATTTTAGCTGTTTCTCTTCCTTTTTCTTTCGCCCTCTGCCCCTTCTTCCTCTCTTTCTGATTGCTCTGGATAACCATATTGGGGGTTGGTTGGGATTCTGTATGGTTCTTTCCAGTCCCTCCATTCCCCCCCTACTTGTGGTGGATAGCTGTTGTATCCTGGTCTACCCCTAAAATTACCCCTTTGGTGTCCCCTAGGGGGTCTATAGGGATATTGATTGCGGTTATGGGTATAGTAACCATAATCGGGGGGTCTATAATCTGTGGGGGCAGGTCTGTTATAATTTTGTCCCCTATAAGGGGATTGGTAGACTGGTGGGTGCGTATGGGGATGGGACTTGATTGTATTATTTTGGCTATAGCTTTCCTTTTTGTGGGCCCTCTGGGGTGTACCCGGATCCCTTTTCGTATTTGGTGCCAGATTGGCTACCGTATTGTGCACTTCAATCTCCCTTTCTGCCAATGAGTCCTGGGGAGGACCTGTTTGTAGATTGTCCTGCCATTTATATACCTTGTTGTCTTGGTAGTCCTTAATATCTCTAAAGTATTTTTTAAGTTTTTTGTCCTTAATTTCCCCATCATACTTAGCTAAATGGATATTCAGTTCCTTCGCCTTATCTATATACTCTTGAGAGGGCATAAATGGTTCCATAGTTGTCCTGAGTTCTTTGATTTTAGATTCCAAAACAACTTTTTTGGCTTCCCGCCTTCTAACCATCATTTGCATTAGTTTCTGTTCACAGGCGTTGAAGAATTGGTACCATTCATCAAGTAGTCTCAAATCCTCAACCCCATCATTTGGACTGACATCCCATCTTAAACTCCTGGGGGTTAGATTTTTGCCTATATACATCTCCAGGGATGCAATATCCCACCATAGCCTTATTTGTTTTTCAGTATCATATTTAAGTTGTTTAAATCCTTTCTCAAGGTCCACACTGGTACTAGCTGTTTGGTGGAAGATTTCTTCCACATTAAATTTTCTAGTTTGCATAAAATTAAAAATATCCATGGCTGCGTAAAGTGAAAAACTCAAACCAAATGAATTGAGCCAAAAGTGATAAATAGACAATACTTTCGCGCCTTTGGTAAAGAATAAAAAATTACAAAGTATAAATGAGTGAATTAGTGAGTGGAAAACACACACTCAAAAAGCCACAAATACAAGCTGCTCCCCTTAATTTGAATGAAACAATCAAATAAGTAATGGTGTGTAATAGGGGGCGCTAGAGACCTAACAAACAAATGTTTCTGCCGTTAAGTACACTCATTAGCCAAATCAGTCTCAGTGAATTGAGCGGTGCTGATTATGCTGAACTAGTGATAACACAAACACATGATTATGTTACAAAAATATAAATGCAAAATACAATAAAAAATAGTAAATAAAGAATCCAGTGAAAAAAATTAGTGCAAGTGAAATGAATAGATCGTGATGTCTAATAGTCCCAATCCATTGAAGAAATCAGAGCAAAACAGTTGAAACCAACATCACAGCGGACACATGGATCCTCACAAATGCAACAGTTTAAGCGTTGATATAAAAGTTCCGTCACCCAAGAGGAAAAACACCTGAAGGTAATAGATATCTGCTTACCAGATACCAATGACTTCTTTAACTAAAAAGAAAGTCATTAGTGCTTGTACAGGATTGTGCCTGTTCACATGAAGGCTGGAAGGCTGGATGGTACTTTAGGCATTGAACCCTCCCGTCCCATTCGTTCAGGATAGAAATTATGAGAAACAAAAAGGAATCCTCATAGCGTAAAACCGTTTTAATATATAAAATTAGAGAACAATAAAATAGCCAAATGGCCTCTTACATTGGACGGTGCCTACCCGGCACTGGGACTGCTCGCATGTCAGGGTGTGTAGAGTCAGGAACCCTTCGCATCACATCGCACATGCGGCGTGCGTTCCACTCCGTGCGTCTAGCTAACCAGCTAATCGGGAAGTAGGTGGGACGAATCTGGACATGTGACCACGTACCGCTCCGACGTACGTTTCGTTTGTGAACGTCATCAGGGAAGCGTACATTGGTCACTAAGCAACTCGTTTATATGGGAAATGCGGGCGGGTAAATTGGTACCATTACTCCGCCTTTATGTCAATAAAGTTTAGTTGCTGAACACTGTGCACAGACCAACCAGTGGAATCTCCCCCTGGTGGTTATATGTCACACTGCTCCAGACATTGGCAGAAAGGGAGATTGAAGTGCACAATACGGTAGCCAATCTGGCACCAAATACGAAAAGGGATCCGGGTACACCCCAGAGGGCCCACAAAAAGGAAAGCTATAGCCAAAATAATACAATCAAGTCCCATCCCCATACGCACCCACCAGTCTACCAATCCCCTTATAGGGGACAAAATTATAACAGACCTGCCCCCACAGATTATAGACCCCCCGATTATGGTTACTATACCCATAACCGCAATCAATATCCCTATAGACCCCCTAGGGGACACCAAAGGGGTAATTTTAGGGGTAGACCAGGATACAACAGCTATCCACCACAAGTAGGGGGGGAATGGAGGGACTGGAAAGAACCATACAGAATCCCAACCAACCCCCAATATGGTTATCCAGAGCAATCAGAAAGAGAGGAAGAAGGGGCAGAGGGCGAAAGAAAAAGGAAGAGAAACAGCTAAAATCAGGGCTATTTAATTTAACCAATTTAGAATTTTCTGAGTCAGAATTGGAAGTCTTATCACAGGGATTAAAATTTGCACCAAACAAAAATATAAACAAATTCAACCTGTTTATAGACATTGAAAAATATATAAGGAAACTAAATATAAGGAAACATTTTTCAGGCCATAAAACCAACCCTACCACTAAAGAGACGGAAGACCCATTTGTACATAGTAGTCTGAAAAACAACTCTGTTTTTAATCCTAAGAAAGGTTCAAACCAATACATAGAAGTATTTAGAAACATGGTTCAGGATGAGGTACGCCTAATAGAAACATCCAAACAACAAAACAACCAAAAAATATGGGAAGGCATTAAAAAATTGGAAGACAATAAACAGATAGTGGTAAGACCCGCAGACAAGGGGGGAGGGCTGGTGATATTAACCAAAGAAAATTACAATAAAGAACTGCAAAGATTACTGAGGGATACTACTACATATAAGTTACTTAAATCCAACCCCACCACAAAATTAAAAAAGGAATTATTAACATGGATTAATAAAGGAACAAATAAAAAAATCTTAAATCAGAAGGAAGCAGATTACCTTGATTTGACTACACCCAGGATCCCGGTATTATATATTGTGCCTAAAATACACAAAAACAAGGAGAACCCACCAGGCCGCCCAATAGTGAGTGGGATTGGCTCTCTGTACTCGAGGGTGGGGGAATATCTGGACACCTTCCTCCAGCCTCTCGTCCCACAGAGCCAATCCTATCTCAAAGACAGCAGGGAGCTCATCACCTTGCTACAATCTGTGGTAGTCACTAACCAAACTTTATTAGTGACAATAGACATCGAGTCACTGTATACCAACCTACGGCAGACAGATGTGTTGGAATCAGTGAGGTGGGCCTTCACAAATAAGTCCATTTTAAAAAAATCGCAAATTGAATTTCTACTGGAAGGTTTATCTATGGCTATGGGGAATAACTATTTCTGGGCGCTTAATGAGTATTACAACCAAATAGGCGGAGTTGCCATGGGAGCTCGTTATGCTCCAAGTGTGGCAAACATCACATTGAACAAATGGGAATCAGAAACCATTTTTAAAAACAGACCCAAATCACTTCTGTTGTACAAAAGGTACATAGATGATGTCATCATTTTGTGGGAGGGAACTAAGGAAAGTTTTGGTGAATTTATGGATGGTATGAATCATAATGAATACAATCTAAGATTCACAGCAGATCTTCACCTAACAACAGTAAATTATTTGGATTTAACACTTTTTAAACAGGGTTCCACTATAAGCACAAAAACATTCTTTAAGGAAACCGACCGCAACGCCTATGTCCCCACACACAGTTGCCACCACCCGCAATGGATTGGGGCTGTACCCAAAGGGCAGTACATGCGCATACGGCGCAATTGCCAAAATGATAAAGATTTTTTTGCACAAGCTGATACCCTTACTGCCAGATTCCTGGAAAAGGGTTACCCAGCCCATGTTTTGGAGAAGTTGGTAGTACAGGTATCAAATATGAATAGACAAACTTTGTTGGTTTCTAAACCGAAAAAAGAATATAAAGATGAATGCGCTTTTCTGTCAGGCTTCCATCGAGAATATAGAACAGTGGAGGGTATTTTTAAGAAATTCTGGCCAATTCTGTTGAAAGATAAAGATTTACAGTCCTCTTTACCAAAGAAACCAAAATTCATATATCGTAAGGCCCCCAACCTCAGGAACCGACTAGCCCCCAATGTACCGGATCCACCCAGGAAACCATCTACGTTCTTGGATGGATCGGGATTTTATTACTGCACTAGGTGCAATGCATGCAAAATAACAAGAAAACCGGGCTCCAAGAAAAAGAAATCCAAATTTAATTCTGTGGTCACCCAACAACAGTTCAATATTAAACCATTGATCACATGTGATTCTGACCACGTGACTTATGTATTGGAATGCCCTTGTTCCTTACAGTACGTGGGCAGAACCACACGTCAACTTAAAGTAAGAATTGGTGAACATCTTGCTAATATAAAAAATGGCTACCCCAACCATAGTGTCTCTAGACACTTCAAAATGTACCATAATAGCGATCCATCATTATGCACGTTTTATGGGATTGATAAAGTAACAAGGGACTGGAGGGGTACTCATATGAAAAGGACAGTATCCAAAAATGAAACATATTGGCTTTATAAGTTACGTAGTATGCAACCGTATGGGATGAATATAGATATAGACCTCAATTGTTTTTTAACAAATGATTAATCACAATTATAACAGCATGCATTCTCTGAACCTTGATGTTACTGGGTATGTGGTTATCATTTTTAATAAAGTATAGTTTAAGTTTTTTTAATTATTATAAGTTTGTGGTTTCAATGGAATTATGTTTAAATATGCTTATCATTTACCAGTTATTGTGAAACCGAGACTGAGACTGCTCTGAATGACGGGACTAATTCTAGTCCTTTCCATAGAATCAGTTAATTAACATCTATATTGTGATAGTTGATGTAGTATTATTTATTAATACAACATCTCCCACTGTTTTTCTGCCATTTAATGCTGTACGGATTTGGTATGTAATTAATAGAATTTTTTCTTGTCTGGAGCAGTGTGACATATAACCACCAGGGGGAGATTCCACTGGTTGGTCTGTGCACAGTGTTCAGCAACTAAACTTTATTGACATAAAGGCGGAGTAATGGTACCAATTTACCCGCCCGCATTTCCCATATAAACGAGTTGCTTAGTGACCAATGTACGCTTCCCTGATGACGTTCACAAACGAAACGTACGTCGGAGCGGTACGTGGTCACATGTCCAGATTCGTCCCACCTACTTCCCGATTAGCTGGTTAGCTAGACGCACGGAGTGGAACGCACGCCGCATGTGCGATGTGATGCGAAGGGTTCCTGACTCTACACACCCTGACATGCGAGCAGTCCCAGTGCCGGGTAGGCACCGTCCAATGTAAGAGGCCATTTGGCTATTTTATTGTTCTCTAATTTTATATATTAAAACGGTTTTACGCTATGAGGATTCCTTTTTGTTTCTCATAATTTCTATCCTGAACGAATGGGACGGGAGGGTTCAATGCCTAAAGTACCATCCAGCCTTCCAGCCTTCATGTGAACAGGCACAATCCTGTACAAGCACTAATGACTTTCTTTTTAGTTAAAGAAGTCATTGGTATCTGGTAAGCAGATATCTATTACCTTCAGGTGTTTTTCCTCTTGGGTGACGGAACTTTTATATCAACGCTTAAACTGTTGCATTTGTGAGGATCCATGTGTCCGCTGTGATGTTGGTTTCAACTGTTTTGCTCTGATTTCTTCAATGGATTGGGACTATTAGACATCACGATCTATTCATTTCACTTGCACTAATTTTTTTCACTGGATTCTTTATTTACTATTTTTTATTGTATTTTGCATTTATATTTTTGTAACATAATCATGTGTTTGTGTTATCACTAGTTCAGCATAATCAGCACCGCTCAATTCACTGAGACTGATTTGGCTAATGAGTGTACTTAACGGCAGAAACATTTGTTTGTTAGGTCTCTAGCGCCCCCTATTACACACCATTACTTATTTGATTGTTTCATTCAAATTAAGGGGAGCAGCTTGTATTTGTGGCTTTTTGAGTGTGTGTTTTCCACTCACTAATTCACTCATTTATACTTTGTAATTTTTTATTCTTTACCAAAGGCGCGAAAGTATTGTCTATTTATCACTTTTGGCTCAATTCATTTGGTTTGAGTTTTTCACTTTACGCAGCCATGGATATTTTTAATTTTATGCAAACTAGAAAATTTAATGTGGAAGAAATCTTCCACCAAACAGCTAGTACCAGTGTGGACCTTGAGAAAGGATTTAAACAACTTAAATATGATACTGAAAAACAAATAAGGCTATGGTGGGATATTGCATCCCTGGAGATGTATATAGGCAAAAATCTAACCCCCAGGAGTTTAAGATGGGATGTCAGTCCAAATGATGGGGTTGAGGATTTGAGACTACTTGATGAATGGTACCAATTCTTCAACGCCTGTGAACAGAAACTAATGCAAATGATGGTTAGAAGGCGGGAAGCCAAAAAAGTTGTTTTGGAATCTAAAATCAAAGAACTCAGGACAACTATGGAACCATTTATGTCCTCTCAAGAGTATATAGATAAGGCGAAGGAACTGAATATCCATTTAGCTAAGTATGATGGGGAAATTAAGGACAAAAAACTTAAAAAATACTTTAGAGATATTAAGGACTACCAAGACAACAAGGTATATAAATGGCAGGACAATCTACAAACAGGTCCTCCCCAGGACTCATTGGCAGAAAGGGAGATTGAAGTGCACAATACGGTAGCCAATCTGGCACCAAATACGAAAAGGGATCCGGGTACACCCCAGAGGGCCCACAAAAAGGAAAGCTATAGCCAAAATAATACAATCAAGTCCCATCCCCATACGCACCCACCAGTCTACCAATCCCCTTATAGGGGACAAAATTATAACAGACCTGCCCCCACAGATTATAGACCCCCCGATTATGGTTACTATACCCATAACCGCAATCAATATCCCTATAGACCCCCTAGGGGACACCAAAGGGGTAATTTTAGGGGTAGACCAGGATACAACAGCTATCCACCACAAGTAGGGGGGGAATGGAGGGACTGGAAAGAACCATACAGAATCCCAACCAACCCCCAATATGGTTATCCAGAGCAATCAGAAAGAGAGGAAGAAGGGGCAGAGGGCGAAAGAAAAAGGAAGAGAAACAGCTAAAATCAGGGCTATTTAATTTAACCAATTTAGAATTTTCTGAGTCAGAATTGGAAGTCTTATCACAGGGATTAAAATTTGCACCAAACAAAAATATAAACAAATTCAACCTGTTTATAGACATTGAAAAATATATAAGGAAACTAAATATAAGGAAACATTTTTCAGGCCATAAAACCAACCCTACCACTAAAGAGACGGAAGACCCATTTGTACATAGTAGTCTGAAAAACAACTCTGTTTTTAATCCTAAGAAAGGTTCAAACCAATACATAGAAGTATTTAGAAACATGGTTCAGGATGAGGTACGCCTAATAGAAACATCCAAACAACAAAACAACCAAAAAATATGGGAAGGCATTAAAAAATTGGAAGACAATAAACAGATAGTGGTAAGACCCGCAGACAAGGGGGGAGGGCTGGTGATATTAACCAAAGAAAATTACAATAAAGAACTGCAAAGATTACTGAGGGATACTACTACATATAAGTTACTTAAATCCAACCCCACCACAAAATTAAAAAAGGAATTATTAACATGGATTAATAAAGGAACAAATAAAAAAATCTTAAATCAGAAGGAAGCAGATTACCTTGATTTGACTACACCCAGGATCCCGGTATTATATATTGTGCCTAAAATACACAAAAACAAGGAGAACCCACCAGGCCGCCCAATAGTGAGTGGGATTGGCTCTCTGTACTCGAGGGTGGGGGAATATCTGGACACCTTCCTCCAGCCTCTCGTCCCACAGAGCCAATCCTATCTCAAAGACAGCAGGGAGCTCATCACCTTGCTACAATCTGTGGTAGTCACTAACCAAACTTTATTAGTGACAATAGACATCGAGTCACTGTATACCAACCTACGGCAGACAGATGTGTTGGAATCAGTGAGGTGGGCCTTCACAAATAAGTCCATTTTAAAAAAATCGCAAATTGAATTTCTACTGGAAGGTTTATCTATGGCTATGGGGAATAACTATTTCTGGGCGCTTAATGAGTATTACAACCAAATAGGCGGAGTTGCCATGGGAGCTCGTTATGCTCCAAGTGTGGCAAACATCACATTGAACAAATGGGAATCAGAAACCATTTTTAAAAACAGACCCAAATCACTTCTGTTGTACAAAAGGTACATAGATGATGTCATCATTTTGTGGGAGGGAACTAAGGAAAGTTTTGGTGAATTTATGGATGGTATGAATCATAATGAATACAATCTAAGATTCACAGCAGATCTTCACCTAACAACAGTAAATTATTTGGATTTAACACTTTTTAAACAGGGTTCCACTATAAGCACAAAAACATTCTTTAAGGAAACCGACCGCAACGCCTATGTCCCCACACACAGTTGCCACCACCCGCAATGGATTGGGGCTGTACCCAAAGGGCAGTACATGCGCATACGGCGCAATTGCCAAAATGATAAAGATTTTTTTGCACAAGCTGATACCCTTACTGCCAGATTCCTGGAAAAGGGTTACCCAGCCCATGTTTTGGAGAAGTTGGTAGTACAGGTATCAAATATGAATAGACAAACTTTGTTGGTTTCTAAACCGAAAAAAGAATATAAAGATGAATGCGCTTTTCTGTCAGGCTTCCATCGAGAATATAGAACAGTGGAGGGTATTTTTAAGAAATTCTGGCCAATTCTGTTGAAAGATAAAGATTTACAGTCCTCTTTACCAAAGAAACCAAAATTCATATATCGTAAGGCCCCCAACCTCAGGAACCGACTAGCCCCCAATGTACCGGATCCACCCAGGAAACCATCTACGTTCTTGGATGGATCGGGATTTTATTACTGCACTAGGTGCAATGCATGCAAAATAACAAGAAAACCGGGCTCCAAGAAAAAGAAATCCAAATTTAATTCTGTGGTCACCCAACAACAGTTCAATATTAAACCATTGATCACATGTGATTCTGACCACGTGACTTATGTATTGGAATGCCCTTGTTCCTTACAGTACGTGGGCAGAACCACACGTCAACTTAAAGTAAGAATTGGTGAACATCTTGCTAATATAAAAAATGGCTACCCCAACCATAGTGTCTCTAGACACTTCAAAATGTACCATAATAGCGATCCATCATTATGCACGTTTTATGGGATTGATAAAGTAACAAGGGACTGGAGGGGTACTCATATGAAAAGGACAGTATCCAAAAATGAAACATATTGGCTTTATAAGTTACGTAGTATGCAACCGTATGGGATGAATATAGATATAGACCTCAATTGTTTTTTAACAAATGATTAATCACAATTATAACAGCATGCATTCTCTGAACCTTGATGTTACTGGGTATGTGGTTATCATTTTTAATAAAGTATAGTTTAAGTTTTTTTAATTATTATAAGTTTGTGGTTTCAATGGAATTATGTTTAAATATGCTTATCATTTACCAGTTATTGTGAAACCGAGACTGAGACTGCTCTGAATGACGGGACTAATTCTAGTCCTTTCCATAGAATCAGTTAATTAACATCTATATTGTGATAGTTGATGTAGTATTATTTATTAATACAACATCTCCCACTGTTTTTCTGCCATTTAATGCTGTACGGATTTGGTATGTAATTAATAGAATTTTTTCTTGTCTGGAGCAGTGTGACATATAACCACCAGGGGGAGATTCCACTGGTTGGTCTGTGCACAGTGTTCAGCAACTAAACTTTATTGACATAAAGGCGGAGTAATGGTACCAATTTACCCGCCCGCATTTCCCATATAAACGAGTTGCTTAGTGACCAATGTACGCTTCCCTGATGACGTTCACAAACGAAACGTACGTCGGAGCGGTACGTGGTCACATGTCCAGATTCGTCCCACCTACTTCCCGATTAGCTGGTTAGCTAGACGCACGGAGTGGAACGCACGCCGCATGTGCGATGTGATGCGAAGGGTTCCTGACTCTACACACCCTGACATGCGAGCAGTCCCAGTGCCGGGTAGGCACCGTCCAATGTAAGAGGCCATTTGGCTATTTTATTGTTCTCTAATTTTATATATTAAAACGGTTTTACGCTATGAGGATTCCTTTTTGTTTCTCATAATTTCTATCCTGAACGAATGGGACGGGAGGGTTCAATGCCTAAAGTACCATCCAGCCTTCCAGCCTTCATGTGAACAGGCACAATCCTGTACAAGCACTAATGACTTTCTTTTTAGTTAAAGAAGTCATTGGTATCTGGTAAGCAGATATCTATTACCTTCAGGTGTTTTTCCTCTTGGGTGACGGAACTTTTATATCAACGCTTAAACTGTTGCATTTGTGAGGATCCATGTGTCCGCTGTGATGTTGGTTTCAACTGTTTTGCTCTGATTTCTTCAATGGATTGGGACTATTAGACATCACGATCTATTCATTTCACTTGCACTAATTTTTTTCACTGGATTCTTTATTTACTATTTTTTATTGTATTTTGCATTTATATTTTTGTAACATAATCATGTGTTTGTGTTATCACTAGTTCAGCATAATCAGCACCGCTCAATTCACTGAGACTGATTTGGCTAATGAGTGTACTTAACGGCAGAAACATTTGTTTGTTAGGTCTCTAGCGCCCCCTATTACACACCTGTAGACTGAGGTTATCATATTCTGCCCGCCATTT
This sequence comes from Lithobates clamitans, assembly GCA_037952925.1. NCBI lineage: Eukaryota > Metazoa > Chordata > Amphibia > Anura > Ranidae > Lithobates > Lithobates clamitans. The sequence goes on along the minus strand of JBBGZY010000587.1, from coordinate 1,095,480 downwards.
TTTGACCATTCGGATATCCAACTTCTTTTCTTTGCAGAAAGCTGTAAGATCCTTGCCCTGGGAATCCTCCACAATTCCTTTCTTGTACTCAACAGAATAACTCTTTCTTTTTGCACTCATCTTGTCTAATTGTACAGATACTCAGGAAAAGCAGAGATAGGCCAGCAAAGCTGATGTGTAAGGGCTGGCTTATTTATCAGGAATCCAGTGGGAACTCGGTCCAATCTGCACAGTGGATCTGGGATGATCTCTCTGGGCTCAGTAGCAGATTGCTTGCTGAAGCTTTTCCCCTATCCCCTGGTGTTTGTGGGGTGAGAGAGACCCACAGACTGTTGCTTGTCAGTGCTGGGGAGCAGCTTTACTTCTTCCCCTGAGGACACACAATACAGAACGTCCTGCTCCTCACTTCACTGAGGAGACTTTTACTTTCACTTTCACAGACGGCCGGTACCTGACAGGGGGAGCCCACCTTGTTGATGGACCTGCCAGCACCTCTCTGGTCACCTCCGAGATGGCAGCTGTCACGATGGGGCAGATGAGAAGGGTTGCCTGACTTCTTTACCTTTCCGCACCAGTTCGCTACATAGCCATGCCTATCGCTATGTCTTACGTCTTCTTTACCGCTCCGCACCAGTTCGCTACATAGCCATGCCTATCACTATGTCTTACGTCTTCTTTACCGCTCCGCACCAGTTCGCTACATAGCCATGCCTATCACTATGTCTTACGTCTTCTTTACCGATCCGCGGCGGTACGCATAGCCACGCCTATTACTATGTCCTTTTTTCGGGGTATGGCTTATATTGAGCAAATGCTCAGAAATCCTGCTACGGCTTATTTTATGGGTATGTCTTATTTTCGGGGAAACACGGGAGTTACATAGTAGGTGAGGTTGAAAAAAGACACAAGTCCATCAAGTCCAACCTATGTGTGTGATTATATGTCAGTATTACATTGTATATCCCTGTATGTTGCGGTCGTTCGGGTGCTTATCTAATAGTTTTTTGAAACTATTGATGCTCCCCCCTGAGACCACCGCCTGTGGAAGGGAATTCCACATCTTTGCCGCTCTTACAGTAAAGAACCCTCAATGTAGTTTAAAGAGGAGTTCCACCCAGGGGGTCCATTAAAAAAAAAAAAATTAAAAGTCAGGAGCTACAAATACTGCAGCTGCTGACTTTTAATTGGACACTTACCTGTCCCTGGGTCCAGCGATGCGGGGGATCGAAGAACCGCTCGTCCCCCCCCTCCGCTCGTCGGCGCCGGCATTTCAACTGTGGGCGCCGGGCTGTGGCTTCACAGCCTGGCACCCACTGCGCATGCGCGAGCGGTGCCGCGTGCCGTGATTGGCCGCTCAATCACCTGGGACCTGTAATGGTAATGACAGTTGGGAGGGAGCAGAGCCGAGCCCTTCCTGTGCTGAGGGGGAAGTGATGTCACCAGCCCAGGCAAAGGAAGAGGCAGACTACGAGGGACCACCTAGCAACAGACATTTAGAGGTAAGTAAAAAAATATATATATATATACAAATGTTTTTTTGTTTTGTTTTTTAGAATTTTTCAGGTATTTTTGTTTTTTTGGGTGGAACCCCACTTTAAGGTTAAACCTCTTTCTTCTAATTTTAATGAGTGGCCACAAGTCTTGTTAAACTTCCCTCTGCTAGAAAGTTTTATCCCTATTGTAGGGTCTGCAGTATGGTATTTGTACATTGATATTATATCCCCTCTCAAGCGTCTCTTCTCCAGAGAGAATAAGTTCAGTGCTCGCAACCTTTCCTCATAACTAAGATCCTCCAGACCCTTTATTAGCTTAGTTGCCCTTCTTTGTACTCGCTCCATTTCCAGTACATCCTTCTCCAGAACTGGACAGCATACTCTAGGTGCGGCCGGACCAGAGTCTTGTAGAGCGGGAGAATTATCGCTTTAATGCCCCGTACACACGATCGGACATTGATCGGACATTCCGACAACGAAATCCTATTATTTTTTCCGACGGATGTTGGCTCAAACTTGTCTTGCATACACACGGTGACACAAAGTTGTCGGAAAATACGATCATTCTGAACGCGGTGACGTAAAACACGTACGTCGGGACTATAAACGGGGCAGTAGCCAATAGCTTTCATCTCTTTATTTATTCTGAGCATGCGTGGCACTTTGTGCTTTGGATTTGTGCACACACGATCGGAAATTTTTGTTATCGGAAAATTTTATATCCTGCTCTCAAACTTTGTGTGTCGGAAAATTCAATGGAAAATGTATGATGGAGCCTACACACGGTCGGAATTTCCGACAACAAGGTCCTATCACACATTTTCCGTCTGAAAATCCGACCGTGTGTACGGGGCATATCTCTGGAGTTGATCTGCTTTTTAATAAATGCCAATATTCTGTTTCCTTTGTTAGCAGCAGTTTGGCTTTGCATGCCATTGCTGAGCCTATCATCTACTAGTTGAATTTTTGTTCGAAAATGTTTTGTTTTTGGAACATCCATTTGATTTTCGAATAGTTAATGAGATCCAATCAGCCAGAGCGGTGAAAATAATAGAAGGAGCAAAACAGAAATAGTTTCTCGAACAAGCGGTGAATGTGATTTTTGCTCAAAAAATCGAATTAATTGCAAAACTGAATGTTAAAAACAAACTAAGTACTTTCCAATGACATTAATCAAGTCTCTGATGGCATTATTGAATGCTGATGAGATTTTTAGTACAATCTTTCCAGCAAAAATCTACCCGTGTATGACAGACTGCACTCACCCATAGCACCAACCAGAGTTTATATTTCTCTAATCTGATTGGCTGCTATGGGGCACTGAATTCTGTAGTACTGCCTGTGTTATGGTTGCTCTTTGCACAGCATTGACGAAGAAGCCCAATGTGTTAATATTTTAATGTTCCTGTGTGTTATATTTAAAGAGAAACTAGGATTTTGGAAATATACGTTCCACAATGGAAACTATATCAGGCTGTGCAAAGAGATTAGATGGCAGGTGTGTTTCATTTGCAAGCCAACCCCTCCCATGGCCGGATGGCCAGCTGACGGTGTGATAATGTCAGCATTTTCCAAATGAACAGCATGAATCAGATTCAAGATAATGAGTTTGAATTTTAGGGATCAAAGCCAACTACATACATAAATTCCCATATTTAATCAATGGCATTGGCTAATTGTAAACATGTGTCCATATAAAGGCACTGATGTCATCAGCATCCCACCCCTTTGTTTACATGTTCTGTTCGGCAGGAATGATCGCTGATTGGATTTAAAGGGTAACTCCACTTTCGTGGGAAAAAAAGTTAGCTAATAGAAAAAATAGTCATATTGTAATTGAATGTTATTAAAGGTGACCTTTCCTTTTCAATATGCAGCGCAATATGCAATATGCAGCGCTGAAATTTTCTGTAAAATGCAATCCAATATGGCTACCTGGAGAAAACCAGCAGCCTACCGCACCCGATCAGTGGTCTCAGCCAATGGCCAAATGGTCTGCCGGGGGGCTGTCGCCTGTCAGAACACAACAGCTCACTGTACTAACATTGGTTTGTTGAACAGTTGAACAAAAAAAAAAAACTATTAGTGTGTACTATTCTTTAGACTTTTCTCCCAATTTGAGAAAACTGTATACATCGAGGCATGACTCCCAACAACTTGAAAAATAAATTTTGGGTTTACATACAGTGCCTAGAAAAAGTATTCACACCCCTTGAAATTTTCCACATTTTGTCATGTTACAACCAAAAACATAAATGTATTTTATTGGGATTTTATGTGATAGACCAACACAAAGTGGCACTAAATTGTGAACTACAAGGAAAATGATAAATGGTTTTCAAATTTTTTTACAAATAAATATGTGAAAAGTGTGACATGCATTTGTATTCAGCCCCCCTGAGTCAATACTTCGTAGAACCACATTTCACTGCAGTTACAGCTAAAAATCTTTTTGGGTGTGTCTCAGGCTCTTTCAGATTGGAAGGAGAGCATCTGTGAACAGAAATTTTCAAGTCCTGCCACAGATTCTCAGTTGGACTTTGACTGGGCCATTCTAACACATGAATATGCTTTGATCTAAACCATTCCATTGTAGCTCTGGCTGTATGTTTAGGGTCGTTGTCCTGCTGGAAGGTGAACCTCCATCCCAGTCTCATGTCTTTTGCAGAATGTAACTTCTAAGTTAGGTTTTCTTCTAAGATTGCCCTGTATTTGGCTCCATCCATCTTCCCATCAACTCTGACCAGCTTTCCTGTCCCTGCTGAAGAAAAGCCCACAACATGACGCTGCCACCATCATGTTTCACAGTGGGGATGGTGTGTTCAGGGTGATGTGCAGTGTTAGTTTTCCGCCACACAGCTTTTTGCTTTTAGGCCAAAAAGTTAAATTTTGGTCTCATCTGACCAGAGCACCTTCTTCCATGTTTGCTGTGTCCCACACATTGCTTCTCGCAAACTGCAAATGGGACTTCTTATGGCTTTCTTTCAACAATGGCTTTTTTCTTGCCACTCTTTCATAAAAGCCAGATTTGCGGAAAGAGCATGACTAATAGTTGTCCTGTGGACAGATTCTCTCACCCGAGGCTGTGGATCTCTGCAGCTCCACCAGAGTTACCATGTGCCTTTTAGCTGCTTCTTTGATTAATGTTCTTCTTGCCTGGCCTGTCAGTTTAGGTGGACGGCCATGTCTTGGTAGGTTTGCAGTTCTGCCATACTCTTTCCATTTCCTGCAATTGATGGGCACAGTGGCTGCATTTGATGGGCACAATGGCTGCATTTTATGGGCACAGTAAGGCTGCAATTGATGGGGGGTTCAGTATTTTTCAGTTTGTTTGTGCCCCCCAAAAAAATTTTGAGCACCAGCCGCCACTGCTGACCTGTCTGGTGTGTTCCTTGGCCTTCATGATACTGTTTGTTTACTAAGGTTCTCTAACAAACCTCTGACGGCTTCACAGAACAGCATAGTTACCAACTGTCCTGGATTTCCTGGGACATTCCCGGGATTTAGACTCTATTCCCGATTTTATTGTTTCCCGGGAAATGTCCAGAGAAATCCAGTTCTTCACGGATTTTCGCCGCCGCCTGCCGCCGCTAGAGGTCTGCGGCCGGCAGAGACATTGTCTCCGCTGGCCGCCATTTTTAAGAAGACCAGGAAGACGGCTGGAGGGGCTAGACGGAGCTCCTGCGTCGCCGCCCACCCTCTGCCTCGCCCCGCCTACCCCCCACCCCGCTGCCAGTCTGTTATGAAAGGGGCGGGGGTTCTAATGTAACCATGCGGCCGGCGGAGGGAGACAGTATCCTCCTACTAGGACACCTGAGGTAAGAGGAGGGGCACCGCTGGAGACTCCTGATGTGAGGGGGGCTCCATTGGGGACTCCTGATGTGAGGGGGGCTCCACTGGGGACACCTGATGTGAGGGGGGCTCCACTGGGGACTCCTGATGTGAGGGGGGCTCCGCTGGGGACACCTGATGTGAGGGGGCTCCACTGGGGACTCTTAATATGAGGGGGGCTCCACTGGGGACACCTGATGTGAGGAAGGCTCCACTGGGGACTCCTGATGTGAGGGGGCTCCGCTGGGGACTCCTGATGTGAGGGGGGCTCCGCTGGGGACTCCACTGGGGACTCCTGATGTGAGGGGGGCTCCACTGGGGACTCCTGATGTGAGGGGGCTCCGCTGGGGACTCCTGATGTGAGGGGGGCTCCGCTGGGGACTCCTGATGTGAGGGGGGCTCCGCTGGGGACACCTGATGTGAGGGGGGCCCCTCTGGGGAATCCTGATGTGAGGGGGGCTCCACTGGGGACTCCTGATGTGAGGGGGCTACGCTGGGGACACCTGATGTGAGGGGGGGCTCCTCTTGGGACTCCTGATCTGAGGGGGCTCCGCTGGGGACTCCTGATGTGAGGGGGGCTCCGCTGGGGACTCCTGGTGTGAGGGGGGGGCTCCGCTGGGGACACCTGATGTGAGTTGGGGCTCCGCTGGGGACTCTTGATGTGAGGGGGCTCCGCTGGGGACTCCTGATGTGAGGGGGGGCTCCGCTGGGGACTCCTGATGTGAGGGGGGGCTCCGCTGGGGACTCCTGATGTGAGGGGGGCTCTGCTGGGGACTCCTGATGTGAGGGGGGCTCCGCTGAGGACTCCTGATGTGAGGGGGGCTCCGCTGGGGACATCTGATGTAAGAGGGGCTCCGCTGGAGGCACCTGATGAAAGGAAGGACTCTGCTGGGACACCTGATGCAAGGACGGACTCAGCTGGGACACCTGATGCAAGGACGGACAGCTGGTGGCAGGCAACGTGGCAGGTGGCACGCTCAGGGATCCCACTGATTCAGCATTATGGTGAGTTGAATGATTTCATTTTATATTACAATGTAATAATAGAAATAATGCACTGATGCACATAACAACCATGGTGCCGGGATGATTGAAGTGCTAACACCAGGTGTTTGGAGTATCTTTATCTGCTGATTGTTAAACTTTCTAGAATACACATATTTCCATTGTTGTGTAGGATCTGGGCCTGCTGTCCCTCCATCCCTCTCCCCCCCCCTTTCCCTCTCCATCCCTCCCCCCCCCTTTCCCTCTCCATCCCTCATTCATCTCAGACTCTAACCACACCCCTTTGAGCCACGCCCATTTAAGACACACCCACTGTTTCACGTAAACCATGCTCGTTTTTACTTTTTCCCCTGTGCCACGCCCACAAATGCATGCCCCGCCCCCTAAGTATAACAAGACTCCGCCTACAGCCAAAAAAGTGTCCCTAAATTTTTTTTTACAATGTTGGCAACTGTGGAACAGCTGTATTTATACTGAGATTAAATTGGACACGAGCAGACTCTATTTACTAAAAATGACTTCTGAAGGCAATTGGTTCCACTAGATTTTAGCTAGGGGTATCAGAGTACAGGGGCTGAATACATATGCATGCCACACTTTTCAGATATTCATTTGAAAACATTTTTGAAAACTGTTTATCATTTTCCTTTCACCTCACAAAACACCCCACTTTGTGCTTGTCTATCACATAAAATCCCAATAAAATACATTTACTTTATCGGTTGTAACATGACGAAATGTGGAAAATTTCAAGGGGTATGAATACTTTTTCAAGGCACTGTATATTTTATTATATGTAAAGTACTTTTTAATGTCAATCTCTTATTAATCTGTCATATTCATTTTTTTATGCTCATTTTTTTTTTGGGCTTTTCATGTGAGGATACAAGAAGGAAGTGGCTAAGCAATGCATGCTGCTCCTTTTGTGTAGCTTATGGATGGCCCATTGGTTGAATTTGCTGCTGTTGCACACTGTGTACCTGATGAAATGCCCTGTGCGGCTCTGAAAGGTTGTTTGCTTTGTTCAGCATTTTTCATTTAAAGACCAAGCTTTCATACTATGTCCTAGGTGTGCACTTTTACTTTGTTTAGGGGCCTGCCAATTTACATTTTCACCATGCAGCTGTTAACTGCACTACTGCTTCATGTTTTGTGGCAGCATTTACAACAAGGAGTCTATGTTTTTATACATAGAAATTACAAGAATTTGTAACAATGTTTATTGTGCCAGATGCTGGATAAAAACACAGGTTTTTAAAAAGATTGGGGAAAAAATGCTAAAGTAAACAATGTGATATGTCAGAAAAATATTCTAGAGTTCCTTCTAACTAAATAAACTTGCATCTCAGTAGTTCCCATTCCGTATATATTGTAATGGTATTTCATACTGTTACAAACATGGGAGGAATGATTTGTCACATCACTGCAAATAAAGATTCCTTGTAATGGTGCCTACACATGGAATTACATGATTAAAATTATTCAAAATGATTCAGTTTGATGGAAAAAATAAAGCTGAACATACACTGTAATGCCACCTACACATGGGCGGACTTTTCTACTGGACTGGTCCGACAAACTTTCCAACGGACTTTTGACATACTTTTGACGGACTTCCGACAGACTTTCTAACGAACGGACTTGCCTACACACGATCACACCAAAGTCCGACGGATTCGTACGTGATGACGCACACCGGATTAAAAGAAGGAAGTTGATAGCCAGTAGCCAATAGCTGCCCTAGTGTTTGTTTTTGTCCGTCGGACTAGTATACAGACGAGCGGATTTCTGGGTCCGGCGGAGTTACGACGTAAAGATATGAAAGCATGTTCCAATTCTAAAGTCCGTCAGATTTTCGACTGGAAAAGTCAGCTGAAGGTCCGGTGAAGCCCACACACGATCGGATTGTCCACCGGATTTGGTCCGTCGGCGTCCGTCAGACCAGTCCGTCGAAAAGTCCGATCGTGTGTACGGCCCATAAGATGATTTCTCTTATCCTGCCCCACATGCTGAACAAGAGAAACCTATCAATTCCCCCATCCACGTTAAACAGCCTTGGCGAATCTCTCCTGACAGTTATTATATTCTGACAGCCAGCACCCTCGACTGTTAGATTAACCCATCACTGGCTGCAGTGATTGGATGTAGCCGCTGTTTTTAGATTGAAGGATGTTCAGCAGGAAAGTGCCAACAGAAAACCCCCAAGTCTCAAATTTCCAACAATTTCAGCAGATTTTTCACCCGGCTCCTAAGATTTTCAGATTGAAGGATGTCAGGCAGGAGGGTGCCGTCATGGCCCCCCATGGCTCGAATTGCAGCCAGTTCATTAGGAACCAGACAAAATGTGTCCAATGCATGGCTGGCCTAAGCCTTGCCTTGCAAATCAGCACTAATAGTCTGGACCTTATCAGAAGGTAAAAAAAATCTAAGGCAACTTTTAATTTGTTCCTGCTGGTTAGGGAGAGATAAGACAGCTATCCTTCTGTGTGCCAGTGTGATGGTAAGAAATCCCAGTCTTCCAGTTTGGATAGACAGATCAGAAGATAAGGCTTAGTGATAGTTTACTTTTTATGTGCCCTCTCTGTTTCCTAAATGTAATTAGACTACATAACCCATGTTATGTAGTCTACCTTCAACCTTCTAGTGGTCTACTGGAACTGCTGTAGAAAATAAAGCGGATATAGCTTATACAAAAAACAAAAGCGTAAAGTAGAGATAAACCATAACTGAATGATATAGGTAGCTAAAGCACTGTCTATCCTAAACAACTGGCATTTCACTTTTCTCAACCTTTGTTACATTTCGGTCTTTTTGGGCCATGCCTGCATAATGCGTGTTAAAACAGGCTCTTGTTTCCATCAGAAACCCATAGGACAGGGTGAGAACGCAGGGCAATGCAAAAGCACATTTAGGAGATGGGGAGTGTTCACACTCTACAACAGGAAGTTCCTAAACAAGGACTTTTATGGTAGGTTCACCAACTATTTTTTTAAATGTATTACAAATTACATTTATTAACATTGAAATTATGTAAACATAAGATTTTAGTGATTGAATTTCCATATATTTTAAATGAAAGTGCTGCAAGAAAAAACAAAGACTCCCATTGCTCAGAAATACATGTATACATGAAATATATGCTCGGAAATACAAATACAGAGATTTACGGGAGATCCAGGTACAAAGCTCACTGAGAGAACAAGAGAGACAGACATCAGAGAAAGAGACATCAGAGAGAGAGAGACATCAGAGAGAGAGAGAGAGAGAGAGAGAGAGAGAGAGAGAGAGAGAGAGAGAGAGAGAGAGAGAGAGAGAGAGACAGACATCAGAGAAAGAGACATCAGAGAGAGAGAGACATCAGAGAGAGAGAGAGAGAGAGAGAGAGAGAGAGAGAGAGAGAGAGAGAGACAGACATCAGAGAAAGAGACATCAGAGAAAGAGACATCAGAGAGAGAGAGATGAGAGAGAGACATCAGAGAGAGACATCAGAGAGAGAAAGAGAGAGATGAGAGAGAGAGAGAGAGAGAGAGAGAGTGATCAGAGAGAGAGAGAGAGATCAGAGAGCGAGAGAGAGACATCAGAAAGAGAGAGAGACATCAGAGAGAGAGATGAGAGAGACACATCAGAGAGAGACATCAGAGGTAGAAGACGAGAGAGAGAGAGTGAGAGATCAGAGAGAGAGAGAGAGAGATCAGAGGGAGAGAGAGAGAGACATCAGAGAGAGACATCAGAGATAGAAGACGAGAGAGAGAGAGATCAGAGAGAGAGAGAGATCAGAGGGAGAGGGAGAGGGAGAGATCAGAGAGAGAGAGAGATCAGAGGGAGAGAGAGAGAGAGAGAGAGAGAGAGACATCAGAGAGAGAGATGAGAGAGAGACATCAGAGATAGAAGACATGAGAGAGAGAGAGAGAGAGAGAGAGAGAGAGAGAGAGAGAGATCAGAGAGAGAGAGAGAGACATCAGAGAGAGAGATGAGAGAGACAGAGAGAGAGATACGAGAGAGACAGAGAGAGAGAGATACGAGAGAGAGAGATACGAGAGAGAGATACGAGAGAGAGAGAGAGAGAGAGAGAGAGACATCAGAGAGAAAGATGAGAGAGACAGAGAGAGAGAGAGAGATCAGAGAGAGAGAGAGACATCAGAGAGAGAGATGAGAGAGACAGAGAGAGAGAGAGATAAGAGAGAGAGAGAGAGATCAGAGAGAGAGATCAGAGAGAGAGAGAGATCAGAGAGAGACGAGAGAGAGACATCAGAGAGAGAGAGATGAGAGAGAGACATCAGAGAGAGAGAGACATGAGAGAGAGAGAGAGAGAGACATCAGAGAGAGAGGCATGAGAGAGAGAGACATCAGAGAGAGACATGAGAGATAGAAAGAAACATCAAAGAGAGAGAGAGAGTGATCAGAGAGAGACATCAGAGAGAGAGAAAGACATCAGAGATAGAGAGCCATCAGACAGAGACATCAGAGAGAGAGAGAGAACGACATCAAAGATAGAGAGAGAGACATGAGAGAGAGAGAGAGACATGAGAGAGAGAGACATCAGAGAGAGACATGAGAGAGAGAAAGAAACATCAGAGTGAGAGAGAGAGAGAGAGAGACATCAGAGAGAGACATCAGACAGAGACATCAGAGAAAGAAAGAGAAAGACATCAGAGATAGAGACAGAGAGCCATCAGACAGAGACATCAGAGAGAGAGAGACAACAGAGAGAGCCATCAGAGAGAGACATCACAGAGAGACACCAGAGAGAACCATCAGAGAGAGACATCACAGAGAGAGAGAGACATCAGAGGTAGAGAGAGCCATCAGAGACATCAGAGAGAGAGAGACATCACAGAGAGCCATCAATGAGAGACATCACAGAGAGACATCAGAGAGAGCCATCAGAGAGAGCCATCAGAGAGAGCCATCAGAGAGAGAGAGATATCAGAGAGAGCCATCAGAGAGAGAGACATGAGAGAGAGAAAGAAACATCAGAGAGAGAGAGAGACATCAGAGAGAGACATCAGACAGAGACATCAGAGAGAGAGAGAGAGAAAGACATCAGAGGTAGAGAGAGAGAGCCATCAGACAGAGACATCAGAGAGAGAGAGACAACAGAGAGAGCCATCAGAGAGAGACATCACAGAGAGACACCAGAGAGAGCCATCAGAGAGAGACATCACAGAGAGAGACAACAGAGAGAGCCATCACAGAGAGACATCAGAGAGAGCCACCAGAGAGAGAAAGACATCAAAGAGAGAGACATCAGAAAGAGATACATCAGAGAATACAGAGAGAGAGGGAAAGACAGCAGAGAATACAGAGGGAGACTCTGTGTATAGGTGGAAGGGGAATAGTGTGATATTAGGTCTCCACCCTCCAAGCTTTGGTGCTATGCCATGCCCACAGTTTGTCAGATTTATGAGGGCTACAACCAAATGAGGATGCCTTTTTGGTACACACAGTGTGAATTAGGTTATAACATCTACTAAATTGTGCAAAAGAATGTTGTTTTGAGGTTTTGGGTTTACAACACCTTTAAGGAGCATTATTCTTATTATAGCCAAAAGAAAAGGAACAATCTTTTCACTGTTCATTTTAAATAGATGTTGAGCTGAAAATGTTGTAATGGCTGCTCAGCCATCGTTAAAACTAAACTCTAGCCAAAACGTTTTATTTTGTCTTCTTGCATAGAGAAGGGAATGGTTAGAACCTTGGGATGAGTTTTATTGCCATCCGCGTCCCTACTGGGGAGTTCGATGTCTTTAATAAAATGTCTAGTGGAAATCTTTCCAGCAGGAACAGAGGCAAAAACATAAAAAAACCATTTTCAGCAGCACGAAGAAGGATTAGAACCTCTGGCAATATTTTTATTGCTGTCCTTGCCTTCCTGTCCTAGTTATCAGAAACAGATTAAGGCAAAATGAGGCACTTGGCAAGGCAGCAACTTTGGCTCCCCATCCATTTGATTATCATTCATAAGGATTGCAGTTGGCTTTGAGAAGTTTCCCCATCTCTATTGTGTGTATTGGTATAGCCCCTCACCATTAGACACCAACTGCCCACAAGTGCAGCCTCCATTTTAAAGTAAAAGGCAGGTGCACAGCTTGGACTAATGGTGCTGCCTCCATGATAAGGTTAAAACTAAGCCCCCTGACATCTACTGGGCCCTAGGTTTAATTGTAGATGATCTGGCTCTTCCAATGATACCAACAAGCCTAAATTCTTGTACAGGCATCAAAAGAACAAGAAGTGAAGGAAAATCTCCCCAATCGGGTCACATGCAGAAATAAAAACATGCCAGAAATGTTAACTTTTATCCACTCCACCCAAAAAAAAAGAAAATAAAAAATTGGCTGGAGTTGGTAGCGCAGTATAGGGTAATAGTTTATTAGCTGGAAACATGATAACTTCTGTGGTTTTTACACAATTACGTTTCTGTCTAATCTTAACATTGCAGTTCGAACTTGTTTACTTATGTACTTCCCAGAATATGAAGAAATATCAGAAATGTGCAATCATTAGGCCAGAAATTTAAGTGGAATTTTAGGCAAAAGCAAAAATGACATACTGTATATGATGCAGCTTGTCATTAGCATTACCAGCTGTGTTAATGCTGTTGACAAACTGCAGCATGTGCCATTTTTTATTTTTTCCATAGTTCTGCTTTTAATCCAATAAACAAATCAGTTGCTAAAGTGTATCACAGAAGAAAAAAATATTAGATAAATTTTATCTTTCCTAGTTTTGCTTCTGGTTTTCATTTAAATACAGTATGTTGTAATCTCTACGTTCTTTATTGTCGATGACGATAATAACAAAATTCCCCTGGATTGTCCTGGGGTAGAGTTGAGAAAACTGCCGAGTGCTTCTCTTTTAAAAAACAGCAAACTCATAATTATAATGCCTGTAGCTTTATCTCACGAGTGTGTTACAGATAGCTAAAAGTTGACTTTGGAAATTAAAGGGAATTTATAGCGTATTCCCAGTGAGAACATACTGTATTTGATGCATTATTTAATGATGCATTAACTTATTTTTTAATGGGTTGTGTTCTTCTTTTTTTTTTTTTTTTTCTCTTTTTTCTCTGTATACGCTGTGTTACTTTTGGTTCTACTGTGGTTGACAATAAGTCATATATATGTAAAGAAAACTGAACTATAAAATGTTAAACTATACTCTGTGATACGCAAACAGCAATAATGTTATTTGTTTATTTGTTGATATGTATAAAAAATGTACTTCTTGTTTTTTGAAAAATAAAATATAGAATTTAAAAAAAAACAACTTATTTTTTAATGTCATTTTCATATTTTATATGATCTCTGTGTAGGGATTATTACTTCTTCTCTTAGATGTGTACAATTACACAACAAATAGACATACCTGTAAAAAGAAGAGGCATTAGAATTACCTTTATGCCAATCCTTGTCTTGAAACACCGCCACAATGCTGCTCCTCGGCTGCTGCAAGTCTTCAACTGGTTGAATATTACATGCTTTCCCCACCAAACGCAGGGGTTCCTCCTGGCAGCACATATTTCCTGTTGTGATGTATGAGCTGGTGGGAGAAACCGCTATGTGCAGCAGGGTTAGCAGGTATTCAAACTCCCAGAAATGTTAAATATCCACAGGGGACATGGAGTAGCGTCATGACAGTGTTCCAAGACATGGGACATAGGAAAGGTAGGTATGGATTCATAAAGCCTAAGTAGAATGTTTAAAGATGTTAAGGGCAATCATCTGGATGATTATAGGCTCTTGACAAGTTGTAGAGTACCTGGTCTTCACAAAAGTTGTAGCCTCTGGGAGTGCCTGGTCTTCACCAAAGCTGTATCCTCTGGGAGTACCTGGTCTTTACCAGAGCCCCTGTTGGTGGGGTTGGCACTTATGTGGCAAGCACTCCCACAAGCGCTGCCACAATGCAGCCCCTTAACATGACCAGCAGCTAAACAGGCTCAAGAAAAGGGTTGTAACTAGGCAAGCAGAGATCACACCAAAGGGTCATGCCAAAATGAAGTTTGGGAAGGGTATCCAAAAGGTGTTTGGCAGCTGACCAGAACAAAAAGAAACAGCCAAAAGCCAGGAAACATAGCTAAGTTTGGGAAAGACAGTGATCAAGCCAGCGCTGAAGATGTGAGGTCAGCATCTAGGGCAATCTGAAAAAAAGAAAAGAGAGAAATCAAGCAAATGTGGATGATGGACAACTTAAAAAAAGGAACAATATCTCCTTAAAAATAGGAGCTGGACCAATTAGGATAACTCCAGCAATAATTAAACCTACTGTGATGCTTTTATGCTATCATACGTAGGTATTTGTGCTTACAGATTGGTTCTACATCTTGGAACACAGACAGACCTGCTTTTGCAGAGGACAATCCAATCTTAAAACTTATTTTTTAATTGGGCACAGGTTGCCTCCCCTCATTATTGTCTGTAAAGAATAAGGAGAAATACAGAGCCACAGTAAGAAGCTAAGTACAGCTTGCCAATATGGAGGTGTCACGTACCTGAAGGGAGACTGAAATGACGAGGTTGGCTTCTCTTGTATCTCCAGTCCGGGTTCCGCTGAGAGTGAAACAGAAGGAACCAAGGAACAGGAGGCACACGAGTGCCTGCAGATGGAGACCTGGAAACCTGTAGCAGGAAGTTGCAGCTGGTCGCAGGACTGTGGTTGCAGAGCAGGAAGTCGCAGCTGGTGGCAGGACTGTGGTTGTAGAGCAGGAAGTCGCAGCTGGTCGCAGGACTGTGGTTGCAGAGCAGGAAGTCGCAGCTGGTCGCAGGACTCTGGTTGCAGAGCAGGAAGTCGCAGCTGGTCGCAGGACTGTGGTTGCAGAGCAGGAAGTCGCAGCTGGTCGCAGGACTGTGGTTGCAGAGCAGGAAGTCGCAGCTGCTCACAGGACTGTGGTTGCAGAGCAGGAAGTCGCAGCTGGTCGCAGGACTGTAGTCACAGACACTCGGGTAGTTGTGCTGGGACGAGCTGGGCACCAGGGCAAGGTCACAGGAATAGCCAGGGTCGTTAACAGGCAGGCAGCAGGGTACCGGAACATCAGGCAGAGACGGGTCAGATGGGAAGCCAGGTTCATCAACAGGCAGGCAGCAGGGTACCGGTACATCAGGCAGAGACGAGTCAGATGAGGAGCCGGGATCAGGAACCAGAGATCAGGTAAAGCAGAGTTCAGAGTCAGGTCAACAAGAGGCAAGGTCAGCAATGGGAATGAGACAGAATAACACAGGTTTCAGGGTAACAGGAACACAGCTGAAGACCAGTCAGCAACGGTCTGGGATTAGAGCACTTCCTTAAAAAGGCCGTCTGGCACTAATTGGCATTAAGGGCGAGCTCCTGAGTGTGCATGCAGTCCGCCGCGCATGCGCATAAATGCGCCCAGGCATCTGCAAACGCCTTTGCGCGCGCGCATGCGCACGAGTGCGCACCAGACGGGAACTAAGAGTTCTCTTACAGGAGGACAGCACTGAATCTTAAAAAAATTAGAAATCATCACAAAGTCATTGGCCAGGTAGCAGGTGTGAATTTGCTTGGGTGGTGCTTAGAGATGATACATAATAAAAATGGTATGTGGAAACCTATAGCTGTAAGATGATCCAATTCTTTGACATCCCAAAGCAAGCTAAAATGGAATTCCGGGCTAAAGCTAACTAATCTTAAAACTGCTCCCACCCCCCTTCTAACACCTATGCTAACTACTCTGTGGAAGAAAGATCTGGATACGTACCTGTTTTCAGGCCTCTTCAGTCTGGCCATGTGATCGAGGCCCTGTGGGATTGCAGACAATGGATGGTACATAGTAAGCCTATGGGTGACATCACTGCTATCCCAGCCATTGTCGAGTGCTCTCTTCGCCGCTCCCCTGTAGCTAGTGCTGGCTGACACAAGGGAGTTCACTTGACCAACCCAGAGTGGGTTGAAAATAGGTAAATATACAGACCTTTCTTTCACAGGTTAAGCTGGTCATAGATGGATCCAATCTCAGCCAGTTCAGCAGGGACTGACCGAGATTTGATCCATCTATGAGCAGGCTGATTGTACCAAAGTTGATCCGATTACCTTGTTTACAACCAGCATGTCAGATTTTTAGCATGCGATTAGTGCCAGCAGCTATTGCCGCTAGCAGTAATCATTTTGCTTTCCCAGTAAGGAGGACTCTATGCGCCCCTCCGCCGTGAGAACACAATAGCTCTGCGGGAGGGATTCCCCCTATCAACACTGACTGTGTTCAAGGGGAAATTGAGCAATTTTCTTTCCTGCAGCCCCTGGTTGCAAGAAAGAAAATTGCATAATCTATGACCTTCCTTAGATAGTATATGTGTTGGGAGGAGGGTGGGAGCAGTTTTAAGATTAGTTAGCTTTAGCTCAGGATTCCAGTTTAAGAAATCAAACCGCATGCCACACAGATCTGCTCCCTGTGCCCCAACCAGGGAGATCTAACCTCACTTCTTATCCTGGAGGCTATGCAGAAAGCAACGACCATGAATAATAAATAAATAAAATAAAATAAATACCTAGCAGATACTCCAACGCTTGAGCTTCCTCCATCCATAACTAAAAGAAAACCAGTTTTGACCGGAGTCAGGGTTTAGCATATTTTAACATATGCCTACATTTCTTTCAGTGCTAAATAAAACCACTGTTCACATTAAGTGATTATTCACATTTGTATGACTTGTCATCCAACTTTGGACATTAAAGTCAGGAGGCAAGTCATGCCCCATGTTTTCCAATGATAACCATTCATATACAGACCCTCTTAAATGTTTCACTCTTTGTTATATTGCAGCCATTTGCTAAATCCTTTAAGTTCATTGTTTTCCTCGTTAATGTACACACAGCACCCCATATTGACACAAAACACAGAATTGTTGACATTTTGCAGATTTATTAAAAAAGAAAAACTGAAATATCACATGGTCCTAAGTATTCAGACCCTTTGCTGTGACACTCATATATTTAACTCAGGTCTGTCCATTTCTTCTGATCATCCTTGAGATGGTTCTACACCTTCATTTGAGTCCAACTGTGTTTGATTATACTGATTGGACTTGATTAGGAAAGCCACACACCTGTCTATATAAGACCTTACAGCTCACAGTGCATGTCAGAGCAAATGAGAATCATGAGGTCAAAGGAACTGCCTGAAGAGCTCAGAGACAAAATTGTGGCAAGACACAGACCTGGCCAAGGTTACAAAAAATTTCTGCTGCACTTAAGGTTCCTAAGAGCACAGTGGCCTCCATAATCCTTAAAAAAGAAAGAAGGACGGCGCCCTCTAAGTGCAGCATGTATGTTAAAAATATTTATTACAATAGATAAAAACACTCACATTTGAGTTGCTAAAAACCAGCATGTAAAGTAGTTTAATCCGCGTGCTCTCGGGGGATGTGGGTGTCACGGGCCAGTGGGGGGGTTCCTGGGATGTGAGTCCTGTGACCTGGGTCCTGGTAGCTGTTCCGGTGGTGCCGAGGGTCCTCAGAGCCTCCGGGCGGCCAGGATGTCGGTCATGGATCCTCCGTGGAGCGCCGTGCTGACCTGCGTCTTCACTTCCGGGAGCGGGGTGAGGCGGGCGGTGCTTCGTGTTCGGAGCATGCGTGCTCCTTCATCAGGCTATGCTCCTCCATAATCCTTAAATGTAAGATGTTTGGGACGACCAGAACCCCTCCTAGAGCTGGCCGTCTGGCCAAACTGAGCTATCGGGGTAGAAGAGCCTTGGTGAGAGAGGTAAAGAAGAACCCAAAGATCACTGTGGCTAAGCTCCAGAGATGGGAGAAATTTGTACAAAGTCAACCATCTCTGCAGCCTTCCACCAGTCGGGGCTTTATGGCAGAGTGGCCCGACGGAAGCCTCTCCTCAGTGCAAGACACATGAAAGCCTGCATGGAGTTTGCTAAAAAAAAAACCTGAAGGACTCCATCCTGAAGATGGTGAGAAATAAGATTCTCTGGTCTGATGAGACCAAGATAGAACTTTCTGGCCTTAATTCTAAGCGGTATGTGTGGAGAAAACCAGGCACTGCTCATCACCTGTCCAATACAGTCCCAACAGTGAAGCATGGTGGTGGCAGCATCATGCCGTGGGGGTGTTTTTCAGCTGCAGGGACAGGACGACTGGTTGCAATCGAGGGAAAGATGAATGCGGCCAAGCACAGGGATATCCTGGACGAAAACCTTCTCCAGAGTGCTTAGGACCTCAGACTGGGCCGAAGGTTTACCTTCCAACAGGACAATGACCATAAGCACACAGCTAAAATATCGAAGGCGTGGCTTCACAACAACTCCGTGACTGTTCTTGAATGGCCCAGCCAGAGCCCTGACTCCAACCTAATTGAGCATCTCTGAAGAGACCTAAAAATGACTGTCCACCAAAGTTTACCATCCGACCTGACAGAACTGGAGAGGATCTGCAAGGGGGAATGGCAGAGGATCCCCAAATCCAGGTGTGGAAAACTTGTTGCATCTTTCCCAAAAAAACTCATAGCTGTATTAGATCAAAAGGGTGCTTCTACTAAATACTGAGCAAAGGGTCTGAATACTTAGGACCATGTGATATTTCAGTTTTTCTTCTTTAATAAATCTGCAAAAATGTCAACAAGTCTGTGTTTTTCTGTCAATATGGGGTGCACATCTAATTTGACTACCTATTACACTTTTGTGAGACACTGATGGGCACTGTAGTGGCACTGATGGGCACTGTAGTGGCATTAACATGGCACAGATGAGTACTGATGTGGCTGGCATGAATGTGGCACGGATAAGTATTGATGTGCCATGAATGAGCACTGATGTGGCATGGATGTGACACGGATGAGCACTGATGTGGCATAGATGTGGCATGGATGAGCACTGATGTGGCATGGATGTGGCACCGATGAGCATTGATGTGGCATGAATATTACACGGATGATCACTGATGTTGCACGGATGATCATTGATGTGGCACATATGAGCACTGATGTGGCATGGATGAGCACAGATGTGGCACGGATGAGCACAGATGTGGCACGGATGAGCACAGATGTGGCATGTATAAGCACTGATGTGGCATGGATGAGCATGAATGAGCCATGGATGAGCAATGGATGGGCACTGATGAGCCATGGATGAGCACGGATGGGGATGGATGAGCACGGCTGGGCATGGATGAGCATGGCTGGGCATGGATGAGTGTAGCTGGGCATGGATGAGCATGGCCGGGCATGGATGAGCAAGGATGAGCATGGCTGGGCATAGATGAGCATGGCTGGGCATGGATGAGCATGGCTGGAGCATGGATGAGCATGGTTGGGCATGGATGAGCGTGGCTGGGCATGGATGGAGCAAGGCTGGAGCATGGATGAAGCATAGATTAGATGGGCATGGCTGGAGCATGGATGGAGCATGGCTAGAGCATGGATGGGCATTGATCAGCTCTGTGGTACTTCAGATCCAGCCCACAGCGCTGCTGCACCTGGCTCCTTCCTCTCCTCGCACACTGTACCGATTGGTGTGAGGGGAGGAGCAGAACTGGACATGCTCTGGTCTGTTGACAACAGATCGCTCTGTCATTGGATGGAGTGATCTCATGGTAAAGGGCCAATGTCATTGGCCCTTTAAATCGTTCCGTGATACGCCGGGTCCTCCAGGCCTGATGATCCCACACGCCCAGGGGGGCGTGTGGGAGCGCGATTCTTGGAGGACATCATTTGATGGCTTTCCAGAGTTATCCGACCGCGTTGTAGCCGTCATTCGGCTATGGCCTGGTTGGCAAATGGTTAATATGTGATTTCTCAGTGGCACATATAAAGTCACAATTTCCTTTCCCACCCTCCTGGGGTTGGGGAGTGAAAGGGTTTCTATATTTTTTGTACATGATCAGGGATGGTGTCCACTGGGAAACAGATATTTAATTTGTTGCACACAAACTGAGCATGTTCACATACTTCTATACAATGTCCTTAACATAAAACCCAAGGGCTTTATAGTAAGTTACATTCAACACCTTGGTGCTAAGCGCATGCAAATATGCGGCCTGTTGGCAGCAAGGTCTTGGTGCCCGAGCGGCCACATATTGGTGTGCAATAGAGCCAACAGCACTGTGCCGAGAGCGCGTGCCCTGTGTGCTCCCGGCACAGTGACTGGTGGCTCATGGAAAGCTCCGATAGGTACTTGTGATCAGGAGTTTTCCAATCATGTGATCACTTAGACACCCAATCACGGCGGTCATATGGTCACAAGCCCTGCCCCACCGCATTTCAATTCCCTTAAAAGGCCGACGTGAGCCGGCGCCAAGGGGTTAATGTAAAAATGCTAAATCACGACTCCAGTCAACATTGGTTTTCTTTTAGTTATGAATGGAGGAAGCTCAAGCGTTGGAGCATCTGCCAGATTTTTATTGCTGTTATGGACCTTGCTTGAGACATTTTTCGTTGCTTTCTGCCTGGTCTCCAGAATAAGAAGTGAGGTTAGATCTCCCTAGTTGGGGCACAGGGAGCAGATCTGTGTGACGTGCAGTTTGATTTCTTACATTGAAATTCTGGGCTAAAGCTAACTAATCTTAAAACTGCTCCCACCCTCCTCCTAACACCTATACTAACTAAGGCAGGCCTAGATTATGCAATTTTTTTTTATGCAACCAGGGTTAGTTATATACATGAACTCTGTAATTTTAACCATGTTCTTCTTTTGTGTATCACTTTTTATATATTGTAATAAAACATTTTTGACAGTTTTATGATACTGAACAGAGAAATTAATTCACATACAGTATATCATATATATCATGGAAAACAGAAAGAACAGAAAAGCGCCTCTGAGTGCAATGTTTTAACGTGTAGTACAATAAAAATATTCAACATTTACATATCAGTAAGTACAGGTGTATTCATGGGAGGTGGAAGAAAATTGTATGTCTGATCTACTATTTTATCTGGATATCCCTTTTCAAGGAACTTTTGTTTTTATATGTGAACTCTACGAGATATAGTCACAATCTCTAGTGCAATTTTGCCTGAGTCTACAGAACTGTCCTTTGGGTATGTTTTCAACCCATTGAGGGTGGTGGCAACTGTTAAAGTGAAGGTATGAATTTTCCGCAGTGGGTTTTATATAGTTGCGGGCAGATTTTATTGTGTTCATGGTTGAGTTTAAGGTCCAAGAAGGCTAGACTGTCCTTGTTCCAAACGGCTGAAAAGTTGAGTCCTAGGTTATTGGGGATGCAGTAAGCGACAAAGTCATCAACCTGGGACGAGGAGCCATCCCAGATGATGACAATGTCGTCGATATACCTGCCATAAATATCACGTGCTTGGCAAAAGGGTTATTTTTCCATATGAACTGATTCTCCCACAGACCCATAGTCAGGGAGTTTACGTCAAGGGACAGCCAGGAATAGCTGTCAGGCCATGTGTAGAAAGACAGAAGTTCTATGAGGTGTATGGAGTCTCGTATATATGATTGAAGGTTCTGGGCTAATGGTTGCAAGAAGGAATCAATGTATAGTGAAAAGCCACTAGTGACGCTGTTCACTGAAGTCACAATGGGTCTGCCAGGGGGATGCAGTGGATCTTTGTGCACTTTTGATAAGTGATAAAAATAAGGTGTACTATTAAAATCTTTTCGCATAAAAGCTGCCTCTTTTTTATCTATAACCTGATCAGTGGTAGCTTTTTGGATAAGGGTCTCTGCTTCTATACAAAAAGAAGGCATAAACAATTTTTCATGTTCATACATCACGGGACACCGAGCCTTTGATAATTACTTAGTGGGTTAGATAGTCACCATCAGGTGATTGGACACTGGCAACCCTAATTACAAGACAAGTTCCTCCCCTATATAACTCCTACATGGAGAGTACCTCAGTTTTTTTCGCCAGTGTCTAAGGTGGTTGGTCACGTTAAAGATGTGCTAAGAAGAAAACTCTGTTTGATGGTCCCTGCGGGGGCCTAGGAGCTATACAACCGGATCCATGCCTCGGGCCAATACGTCTAAGATGGATGGTACTCGGGCCTCATGAAAGAAGAAACAAGGTTTTGCCTGTAATGTCTCTCTTTGAGGACTGGGCTCTGGGATCCAGAACTTTGGTGCACAAAAATTAAGTTGCTGTAATATCATAAAAAATACTGCGCTATCCCATAAGTGAAAATGATCCCCACATGTGTTTTGTGAAAACAAACATATCAAACAAAACAAGAAATGAAATAAAAAATGCTGCTGCAACCTTAGATGTGAGACAACCCTCACCTTGCTAACTGCACAAATAATAGGCTGCGCTGCTAATACATGAACGTGATCATATTGAATACAGCCACCTTGGTTACAAATGAACATAAATAAAATATTTCATAACAGTAAAATGTGACCAAAATAATAGAAAATGCAATATTAAAAAAAGCATAAATCGCATGCAGAAATGGTGAGTGAAAAATTCAGTGAACAAAACAATTGAATTGAGTCCTTCCCAGTCTCTGCTCTCCAGAGTTTCCATGTGATCCTCAGTACAGAGGACAGGCGGGAGGGTCAGGATGACCTAAAGGTGAGCTGGACAAGATTGTGAGCGGATACATCACCTTTAGGCTGATTCCCTGGAGAGGTGGCTTTTGATGTACGCACTGACAGAGACCCAGTGGCTGGGGGACACAGCCACTTGCGTGCATGATCTCTCTGACAGGAGATCTTTGGATCTGGTAAGGGGCTTACCTACTTGAGGTGGAGGAACTCCCTTTAACAACACGCTCCTTACGGAGATAACCTTTTGCGTCACTTAAAGGAAGGGTGTCTTTCTCCCTCTATCCAACAATTTTCTGCACCCACAAGAATTCTAGTTTATTTTATTTTATGATTATATGGACTCAATTCAATTGTTTTGTTCACTGAATTTTTCACTCACCATTTCTGCATGCGATTTATGCTTTTTTTAATATTGCATTTTCTATTATTTTGGTCACATTTTACTGTTATGAAATATTTTATTTATGTTCATTTGTAACCAAGGTGGCTGTATTCAATATGATCACGTTCATGTATTAGCAGCGCAGCCTATTATTTGTACAAAAATTAAGTTGCGCAAGAAGTTTTTTTTTTTCTGGCAGACTCTTCTACAGGTCCAGGGAAGAGGATCCTGTGAGTAGGAACCCAGAAACTTGAAGGTTGGCACAACGTTACCTACCGTGATGGGTGAAGGTGGGATCTGTCTGTTATCAGCAGTTTCCTGTGGCGGGGATAAGGTAAATAAAGACAATCGTAATTTAACACCTTATGGGTTATCTTCTTTTTTGAGTAGTTTGCATGTCTTACCTGGTTTCCGCCACTAGAGGGAGTAAGAGACAAACCTGGTGTATACTTACATGCCATCCATGGTCTGACAAGCCACTCACCTCCTCCGCTGCAGGCTCTGCCACATAAGATGAAAGGGAGATCCCACGCAGTCAGGGGGTCCCGCAAAGTCCTCAGGTGCTCTCCTTTCTCCCCCTCGCCGCCATGACGGTCTTACGCGCACCCGCGCTTCTACAGCAGTTTTGGCGGGAAAGGAGGGGGCGTGGTTGCAGGGCTGTGCACGTGTGGCGTGCACAGCGCACCAGTGCGCAGGCGCAAGGCGGCTATGTTTTAAAAGCCAAGAACATCGGAGCCCTTGTAAGCGGTGGGACACAGAGCTGTGGGCAGTAAGCATCTCAGTGGATTCGGATCCAGGCATACCTAAGACACCTACTCTGCATCAGGTTGTGCAGACTGAGCTAATATTAATATTGTAAGACTAAGTCACAACAGTGATTGCATTAGTACTAGTACCTCTGCTTTGGCAGCTTAGGACTATATCTCCCCGTAAGAGGGCTTCAGGGGCAGGTAAAAGAGGCACTAAGAAATCACTGCCTAGTTCTAGGGGTTCTGGGCATGCCTGCAGGATACCATCCCCCCCTGAAAGACTGGAGGCAACCTCACAGGATGAGTCTGTGCCCCTGTCAGGCTTTGCAGCCTCTCCCAATGTTGTAGCGCCTA
This sequence comes from Lithobates clamitans, assembly GCA_037952925.1. Classification (NCBI taxonomy): domain Eukaryota; kingdom Metazoa; phylum Chordata; class Amphibia; order Anura; family Ranidae; genus Lithobates; species Lithobates clamitans. Next base: position 1,071,189 of record JBBGZY010000587.1, on the reverse strand, counting down.
TGTATGTCACTGAAGACACTATGAAAGCTGCATTGGATGGTTTAGAAGGAAGGATTACTACTTTTATCACAGCTTCCTTGAAAAGTAGCAGAAAAAGGGGTAGATCCCCTTCCTCTGATCTAAGTTCCCTATCGGATGAGCATTCTGATAATGAGGAAGTATCCCTATCCGGGGATGGGGATCAGCAGCAGTTGGACTATTCAGGGGAAGAGGAGAAGCTCTCTTCTGCCTCTCAGGCCCTAAAAGTACAGGTGCAATATTATACTGTGTTGGTGTGTACCGCATACAAATTGCCCTCTGCTGAGTCTGCCATATCCTATGTTTCCTCCTTGGGATCTTGGAAATCCCCAAAGGCTGCGTATACCTTCCCAATTTATCCCTTGATGGAGAAATTGTTGTATGAGGACTGGGTTCACCCAGATAAACAATTTTTTCCTTCTAAGAGGTTTTCCATGCTTTATTCAGTTGAGGAAAAGTTCACCAAGAAATAGGGGGTGCCAGCAATTGATGTTTTTGATGATATTTCCTGTGTGAATAAAAGTCTGACCAGCCCTATGGACAATGCTCAGGGGTTCAAAGATCCAACTGATAAAAAGCTTGAAACTTTGTTTAAAGCCTCTTTTTCTGTGGCTGGCGCTGTGGTCCAACCTGCGGTCACAGCAATTGGCATGTGCCAGTTCCTCAAGGAACAAATGAAGCAGGTGCTTAACCTCCTTCCCACCAAGATGGTCAAGGTTTATGCAGACCTTCTGAAGGCCTTGTGTTTTGCGGTTGATGCCATTATGGATTCTATTCAGCAAGCATCCTGCCTTACTCTCCTGCTGGTACACATGCGCAGGTCCCTTTGGCTTAAGCATTGGGCAGCTGAGGCTTCATGCAAAAGATATTTAACTGGGTTCCCGTATTATGGGGAACGCCTGTTTGGGGATGATCTGGACAAATATATCCAGAAGATTACCGGGGGCAGGACCACGTTGTTACCGGTTAAGAAGAAGGATAAACGTCCCTCATTTAGACGTTCTCTTTCCCCAGCCCCTGGAGCATCGAACCCCAGGCAGTGACGTCGGCCTCCCCAGTCCAATACTAGGGGAAAGGTCCAAGGCCAAGCCCAAGGGCAAAAGAAAGGTTGGTTGTTGGGGTCCAAGATCTGGTAAGCAGATCCCCAAAGCCTCTCTATGAAGAGGCGCCCCCGCTCGGCCAAGTGGGGGGAAGGCTGCTGCCGTTTGCAGGCGCCTGGCGGGAAGAGATTCAGGACAAATGGGTAACCTCCACGGTGCCTCTGGGTTACAAGCTAGAGTTCCGGGAGCTTCCGCCATCTCGTTTCCTAAGGTCAAGAGTCTCCAGGGATTCTGAAAAAAGGAGACCCTTGTTTCTAGCCTTAGAACGTCAATTATCCCAAGGGGTAATTATAGAAGTAGCCTTAGATGAGCAAGGCTCGGGGTTCTACTCAAACCTCTTTACAGTTCCAAAACCAAACGGCGATTTCAGGCCTATTCTAGATCTAAAAGACCTGAATCAGTTTCTAAATATACGCTCTTTCCGTATGGAGTCAATCCGCTCAGTGGTTCCCACCCTTCAGGGAGGAGAATTCCTGGCATCAATAGACATCAAGGATGCATATTTACATGTGCCAATATTTCCCGCTCACCAAAAGTTTCTAAGGTTTGCGGTGGCCCTACCTTTCGGTCTTGCTACTGCACCTCGAGTGTTCACAAAAATTCTAGCCCCGTCCTTGGCAAAATGAAGGGTTCAGGGCATAACAGTGACAGCCGATCTGGACGATTTGCTACTTGTAGAACAGTCAGTAGCACGATTAGACCGCAATGTGCTCAGCACAGTGGAGTACTTGGAGTACCTAGGCTGGGTCCTCAATCCAGAAAAATCCTCCTTACTACCCCTAAAAAGGCTGGAGTATTTGGGTATGGTCATAAACACAATCCAAAACAGAGTATTTTTACCCGGGTCAAAAGCCAAAGTCATAAAGGATTTGGTCAAGGTAGTCATAGCAAGGAAAAATCCTTCCATTCGACTATGCATGACACCATTAGGGAAAATGGTGGCCTCATTGGAGGCTGTTCCTTACGCCCAGTTTCACCCTTGCAGAGCAGCATTCTCTCGGCCTAGAACAAAAGAGTTCAAGCCTTAGATCTTCCAATGTGCCTATCACCAGGGGTACGCCAGAGCCTCAATTGGTGGTTGCTGACCGAAAATCCTTTGTCCTAGTTACTTGGAAAATCATAACCACGGATGCCAGCCTAATAGGCTGGGGAGCGGTTCTGGAAGAAGCTTCCACACAGGGAAGATGGTCCAGAGCCGAAGTACTCTTGCCCATCAACATTCTGGAGATTCGGGCAATTCGTCTAGCCCTCAGGGTATGGACTTACAGGTTGCAAGGTTGCCCTGTCTGGATACAGTCCGACAATGCTATGGCAGTGGCTTATATCAATCACCAAGGAGGCACCAGGAGTCTGGATGCCCTAAAAGAGGTGAATCACATTTTTTCTTGGGCGGAAAGGCATGTTCCTTGCCTGTCTGTGGTGTTTATTCCAGGGGTAGAAAATTGTCAGGCAGACTTCCTAAGCCGCCAGCAGCTGTGTCCAGGACAATGGTCTCTACACCCCAACATTTTTCAGGCCATATGTCGGAAATGGGCTACCCCGGATGTGGACCTGTTGGCTTCCAGGTTCAACAGAAAACTGGACAGCTTTGTGTCAAGGGCAAAGGATCCACTAGCACAAGGGTCAGATGCCTTAACAATTCCATGGGATCAGTATTCTCTGATCTATGTGTTCCCTCCAGTTCAAAAGGGAAGGGAAGCCAGTAATTCTGGTGGCCCCGGCTTGGTCCAGACGATCTTGGTATGCGGAGATTGTAAAGATGGCAGAAGGAAGACCTTGGGTTCTTCCGCTACGCCCAGATCTACTCTCACAGGGTCCAGTATTCCATCCTGCCTTACGAAGTCTGAATTTGACCGTTTGGCTGTTGAGACCCACATTCTGAAGAGCCGTGGTCTTTCGGGGCCAGTCCTATACACTCCGGTTAATGCTAGGAAGCCGGCCTCCAGGCTCATCTACTACAGAATCTGGAAGGCATATGTTTCCTGGTGTGAATCCAGGGGGGTGGCATCCTAGAAAGTATGCCATTAGCAGGATTCTTGCTTTTCTACAATTAGGCGTAGAAATGAAGCTGGCCTTGAGCACTATCAAGGGCCAGATCTCGGCCTTGTCTGTATTCTTTCAAAGGCCGCTTGCCTCTCATTCCCTGATCCGGGCCTTTGTTCAGGGGGCACTGCGCTTGAATCCGCCAGTTAAGCCTCCCGTGTGCTCATGGGATTTAAATTTGGTCTTGTCTGTTTTACAGAAATAATCTTTTGAACCATTGCACTATGCTTCTTTAGTTCTTTTGACAAAGAAATTGTTTTTTCTGGTAGCAATATCCTCAGCTAGGAGGGTATCAGAATTAGCAGCTTTTTCTTGTAAGGAGCCATATTTGGTTATTCACAAAGACAGGGTGGTGTTGCGTCCTCACCCGACTTTTTTGCCTAAAGTGGTTTCAGGATTCCATCCGAATCACAATGTGATCCTACCGTCCTTTTTTTCAGTTCCGCAGTCCACAGAGGAGGAGTTGTTACACTCTCTAGATGTTGTAAGAGCAGTCAAAATCTATCTGCAGGCAACGGCTCAGATACAAAAGACTGATTGTCTATTTATTTTGCCAGAAGGCCACAAAAAGGGCCAGACAGCATAAAAATCCACTATCTCTAGATGGATTCGACAGTTTATTGTTCAGGCTTATGGTGTAAAGAAGAAAATTCCTCCTTTCCAGGTTAAAGCGCACTCGACTCGGGCAGTTAGTGCTTCATGGTCAGTGCATCACCAGGCCTCCATGGCTCAGATCTGCAAGGCTGCTACTTGGTCTTCGGTCCATACATTCACTAGATTCTACCAAGTGGATGTGAGAGGGCATGAGGATGCCGCCTTCGGGCGCAGTGTGCTGCAGGCAGCGGTATAAGGCCTCTTGTCCGTTGGCGGTCTGTGTTTTCTGATCTGTGACTCCCTCCCCTCAAATTTGGGCATTGCTCTGGGACATCCCACTAAGTAAATATCAAAGGCTCTGTGTCCTGTGATGTATGAACAAGAAAATAGGATTTTTTAAAAACAGCTTACCTGTAAAATCCTTTTCTTGAGAATACATCACGGGACACAGAGCTCCCGCCCCTCTTCAGGATTGTACATGGGGATACTTATAGCTTTGTTACTAAACTGAGGTACTCTCCATGTAGGAGGGGTTATATAGGGGAGAAACTCATCTTGTAATTAGGGTTGCCAGTGTCCAATCACCTGATGGTGACTATCTAACCCACTAAGTAATTATCAAAGGCTCTGTGTCCCGTGATGTATTCTCAAGAAAAGGATTTTACAGCTAAGCTGTTTTTAAAAAATCCTAATATTCCTTTGCAAGCACATATTAATGCTTTTATAAAATGTTTTTATGTTTTTTATATCATGTCACTGTTTACTTATCGTATTATTCCATAAGTCCTTATTGTTGTGCAGCACAATCATCAGATATTCAGTCAGCTATTTTCTGTTCATAGATGCGCCATACGGACTTTGCGCATGCTCTGAAACGCGTTGTGTTCCCTCTGACCTTGCTGACGCCACACGCTGTTCCACAAGCAGATCGTTACCTTTCCTCCATAGGATACAGCCGGCTTCCTCTCCAGCTCCTTGCGGCTCACAGCCTGGACTTGGTAGCCCTTGGAACATGCTCTCAACACTGGCCACATCTCCAGGAGACTTCCACCTCCCATGAATACACCTGTACTTACTGATATGTAAGAGTCGGTTCACACTGAGGCAGCAAAACTTGCAGCGCGACTGCCTCAGGCGACTTGAGCACGACAGCAGCGTCGACTTGCAAAACTACTTCTATATAGAAGTCAATGCAAGTTGCCTCAAGTCGCCCCCAAAGTAGTACAGGAACCTTTTTCTAAGTTGGAGCGACTTGCGTCGCTCCGATTAGAACGGTTCCATTGTACAGAACGGGACGCGACTTGTCAGGCGGCTAAGTGTTGAATATTTTTATTACACATTAAAACATTGCTCTTAGAGGCGCTTTTCTGTTCTTTCTGTTTTCCATGTTGATCCTGAGTTGGCTTCACTCCTGAGAAGAGCAGCCCTTAGTGCCTGTGTCCTTATAGACTTTCTCATCCTTATCAAGTTCCTCAGATCCACTACTCAGTAATTCTTACAACTGATTGGACTTTTTATATTCATTTGTGGACTTTTTATAATTGATTCATCCAGTCCTGCTTTTTATTACTAGCTTTGGTTTACTTGAATGTGAATCATTGTATCGGTACCCTGAGCGCTAGCATTTGCTGTTTTTATCATATACTGTATATCATGGCTCTCGTTTTTTGGTTGTTTTTTTTAAATCCTCTAAATATCTTATTCCTGCAGTGCTGTTGTGTGGTCACATGATCTTTCTCTCTTTTTTGGCAACTATATGGAAGGATCTTTAGGAAGGGCTTTTATTACTGATGTATGTTTCCTACATTGCGAGTCTGTGCCTAGCCAGCCCTGATTGGTGCTGTGCCAGTCACATGACTAAAAAAAAAAAAAAAAAAAAACAGTTTTAGCAGAGCAATTCAAACTAAATTATAAATATCAAAAAACTGTTTTACAGTTCCCTATAAATCGTTATTGAACATCAAATGTGTATTTTTTTGTGCATTAATATGGTGGAGGCGGAGTCAGAGATGACTGACACTAGCGGGATCTGTATCTATGGCTCTTTTTTTTTACTTTACTGGTGTTAGCAATTACATTTGATATATTTAACACTGAATTATAATAAAACTAAGTGTTTTATGAGTTTCTTAGTGAATGTAATCAATTAGTATACTATATTCCACCCCCACATTGTTTAGCAATAAGAGAACATGGGGGAGGAGTGTGACTCTATAGTCATGTGGGCTGCACAGATAAGACAAAGGAGGAAAAGAAGAGCATAGAAGGGGCTGAAATTGAACATGCTCTGTAGAGGAAACCAGCTGGTCTACACAAGCTCATCCTACAATGGGAACACCGAGAAGATGGGAGGGACAGCTGAGAGCAGGATCAATCAGGTATATTTCACTCTACACAGAACATATGCTTTAGTGGCTTTGTGAGTATGCACACTCTACTCTCACTACATTGGTTTATAGTGTAGTGAGAGTGGACTTCAGGGCCTTGGCACCCGGCTGATTGCAGGGAATCAAGAAGGTTTCAGACCGAGCTTTGAGTGGTGAAAGGGGATGGGTTCATCTAAAACAATGGTCTCCAAACTGCAGCCTGGGGAAACTGCTTGGTTTTTATCAGGACCTTGGGGAACTATTTCATCCACTGATACCAACGATGGGACATAGTCCCCTCCCACTGAGATCAGTGAAGGGGCATAATTCCTCCCAATTATACCAAGGATCGGGCACAATTCCTAGATTGTAAGCTCTAATGAGCAGGGCACTCTGATTCCTCCTGTATTCAGGGCCAGTGCTGCCACTAGGCAAACTAGGCAGCCACCTAGGGCACACTGCCACCTAGGGTGCCTAGCTGCTGGAGTTCTTACTTTCCTCTGGCTCTGCAGCAGCCAGCATGTAACAAACTCTTAGCAGGCAGCCGCTCCTTCCGTACATAGTGTCACAGAGGCACAGAGGAAGTGGAGGACTGTATCCCAAGACTCTCGACGCCAGAACAGAAGCAGACAACATCCCCTGTGGCGTAAGCCTCTATGATCAATGTGACCTGTCTGTCTCACTCTTACAAGCCCTGAGAGATTGTTGTCCCTCCCTGGAACAGCCAGCTCTGCCACTTCTCTGCCCATATGATTCCTATACGGTGTCATGTGACCCCGCCCCCCATCGCAGAGGCCGCTCTCCCTCCAGTCCCGCCCTGACCTGAACACCGGCAGCGCCAGTGTCACTCACATACACTACAGTAGCGGCGCCTGGGCTTAGGCTGCTTTCACACTGGTGCGGGCATTGACGGTAAAGCGCTGCTAGTTTTAGCGGCGCTTTACCGTCGCTTTAGCAGCACTATTCGGCTGCTAGTGGGGCGATTTTAACTAGTGGCCGAATAAAGGGTTAACAGCGACCGTGTAGTGCCGCTGCTGAAGCGCTTTGCAGGCGTTTCGGCACGGCATTGGTGCCCATTCATTTCAATGGGCAGGAGCAGTGTATACACTGCTCCTCCACTGCCTGAAAGATGCTGCTTGCAGGACATTTTTATTAACGTCCTGCAAGCGCATCGCCCCAGTGTGAAAGCACTCGGGCTTTTACACTGAGGATGCAGGGGAGGCATTTTTCAGGTGCTATTATTAGCCCAAAAGTGCCTGAAAAATGCCCCAGTGTGAAAGGGGTCTTAGTTACAGCTGGATCCTGGGCTGGAGGAGATACCGAGGCAGCCAGGGTTTGAAATTGTTTCTCCCACTGGCAGTCTGGTGAGTAAAACACTGTCACTGACATTGTATTACTGACTGTACATAGTGTATATAGTGATCTGTGTACCGAGCACATGACCTGGAGCATGGGTCCCTCCCTCCCCCCCCCCCCAGGCTGCATTTGGGAACTGATGAGGCTGCACTGATAGGCTGCATTTGATGGGCACTGGTGAAGCTGAGCTGATGGGCACTGGTGAGGCTGTGCTGATGGGTGCTGGTGAGGCTGCATTTGATGGGCACTGGTGAGGCCGCATTTGATGGGCACTGTGTGAGGCTGTATTGATGGGCACTAGTGAGACTGCACTGATGGGCACTGGTGAGGCTGCACTGATGGGCGCTGGTGAGGCTGTGCTGATGGGCACTGGCGAGGCTGCATTGATGGGCGTTGGTGAGGCTGCATTGATGGGCGCTGGTGAGGCTGCATTGATGGGTACTGGTGAGGCTGCATTGAAGGGCACTGGTGAGGCTGAATTGATGGGCACTGGGGAGGATGTGCTGATAGGCGCTAGTGGGGCTGCATTTGATGGGCACTGGTGAGGTTGCATTGATGGGCACTGGTGAGGCTGCGCTGATGAGCACTGGTGAAGCTGCATTGATAGGCGCTGGTGAGGCTGCATTAATGGGCGCTGGTTAGGCTGCATTGATGGGTGCTGGTGAGGCTAGATTGATGGGCACGGATAAGCTGCATTAATGGGCTGTATCTATGGGCACTGATATGCTGCATTTGGGCACTGATAAGCTGCATTTGATGGGCACTGATAAGCTGCATTTGGGCACCGGTGAGGCTGCATTAATTGTTTTTAGGTTTGCACTGTTATATGTTCTTTTACACTATAATTGAATTTATAAGATGTTAGAAATATTGGAATGTTAGCCTTTAATATTTCTCCTGTCTCATAGTGTTTTTTGTTGCTTTTTTCTTTTGCAAATATAGTTTTATTTAATTTTCAGGAATGAACAAGGTCTGTACACAGTGACCATATTTTACAATAAAGGAGGTCGCAGCCTCTTAATGATGGTGAATATGAAATAGGGAATTACATTGCATCAAGCAATCAATAACTTAATTTCTCAAGGTTGTTGTGTCCCCTCATTTCAGTGCTGTATGGTTGTGGCGGCCTGGGGTTTCCACCCCCTGCCTATCTACATCTCGGAGAGACCCTGTCCCATTCCGTATACTCCTAACTAAACAATTTAAATATAGAGTAAAGATAGATAAAGTAAGAAGAGCTAGTAAAGAGAGGAAAGCCGAAGGGGAATTGGGAAGGGGGGAGGGGGTAAGAGGGGAGGGGTTCGGGGATGGCAACTTGGGTTAGGTGTGGGTGGCCTTCGTATCACGTACTCAAGACTTCTCGTATCTTGCACTCAGAATATTATTCATGTCTCGAGCAGGGATTTACCCTCTTCCGAGTAGATGAACAAATTCCAAGGAGTCCACTTTTTTTTGTATGTTTCATGTCTGTCAGTCGCAGTCAGTATCAAGTCCTCCTTTTTTTATGTCTTCCACCTTCTTCAGCCATAACGCTGTCGGTGGGTTATGCTGTTTCCAGAGTAGGGGAATTCAGGATTTGGCTGCATTCAATAGATGACGTAATATGGATGTCCAGAGTATGTGTAAGATCGTTCCCTTACCTGTACCACATCTCCAACAGTGTTCTGGTGTGTCTGGAAAAATAGTGTGCAGTCGGCTGGGTGTCATGTACCATCTCGTTAGTACCTTATGGTTAGTTTCTTGTATCTTAGTACACAGTGAAGATTTGAAACAGAGGCTTATCAGATTCTGGATTTGTGGGGTAGTAAACGTGTGGTGTAAATCTGTCTCCCATTTCAGTATACAAGCTAGTGTTGGTTGTTCCTGTGGGGTGTTAAGTGTTGTAATATGACATATTACAACATTAAGTAGGGTGTACACTTTGGAGAGGACTTGGGGCATTGGTTCTGTGCCAGAGCAGTACTCTTCAAATGTGATTAGCTGCCTAGCGTATGTCTGGGGGTCTTGTATTGTCTGTAGGAAATGATGTTTTTGCGCTGCATTCCAAAATGTGAACTGACAGTGGCCCGAAGGGTCCATCAGCTCCTCCATGGTGGGCCATTTATCCCCAATCATGAACTGAGAGGCAGTGACTTGGTCAGTTTCACGTAAAGTCAAAAATTGTGTGGACTGTATACCCGGGGGGAATTTGGGGTTTCCGATAATCGGGGTTAGAGGTGATGTCTTGGTCGTTTGCGAGGTTCGTAAGGTGGCTTGTGAGCATTGTCTCAGGGTATTCCCTATCAAAGGGTGCGATTTGAGGGCTGGTGATATGGAGTCCCAACACCACAATGCCCTCTTCAAGGGTATGGGAGATTGACTTTGTTCTATTTGTGCCCATAATTTCAGTTCACTGTGGCGCTGCCAGTCAATAACTCTGCCAACGTGTACTGCTTGATAATATCGCCGGACGTCTGGCAACGCCAGGCCTCCGCAGTGTTTTGGCATAGTTAGCTGGGTACGGGGGATGCATGGTTTCTTATGAGCCCAGGCAAAACGGGTGAATAAAGCCTGTATCTGTTTGATGTATGAGGACGGTATCCTGACCGGTAGAGCTTGAAGCAGATAGAGGAATTTTGGTAAAATGCACGGCAGTGCGATTCCCATCGCTTCTGACTTGGCAAAATTTATCTTCAGGTTGGATAGTGTGCCATAAATATCGAATTGTTTGAGGAGATTCGGTAATGAAACTGCTGGATTTGTTAGTGAGAATAGCAGGTCGTCGGCATATGCCGAGATCTTATGTTGTGTTTTATTAACTGTTACCCCTTGTATGTCCAAGTCTAACCTGACTGTAGTGAGGAAGGGTTCTAGGGAAAGGGCAAACAAGAGGGGGGATAGAGGGCAACCTTGCCTAGTTCCGTTTTTGATTGGGAAGGGTTCCGAGAGTACCCCGTTCGCCTTAACTTGTGCAGTTGGGTTGGAGTATACTCCAGCTATCCGGCTCAGCATCACCTCTCCCAGTCCAATATGCCTGAGGACAGAAAACATAAATGACCAGTTTACCCGGTTAAATGCCTTTTCCGCATCAGTATTTAGAAGGACACAGGGGGTCTTCGTGGACTGTGTCACATGTAGTAGATTAAGCACTTTAGTGGTGCTATCTCTTGCTTCCCGTGTGGGAATAAATCCAACCTGATCCAGGTGGATGAGTTTTTACAGGTACTGTGCTAGCCGGGTAGCTAGGATTTTAGTGAACAGCTTGAGATCTACATTTAACAATGATATAGGCCTGTAGCTGCCACATGCTCTGGGGTCTTTTCCTTCTTTGTGAATAACGGAGATATGGGCTCCTAATGTACCTCTGGCAAAAGAAGAGCCGGAGTCAATCGCATTAAATAGATTGATCATGTGCGGGCCCAAGAATGGGATTAGTGTCTTGTAATATTGTACAGTGTACTCGTCAGGGCCTGTAGCTTTCCCTGGTTTCATAGACCCTAGTGCTTGTTGGAGTTCTAGGAGGGATATAGGTGAGTCTAGCTCTGCACAGATTTCAGGGGGGAGATATGGTAATTGAGATGTTCTAATGTATTCCTCTGTGGCTGACAGAGGTGACGGTGGCAGCGGTAGATCGTATAGGTGGGAGTAAAACTCATGGAATTCTTGGGTAATTTGCGCTGGAAGGACCATTTTTCGACCGTCGCCCCTGACAACCTAAGGAATATACATAGAGAGTTATGCCTCGTACACACGGTCGGATTTTCCGATGGAAAATGTCTGATCGGAGCGTGTTGTCGGAAATTCCGACCGTGTGTGGGCTCCCTCGGACATTTTCCATCGGATTTTCCGACACACAAAGTTTGAAATCAGGCTATAAAATTTTCCGACAACAAAATCCGTTGTCGGAAATTCCGATCGTGTGTACACAAATCCGACGGACAAAGTGCCACGCATGCTCAGAATAAATAAAGAGATGAAAGCTATTGGCTAATGCCCCGTTTATAGTCCCGACGTACGTGTTTTACGTCACCGCGTTCAGAATGATCAGATTTTCCAACAACTTTGTGTGACCGTGTGTATGCAAGACAAGTTTGAGCCAACATCCGTCAGAAAAAATCCTAGGACTTTGTTGTCGGAATGTCCGAACAAAGTCCGACCGTGTGTACGGGGCATCAGTGTTCCCTAACCATTCTCGCCAGTAATTTCCCACATTTGTCCCCTGATTCATAGCTCATCTTTCGGCAGAACTGCAGTGCCGCCTTCGCTTTGTAGCATAGCAGGTCAGAGATCTGTTTCCTGGGTACTGTAATATCTGTCTCTGAAGCCCAGGAAGGGGCATGTTTGTGTCTAGATTCTGTTGCTGCCAGTCTGTTTAGTAATTGGGAGAGCTGTTTCGTGCGTTCTTGTTTAATGCGAGCCCCATGCTTAATAAGGATACCTCTGATGACTGGTTTGTGTGCTTCCCATAAGATACCTGGGTCACAGTCAGGTTGGTCATTTGTTTGGAAGTACAATTTTAGCTCTTTAATCACCTCCTCTAGTACCTCTGGAGTTTGTAAGAGGCTTTCATTAAGGCGCCAGAAACGGTTTCTTGGTGATTGTATACCTGTCAGGTTGTAGGTCAGGAAAATTGGTGCATGATCTGACCATGTGATATTCCCTATTGACGTGGTACGGACGGCATGCAGTTGAGTGTGGGGGATCAGAAAGTAATCTATTCTGGAATAGATTTTGTGTGGGGGAGAGTAAAATGTGTAATCTCGCTCCCCCGAGTGCTGTAGTCGCCGGGCATCTATCAATTGGGCTTTGTGTAATGATTTGGCTATACGTTTAAGGTGGCTCGGAGGGATGGACGATGTGCCCGTTGAGGTGTCTGTTGATGGTATCAGAGGGACGTTAAAGTCACCTCTGAGGATCAGTTGTCCTGCTTGAAAGTCCTGTAGTTTCCCTAGTACCCCATCTAAGAATGAGGCCTGGTTCTCGTTAGGGGCATAGATTGTCACTAGCGTCACCTGTATGTCTCCTAGGAGACCCTTAAGGAAGATGTAGCGGCCCATGGTGTCTATAAGAGAATCCTGACACTGCCAAGGGGTGTTGTTTGAAATTAATATTGAAACTCCTTTTAATTTGGTAATCGGGTTAGTAGAGTGGTAGGTCAGTGGATAGAACCTATTTCGTAGGTATTGGAGTTTATCATTTTTGAAGTGCATCTCTTGGATGAAAGCAATATCTGTATGGGAGCGTTTTAGGTCATGCATCAGCATGCGTCTTTTTTCTGGTGTGTTGAGCCCTTTGGCATTGAGTGACATTACTACAATTTTGTCCAGTGCCATGTTGGGAGGGGGAGAGAGGGGGTACGGGTGAGAGCGATAGAATAAGAGTTTGGGAGAATCTAGAGAGAAGAGGGTTTGGAGAAGAGAGGAAGGAGAAATCAGGATAAAAGAGGAAAGAGATCGGAGAACAATTAAAAGGAAAAAGAGATCAATTAATTAATTAATCCGTCTTAAATTATGGTAACTGCATAACTCCCGGGATGTTGAAAGTGCTTCCCTGGAGGATATGCTATCCTATTTGGGAGGGAGGAAGGACAGGGATCAATAGATGAGCTCCCAACCCTCCTGTCCACCCCGACAAAACGTAATAGTGCAATATTAGTCTCTACTCAAGAGTAAAACAGCAAACTCTAATATAACATCATAACAGTGCTAATGTTCAAAAAAGGAATCAACCTGTAATCTTTCTTTGTACTATACTTCTCACCCTTCCCCTCCTGTCCTAGTCAGGAAATAACATTGTTATGCATTGTTGCTCTGTGGAATAGTAACCGGAGGTATTCCCCTTTGCGCCAGCCCCACTTCAGATCAGGCATATTACCTTTACCTTTATATATTATGTTGTTATGTACAGGCTGCATTGTGTAACCGGTTCTGTTTGTCAACCGTTTATATCCCGCTCTCCCCTTATACAACCATCCCACCTCACACCCCCAGACGGAGACACCCGGCCCCCTCGATGAGTATAGCCGGCGTCCCCATCCAAAGAGAGCAGGGGGGGAGAACCCCCATTCACCATATAACCAGGTCGGCTTCTAGATCAGGATGGGTCTCCCATCGTTTGTTCTCCTTCTCTCTCCATATTCCCCATCATATGTGTGGGTCTTTGGGAAGTGGGGGAAGGAGGGACTGGGGTTTTCCCTGATTCACATACAGTATTCAGGTCGGTGCCTGCAGTTCATGTGCAATAGGGGCCAGAGTTCCCAGGTCGGCTGTTTATCCCCGCTTTGGGCAGTTAAGGGCACCTCGGACAGGTCTCCAGTAAAAGTTCCAGGAGGTGTGAGGTTGTTGTGACTAACAGTCTAGGCGTGTTCAAGCCTTACAGAAACGGGGTTGCACGTCCAGGGATCACACTCCTATGGACGGGGAGGTATGGTTGTCAGTGCTCAGATTCATAGTGTGAATCTGTTCAGAGGGGGGGGTGTCCATCGGTGGGTGCAGATGGTGAAACAACAGTGCTTGTTTAGTGGCAGCCGACAGTTCTGGGCAATACTCCAGACAAGGTGGGTTGTTGCTTTTTTTATATTGTTATGTTTCTATAACGTTATCATGTTATTTATACTTTATTTTTGTTTTGTTGTGAGTTGATAAATATGTAATGCTGCTATGTTATGTTTTGCAAATGGGAAAATGTTTACAATTATAATTTACTATTTTACGGTTTATCTTTTTGAATTATTTGATCCAAAAGCTGGTTTGGGGGGGGGGGGGGGAACTGTAAAATTTCAAAAATTAGATGGTCTAGCAAAGTTTTGCATGCAAAATAGTAGCAGACATTAAAAAGGTGGGGTATACATGGGCAGGGCAAAGGGGGTGGAGTCAGGGGTGGAGCCAAGGGGGGCAGCGGAAAAGTGAAGCTTCAGCTAAGGTGTCAAAAATCCTTGCACCAGCCCTGCCTGTATTGAGTTGTATTGTAACTGTACTGCCTGCCCTCATGTTGTAAAGTGCTGCGCTATATACAGTATCTCACAAAAGTGAGTACACCCCTCACAATTTTTAAAATATTTTATTATACCTTTTCAGGAGACAATGCTGAACAAATTACACTTTGCTGCAATGTAAAGTAGTGAGTGTACAGCTTGTATAACAATGTAAATTTGCTGTCCCCTCAAAATAACTCAACACAGCCATTAATGTCTAAACCGCTGGCAACAAAAGTGAATGCACCCCTAAGTGAAAATGTCCAAATTGGGCCCAATTAGCCATTATCCCTCTCCGGTGTCAAGTGAATCGTTAGTGTTACAAAGTCCCAGGTGTGAATTGGGAGCAGGTGTGTTAAATTTGGTGTTAATCGCTCTCACTCTCTGATACTGGTCACTGGATGTTCAACATGGCACCTCATAGCAAAGAATCTCTGAGGATCTGAAAAAAAGAATTGTTGCTCTACATAAAGATGACCTAGATTGAAACTGAGCTGCAGCACGGTGGTCAAGACCATACAGCGGTTGGACAGGACAGGACAGAACAGGCCTCGCCATGGTCGACCAAAGAAGTTGAGTGCAGGGGCTCAGCGTCATATCCAGAGGTTGTCTTTGGGAAATAGATGTATGAGTGCTGCCAGCATTGCTGCAGAGGTTGAAGGGGTGGGGGGTCAGCCTGTCAGTGATCCGACCATACGCCACACGCTGCATCAAATTGGTCTGTCGTCCCAGAGGAAGCCTCTTCTAAAAATGATGCACAAGAAAGCCTGCAAACAGTTTGCTGAAGACAAGCAGACTAAGGACATGGATTACTGGAACCATCAAGTAAAAGTATATTTGTCAATATGCATTTTTGACAATTGGTTGATATATTATTTGTGAGAGCTGGAATTTAAAGTGGTTCTAAAGGCTGAAGGTTTTTTACTGTCATGCATTCGATGCATGACGGTAAAAAACCTTAAGTGTGCAGCTCTCTCCTCGGCCCCCCGTAATACTTACCTGAGCTTGAGCTTGATCCAGCAATGTGCATGAGAGCAGCAGCTCTCCTGGGTCTCTGCCTCGTCTCTGGCTGAGACACAGTAGCACTTAGCAGGAGGGAGGAGCCAGAAGAAGAGGAGGATTAGCACTGCTCTGTGCAAAACCATTGCACAGAACAGGTAGGTGTGTCAGAAACCATGAATAAGACTGAGACAGTACAGTTAAATCACACTCGTTTAATAATAATAATAATAATAATAATAAAAAGGTAAACAGAGTAAACGTAGTCAAAACATAGCCAGGGTTCAAGAACCGGAATGGATAATCAGACAAGCCAAAACATCAGGGAGCCAGAGATGAGCGTAGTAGAACAGCAAGCAGGATCTGGAGCCAGAAGGAATGTCAGCCAAGCAAGTCTTTAACAGGAACACAGGAGAGCGTCTCTAGAGATGTGACAAAAGCGAGGTCAGAGATCATCTGGGCTGGACGGCTTAAGTAGGCAGGACTGATGAGCAGGATATCATCAACAGGCGAGTCACTGTGGAGAGAAAGGAGCTGGCAATTAGCCGACAGCTAAGCGGCCAGCTTTGAAAAGGAGGGGCTGAGCCCAGCCCTGACAGTATGACATGACTGTAATTAAAAAAAAACAAAAAAAAACTGAAACTTTAGTATCACTTTAAAGCTAAATTTTTACTATGAATTTAAGTGAATATGATTTTTTGGGGATTTGAATATTTGACATTACCTTCCAAAAATATTTTAATTAATTTTATGTCTTATCCATCCTTTAATAGCCAGGAGATCTACATTAACTGTCAGTAGAGCTACTTTAAAACTGACAAGTATAGTT
Organism: Lithobates clamitans; assembly: GCA_037952925.1. NCBI lineage: Eukaryota > Metazoa > Chordata > Amphibia > Anura > Ranidae > Lithobates > Lithobates clamitans. The sequence goes on along the minus strand of JBBGZY010000587.1, from coordinate 1,054,932 downwards.
TAAGAGACTAAGCAGCCTGTGCAGGCACAATGGCAAGCGCACCCCTCCGCCGATACCCACTGTGATTGTAAACAAGTCCTAGCCAGTGGATTATGGCCAGGACCTGCTGTGTCCAATCACAGCCCAGAGCCCTGTGTTGACAATCAACACAGGGCTCTATACAGAAGGAACAATCTCTCTCTTTTTCATCCCTGCAAAGCAGGGATGAGAAAAAAAAGAGATCTAGTAGTAAAAGCAGCACACTTTATACACATTACACATTGTTAGGCACACATTTAACCCCTTGATCCCCCTAGATGTTAACCCCTTCCCAGCCAGTGTCATTAGTACAGTGACAGTGTATAATATTATCACTAAACACTGTATTAATGTCACTGATGATGTCAGTGGCAGTCAGTTCCCCCAGTGTCATTTAGTGTCAGATTGCCCCCTGAACTATCACAGTCCCATTATAAGTCGCTAATCACCACCATTAGTAGTATAAAAATGTTTGCCCCTATTTATCATGAGCTGAACGCAAAGATTTACGACTTTTCCTATGTACACAAAAGGCCTATTTCTCTCAAATATTGTTCACAAATCTGTCTAAATCTGTGTTAGTGAGCACTTCTCCTTTGCCGAGATAATCCATCCACCTCACAGGTGTGGCATATCAAGATGCTGATTAGACAGCATGATTATTGCACAGCTGTGCCTTAGGCTGGCCACAATAAAAGGCCACTCTAAAATGTGCACTTTTATCACACAGCACAATGCACAGATGTTGCAAGTTTTGAGGGAGCGTGTAATTGGCATGCTGACTGCAAGAATGTCCACCAGAGCTGTTGCCCTTGAATTGAATGTTCATTTCTCTGCCATAAGCCATCTCCAAAGGCGTAACCACACCAGCCCAGGACCTCCACATTCAGCATCTTCACCTCCAAGATCGTCTGAGACCAGCCACCCAGACAGCTGCTTCAACAACAGATTTAGACAGATTTGTGAACAATATTTGAGAGAAATTGGCCTTTTGTGTAAATAGAAAAAGTTGTAGCTCTTTGACTTCAGCTCCTGATAAATAGGGGCAAACACAAAAAAGTGCTGCGTTTATAATTTTGCTTAGTGTATGCACCATAGTTTGAAGATGCTATAACTTTCATGCAAACCAATTAATATACACTTATTAGGATTTTGTTTACCAAAGACATGTAGCAGAATACGTTTTGTTCAAAATATATGAAGAAATTTGATTTTTTTTACTGTTTTTATTGGATATGTTTTATAGAAGATTTATAGAATTTGGTAATTACTACTGGCACTCTGCATACAAATTTTATGGTTTATGAATTTATTTTTAGCATAGGATCACAACTTGGCACACTTCGTTAGACCTCTAATGGCACCACCACTTGAGCTAAGTTCTAAGTGCATTTTTCCTATGATTTTAAATGAATGTGATTTTTTGGGGATTTGAATTGAATTTTTAAGGCTCTTTGAAGAATTGTCCCCTTTTGCTAGTGTTTATGTGTGTTTTAATGTAGTTTTAAATAAATTATATTTGTCAATATACATACACAGAGGGAACGATCTCTCTGTTTCTCATCCCTGCAAAGCAGGGATGAGAAACAAAAGAGATCTATTAGTAAAAGCAGCACACTTTACACATTGTTAGGCACACGTTTCACCCCTTGATTGCCAAAGATGTTAACCCCTTCCCAGCCAGTGTCATTAGTACAGTGACAGTATATAGTATTATCACTGAACACTGTATTAATGCCATTGGCCATCAGTGACAGTAAGAGGGTTCCCCCCCAGCGTCAGTTAGTGTCAGATTGCCCACTCGCAGTCCCATTATAAGTTGCCAATCACCGCCATTAGTAGTATAAAAAAGAGAAAATTCCAATATACAGTATCTTACAAAAGAGAGTACACTCCTCACATTTTTGTAAATATTTTATTATATCTTTTCATGTGACAACACTGAAGAAATGACACTTTGCTACAATGTAAAGTAGTGAGTGTACAGCTTGTATAACAGTGTAAATTTGCTGCCCCCCAAAATAACTCAACACACAGCCATTAATGTCTAAACCGCTGGCAACAAAAGTGAGTACACCCCTAAGTGGTACACTCCAAATCAGGCCCAATTAGCCATTTTCCCTCCCCCGTGTCATACGACTCGTTATTGTTACAAGGTCTCAGGTGTGAATGGGGATTAGGTGTGTTAAATTTGGTGTTACCGCTCTCACTCTCTCATACTGGTCACTGGAATTCAACATGGCACCTCATGACAAAGAACTCTCTGAGGATCTGAAAAACAGAATTGTTGCTCTACTTAAAGATGGCCTAGTCTATAAGAAGACACTGAAAATTAGCTGCAGCACGGTGACCAAGACCATACAGTGGTTTAACAGGATAGGTTCCACTCAGAACAGGCCTCGCCATGGTCGACCAAAGAAGTTGCGTGCACTAGCTCAGCATCATATCCAGAGGTTGTTTTTAGGAAATAGACATATGAGTGCTGCCAGCATTGCTGCAAAGGTTGAAGAGGTGGGAGGGTCAGCCTGTCAGTGCCCAGACCATACGCCACACACTGCATCAAATTGGTCTGCATGGCTGTCGTCCCAGAAGGAAGCCTCTTCTAAAGATTATGCACAAGAAAGCCCGCAAACAGTTTGCTGAAGACAAGCAGAATAAGGGCATGGATTACTGGAATCATGTCCTGTGGTCTGAGGAGACCAAGACAAACTTATTTGGTTCAGATGGTGTCAAGTGTGTGTGGCGGCAACCAGGTAAGGAGTACAAAGACAAGTGTGTCTTGCCTACAGTCAAGCATGGTGGTGGGAGTGTCATGGTCTGGGGCTGCATGAGTGCTGCCGGCACTGGGGAGCTACAGTTCATTGAGGGAACCATGAATGCCAACATGTACTGTAACATACTGAAGCAGAGCATGAGCCCCTCCCTTCAGAGACTGGGCCACAGAGCAGTGTTCCAACATGATAACAACCCCAAACACACCTCCAAGATGACCACTGCCCTCCTAAAGAAGCTGAGGTTAAAGGTGATGGACTGGCCAAGTATGTCTCCAGACCTAAACCCTATTGAGCATCTGTGGGGCATCCTCAAACAGAAGGTGGAGGAGCGCAAGGTCTCTAACATCCACCAGCTCCGCAATGTCGTCATGGAGGAGTGGAAGAGGACTCCAGTGGCAACCTGTGAAGCTCTGGTGAACTCCATGCCCAAGAGGGTTAAGGCAGTGCTGGAAAATAATGGTGACCACACAAAATATTGACACTTTGGGCCCAATTTGGACATTTTCACTTAGGGGTGTACTCACTTTTGTTGCCAGCAGTTTAGACATTAATGGCTGTGTGTTAATATTAAAGTTATTTTGAGGGGACAGGAAATTTACACTGTTATACAAGCTGTACACTCACTACTTTACATTGTAGCAAAGTGTCATTTCTTCAGTGTTGTCACACGAAAACATATAATAAAATATTTACAAAAATGTGAGCGGTGTACTCACTTATGAGATACTGTATGTACCATAGCTTGTAGACACTATAACTTTTACGCAAACCAATCAATATACACTTATTGGGATTTTGTTTACCAAAGACATGTAGCAAAATACGTTTTGGCCAGAATTTATGAAGAAAAAATTATACATTTCGTTTGACCGTGCCGTTACCAGTTAAAGTAGCGCAGTGCCAAATAGCAAAAAATGGCCTGGTCATGAAGGGGCTAAGCCCCTTCGGAGCTCAAGTGGATATAAAAGACCAAATGTTTACATACAGCATACAAATGTTTTAGGAAAATAATCTTAATGGAATACCCTTTATCACAGAAACAACACATAAAATCCTTTGGTGATTACTACTGGCACTCTGCATACATATTTATAGTTTATGTATTTATTTTTCGCATAGGATCACAACTTGGCACACTTCGGTAGACCTCTAATGGCACCACCACTTGAGCTAAGTGCTGCATGAAATTTTTATATGTGGGAAAACCTGTGTACACAGGAATCATATTGACTCCCAAGAATCAACATTCCTATGGCAGCTCTGCAAAGTGCCCCTTCCCCTCATTCTTTGTCTGCGTAGGGTGAATTTGTAACTTGCAGATCCTAGTAGAGGTCACTGCCTTGATGATCAGGGTGGTTTTTGTTATTGGCCTCTGTCTGTTGAGGGTAGAGAGCATTGACAATTTCCATCCACCACCTCCACCCTAAATCACTGCTGGGATGAAATAAAAGGGGGGGTTGGGGGGGAGGGCTGCAGGGCGTGTTCCAGAGCATTGGAAAGCCTCTTCCCTTTTTCATGAGCATCTGCCTGAGAAGAACAGATGTGGGCACCTGCAGTGACAGGCTGCATATGCTCGAAACTATTCACAGCTATTCAGACGTGTCTACAATGGAAAGTCTTTGTGCAGCTCGAGTCACTAAATATATTAATCTGACTTGGACTCCTTAGAGCTCTACTCTGTTTAATTTGTGTTCTCCTATGACAATAACATCTGAGCATAATCCTCAAAGTCCTCCAAATAGCAGTATCTCTGCCTCTTTATCTTTTTATCTCCCTATCCCCAAATCCTCCAAAATGCCTCATCTGTTTCTTTTTTTTTTTTTTTCCACCTGTCACAGTCACACGCTCCACTTTAAATTCTGCTCATTTTCCCCCTTTTCATTTGTACTCAAGCTTACAAATATTTATCCAACTTTCCATTGGTCCTATTAATCTCAGCTCATGCATAAATATCTACATCAGATCTCCTTTCAATTAATATTTTTATGCTTTTGTGCTATTATGCTTCTGTTTCCCAACGAGTATAAATTCACCTGATCAGGTGCGTTAAAATGAAAGTCCGTAAGCGCCAAATCGCATTTCTAAGATGTAGCTGCCAAAACAGCGCCATGGACCTTTTATGCATATCACCCATCATTCCCCATTTTGATTTGTTTTTCCTTGACAATGGCTTCTTTGACTGCTATTGTGACCAGCACAATGCAGAAGGACATCAGGCTGTGAATAAAGACAGAAGTAGTTTAAACAAACCCAGCTCTTTTCCCCTGCCCTCCTCTATTGTGAGGTGAATGGGTCTGCTTCATTTGGCTGCTAGGAAACAGCGCTTGCAATAAAGCATGTCTTGACTGAAAGGACTCTAATAAAAAGATAAACTATGTAAAAAAAAAAAACAAGTAATTCCTGCAACCAGTCAGTAGGTTTTTTGTTAAGAGAAATAATAAATAAACAGTCCCTTGTTTTGTTAACATTTTTTTTTTTAAGCAGAACTGATGTGGATGCATGCCTTAGAGAAAATGAAGTTTGCCACAAAATAAAGTAATTATATATATATATATATTAGAAAGTTTTTGGTTTTGTTAACCTTTTTTTTTTAAAGGAGACCACTATAGACGCATACAATGTTCTAAATTCTAAACTATTAAAAATAAATAAAAAGTCTTTTTTTTTTTAAATTCAACAATTTGTTGAAATTTTATTCAAATTAGAAACTAAAAGAAGAAAATACCAGTGCATAAATAATACTGAGAAAAATGTATGCAAAATTAGCAGATTTTTTTTTTATTACAGGTATGTATTACATTGAATGAAATACTATTAATAAAAAATAAATTCATGGGTCTATATGTGTATTTTTTTTACAAACAAAATTACACATTTTTGTAACATAAAGCTTTTCATAGTTCAATAACCAAATGCTCCTATAAGTGAGATTAAAAAAAAATAATTTATGTAAGAAAACTATTGTAAGGCTTGCTCTAAAACAATGTTTTCCACTACCCCACTCTTTTAAATGTCTACAACACACTTTTGTTTTTGAATGTTGTGGGCCATAGCAGGTAAACTGTGCAACTGTAACAAGAACTAGTTCAATTATTGCATTTGAAAGGAATGCTAAGTGCACTTTATTGTCTCATCTCCAACTTGTCCCATAGCGTTAGGCTTTCTGTCTCATTCCTTTAAATAGGAGCTTACATCGTACAGCATTGCATGTGCAATGATATTCTAAGCATGGCTTCCACAAGGGTACCAATATAACTATATGTATTTTTTTAGTGCATGAGACACGCTGGACAATCTTAACATTTTATATTTAATTTATTTGAGCTATTATTTTAAAACCATTGCAAATGTTTTATTAAATGCATTTTTTAAATTTAATATTTTATTAAATATATTATTAAAAAAAAGAAGTGTTTTAAAAAAGGTATACACAACAGCATTTCTGAACTATTTGGATCAAGATACGTTTATAAAAATGTGTTCTGAAGTCTTCAATAGCAGGCTGTTACTGAAAAGCAAGAGGAAACAGGGTCTGAATATGAATGTGAAACCCCCTGTTTTTCAACATCAGAGAATCAAGCCCTGGCCGCTGCGTAGTTTACAAGTGGCAGATGGCTGCATTGTATGTTACATACTTTAACAGGAACCTTTACAACCAATCCCAAAGAATGTGACCTGCCACACGAGACATTGGTCCTAAGCCAGAAAAGTCTGCTTTGCACAAGTTTATGAGGATTTAACAATTATCCACTAACTCAGCCGTGACTAGCAATTTTTTATTTTTGTTTGGATGCTGCAGAAACATGCCTGTGCTTTTATACGACGCCAATTGTAGGGACATCACTTTAAAATTCTGTAACTTTAGAATGCATTTGTTATGTGATCATTTGTCCTTAATGAAAATACTCTTAATGTTAGCTTAAAGCTGAACACCAGGAAAGTAATAAAAACATATCCAACAGGTCCCTTCCATTAGTAAAGCAAAAGCTATTTTTTTTTTTAAACATGCATAGTTTTGTAGAAACTCACCATTTAAAACCTGGTGATATCACTTCTACATACAAGAAGAATCTGCAATGCCTGGGCACTGAAAAAAGTATTTAAGAAGCGCTGACTTCACTTCCTGTTAGTGTTTGGTACTGATTATTAGCGATGGGCCGAACATCACCAGGTTCAGTTCGCACTAGAACTTTCAAGCACCACAAAAGTTCGGAGCCGAACAACGAACCCCATTAAAGTCTATGGGACCTGAACTGGAAAAATCAAAAGCGCATATTTTGAAGTCTTATATGCAAGTTATTGGGCATACAAAGGCTATGGGCGTCCAGGAACTGCCCTGGCAGGCATGTATCAATGTAAAACAAGTTTAGAAAAAAATACAATATACTGCAGTATAACTGCACTGGCGCACTTCAATATACTGCAGTAAAACTGCACTGACGCACTATATTATACTGCAGTAAAACTGCACTGATGCACTACAATATACTGCAGTAAGACTGCCCTGATGCACTACAATATACTGCAGTAAAACTGCACTGATGCACTTCAATATACTGCAGTAAAACTGCACTGACGCACTACAATATACTGCAGTAACACTGCACTGACGCACTTCAATATACTGCAATAAAACTGCACTGAGGCACTTCAATATACTGCAATAAAAATGCCCTGACACTCTACACTGACACACTTCAGAATACTGTAGTAAAACTGCACAGACTCTACACTGACATAGTAAAACTGCATGGACGCACTACACTGACACTACAGTAAAATTGCATGGACGCACTATGACACTACAGTGTCACTACGCTGACACTCTACACTTGCAATAGAATCATGATAGCACACTAACTCGCTAGTAGCAATAAACAGAGCCCTGTCTATCTATCTACACTCCAACATCACACTGCAAATGGCTCCTCTGGCAAGGAACCTTTTATAATGTGGGGTGGGTCTATGAGCACTGATTGAGCTAAGTCATCATGACTTTCTCCAATCATGGCTCTGACAGTGCTCTCTGCTCTGATTGGGCAAAGCCTTCATGGCTTCATCCAATCAAGGCTTAGAATGCACTACACAGTGCTTAGTGGGGCTTTCAATGGGCCAAACAAACAGTCGAACGCCCTGCCAATTTGGGTGTTCGCCAAATGTTCAGGCTGAACTTTTGCTCGGACAGAACTGTTTGCCCAACACTACTGATTTCTCAGACTACTATTCCCATCATGGACTGAGCCTAGTGCTCATTTGCATAGCCTGCCAATAGTAACCATGGAAGGCTGTGATAGACCAGAAGAATCCTGACCTGTCAAAGTGTAAGGTAATAGGAGGTGGAACAGACCAGGAGTCTTCTGACCTGTCAGTCAAAAAATGCAGTTACCGTGGGCGTTTAGGCCTGGGGGTCTGAGGATACCATGTCCACCCACTACAGCTACTGGCGGCATAATTGCGTCACCGCTCACTGCAAAGAGAGCTACACTGGGGAAGTTACAAGATTAGTGGCAGGCATAGAGGCCAACGGTCTTATGAACAGGATGTTAGGGGGGCAGTGGGCTTTTTCCATAGCAAAGTAGTCTTGTGTTCTCACTGCCTGGATGAGAATTTATACAAACATGGAGAAGTTCTTTAGAGATATAAAAGTGCCATTATATACAACCCCAATTCCAAAAAAAGTTAGACGATGTGTAAAATCTGCATAAAAACAGAATGCAATGATTTGCCAATCTCAAAAACCCATATTTTATTCATAATAGAAAATATATCAACTGTTTAAAATCTATTGTTCTGGGAGGACGTCATATAACATCCTCCAGAGAACGGGCCGCGCTCTGGTGCAATCTGTCACTTGCTGTGTCCACCGGACACAGCAGATGACTTATTAGTGTACCGGCCCCCTGCTGGTACCATGTGATCACTGTGACCAATCACAGCAGATCACATGACAGTTGTAAAAAATGAATGGCTTTCTTTCATGCCAATCATTGTATACAATTGTGTTGCTAACTGTGATTGGTCACAGTGATTACATGGTACAGACATGGCCAATCACAGCCCATTTGTACCATGTAATTAGCTGTGGCTAAGACACCAGTTGAAATCTATCAGTAATTAGAAAGCAATCCTGCCCCTTATCAGTGCAAATTAATGGCAGCTGGTTCAGTCTCAACCGATCGCCAATAATAAGGTGTCTCATTACGATTACCAAGGTGTTGCACAAGAAACATCTCATGATGGGTAAAAGCAAAGAGCTCTCTCAAGATCTTCGCAAACCTTATTGTTGCAAAACATACTGATGGCATGCTCCAGGGAGCACTGTTGGGGTCATAATCCGGAAGTGGAAAAAACATATTTTCACCATAAACTGGCTACGACCAGGTGCTCCTTGCAAGATTTCTGACAGAGTTAAAAGAATTATCAGAAGAGTTGTCCAAGAGCCAAGGATCACTTGTGGAAAGCTTCAGAAAGACCTGAAATCAGCAGGTACAATTGTTTTAAAGAAAACAATAAGTAATGCACTCAATCGCCATGGCCTGTATGCACTCTCACCACACAAGACTTCATTGTTAAAGAAAAAACATGTTGAAGCTTGTTTAAAGTTTGCTGCACAACATTTAGACAAGCCTGTGAAATACTGGGAGAATATAGTCTGGTTAGATCTGGTTAGACCAAAATTGAACTCTGGATGCCATTACCATTACCATACCACCTCAAAAACACCATACCAACAAGTGGAGGTGGGATCATCACGATGTGGGGCTGTTTTTCAGCATACGGTACTGGCAAACTTCATTTGATTGAAGGAAGGGTGAATGGAAAAATGTACCAAGACATTCTTGATAAAAATTTGCTGCCATCTACCAGGATGATGAAGATGAAACAAGGGTGGACATTTCAGCAAGAGAATGATCCCAAACAAAAAGAAAAGGGAACTCTCAATTGGTTTAAAAAAAAAAAAAAAAAAAGCTACTAGAATGGCCCAGCCAATCACCTGACTTGAATCCAACAGAAAATGTATGGAAAGAACTAAAGATCAGAGTTCATAGAAGAGGCCCATGGAACCTTCAAGATTTGAAGACTGTTTGTGTGGAAGAATGAGCCAAAATCACACCTGAGCAATGCATGTGACTAGTTTCTCCATACAAGAGGCATTTTGAAGCTGTCATTACCAATAAAGGATTTTGTACAACGTATTAAATACCGTATTTATCGGCGTAAAACACATACTTTTTTCCCCTTAAAATCAGGGGAAAATCGTGGGTGCATGTTATATGCCGATCTCCGCTGATTGTGAGGAGAGGAGAGAGCGGAGCCGACATACACAAAGCCGAGTGTGCTTCGGCTGGACTCGGCTCCTCTCGCAGTCCCGCCTATCTCCACTGATTGTGAGAGGAGAGAAGCGAGCGTCGCTGACATACACAAAGCCGAGTGTACTTCAGCTGGACTCGGCTCCTCTTGCAGTGACTGACTGTGAGCCGAGCCGAGTCTAGCCGAAGTACACTCGGCTTTGTGAATGTCGGCAGCGCTCGCTTCTCTCCTCTCGCAGTCCCGCCCCTGACTGTGAGCAGAGCCGAGTCTAGCCGAAGTACATTCGGCTTTGTGTATCTCGATCGGCGCCAATTTTAAAAGAAACGAGGCTGCAATGACATAGGCTTCAATGACACAGGAAAGGCTGCAATGACACAGGCTGCAGATGGACACTGATAACGCTGCATTGATGGGCATTTAAATGTAAGTTTTTTTCCTTAAACTTCCCTCCTAAAAGTTTTTTTCCTTAAAATTCCCTCCTAAACTTGGGGTGCGTGTTATACGCAGGCGCGTGTTATATGCCGTTAAATACGGTACATTTCAGTTAACGTGTTCAATACTTTTTCCCTGTGTCATTCCATTTTTATTACACATAACTTAATTTCTGAGCTTATTGATTTTGGTTTCTTTGCATGTATGGATTGCATGGATTGTTACGGACATGTGGTGAAAAATTCATGTCAATAGCACCTTTAGAAATATATTTACCTAGAAAAATGGTGATGTATTCAATACTTATTTTACCCGCTGTATATACCATTTTCCTACAGCCTAAAAAATATACAGTGATTTGAGTTATTTTCACCACAGAAATGTAGAATACATTTTGGGCTAAATTTTTGAAGAAAGATTATTTATTTGCAAAATTTTATAACAGAAACAAAGAAAAATACTTTTTTTTCAAAATTGTTGGCCTGTTTTTGCTTATTTGTCAAAAAACAAAAAAAAAACCCAGTGGTGATGAAATACCACCAAAAGAAAGCTATATTTGTGTGAAACAAACAATATAAATTTCAAATGGGTACAGTGTTGCATGATCGTGCAATTGTCATTCAAAGTGCAACAGCGCTGAAAGCTGAAAATTGGCCTGGGTAGGAAGGGGATAAAAGTCCCTGGTATTGAAGTGGTTAAGAAAAAAATCAGGTAATTTTGAAACTGATGGCATCAACACATTTCAAAAAAGTTGGGATAGGGCAACAATAGGCTGGCAAAGTAAGTGCTACTAACAAGAAAGAGCTGGAAGAATATTTTGCAAATAAATAGGTTGATTTGTTAAACGGGTTGTAACATGACTGAGTATAAAAAGAGCATCTTAAAGAGTCAGAGTGTCTCAGAAGCAAAGATGGGCATTTGTATGCATTTGTGATGCATTTAAAATATATTTAAATCCACTCACTATTTGTTTAGTACATTATTGGCAGGAAAGTATAACTTTTTGTTGCAGGCTGACAATGCTGTGCCCGTATTCCCGTTGTACTCCTGCATTTTCTTCCTGTCTTGTGGGCTTCCAATGGAGATTATGGGGTTGATTTACTAAAGACAAATAGACTGTTCACTTTGCAATGGAATTTACACCAATGCTTAGTGAATGGGGTGAAGCTCTGCAGACTTCCATCATTCATGTGCAAGCAAAAATTATGTTTTTTTTAAATGTTTTTTTATAGGATATTTTTTGTAAAGTAACGTGGTTCTTCGCTCTGTATTAAAAAAAATAAAAGTCAGAAGCCACAAATACTGTAGTTGCTGACTTAATGAAGGGACACTCATCTGTCCAGGGGTCCAGTGCTGTGCTCACCCAAACTGCTTCTTTGTTGGTCTTGTGGGGGGGTGGGGTACTTCCACTGGATTGCTGCAGCGATCCAACCTGAAGTGGTATTGAGTACCTGTCAAAACCAGATGCCTGCTTCCCCCCCCCAAAAAGTGCCAAAAACAAAAACTTTGGGGCGAAGTTCCGTTTAAACTTTAGCACTTCCGCTAAGCTCTTTGGAAAAGTGAACATTTTATTTGTCTTCAGTAAATCAACCCATAAGTGGCTGTTTCAATATACGTTATGCAAGTATGGTCCACCATTGTAACCATCAAGGAATCCTCCTTAAAGTGCTTGTTATCCCACTTTTATTACATCATCCCATCTTCACTGCACCATTATCAGAAGATTCCCAGTACCTGTGTTCTGTAAAAAAAACTGCACGATTCTACCTGTATGAGCTCCGCTCCAATCGCTCAGCTGATTCCTCTCCCCTGTTTTGTCTCCGGCTCATAGCTTCAGTGGGCAGGGCCGAGCCCTCCTGCTGACGTCAGCCGGGGAGGAAATGGAGAGAGGAGACACAGAGCGCCGAGCCGCCTACAACCAGCTGAGTGGCGGGAGCGGAGCTCATACAGGTAGAATCGTGCACTATTTTTACAGAACACAGGCACAGGGAAACTTTTGATAATGTTGCAGAGGATGGGATGATGTAATAGAAGAGCAGGCTGCGGCTGATAAAATCTCACAAATAGGCCACGGTATCAGGGGCTCAGCAGCCATTAATATTGTGGTCCGTTTGCAGGGGGGGGGCATAGCTAGGCAGGATCAGGCAGGTATTTCAGGTGCTGTATAACATGCTTTAAGGGAACAGGATCTGTATTATTTTTTTTTTGGGTTAACAAACGCTTTAAGAAATGCCATGCAGCCATTGCTGAAGTGCAAGCATGCTGCAAACTGGTCATACGCTTTGAAAGAGTGAGAGGGACATGTAACACCAGGTTAAATTGTCTTCTCTAGAGATCCATGTAGAAGAAAACAAAGAAGAGTCTGGACACTCTTCTTACTGACAACACTCATAATACCAACATGGCATTTTTATTAATTGTTCTCTATATCCATTGGATGGACATTCGTGAAGCTTCTGCTCATATTCCTTTAGTTCAGTTATATACTGTGACAAATGTATGGTTGCAGGTGAAGGCGAGACACAGGAAGATAATAAACATATTGACACAGGAAGCATAAAGTTCAAACACTGACACAAATGGTTCCGTCACTTCAAAAATCAATGCTTTCATTTGGTGAGGCTTTGTGGCAAGATCCTGTTTCGCATGCAGATCATGGTATTTTTTACGACTTTAAACCAGAAGACCATTTCTGTTTCATGAACTGCTACAAAGTGAGTGGAATTTATCCACAAATTGGAAACATTTTATTTGGAATCAAAGAAACTTGCATTTTTGTCATTCAAGATATGAGAAGGATTCAGTCTCTGGACTCAGACTTAAAATAGATGTAAAGCTTCTTGCTTCAGTTACCTATGATTCTTGGCTCTACTTTATGTTCTAAGCCCATGGTGGGTGCTCAGTCTCCCCCTTCCTTTCCTTCTTCTCCCTCTCACTCTAAGCCCTAAATCCTCAAACAGAAGGTGGAGGAGCGCAAGGTCTTTAACATCCACCAGCTCCGTGATGTCGTCATGTGGAAGTGGAAGAGGATTCCAGTGGCAACCTGTGAAGCTCTGGTGAACTCCATGCCCAAGAGGGTTAAGGCAGTGCTGGAAAATAATGGTGGCCACACTAAATATAGATACTTTGGGCCCAATTTGGACATTTTCACTTAGGGGTGTACTCACTTTTGTTGCCAGCAGTTCAGACATTAATGGCTATGTGTTGAGTTATTTTGAGGGGACAGCGAATTTACACTGTGCTGTGCACCCACTACTTTACACTGTAGCAAAGTGTTATTTCTTCAGTGTTGTCACATGAAAAGATATAATAAAATTTACAAAAATGTTAGGGGTGTACTCACTTTTGTGACATACTGTAGGTGATTAAACCACAGAGATTTCAAATCCCAGACCAGTGAAGCGGTGTCTCAGTGTCTAACAGCGGGGAATTGGGACCAGAAGGGATGGGGTCCAGTGTAAGGCCACCTTAAAGATTTCCTGTAAAAGTGAATGTACACTTTAAACATGGTAAAGTAGCTTTTTAAAAGCTCTGTCTTGAGAACTCAATGCAAGAAAATCCTGCTGCCACATGAGCCAATGGAGTCGATTTACTAAAACTGGAGAGTGCAAAATCTTGTGGAGCTCTGCATGGCAGCCAATCAGCTTCTAACTTCAGCTTGTTCCATTAACCTCCCTGGCGGTATGATTATTTCGGATTTTAGGTGCTGAAAGCGGTACAATTATCTTGCATGGAAATTTGGCGTTTTATATTGTAGGTCTGTAATTCTTAACAATAACACACTTAAATCTGTCCAAACAAGAGTCTAGTAGATATCCCGGGTATGATAAAGTTTGAAACACAAAAACATAAATTATAACATAATAAATAAAAATAAATAATTAAAAAAAATAAAAATAAATAGTAATAAAATACATTTCCCCACGATTCACTATCGCTCAATTCTGCAAGTGTTCTAATTTACTATCGCTGTTTTCTAGCTGGTCTAAAGCCACTTTGGACGTAAAGGGACACTTTTTGGTTGCTATGGACAATCTCCAGTTTCCAGGCAGAAAGAACAGTATATATCACATAAAACTGCATGCAGGGCATGGGCCAAAGCACTGGGGACAAAAGGCATGTGAAATAATTTCATACAGTACTGTAATCTGTTAGATTACTGTACTCTGTGTTATGATTTTTACTTTTTTTTTAATTTGCCGCCAGGCTCCGCCCCCGTGCGTCGCGGCGCTCGCAGGGAACGGAGCCTGGCACGGAGAGGCTTTGGGCAGAGGACGGAGCCCACGGACACTGCGGGGGACATCGCAGGATCCTGGGGACAAGGTAAGTAAAGCCACACCAGGATCCTGTGATGTAATCCCGAGTGTGGCTCGGGGTTACCGCTAATGGTCCTGAATTTTAAGCCCCGAGCCACACTCGGGAAAACCGCCAGGGAGGCTACGCTTTGATCTATGCAGAGCTGCACCAGATTTTGCACTTTTCAATTTTAGTAAATCAACCCTAATCAGTTTAATTCCTCCTGCTGCTTTCTCCACAATGTCAACAAATGAAAAATGGACCCTCGTGCAATGGCAACACAATATGTGGAGTGGACTTTGGACGCTGGTGGTGAGTCATTTAACCCTTGGTATAAAGTCAAATAAGAGACTTTAATTAAAATAATACGCAAGTACTTTTTATACATGGTTATGTTCTTAATAATGCTTAGCACAAGCAGACAGGAGATTAGATTGACCCTGTCATTAGGGGTGGACCGAATAGAAATTTTGATGCCGAAATCGTAAATGCAGGATGCACTTTTGCCGAAAACCGAAACCGAAAATGACAGTTTTTTTTAAATATTTATATTTTTTATATATAATTGTTTTGTTTTCAACTTTTTAATTAATATCATCATTTAAAATTAATACCAATTTATTTTTGGCCAGAAAGGTCAAGAAAAATGCAGTCTGCATTCTCTAACCATCTCTTGTATCATGTCTGTAATCTCTTACTTAAACTTGAACACACTGCTAACAGTATTAGCAAAATTTCCATTCGGTACACCTATAGCAGACATTATACGGGAGATGGTTAGCGACAGCAGACATGATACAAGAGATCAATGGAGCCTCACCAGTGCATGTCAGATGCAGTCTACCAGTCAGATGCAGCCTCGCCAGTGCCAGTCAGATGCAGCCTCGCCAGTGCCAGTCAGATGCAGCCTTACCAGTGCCAGTCAGATGCAGCCTCACCAGTGCAAGTCAAATGCAGCCTCACCGGTGCCAGTCAAATGCAGCCTCACCAGTGCCAGTCAAATGCAGCCTCACCAGTGCCAGTCAAATGCAGCCTCACCAGTGCCAGTCAAATGCTGCCTGCCTGTGCCCGTCAGATACTGCCTGCCTGTGCCCGTCAGATGCAGCCTCCCTGTGCCAGTCAGATGCAGCGTCCCTGTGCCAGTCAGATGCAGCCTACCTGTACCAGTCAGATGCAGCCTACCTGTGCCAGTCAGATGCACCCTACCTGTGCCAGTCAGATGCAGCGATCTCCCGCTGTGCCACTGAGCTGGATTTGAATTTCCTGTCTGCAGTAACAATGCCCCGCCTCCTGTGATCACGTCGCACTGATTCAATGTCCTGCCATTGGATCAGTATGCCGCCTATCACAGGAGGTGGGACATTGTTACTGCTGCCTGCTGGAAGGCCAACTGAGACACCTCCAATTTAGTCCTAAGACAAGACCTACTGGCACCTAAAGGGAAGATGTTGAGGTGGCCAATGACACTTGCATTTAGGGAATAAAAACAAAAGCACCCCTCACCATTTTTTTTCTTTTTAAAATTGCAAGCATTTGAAAAATGCAGCCAGGTCCTGCTTTTGGAAAATGGTTTTCCCAGTGTAATCTGCTACAACTAAAAATTACGAAAGTGGCAGTGGCAAGAAATACAGGGCCTTGCTGCCAATGCGGCAACTGCTTTAAGCGGCACTCAAAATCACAGGCTTGTCCTGAGTCACAAAGGCAGAAAGAGTGGCCTCTTAAAGTGGTATTCCGGCCGAAATTATACTTTTTAAATAAAAATACCCCTATAATACACAAGCTTAATGTATTCTAGTAAAGTTAGTCTGTAAACTAAGGTCTGTTTTGTTAGTTCATAGCAGTAGTTTGTTATTTTATAAACTTACAGCAGGCCGTGGCCATCTTAAGTGTGGGCATTTGAAGCCAGACTGTATTTCTTCCTGAATCTCATCCTTGCAGATCTCGCACATGCTCAGTGCAGCACAAGCAGTGTACTAGGTTTCAGGTCAGGTTTCCATAGCAACGGCAGTTTCAGAGGAAGTTGCTGCCCCTTCCCAGAATGCATTGCAAACAGGAAATGATGCGATGGGCCGCGGCCAGGGAGGAGGGAGTGGAAAATGAATACAGCAGATATACAGTAGGTGCTGAGAAAAAAAATAAAAAAATATCCAATTTGTTTACAGTGCACAGTTTAGTGAGGGATGCTGAAGAGTTGTAAAAGTGGGTGGAACTCCACTTTAAGTAATGCAAAGCCTATTAATAGTGCAGGCTCATCGTCACTGAGCACTGTGCTTCCGGCCACTGTGTATGCCTGTGTGTTAGGTGCAGCGGCCAGGCAGACACCATTATTCCGTGATGCTAAGCCTGCCTTCTTGATGGGCTCTGCGTCACTGAGCTGACTGCCTATGTGTCAGGTCCCACACTTACCAGACAGGTGAGTCCACTTGGGCAGAGGGTAGGCTCCCTTACGTATCCGATTCGGGGCCCCTGGTAGAGTAGACAGGAGGCCACGAATGCGGAGTGGTATGAGGGCCTGAAGTAGAGTCCTGGAGCACAATGGTCTGGCAAGCAACCGGTGGATCTGCAGACTGGATAGAGCAGATGCTGGGCAGGAACTGGTCAGGCTGGTCACACACAGGCAGAGGTTGGCAACGGGCTGGCAGCAGCGGTACAAGAGGGTAAGGCAGAAACAAGGTCAGACAAGCCGGGGTCGGGTTCAGGCAGCAATCAAGGAAGGTCCAAAGGGTAAGCCGGGTCACAACGGATAAGCATAACGAGGATACAGGAACACAGGATGATCACGGAACAAGGTACAGAGCTGTTTGATCAGGCAGCACTGGGTCAGCATGGAGGCAAGCCTCAAATAGGCCGATTGGCGCCAAAACGCCGCGCACGTGCACGCGCCGATTCGCCAAAGCGCGCCGCGCCCCCGCACGCGCCCAAGCGCGCCCCCGACACCGGCGTGCACGCCCACCGAACCGGGTCGCGTCAAAAGCAACGCCCACAGGCGGACGCGCGCTAGCGCGAACGCGCGTACGCACGAACGCCCGGACGCCACCCTGCACGCCACGGCCGGCCAGCCCAGACACACCGGCGCCCCCAGGGACACGCGCCCCAGCACGGACAGGAACACGAGCGCCAACACGCCCCGGCGCGCCCCGGCGCCCAACCAGGTAACCTCTCTGACAGTGCCCCCTCCTCAAGGGCAGACTCCGGATGCCCAGCTGGGCCATCTTTGCGGGATGAGAGGTTTTGAAGGATTGTAGAAGTTCGTTAGCATGTAAATTGCTTTCTGGTTCCCACGAATTATCTTCGGGACCATAGCCCCTCCATTTTACCAGCTATTGTACCTGATTGCGCCTTCTTCTGCAATCAAGAATTGCTTCCACTTCAAACTCCTCTTCGCCATCAACCTTAATCGGTTTGGGTGGACCAATGCAACGACCAGGAAAGAAATTAGGAGTGACCGGTTTTAGGAGAGATACGTGGAATACTGGATGTATCCTCAGGGAATTAGGGAGGTCCAATTCAAATGCCACGTTGTTGATCTTCCTTTTGATCAAGAAAGGACCCAGGTATTTGGGACCCAGTTTCCTGGATGGACAAGCTAACTTGAGATTTGCGGTGGACAGCCAGACAGAATTGCCAGGTTCTAGCACAAGTTCTCCCCGTCTCTTTCTATCAAAGATCTTCTTATAGTCTTCCTGAGCCTTGGTCATGGTTTCCTGTAGCAATTTATTGTTGTTGGAGAAAAAATTCAAGGTCTCAGATACTGCAGGAACAGGGCATTCAGGAAATGCTCCAGGTAAGAAGGATGGGTGGAAACCGTAATTGGCATAGAACGGAGACTGATTAGTCGCTGAGTGTAATGAGTTATTATATGAAAACTCTGCGATGGGAAGCAGGGAGGCCCAGTCATCTTGGGAAAAAGCTGAAAAACAGCGGATGTATTGCTCCAAGGTTTGGTTCGTCCTCTCGGTTTGTCCATTGGACTGAGGGTGGTAGGCCGAGGAAAAGGACAACTCGATCTCAAGGGCACCACAAAGGGATCTCCAGAATCTGGAGGTGAACTGGACGCCTCTGTCCGAGACTATATTGGTCGGGACTCCATGTAGTCTGACGATTTCTTTGATGAAAATAGAGGCGGTCTCCATGGCTGAGGGGGTGCCCTTCATGGGGAGAAAATGGGCCATTTTAGACAACCTGTCTACTACGACAAAAATGGACGAAAAACCCTCTGATGGTGGGAGCTCAACGATGAAGTCCATAGAAATCATGGCCCAAGGTCTCTCTGGGACTGGTAATGGCTTCAGTAGGCCCCATGCTCTTGACCGGCTAGTCTTATTTCTGGCACACGTATCACAGGACTCCACATATGCCTTACAATCCTTGGTAAGATGAGGCCACCAGAAGGAGCGTTGGACAAGGTCAATTGTTTTCCGTGTGCCGAAGTGACCAGCAAGTTTGTGGTCATGGCACAAGCTTAGTACTCGTGCTTTCAGCTCCTCAGGGACCACAATCCTATTCTTGAACCAGAGTAATCCATCCTTGGCACAGGCTTCAGCAGGTGGGGGCATTCTCGAGGAGGCTCGCCTGATTTGAGAAATTATGTCTTCCTGTAGAACTAGGAAATTTCCAGAAGGGAGAATGGTGTCTGGGGACAGGGTTCTTTCAGAGTCGAGAAACATTCGGGAAAGGGCGTCGGATTTGACATTCTTGGATCCAGGTCTGTACGTAATATGAAAAATAAATCGAGAAAAAAAAAGTGCCCATCTGGCCTGCCGGGGTTTTAATCTCTTGGCCGTTCTTAGATATTCTAAGTTTTTATGGTCTGTGTATACCAAGATGGGATGTGCTGCACCTTCCAGGAGATAACGCCATTCCTCCAGAGCTGCCTTGATGGCCAGAAGTTCCCGATCACCCACGTCATAATTTTTCTCGGAAGGAGAGAGCTTACGTGAGAAGAATCCCACTGGGTACAGGAGTGCTTTGACACCCTGTCTCTGAGACAGTACAGCTCCGACTGCAACTTCGGAAGCATCCACTTCCAGGACGAAAGGCAAGGCAGGATTGGGATGCTTAAGAATAGTGGCTGAGGTGAACAACGCTTTGAGTCTTTCAAAGGCCTCTTGTGCTTTAGGGGTCCAGTGGAACCGGCATCCTTGTTTAATAAGTTCCGTAATGGGAGCTATGATTGAAGAAAATCCCTTGATGAACTTTCTGTAGAAGTTGGCGAAGCCAATAAAACGTTGTACTCCTTTTTTCTCAGTCGGTGTAGGCCACTCCAGAATAGCGGATACTTTCTGAGGATCCATTTTAATGCCATCAGGAGAGATGATTAAACCCAAGAACTGGATGGATTGGAGCTCAAATTCGCACTTCTCAAGTTTGGCGTAAAGCCCATGCTGTCTTAGCCGGGAGAGTACGGTTCGTACGTGTTTGCGGTGCTCCATCAGGGAGGCGGAGAAGACCAAGATATCATCCAGGTAAACGATGACATATAAATCCAGTAAATCATGAAAGACGTCATTGACAAAATGCTGGAATGTTGCCGGTGCGTTGCACAGACCAAAAGGCATGACAAGGTACTCATAATGACCAAATCGAGTACGAAAAGCTGTCTTCCACTCGTCTCCTTCTCTTATACGGATCAGGTTATAGGCTCCACGGAGGTCTAGTTTAGTAAACACGGTAGCAGATCCTAACCTCTGAAATAGCTCAGGAACCAAGGGTAGCGGGTATCTGTTTTTTATGGTAATTTTGTTAAGCTCCCGGTAATCAATGCAGGGACGTAGGGAGTGATCTTTTTTTTCCACGAAGAAGATGCCTGCCCCAGCTGGAGACGTGGAAGGACGAATGAACCCTTTCTTCAGGTTTTCGTCTATGTAAGTTTTCAAGGTGCCCAGCTCCTGCTCAGTTAGAGGAAAGATCCTACCAAAAGGAACTTCGGTACCCGGTAAAAGTTCTATTGGGCAGTCATAGGATCTATGTGCTGGAAGGGTTTCTGCCCCCTTCTTACTGAACACGTCTAGGAAATCCCGGTACGGTTCAGGAAGGTCTTGGTAGAGTTTAGTTTCAGGGTCCATGCACAGGCATTGGGAGGAGGTTGATGGGATTCCCCGTAAGCAGTTTTGTCTGCAATATTCAGAGGAAAACTGAACTTTGCCCGTAGCCCAGTTGATGCTAGGATTGTGGGCCTGTAGCCAAGGTATTCCTAGGATAATTGGGAAGAGAGGAGAGGAGATGACATCTAGGCGTAATAGTTCCTGATGTTCCGGGCCAATGGTGGCCAAAAGAGGAACCGTTTCTTGGGTGACGGGTCCGGAACGGAGGGTGAAACCGTCTGCTAGAAAAACTGCCAGTCCTTGGGCTTTAGTTTGAGTGGGGATGTGATGAGTTTCAACGAAGGTCCGGTCAATGAATCCACTGCATGCCCCCGAATCAATGATGACCGGTACTGGGATGTTCCTTCCAGGTAACTGTAAGACAATGGAGAGTGTTAAATGGCTACCGGCACTAGGTAGGACAGGTGCACACAATGAGGAGGACGGTAGACACTTACGTCTTTTATTGGGGCATGCTCTTGCAAAATGACCGGGCTCTCCACAGTACAAGCACAGGTTGAGTGTGGGTCTTCGTGTCTTCTCCTCCGGAGTCAGAGAGGGACGGAGCAGTCCCAACTGCATAGGTTCCGAGCCTTCCTGGGCGGAAGCAGATGAGACCAATGGAGCTTGGTGCGGGGCACTAGGGACCCTGGGCAACATCCAGGTGAGACGTGGGTGACCAACGGATCTTTCAGAGCGTCTTTCCCTGAGGCGATGGTCAATTTGGATTGACAAATTGATGAGCTCCTCTAATGTCTGGGGAACCCCCACTCATGCCAGTTCATCCTTTAGGGGATCTGATAATCCCAGCCGATATTGGTGACGCAAAGCAGCGTCATTCCACTCCGTGTCGGAGCTCCAACGCCTAAACTCCACGGCGTAATCTTCAGCCGCTCTGCGACCTTGTTGGAGGGAATGCAAAGTGGCTTCAGCCGTTGCCGTTAGCTGAGGGTCCTCATACAGTTGAGACATGGCTAGGAAGAAATCGCTCACGGAGTCAAGAGATTGAGCCTTTTGCTTCAGTAGATGGTGGGCCCAGGTTTGAGGTTCACCAGTCAGCAAGGATATGACGAACCCCACTTTAGTAGCTTCCAGGGAGAACGTACGGGGTTGCAGGGCAAAATATAGTTCGCATGCGTTGCGGAACGCCTGGAACTTACTGCGATCTCCGGAAAACTTCTCGGGTGTAGGTACCCTGGGCTCTGGTGGAAGCATCACTACAGAGGGTGCCGAAGCCGGATTGGACGCTGCTCCTGAAGGAGAGGCTGAGAGGGCCTGGACCTGCCCTTCCAATCTGGTGTAGCCTTCTGGCAGACTTTTAACAGCTTGAGTAAGGCCCGCTAGGTGCCTGCACAGTTCATCCATGGGGGAGGCCCCCTGCCCGGACTCAGTCATGGCTGCCTGATACTGTCAGGTCCCACACTTACCAGACAGGTGAGTCCACTTGGGCAGAGGGTAGGCTCCCTTACGTATCCGATTCGGGGCCCCTGGTAGAGTAGACAGGAGGCCACGAATGCGGAGTGGTATGAGGGCCTGAAGTAGAGTCCTGGAGCACAATGGTCTGGCAAGCAACCGGTGGATCTGCAGACTGGATAGAGCAGATGCTGGGCAGGAACTGGTCAGGCTGGTCACACACAGGCAGAGGTTGGCAACGGGCTGGCAGCAGCGGTACAAGAGGGTAAGGCAGAAACAAGGTCAGACAAGCCGGGGTCGGGTTCAGGCAGCAATCAAGGAAGGTCCAAAGGGTAAGCCGGGTCACAACGGATAAGCACAACGAGGATACAGGAACACAGGATGATCACGGAACAAGGTACAGAGCTGTTTGATCAGGCAGCACTGGGTCAGCATGGAGGCAAGCCTCAAATAGGCCGATTGGCGCCAAAACGCCGCGCACGTGCACGCGCCGATTCGCCAAAGCACGCCGCGCCCCCGCACGCGCCCGAGCGCGCCCCCGACACCGGCGTGCACGCCCACCGAACCGGGTCGCGTCAAAAGCAACGCCCACAGGCGGACGCGCGCGAACGCGCGTACGCCCGGACGCCACCCTGCACGCCACGGCCGGCTAGCCCAGACACACCAGCGCCCCCAGGGACACGCGCCCAGCGCCCAACCAGGTAACCTCTCTGACACTATGTGTACAAGTGCATACATACACAGGCAGCAGTACCGCTGTCCGTGGCAGCCATCTTTGCTATAGCAGGGATGCATTTGCCCCTGCATGGCCCTGCTTGGGATTATTCTTATTGACAATTCCCATAGTATAGAAAAATATAAATACCATTCATTAACTCAGAAAGTAACTGTGGGCAAAATGACAGTGCCTCTTTAAAGGCTTCATTCACAGGAGGTGCATCAATGCGTATCCTATGCGAGGGCCATGTTTACCAGCACAGGTGTTCTGTGCATCCCCATTGATGTCAATTGGGACGCAGTGGCTGCACAGACACTGTCCCCAATGTGGCATCCATGTGAGTGTGTGTCCCCAAACTCACACCATCTGCATTCGGGGTCGTGCACTGGCATCCACACGGATGTCATCATGGGAGCAGCAGCCATGCCTGTGCAGCCGCTGCGTCCCAATTGATATCAATGGGACTGCCTGCACGGGAATGTATGGCACACCTGTGCAGCTACATACAAATAAACACGGCTCTTGCACAGGGTACGCATTGATACGCCCTGTGTGAACAATACCAAAGCCTTCAGATTAGCAATACAACCAGACATATCACATTTTTAAGATTAGAGGTCAAGTATAGCAGCCTTCATAATCTCTAAGTACAGGTTCTCTTTAAAGCACTTTTATTAGTTTGGATTTTTTGCCTGGATTTTCTTGCTGTACAATATATGTCCATGATGAGTTTTCCTACTTTCTGTTGGGTTAGTGGATCAGTAAGTGAGATAAATTCTCTCCACAGCCAACATAGAGAGTAATAAGAATATGAGAGTGGCTCCAACTGTTTCCATCTCTGTCCAAAACTAAAATAAAATTTCTGCAAAAGTGACAGTTACAGGGTTTAGAACATACATAACTCTACCGGACATGCCGAATAGGGTCAGCTTTCATTCGTATAGTTTAAATCATTTTTAAGAGTTTAGGGGTTTATCTACACTTTCAGGTGTTTTTTTGATTTGTTCAGTCTGTTCCAGCAGGGGAGATTCACCAGAAGTTTGGGTTCTCACTGGAAGAGGAATAGAATGAAAGTCTTCCAATGGACTTGTTGTAGTGACAAATGTCTAAGGCAGAACTCCCCTGACTTTTGGAAAGATTTCCTTTCACTTTCTGATGTGCCAGTGGGGCTAGAATTGAGGGGAAATTTACACAATTGACACACTTTGCAAGAAAAAGAGTTATGGCTTTAGTCCTACTTTAACCACTTGCCAACCATGCTATAGCTGAAAGATGGCTACAGCGCGGTCATCCATTTCTGGGAGGGCATTAATAGACATTCTCCCAGAACCCTGCGTGTCTCCTGTGGCGTGCATCAGGCGTGCCCTGGGACCACTGTATCCTTTGGACACAGCTGATCACAGATCAGGGTAAAGGGCCAATCACGGCTAATCACAGGTAAACAGACTTGATGGTTATCGGCAGTCTTTTCCCCACACTCTGTGTCTGTGACGGGAGAGGAAAGCCGTTAACCGGAAAGCCTGTCAGCACATCATTTACACTGATAATAAGGGCACTGATCATCAGTGCCTTAATTATCAGTACAACCTATCAGTGCCTCCTCATCAGTGTCCATCAATACCACCTCAGCAGTGTCAATCAGTGGCTCCTATCAGTGCAGCCTATCAGTGCCCATCAGTGCAGCCTCATCAGCGCACATCAGTGAAGAAAAATTTCTAATTTACAAAATTTTATAACAGAAGCTAAGTAAAAAAAAAATTCCCCCAAAATATTAAGCATTTTTTCATTTGCTTAGCAACAAATGAAAAAGCCCAGTAGTGATTAAATACCACCAAAAGAAAGCTCTATTTGTGTGAAAAAAGTTATAAAATGTCAAATGGATACAGTGTTGCATGACCGCGCAATTGTCATTCAAAGTGTGATAGCACTGAAAACTGAAAATTGGCCTGGGCAGGAAGGGGGTGAAAGTGCCGGGTAGGCAAGTAGTTAAAGACCATTTAAAATGACCTGTGTAATCCAAGACTACTCTGTCCAGAGGGTGACAACACTAAAAAATGAACAGCGTTGTCGCCATTTTAAAGGAAGTTGGAAAACAGCATATTAACAGGTAATAAAAATATGTCACAGGGGAGTTTCAGGGAAAAAAAAAAACTTTCTGTGCGATTGCTAGTGACAGGCTATATAATACATGTCGTTATTTATTTTACCCATGGTTCTAACTTAACCACTTAAGGACCGGAAGGATTTACCCCCTTAAGGACCAGGCCATTTTTTGCGATACGGCACTGCGTTGCTTTAACTGACAATTGCGCGGTTGTGCGACGTTGTAACCAAACAAAATTGATGTCCTTTTTTTTCCACAAATTTTTAACTTTTTGCTATAATTTTCGAAAAAAAACAAACAAAAAATGTCTTCACATTTCTTCATCAGTTTAGGCCAATATGTATAATTCTACCTTTTTTTTTTCTTTTTACCAAAAATATCGTAATAAGCGTATATTGATTTGTTTGCGCAAAAGTTATAGCATATACAAAATAGCAGATAGATTTATGTCATTTTTATTATTATTATTTTTTTTTTACTAGCAATGGCAGTGATCAGCAATTGCTAGCGGGACTACGACATTGCGGCAGACAGATCGGACACTTTTTTGGGACCAGTGACCTTATTACAGTGATCAGAGCTAAAAATAGCCACTGATTACTGCATAAATGACACTGGCAGGGAAGGGGTTAATGCTAGGGGGCAATCAAGGGGTTAAGTGTGTCCTAGGGAGGTGTTTCTAACTGTGGGGGAGTGGACTTACTAAGAGTACATACAGATCGCTGTTCCCAATCACTATGAACAGACGATCACACTGTACTCCCCTGACAGAATGGGGATCTGCTTTGTTTACATTGGCAGATCCCTGTTCTGCTTTTCTGAGGAGCAATTACGGGCGGACGCCGGACCCAAGCATCGGCTCCCCCACACGTTAGGGTTGCCACCTTTTCTTCGAGCCAAACCCGAACACTTCAGCGGGGCTTGGCATTTTTTTGTAGCATACACAATGAGATTGTAAAATACCTGGGACACCTCTGTGTGCCCTAGGGGAGTATTAATGTGGCACGCGCAGCGGTTAACAGTGGGTGTAGCCAATTGCATATAGTGCAGGTGTGTAATGTGCAATATAGTGTATATAGTGCAGAGTGTGTAATGTGCAATATAGTGTATATAGTGCAGAGTGTGTAATGTACAATATAGTGTATTTAGTGCAGGCGTGTGTAATGTACAACATAGTGTATATAGTGCAGGCGTGTGTAATGTACGATATAGTGTGTATATAGTGCAGGCGTGTGTATTGTACAATATAGTGTGTATATAGTGCAGGCATGTGTAATGTACAATATAGTGTATATAGTGCAGAGTGTGTAATGTACAATATAGTGTGTATATAGTGCAGAGTGTGTAATGTACAATATAGTGTGTATATAGTGCAGAGTGTGTAATGTACAATATAGTGTGTATATAGTGCAGAGTGTGTAATGTACAATATAGTGTGTATATAGTGCAGAGTGTGTAATGTACAATATAGTGTGTATATAGTGCAGAGTGTGTAATGTACAATATAGTGTGTATATAGTGCAGAGTGTGTAATGTACAATATAGTGTGTATATAATGCAGAGTGTGTAATGTACAATATAGTGTAGGTGTGTGTAAAGTACAATATAGTGTATATAGTGCAGAGTGTGTAATGTACAATATAGTGTATATAGTGCAGGCGTGTGTAATGTACAATACAGTGTGTATATAGTGCAGAGTGTGTAATGTACAATATAGTGTATATAGTGCAGAGTGTGTAATGTACAATATAGTGTATATAGTGCAGGCGTGTGTAATGTACAATATAGTGTAGGTGTGTGTAAAGTACAATATAGTGTATATAGTGCAGAGTGTGTAATGTACAATATAGTGTATATAGTGCAGGCGTGTGTAATGTACAATACAGTGTGTATATAGTGCAGAGTGTGTAATGTACAATATAGTGTAGGTGTGTGTAAAGTACAATATAGTGTATATAGTGCAGGTGTGTAATGTACAATATAGTGTGTATATAGTGCAGAGTGTGTAATGTACAATATAGTGTGTATATAGTGCAGAGTGTGTAATGTACAATATAGTGTGTATATAGTGCAGGCGTGTGTAATGTACAATATAGTGCGTATATAGTGCAGAGTGTGTAATGTACAATATAGTGTGTATATAGTGCAGAGTGTGTAATGTACAATATAGTGTGTATATAGTGCAGGCGTGTGTAATGTACAATATAGTGTAGGTGTGTGTAAAGTACAATATAGTGTATATGTAGTGTGTAATGTTTGGTGGGGAGCCTCCCAGTGTAATTTTGGGGGGTGGGGGAGGTCTCCTGGTGTAGTATGGGGGGACAGGGGAGAGGAGGAGGGGGCTGACAGAGGGGAAGGTAGGGTGACAGAGAGGAGAGGGGGGCTGACAGGGAGGAGAGGGGGGCTGACAGGGAGGAGAGGGGGGCTGACAGGGAGGAGAGGGGGGCTGACAGAGAGGAGAGGGGGGCTGACAGAGAGGAGAGGGGGGCTGACAGAGAGGAGAGGGGGGCTGACAGAGAGGAGAGGGGGGCTGACAGGGAGGAGAGGGGGGCTGACAGGGAGGAGAGAGGGGCTGACAGGGAGGAGAGAGGGGCTGACAGAGAGAGGAGAGGGGGCTGACAGGGAGGAGAGGGGGGCTGACAGAGAGGAGAGGGGTCTGACAGAGAGGAGAGGGGGGCTGACAGAGAGGAGAGGGGGGCTGACAGAGAGGAAAGGGGGCTGACAGAGAGGAGAGGGGGGCTGACAGAGAGGAGAGGGGGGCTGACAGAGAGGAGAGGGGGGCTGACAGAGAGGATAGGGGGCTGACAGGGAGGAGAGGGGGGCTGACAGAGAGGAGAGGGGGGCTGACAGAGAGGAGAGGGGGGCTGACAGAGAGGAAAGGGGGCTGACAGAGAGGAAAGGGGGCTGACAGAGAGGAGAGGGGGGCTGACAGAGAGGAAGAGGGGGCTGACAGAGAGGAAGAGGGGGCTGACAGAGAGGAGAGGGGGGCTGACAGAGAGGAGAGGGGGGCTGACAGAGAGGAGAGGGGGGCTGACAGAGAGGAAGGGGGGCTGACAGAGAAGAGAGGGGGGCTGACAGAGAGGAAGAGGGGGCTGACAGAGAGGAAGAGGGGCTACAGGGGCTAACAGAGAGAAGAGGGGGCTGACAGAGAGGAAGAGGGGGCTACAGGGGCTAACAGAGAGAAGAGGGGGCTGACAGAGAGAAGAGGGGGCTACAGGGGCTAACAGAGAGAAGAGGGGGCTGACAGAGAGGAGAAGGGCTGACAGAGAGAAGAGGGGGCTAACAGAGAGAAGAGGGGGCTAACAGAGAGGAGAGGGGGGCTGACAGAGAGGAGAGGGGGGCTGACAGAGAGGAGGGGGGGGGCTGACAGAGAGGAGGGGGGGGGGCTGACAGAGAGGAGGGGGGGGCTGACAGAGAGGAGGGGGGGGCTGACAGAGAGGAGGGGGGGGGCTGACAGAGAGGAGGGGGGGGCTGACAGAGAGGAGGGGGGGTCTGACAGAGAGGAGGGGGGGGGGTCTGACAGAGAGGAGAGGGGGGCTGACAGAGAGGAAAGGGGGCTGACAGAGAGGAAAGGGGGCTGACAGAGAGGAAAGGGGGCTGACAGAGAGGAAAGGGGGGCTGACAGAGAGGAGGGGGGGGCTGACAGAGAGGAGGGGGGCTGACAGAGAGGAGGGGGGGGGCTGACAGAGAGGAGGGGGGGCTGACAGAGAGGAGAGGGGGGCTGACAGAGAGGAGAGGGGGGCTGACAGAGAGGAGGGGGGGGCTGACAGAGAGGAGGGGGGGCTGACAGAGAGGAGGGGGGGCTGACAGAGAGGAGAGGGAGGCTGACAGAGAGGAGGGGGGGGCTGACAGAGAGGAGGGGGGGGCTGACAGAGAGGAGAGGGGGGCTGACAGAGAGGAGGGGGGGGCTGACAGAGAGGAGGGGGGCTGACAGAGAGGAGGGGGGCTGACAGAGAGGAGGGGGGGCTGACAGAGAGGAGAGGGGGGCTGACAGAGAGGAGGGGGGGCTGACAGAGAGGAGGGGGGGCTGACAGAGAGGAGGGGGGGCTGACAGAGAGGAGGGGGAGCTGACAGGGAGGAGAGGGGGGCTGACAGAGAGGAGAGGGGGGCTGACAGAGAGGAGAGGGGGGCTGACAGAGAGGAGGGGGGGGCTGACAGAGAGGAGGGGGGGCTGACCGGAGAGGAGAGGGGGGCTGAACGGAGAGGAAAGGGGGCTGACAGAGAGGAGTGGGGGCTGACAGAGAAGAGGGGGGGCTGACAGAGAGGAGGGGGGGCTGACAGAGAGGAGGGGGGGCTGACAGAGAGGAGGGGGGGCTGACAGAGAGGAGGGGGGGCTGACAGAGAGGAGGGGGGGCTGACAGAGAGGAGGGGGGGGGCTGACAGAGAGGAGGGGGGGCTGACAGAGAGGAGGGGGGGGCTGACAGAGAGGAGGGGGGGCTGACAGAGAGGAGGTGGGGCTGACAGAGAGGGGGGGCTGACAGAGAGGAGGGGGGGGCTGACAGAGAGGAGGGGGGCTGACAGAGAGGAGGGGGGGCTGACAGAGAGGGGGGGCTGACAGAGAGGAGAGGGGGGCTGACAGAGAGGAGGGGGGGGCTGACAGAGAGGAGGGGGGGGCTGACAGAGAGGAGGGGGGGGCTGACAGAGAGGAGGGGGGCTGACAGAGAGGGGGGGGCTGACAGAGAGGAGAGGGGGCTGACAGAGAGGAGGGGGGCTGACAGAGAGGGGGGGGCTGACAGAGAGGAGAGGGGGGCTGACAGAGAGGAGGGGGGCTGACAGAGAGGAGGGGGGGGCTGACAGAGAGGAGGGGGGGCTGACAGAGAGGAGGGGGGGCTGACAGAGAGGAGGGGGGGCTGACAGAGAGGAGGTGGGGCTGACAGAGAGGGGGGGGCTGACAGAGAGGAGGGGGGGCTGACAGAGAGGAGGGGGGCTGACAGAGAGGAGGGGGGGCTGACAGAGAGGGGGGGGCTGACAGAGAGGAGAGGGGGGCTGACAGAGAGGAGGGGGGGGCTGACAGAGAGGAGGGGGGGGCTGATAGAGAGGAGGGGGGGCTGACAGAGAGGGGGGGGCTGACAGAGAGGAGAGGGGGGCTGACAGAGAGGAGGGGGGGCTGACAGAGAGGAGGGGGGGCTGACAGAGAGGGGGGGCTGACAGAGAGGAGAGGGGGGCTGACAGAGAGGAGGGGGGGCTGACAGAGAGGAGGGGGCTGCCGCTGCGATCATACCTTTGGGTTCCCGCATCCCGCTGTGCTGACAAGGTCTCGGGCTCCCCTGTCACCTCTCGTCTCCCACGGTCCCCAGCTGTGGTGGAGCAGGAAGAGGGCGAGGCCGAGGCTCCATGAGATGAGGACCGTGAGGTCGGTCGGAGCTCACGGCTGCTCGCCTCTTACACAGACAGGCTACACTGGCGGTCTGTGATATGGAGCAGAGAGGCATGCGCCGCACAGCCGCCCCGGCCACATAATAAATACTGAGCTATGGGGGCGGAGGACGGGACACAGACAGAGGTACTGAATATTAGTTGTGCCCGGGTTTCCAGGGGACAGAAACCCGGGCACAAGTTGCCAAACCCGTACTGTCCGGGTCAATCCCGTACGGGTGGCAACCCTACCACACGTGCTCACAGTGACTTACTCAAGGACGTATGAGTACGTAGTTTTGCGCAATAGGGCCGCAGTATATACATGCGGTGGGCGGTCCTTAAGTGGTTAAAGAGACCCTGTCACCAGACTATTAATTTCAATCTAAACCTTTTCAAGATTATATGCGCATTTCACATTTTATGTAAGTTTATGTATATTATTTACTTGAAAAAGTCTTACTTGTGTAGACATTCAAAATCCCAGAGACTGCTGCTGGATGCCGCCATCTTGGAAGTGATGCTAGCAGCTCCAAAGGACTCAGAGCTGTCATTTAAGTGACAGGCTATAGTATTCCTCTTCACTCCTCCTGGCAGCTACATAAAGGTTATTTAGGGAGGTAAAGGAAGGGGCAAAGGAGCTGGGTTAGCACAGACAGTAATTAGACACTCCCAGAACAGGAAAGGGCTATGACATGGAAAGAGGGAGGGGGCTGTGTTATGAAATTTACTTTCCTGGAGTAGTCACATTTTCTAGCACGTTTGAAGACACAGGACAAGTGAATAAAAAGTCATTTATGGAAAGATAAAACCTTGCAAGTAAGCATTTAAAATGTTTTTTTTTTCCTTTTTTGGCCTTTTGAACACTGCTGCCTTAAAATGCTTAGTTTTGAGGAAAACAGCTAGATTTTTTTACTGAATGCAGCCCATTGTTTTGTATTTTGATCAGTAAAAAAAAATGAAAAAATCTGCGTTGCCGGTTAGTATTTTGGCGTGAATGTGCATGCACAAATATGCCCAACAGAAATGCCTGAAATTTTATCCAGAAATACTGACGTTCAAGCATTAGTACCGAGTGCAAGAGGCCTTTCTGTGCTTTTACCTGCAATTTTTTTCTTTAGCTGGTACAAGGGTCTCTTTAGTACATTATAATGTTGTGTGCTGACCAGTCCATATACAGCCAAAACACAGACATGGTGGTGCTGATTTAGTAAACCTAACATCTTACCAACATTTTCTGATGTGTGGAGTACTTTTCAGCATTTCAAATATGTTAAAATAAATAAAATAACTATAACAAATAATATACAGTAAATAAACTGGAAAAAAACCATAAACTTTTCTTTCTTATTATTTCAAGTTATATTTTGGAAGATCTGTGGTTGTGTTAGAAATGAGTTACAATTAGAAAGGTTAAAGGGGAACTTTACCATACCTATGTAGAACTTTACCATCCCCGGACCATAGACCTAAAGCCTAAAATACAGCCAGATGGGGCTGTTTGCATGCCGCAGCAAATTTGATGCAGCATGTTAAATTGACAGCTGACAACGCCTGTCAAACTTGCCTGACCAAGTCAATGGTGCCACAGTGACGATGTCCTATCAGAGGAAACGCGACAGGTGCAGTTCCAGCGGTAACTTCATCATGCCTGCTGAGGCGTAGACTGGGAATACTTGTGTTTTATGCGCTTTTTCTGCTTATGCCATTGGCTGTCAATCACAGCCATTGAGCCAATCAGAAGACGGAGGCAGCAGGGCCGAGCTACGGCTCTGTGTATGAATGGACACCCAGAGCAGTGGCTCAGGAGGGTGCCTGCTTGAGTGCCCCCACAGAAAGCTGCTTGCTGTGGGGGCACCTAGCAGGAGGGAGGAGCCACGAGCGCCAATGTGGGAGGAGAAGGATCCAGGCTGCTATGTACAAAACCACTGCACAGAGCAGGTAGGCATAACATGCTTTTTATTTTAGAAAAAAAAAAACAAGACTAACCCCTTGGAGCCGGCCTCTTAAGAGGTTTTACATGCCGGGAAATAGGGCTTAAGGTCATGTGGCTGCCGTAATTGGCTATCACATGATCAGACATGATTGCTGCTTGCAATCGGGAGTTTTCCTTTAGCCACCGGTAACTGTGCTGAGAGCGCTGTTTGTACTAATGCACGGCCGCATATTTGCATTCGGCTGGCGTCAAGTATCTGTGATTGTGTGAGGAAGCTCATTTAGGGCTCATCCACATAGCTGTTCATGGATGTATACCATCCAGATCAGCCTGTGACCCCAAGAGAAAAGAGAGCGCCGCTCCAAGTGCTAACACAAAGCTACCCAGGGACTACAATGCTGTGAGGTACTGGCTTGCCTAGCCCACTGAAGCAAACTGACGGGAAAAGTTGAATGGTCACAGTACAAAGGAAGACAGATTCAGCTTGTCTCCTCCAGAAGCCACTCGTCACTGACGCATTTCACCTTCCCATGGGCTTCGTCATACAGCAGCCCAGATCAGCCTATTTTTGTCCTGAGTATGAGACAGGAAGCCTGTACAAGTCATTGACAGACTGACACTGTCCACATGTATCTGGGGATGGTAGGTTTGCCACCTCATCCCTTTAAACCCGAACACATATGAATTACACAGGTTCTGAGGATAATTTAATGCAGATAAGGCTCCAAGTGAGTTTAATTACCGCCTTAAAGTGGTTGTAAACCTAGTTACACCACATGTACCTACAGGCAAGCCTATAATAAGGCTTACCTGTAGGTATTGTATATATCTCCTAAACCTACACGGTTTACCATATACGCTTGCGCCGTCATCCGCGCATATGCTGTGAAGGAACGGCCCTCCGTGCTATTTCTTCACCAGCAAGTGCCATGACTGATGGCATGTGCGGGAGTGACACCACGCAACTCCGGCCAGTCACAGAGACGGACTCCGCAGCCCCGGAAAGGAAGAGGGGTGAAGATGGATGCGGCCACCAGCAGGGAGAACGCAGGCTTCGTTTGCAGGTAAGTGGCACATAATGCGATGCATACTAGCCCATTATGCTTTTACTTTGCAGGGGGAAAAAGAGGAAGTAAAATCCATCAGGGTTTACTTCCTCTATAATCAGCCACAGAACCTGTGTAATTAATATGTGTTTGGTTTTAACGCGACTAGGGACTAAGAATGAGCTCCGGCGTGTTCGCACTGCCCACGTGCAGAGCCCGCCAGGAAGTCGGCACTACGCTGCGCTGATCAAAGGCAGTGAGACATTGTCCCAATGTGCAGAGATCGGGAAATGTCTCACTGCTAGTGATTAGCACAGCGCCGACTTCCTGGCGGGCTCTGCAAGTGGGCTGTGCGAACATGCTGGAGCTCATCCTTACTAGGGACCAATGATCACCCCTGTATGCAGTCTATGTCTGTGGGCAAACAGCCATCCACAACCACAGGTAATCGCTCCATGTGTGACTACACATGGCCAGTGTCAGCCTGGTATTGATTTGTACTAAGGATGAGCTCCAGCGTGTTCGCAAGCTGCACGTGCTGAGCCTGCCAGGAAGTCAGCACTGCGCTGCGCTAATCACAGGCAGTGAGACATTTCCTGATCTCTGCAGCCGCATATCGGGAAATGTCTCACTGCCTGCGATTAGCGCTGTGCAGTGCTGAGCTTCTGGCCGGCTCAGCATGTGCAGCTTGAGAACACGCCGGAGCTTATCCTTAATTTGTACAGACTTCCTTTCGGCGGCTGTTCGGAATCCACTGACCTGGGCGCAGTGTGCAACCACAAACGACTGTTTACACAAACCCTAAATGGGTGAAGGTTCCCTCAAGCACATTTTAACCACTAGGGATCCGCGCTATTGCCAAATGACGGCAACAGCGCGGACCTACATTGCCGGGACGACGTCTATTGACGCTGTCCCATGCACGAGCGGCCTGTGCGCCCCCTGCAGGGCGCGTGTGGTGATCAGTGAATCTATGAGACTCGCCTGATCACAGATCAGAGTAAGGGGTTGGTCCCGATCATCTGTGCCCCCTGCCAGTGACACCTAGCAATAGGAGCAGTGCCGCCTACCAGTGCCCACCAGCGTCACCCATCAGTGCCCACAGTGCCACCCATCAGTGCCCACAGTGCCACCCAGAGCCCACAATCAGTGCCACAACAACAGTGCTGCAAATCAGTGCCACCTATCAGTGTCCACCAGTGTCACCTACCAGTGCCGCCCATCACTGCCCCCCATCAGTGGTACCTATCAGTGCCACCTATCCGTGTCACCCATCAGTGCCGCCTTATCTGTGCCCATCAGTACCGCCTTATCTGTCCCCATCAGTGCCGCCTTAACTGTGCCTATCAGTGCCCATTAGTGCAGCCTATCAGTGCCCACCAGTGCCGCCTAATCAGCGCATATCAATGAAGGAGAAAAATTACCTGTTTGCAAAATTTTATAACAAACTATGAAACATGATTTTTTTTTTCAACATTTTCCATCTTTTTTTGTTTGTTTAGCAAAAAATAAAAATCCCAGCTGTGCTTAAATACCACCAAAAGAAAGCTCTATTTGTGGGAAAAAAATGATAAAAATGTCATTTGGGTACAGTGTTGTATGACCGCGCAACTGTCATTCAAAGTGCGACAGCGCTGAAAGCTGAAAATTGGACTGGGCAGGAGGGGGGTTTAGGTGCCCAGTAAGCAAGTGGTTAATAGAAGCCACCATTCCTGCCCCATACACGTCACTGATAATGATGGCACACCTCATGGCTGTAGCACACAACACAGACTCCATCCCTCCTCAACAAGACATGAGCTCCACTTCATAAAGCACGTGATCAGGTAAACCGGAAGCGGAAGTGCGGTGCTCTGCGTGTGAAAAGTCAGCGGGGATCAGGACAGGTAGACGTACAGGTACAGCTTTACTTCCTTCATACCTACAGCCAGCAGTGCTGCGAGTGCGCATGCGCAGTAAGAGCAACGTGGAGCCGCGGTAGTGCTGGGACCGTCCGCCGCCTGGTGCATTCTGGGAGTTGTAGTCTTCGGCAGTGCAGGCGGTGAGGCGATTTTCTTCCTATCTATAGAGGGTTGTGTGTCTGTCTGCAGTAGGGATTGTAGGACGTAGCAGTGTGGCGTAGACAGGTTATTATTATTATTACTGCTGTACCAAGGAAGGTAGTGTTGTTTGTGAATATGTCATTAGTGGAAGAGAAGTCCCTTGTATCAGCCTCTGTACAGCAGTATATAACGCCAGCCGTACACATATGGCCTCGTTCACACGGATACGTGCGTTATTTGGAGGAGCACGCAGCAGAACGCATCCATTTAGACGCGTTTATGTCCTTCATGTTTAGATGCGTTTACACACACTTAGGTGGATTTGCATGCATACATGCTGTAAAATGGCACAGTCTGCGCGGGCACGGGTGCATCTCTCCTCTGAATGGCCCGATTCATTTGAATTCTGCTGCATAGAGTTCCCTCTGGAACTAGACCCTATACGCAGAGTGTTTTACATACTGTGTAAACCAGGCCTAGAAATGGCGGTGGGCTTTAACATGGAGCTGCCACATATGTGCATTAAGGATGAGCTCCGGCGTGTTCGTACAGCCCACGTCCCGAGCCCGCCAGGAAGTCGGCACTGCGCTAAACACAGGCAGTGAGACATTTCCCGATCTCTGCAGCCGTACATCGGGACAATGTCTCACTGCCTGTGATTAGCGCAGTGCCGACTTCCTGGCGGGCGCTGCACGTGGGCTGTGCGAACATGCCCAAGCTCATCCCTAATGTGCATACAGCCATCGTCCTTTGTTTGTTGGGAGTGTGCTCACTCAGCACCCCCAGCACAGTGATCGCACTGCCACCAAGTACTGCACTGTTTACAGTCAGGAGGCGGTATGGCAGACTCTCCACCACACGATCATTGGAACAGTCAATCACAGTGATCACATGACTGGGAAGCCCACCATTACTACTTATAAAGAGTCTGCTGACTGGAAATAGTTAAAGTGTTACTAAACCCCCAACAGTAAAATCAGTCTGTATATGCAGTAAAGAATGCTTGTTATACTTGCTGTGGAATCTAAGGGCTTAGATCTCCACCTTGTGTAAAAAGGCTGTTCGATCCTGTCTTCTCTGACCCCGCCCTTCTTCTACAGTCCCCAATCCATCTCCTGAGCCTTGGGGGCACTCTGCACATGCTCAGTTTGGTGTGTATTGCTAGAGAACTTTTTTTTTTTTTTTGGGAGGGTGCATGTGATCGGCACAGGAACGATCAGCACTGTCCAGACAGAGGGTCAGGGGTCCTGCAGCCTCATAGGACAGTTAGAGGAGAATGGAAAGTCTACAAGCTTTAACCAAATATTGATATTAGTCACAAGACTGCTGTAACTGCTGATGAGAAAAGGTATTTAGCAGTTTATATTTACTAAAATAATTGCAATTCCATGTTCTGTGTACTGTGGGAGACTAGATATAGTGAATGCAGGGTCACTTTAAACTGGGAGCAAATCAGTTTCCATTGCATGTAAATGTACTAGAAAGGAGCAAGCTGAGAGGTGAAGAGAGTGATGTGACTAGAGGGATGACTGCATCAGTCTCCTGCTGCTCCTTTACTGTACAATCAACAGGCTGGGGGTGAAGAGAGGAAACCACCCAATCCCTACCATAGTCTATAACTGGGAGTGTCATCGGCCAAACACTGCCGTGTAAATCTCAGGACAGGAATGGCAACGGTACCGCTCCTTTGAAAATAAAACAGCTGAAACAGGGCCTGTATTGGTGGACATTTGTCCACTTTAATGAAGCTTATGGGAATGCAGATTTGGCGTGAAGCAGATTAGACGGAGGGATCGCAGGTCAATGAATTCTGATATGGTCGACAGGATCCCAAAGCTCATCAACACAGGATCTAACTTGTATTTTATCTGTCTATGTAGATGTTTGACTGGAGTTCACCCTTAACATTCTGATAACTGCAGTTTGTTCTTCTGTCTGGGAATTAAAGGAAACTGGTGCCCTCATCTCCACTCAAACAGCAATGCGGTGTCCAGGAGTTTCCCCACCGGTCGCAGACA
Organism: Lithobates clamitans; assembly: GCA_037952925.1. Lineage (NCBI taxonomy): Eukaryota > Metazoa > Chordata > Amphibia > Anura > Ranidae > Lithobates > Lithobates clamitans. The sequence goes on along the minus strand of JBBGZY010000587.1, from coordinate 1,017,386 downwards.
TCCTTAGCTGGACTCCTTCCAGGTTCCAGTCTTTGACCATTCTGATTCGCTCTACTTACTCATCGCTTCTCAGCATTTTGGCAAAGATCAAGTGTGATATCTGTTCTTATCAGTTTTTGGGAGGAAGAAAGCTGGTGATGTTAGCTAAGTGGGGCCACCAGCTAGTATGTTCCCAATGTAATAAGGTGGGCACAGTGGGAGGGATCCTTTTCCTCCCTGTTTGAATCTGGCCTGGTACACCAGACTTGTCCCAGGTTGAAGGCAGGACTTTCCCTAGGTGCTAATGTCTTTCTGGTAGGAATGGGCTGTGTATGTCTGGCCAAGGGCTGAGAGGAGCAAGGAGCTTCCAGTGATGTGCTCCCTGGGGCTGGAAAAAAAGACACATTGGAAGTGGTACGCCATTGTGTTTCTTTCACTAGCACCAGAACATGTCACTAATTGCTTTTCTTGCACACGCTTCATGGGCAGGCCTTTTGACTAGTCCAGGGGAAAGTTTTAGGAAGGCCTGCCTTGTTATTGTACTTGACACTTTTTTATTTTTCACTATTTATTCGTGGGCACTTGCACTGCATGTGTTTTTTTGTATTATAATTATTTATGCACAGAGACCAACGGTGCAGATTTTCTGGTGGGCCCTGGTGTTGTATGGAGGTTCTGTGGAATTCAAGTGTTTTACATCTCCTCACCCAGAGGGGTCTCTCTTTGGGTACTTGGCATCTCACCAAGTACTTGGTGGACCAGCATCGGCTGGTCCCTAAGGAGCAGGTCCACCTGGCTTCGGCCTGGATAAACCATACAGTACCTTGTCCCTGTCAGAAACCTTGCCCCATGGGGGGTTCAGGGTTAGAGGCCCTTCCTCTTCGGAGGTTTAGCCACTTCTGTACCCTTTGTGCACGTTTTTTTTTTTTTGTGTGCTGTGATTTCAGAGTTCACTTTTTTTTGTTTGCAGGGGATTCAACAAGCACCACACCGTGAAGCTCCAAAATTTCTCCTGGATTTGAAGGGTGCAGGCTCTTGGGCTTGCCCTGAAAATCTTGGAGTGGAGGGAATGTCAGGTTCTCCACATTCCATGGGGTCTTCCTTCGGGAGAGCCCCACTTAGTACTTGAGAGAACCTTGCTTCAACAGGTCCTCTGAAGAATGGGGCATGCTGGGTTTTGGCCTGGTGGATCATGAGTACATCAGGAGTCTTGAACTCAGGGAGATCAGGGTCCCTTCTCTTTGAAGGAGGACTATGTGTATACCCTGTGCACTTTTTTTTTTTGCATGCTTCACTTTTTGTGTGCTCGCTTTTTTAATGTGTCTGGTGTTAGTTTTGTGCACTTCACAATGGAGCTTAAAAAAAAAAAAAAAAAAAAAAAAGGCGAGAGGCTTTGGGGTCAGTGGGGAGTTTTTGCCGCAGCTAATCAGCCAGATTGTATACACAGAGTGTTGGTGCTCCCAGAGGTGATGTATAACTGCCTCTAAACACCGCAAACTATCCGAAACCCTGCAGCCGTGCAATTTATCCATAGTGGACAGGTGTTGAAGGGTGGGTTGGGATATCATCAAGGTTGGAAAAGTTGATCTCTTGTCTTCTGCTGACACAGTAGTTCACTGGGGAGTAACATAAAGTTTTACTCCAACATGTGTTGAACAGCATGCCAGGTTAAGATCCCTTTCACATGGGGCAGACCATGTCAATCAGATCTGTCTGCTTAGGGGGGGATCTGTCTGCTGATCCCCACTGAGGAGGCAGATGAGAGGTCCCTGTCCGCTTCACTTATGTAAAGTGGACCCAGACACAGCCCGATGTTCTCTATGGGGCGATCAGATGGAAACGAATAGCCTGTCCATTTCCATCCAACTGTCATCTGATCCAATCCTCTAGACGGATGGGGAATAGATCCCCATCCCTCTGTTCTTGGCAGCCCAAATCAGATGCAGGTGTGCAATGGGTGGTCCGATCGGGTCCACCTAAAAAATGGACAGCCAGATCCGGTCAGTCTGCCTGTGTGAAAGGGACCTAAAAAGGGATATCCTGGGATGCCGATCATTAAAAAATAATCCGAAAATGTTAGTGTGTACCCTACTTTAGCCTTAAAATGGATATCTTAATGGACATGCAGCCTTTATTAATGCATTAATATTCTTTAATCCGCCAAATTATTTTTATAAAAACAACATAACAGCATTTTTTTTCTTGGTCCATTCCACAGGGATGGGGGTAGGTTTTGCTAGGAACAGATATCTGCTTCCATTCCGATGTCCCATACTGTCCGAAGGAGCAGATGGGTGTCTGAGAAACGTGTAACATATTGCTGCTCTCACTATCAACTATTAGTGCATTGTGTAAGAACACGTGTTCACTCATGTAATGAGCTTATACTGTATATACAGATATATATCAGTTAGTGCATGGTAACGGGCATATATTACTGTTGGTACTACTCAGTAAAGTATGAAGTCCGTCTTACTTTTACAGTTGTGTTCAAAAGTTTTCATACCCTTGGAGAATTGGAAATATAGAGTATGCACCATTTTTAAAGAAAGCATGAGTGAGCAGGCAAAACCCATTTCCTTTACTTCTTTTGGGATTCATATTCAACTGTCGGTCATAACAGCATAGAGCAACCATAAAACAAAACATGGCAACAAGTAAACAAATGTTCAAAAGTCTGCATTCCCTTAGTGCTTAATACTGTGTATTGCACCCTTTAGCATTAGTGTCAGCGTGCAGTCATTTTTTATAATAGTTGTCTATGATGTCCCAAATTTTTGTAGGTGGTATAGCTGTCCATTGGTCTTGGCAGAATGCCTCCAGGTCATGCAAAGTCTTTGGTCGTCTTGCATGAACCGAACGTTTGAGATCTCCCCAGAGTGGCTCGATGATATTATGGTCAGGAGACTGTGATGGTCACTCCAGAACCTTCACCCTTTTCTGCTGTAACCACTGGAGGGTCAACTTGGCTTTGTGCTTAGGGTCATTGTCATGCTGGAAGGTCCAAAAGTGTCCCATGCACAGCTTTTGTGCAGAAGAATGCAAATTGTCTTCCAGTATTTTCTGATAACATAGCTGCATTCATCTTGCCATCAATTTTCACAGGAATTCTCGTGCCTTTAGAGCTCACACCCCCCCCAAACATCAGTAACCACCATGTTTCACAGTGGGGATGGTATTGTCCCTGTAGGCCTTGTTGACTCCTCTCCCAAAATGGTTGTGCCCTTAAAGCCCTATTTTGGTCTCATTGCTCCAGATTACAGAGTGCCAGAAGCTGTGAGGCGTGTGAAGGTGTTTTCATGCATATTGTAACCGGGCTTTTTTGTGGTATTAGCACAGTAAATTCTTCTTTCTGGCAACTCGACCATGCAGCTCATTTCTGATAAAGTATCTTTATATTGTGCTCCTTGAAACAACTACTTTTTCCAAAACAGCCTGGATTTTCTTTGTATCCCAAACAATTCTTCCGGTAGTTGGGGCTGCAATCTTTCTTGGTCTTCCTGACCTTGGCTTGATATCAAGAGATCCCCAAATTTTCCACTTCCTATTAAGTGATTGAACGGTAATGACTGGCATATTCAAGGCTTTGGATATCTTTTTATATCCTATTCCATTTTTTTAATTCCATTATCTTGTTACGCAGGTATTTTGACAGTTCTTTTCTGCTCCCCATGGCTCAGTATCTAGCCTGCTCAGTGCATCCACGTGAGAACTAACAAACTCATTGACTATTTATACACAGACAATAATTGCAATTTAAAAAGCCACATATGTGGGAAATTCACTGCCATTTTAACCGGTGTGTGTCTGTACCAAGCCCAAACATTCCAGGGTATGGAAACTTTCAATCAGGGTCATTTGGGTGATTTCTGTTATCATTATGTTTTAAAAAGGAGCCAAACAACTATGCGATAATCCATTCATGGACGTTAACATCTCATCAGGAGCGTCTTCTGATGAGAAGGGTTGAAGAAAATCGCCACTGCAATTAGCTAAGGAAGTAGAAAGCCAAACTGGGGTGATTGTTTCCTGTGACACAATACGGCATGCACTGCAGGGGAATGGCATGGATGGATGTCGTCCACGAACGAAGCCTCTCCTAAACCCTTTGCACAAAAAAGTCCGCCTAGAATTTGCCAGGGCCCATGCTGAAAAAGAAGAAGACTACTGGGACTCTGTACTTTGGAGTGATGAGACCAAGATAAATGTTTTTGGAACTGATGGCTTCAAAACTGTATGGCATCGCAAAGGTGAGGAGTACAAACAAAAATGCATGGTGCCTGCAGTGAAACATGGTGATGGAAGTGTCCTCCTGTGGGGCTGTATAAGTGCTGCTGGTGTCGGGGAGCTGCATTTCATTGCTGGTATCATGAATTCACAGATGTACTGCTCTATTTTGAAAGAGAAGATGCTACCATCAGTCCGTGCCCTTGGTCGTCGTACACTTTTTCAACATGACAAAGATCCAAAACACACATCTAGGACCGCTGTTGTATTTCTCAAGAAGGACAGGGTGAAAGTGATTTAGTGGCCATGTATGTCTCCTGATCTGAACCCAATAGAACACCTATGGGGAGTTCTGAATAGACAAGTGGAGCATCACTCTCCATCCAGCATCCAGGCTCTAAAAGAGGTTGTTCTTGAAGAATGGACAAGGTTATTTGTTGCAATATGTCACCAACTTGTTCATTCCATGTTTAGAAGAGTTGCTGTCCTTACAAATCATGGAGGTCATTTTTGCATCAACTAATTTGAGTAAAACTGAAGATTTTATTATTTAATAAGTTATATTATCAAAGCGAAGTTCTACCCAAAAATGGAACTTCCGCTTTAAGTGAAGGTGACCCCCTGACATGCCACATTTGGCATGACATTTTTTTGGGGGGGGATACCCTCTTTTTGGGGGCATCCAGCTCCCACTTCCTCCTGGGGCTCAGTGGAGCCGGAAGGAAGTTCACCTCTCCACACTCCCTCCGTGCAATCTTCTGGGACACGTCACAGGTCCCAGAAGATTGCCCGGCCAATCACTGCACGGCTCGCACATGCACAGTGCGTGCCCGGCTCTGAAGCCACAGCCGAGTGCCTACAGTCACAATGCCGGCGTGGGGGAGAGGAGTGGGGCTTCGTCCAGCGGTCCAGCGATGTGGGGGACCACATCGCTGGACCGTGGGACAGGTGAGTGTCCGATTATTAAAAGTCAGCAGCTACACTTTTTGTAGCTGCTGACTTTTATATGGGTGGAACTCCGCTTTAACCTTACTTTTCATGTAATGAGCTTAACAAATGTTCTATGAAACTCAATTTTGTCAACATTTTGGAAATTGTTCTTGTGTTCATTGAGATATTGATTAATATCTTTTCAAAAGGGGTGTACTCATTTATGCTGAGCACTGTATTTTCTTAATTTACGCTTTTAGATGTAGATCTGTTGACGGCTTGGAAATACCTTGTCTAGTTGTCTAACGATGTAACTGGAATGTGGTGTCATGAGCTATTTGATTAAAGGATACGTTTTTGCATTAGTCCAGCATTAACCACTTACCAACCGGCCCATAGCCAAATGACGGCTGCAGGGAGGTTGGATAACTCTGGGAGGGCGTACTATGACGTCCTCCCAGAATTCCCCTCCCGCGCGCCCCCTGGGGCGCGCACCCGAACACATCCGTGACCGCCGGGTCCAGAGGACATGGCGCATCACGGATCCCGGTAAATGGCCGCTGATCGCGGCCGTTTACCATGTGATCGCACCGTCAAATGATGGCGCGATCACATGTAAACAGACCGGCGTCATCTGATGACGCTGGTTCCTCTCCTCCCCTCCCGTGTACCGATCGGTACACTGTAAGCGGGGAGGGGGATGGATGGATGTCTGCAGCGCTGTGGGCTGTATGTGTAGTGCCCACAGTGCTGCACAGAGACATCCAGCCATCCATCCATCCATGCTCAGCCATCCCCACTATACTGCAATGCTGTGCAATACTCTGCAATACCCCCACAATACTCTGCAATGCTGTGCAATACTCTGCAATACCCCCACAATACTCTGCAATGCTGTGCAATACTCTGCAATGCCCCCACAATACTCTGCAATGATGTGCAATACTCTGCAATGCCCCCACAATACTCTGCAATGCTGTGCAATACTCTGCAATACCCCCACAATACTCTGCAATGCTGTGCAATACTCTGCAATACCCCCGCCATACTCTGCAATACCCCCGCCATACTCTGCAATGCCCCCGCCATACTCTGCAATGCCCCCGCCATACTCTGCAATGCCCCCGCCATACTCTGCAATACCCCCGCCATACTCTGCAATGCCCCCGCCATACTTTGCCATGCCCCCGCCATACTCCGCCATGCCCCGCCATACTCCGCCATGCCCCGCCATACTCCGCCATGCCCCGCCATACTCCGCCATGCCCCGCCATACTCCGCCATGCCCCGCCATACTCCGCCATACTCCGCAATACCCCGCCATACTCCGCAATACCCCGCCATACTCCGCAATACCCCGCCATACTCCGCAATACCCCGCCATACTCCGCAATACCCTGCCATGCTGAGCCATGCTCAGCTGTACTCGCCCTCTGTATGTGGCCAGGCTGTGGAAGTCTCACACATGTGGTATCGCCGTACTCAGGAGGAGCAGGGGAATCTATTTTGGAGTGTCATTTTTGGTATGTACATGTTATGTGGTAGAAATATTGTATAAATGGACAACTTTGTGTTAAAAAAAAAAAAAAAGCGTTTTAACCACTTCCCGCCCGCCGGCCGTCATACAACGTCCTTGACTTTGTGCGGAGATATCTGAATGATGGTTGCAGCTACAGGCATCATTCAGATATCAGCTTTTTCAGCCGGCGATTCCCTACACCATGAGAACGATCATAGCGGCTGTTCCACTGCTTGATCGTTCTTACGGGAGGCGAGAGGGGATGTCCCCCCCTCCCGCGCTTCTACTGACTCACCGCTACGATCGAAGCCAGGATTTTTTTTTTTTTTTTTTTTTATTTCAGGCTTCCCAGCCTAGAGGTGAGATGTGGGGTCTTATTGACCCCATATCTCACTGTAAAGAGGACCTGTCATGCCATATTCCTATTACAAGGATGTTTATATTCCTTGTAATAGGAATAAAAGTGGTCAAAAATTTTTTTTTTTGGAAAAAAGCATCAAACTAAAATAAATAAAGTAAAATGAGCAATAAAAAAAAAATAAAATTTTTTAAAGCGCCCCTGTCCCTGCGTGCTCGCATGCAGAAGCGAACGCATACGTAAGTCCCGCCCACATATGAAAACGGTGTTCAAACCACACATGTGAGGTATCGCTGCGATCGGTAGAGCGAGAGTAATAATTTTGGCCCTAGACCTCCTCTGTAACTCAAAACATGTAACCAGTAAAACATTTTTAAGCGTCGCCTATGGGGATTTTTGAGTAGCAAAGTTTGGCGCCATTCCACAAGCGCGTGCAATTTTGAAAGGTGACATGTTGGGTATCTGTTTACTCGGCGTATCTTCATCTTTCACATTATGCAAAAACATTGGGCTAACTTTACTGTTTTGGTTTTTGTAAAGCACAAAACAGTTTTTTTTCCAAAAAAAACGCGTTAAAAAAATTGCTGCGCAAATACCGTGCGAGATAAAAAGTTGCAATGACCGCCATTGTATTCTCTAGGGTCTTTGCTAAAAAAACATATATAATGTTTTGGGCTTCTATGTAATTTTCTAGCTAATAAATGATGATTTTTACATGTAGGAGAGAAATGTCAGAATTGGCCTGGGTGCTCCAGAACACCTGAAGGTGCTCCCCTGCATGTTGGGCCTCTGTATGTGGCCACGCTGTGTAAAAGTCTCACACATGTGGTATCGCCGTACTCGGGAGTAATAGCAGAATGTGTTTTGGGGTGTAATTTGTGGTATGCATATGTGGTGTGTGAGAAATAACCTGCTAATATGACAATTTTGTGGGAAAAAAAAAAGTAAAAAAAAAACCTTGATTTTGCAAAGAATTGTGGGGAAAAAATGACAACTTCAAAAAACTCACCATGCATCTTTCTAAATACCTTGGAATGTCTTCTTTCCAAAAAGGGGTCATTTGGGGGGTATTTGTACTTTTCTGGCATGTTAGGGTCTCAAGAAATTAGATAGGCCGTCAGTACTTCAGGTGTGATCAATTTTCAGATATTCGCACCATAGCTTTTGGACTCTATAACTTTCACAAAGACCAAATAATATCCACCGATTTGGGTTAATTTTACCAAAGATATGTAGCGGTATAAATTTTGGCCAAAATATATGAAGAAAAATTACTAATTTGCAAAATATTATAACAGAAATGAAGAAAAATGTATTTTTTTACAGATTTTTCGGTCTTTTTTCTTTTACGGCGCAAAAAATAAAGAACCCAGCGGTGATTAAATACCACCAAAAGAAAGCTCCATTTGTGTGAAAAAAAGGACAAAAATTTCATATAGATACAGTGTTGCATGACTGAGTAATTGTCATTCAAAATGTGAGAGCACCAAAAGCTGAAAATTGGTCTGGTTAGGAAGGGGGTTTAAGTGCCCAGTTGTCAAGTGGTTAATAAATATTTTTAAACAAATATTTTTCCTGTATGTCACAATGAGTAGTTTTCTAAAATTTGCCATAAAAATAATTTTAGCTACAGTATATATCGTGCGTTTAAAAAAGTGGAAGCTGCATGTAATATGTGCAGAAAATTGTCCTTCGTTCTCCTCTAGAAAATAAAAAAAAGGTTAGATTCCCTTCTGCACAGTTCTGATTTGTAGGGAAGTTGCATAATGACATTCATTTTTTCATATTTATGTGCTATTACTATAATTGCCCATTCACCAATTTTCTATTATATAAATGTACTAACCTTGAAATCTCAGGGTTTTATGACAATTACAAGAGCTTGGCAATATGCCTCACACTGCTTTTTTAACAAGCTATTTAATTTATGCATATACTCATTAACAAACAAGTCACGTAGTTGTGCAATAAGACCTTTAAAAATTCAAACCTAATCCACCAGAACATAAATAAGTTATTTCCAGGATTTGTCTGTATTCTGTATACTTTTTGTGAAAACAAAAAAATAATAATGTTTACTCAAAGCGTCCAATTATTTGAATTCTAAATATAAAATATAGGAGCATGTTACTGTGCCTCGTGTGTAAGAATAAACTTAATGGATGGTGCCTATTGGCAATAGTAATCAATCAGCTGATATTTTTCTAACGCAGGTAAGAAAATAAATGAAAGAGGCAGACTGGATGTTGTGGCTTAAATAGATGGTTTTAATACGTGAACTACATAGGTAAGAAATGTTATTAAGGGGGGCTAAAGTCTTGTTGACATTGAGGCAGTCATTGGGTGCTTGATAGGCTGTTCCAAACCCTGCTAAGCACCTCACAAGCTACGGGTGGGAATAAGTAAACTGAGCTTAAAAGGGTCCATTCACACATCAGTGACAACCAGGCAAGGTGGTGCAGTGTGGTGGACATACTGTATGTTTATGTGACATTTGGACTGTAGCTGCCTATAGATTGTAATGCTTGAGTGTTTTAATCTAGGGCCCCACACTCCCCAATAAAACAGTGGCAATGCAGCTTCAATAAAGCCTAATGCCTAGTACACAGGATCAGAAAATGACTAAAGCAATTTTAAAACAATCGTGTGATAATCTAAACATTAGTACACAGCTTTCGAGAGGCGATCACGACAGTTTATCTGACATTATCAGAAGGGACAAAAACAAAAATGTTTCTAATACGATACCAGAATGCACTGTTTTCGTTTAATCAGTACAGTATTCATCCGAAAAAAATCGGAAGAGCAAGACCACGCATGCTCAGAAAAGAAAGAATACATTTCATCACCTCCTGAAGTTGTATTCTGTCGTACGAGAATTTCTGAACATTCATCCGATTATTCGTAAAGGCAGAAGGTTTTTTATCTTAAGGTATTCTATGCCTTAAGATAAAAAGCCTTCTGTGAGTAGCAGCCGCCCCAGCACCCCCTAATACTTACCTGAGCCCCATCTCTGTCCAGCGATGTCCATGAATCCCTCGGCCGTCTAGGACTCTCCCTCCTGATAGGCTCATACACAGCAGCGACACCATTGGCTCCCGTGGCTGTCAATCAACGTCAGTTAGCCAATCAGGGGAGAGAGGGGCGGGGCAAAATGGCAGCTCCATGTCTGAATGGACACACGGAGCTGCAGCTCAGCTCGGGTGCCCCCCATAGCAAGCTGCTTGCTGTGGGGGCACTCCACAGGAGGGAGGGGCCAGGAGCAGCAAAGGGGCACGGGAAAGAGGAGGATCGGGGCTGCTCTGTGCAAAACCACTGCACAGAGCAGGTAAGTATAACATGTTTGTAAACTCTCGTTTTAAAAAAAACAATCACTTTAAGGCCTTTTTTTTAGCCAAAGCCCCTGAACTCAACTCAATAAAAGCCTATGTGTCCATGCACACATACAGTAGGCGTTTACCAGAGTTTAGGAGCAGTTAAACGTCCCTCTCCTGAACACAGTAGAATCATGTTCAGGAGAGGAATGTTTTCGCCTGTAAATGCACCTAAGCGCTAGTTGCGTTTAGCACTTGGGTGTTTATTCATTTCAATGGCAAGTATTCTGGTCAATTAACCGAATAAGCATTCATGTGCTAAACGCGGTACCATGTTTACACACGTTTTTGCCGCGCTTAGTGTTTTTCAGCTGCCACGTCTAGGGGAGTTCCAGTGTACATGTAGACTTAGAAGTAAGATTGTAGTTAACTGTTTGAACAATGTTTTTGGTTATGATAACTTTTTTACATTAAAAGTTAAACTTTTTAAAGTGTGTCTTTTTTGTTTCCTTTGCTACAGGCCGCGTCTTGTTTCAGTGTTCAGTAGCAACAATGGGCATCAAAGGGCTTCAGAGTTTTGTGCAGAATTCCTGTCCCGGAGCCTGCAGTATGGTCAACCTAAAGTCAATGGCTAACAGGCACAAATCTGCTCATCCAGAATCAACTCCTACCATTGTTGTGGATGCGATGGGCTGCTTGCGCACGTGGTACACACCAAATGATTGGATACATGGGGGCCAGTGGAAGGAATATCTCTCCAGCTTAGAATGCTTTATTGCAACCTTTGAGAAGGCTGGTATTAAGCTTGTATTTTTCTTTGATGGTGTCATAGAGCAAAAGAAGAGGGCAGAATGGACTAAGCGACGGCTGCGCGACAACACTGAAATTGAGAAAATCTTCAGTTTTTTAAAAGCTAACAGGCAGCAGCCTGGCAGAAATAAGTTTTTTATTCCTTCAGGAATAACTACTTTTACGCGATTTGCTTTGAAGGCGCTAAACCAGCACATCATCTGCACACAGGTTGAAGGTGACTATGAAGCAGCTGCGTATGCTTTGCAACACAACTGTCTTGGAATTTTAGGGGAGGATAGTGACTATATAATCTTTAACACTGCCCCATATTTTTCCATCAACAAACTTCGCTTAGACAGTCTTGTCACATTAATGTATTCAAGGGAACATGTATGTGAGGAGCTTAGAATCCGTATTTCAGATCTACCTCTTCTGGCATGTCTGCTTGGCAATGACGTAGTTCCAGAGAACTGTGTGGATGGTTTGCAGAAAAAATGCGCAGCCTCCTATCACTCCCAGACTAAAGAAGGTAATAGGAGGGCTTTTGTTATTAGGGCTGTTGCTTCTTTTATTTCAAGTATACAGCACAAGCCACATGGCCTTGAAGAGGTACGAAAAATGTTACCACCGAGATTTGATATGGAATTGCTGCAGAAAGGAATAGAATCTTATATTCTGCCAGAGCAAATGTCCCCTTGGGTTATCCAGGAGTCTTACCTTTATGACAATACATACAAGAAAGAAACAACTGTGTGCCAGGATCGGGAAATTGTTGAGGTAATTCATTATAATATATAAATTATATTTAAACTCAACACAAATGTAATATATGGTAGCTTACCAGTTCTTAGACGTGCTGGCTGCATTCGTTTTCTATTTCCAGGTTTTTCTTTTGATTATCAACTGATGATCTTGTTAGTAACATGTTTCCTAGGGTGACAATCACTCACTGTAGAAGCAGCCTTGTCACCCTAGGAAAGACTACTAAAACTTGCACTTCCCATTTTCTCCATGACATAAAGTGTGTTTAGGGGCGCCTAGTACAAGCTTCCTTTTCCTTGTAATACATTTATTTGTTAGGAACAACACATGCAGTCCACGTGTTTCAGGGGAAAGGACTCCCCCTTCTTGAGGGCTATTGAGGCTAGTGTGTTTTAGCAGCATGTATGCATCAATCTGGCTTTATACATGCCTTTAGAACATGCCAGCCCCAATCCACGCTCAGTTCTGGCTTGTCATTTAATCCAATTTGCATTACAAATTGTTACTTTTGCCCTGAAGAACCAATTAACACATATTCTCTGCACTTATCAAACAAAATGTGTTCAATGGTACAAACTAAAAGTAGAGGGGTGGGCGAGGGCAGGGATTTCAACTAAAAGAAGAGGAATCGGCACAAGGGACACATCCTACTGACTAAGATATGTCCCTTGTGTTGATTTGTCTGTTTATAATTTTAGCTACACTTAAGTTTTAAGGAAGCCTATCTTGATTGGTCAGCCCAGGATGATTAATCCCAGCACTAACACATGCTGAGAACGTACATGTAATGTGTTTGTAACCCTAAAAAAACTAAGATTCTTTTCCTTTAAGGCATGAAAAACAACACACTGCTTGTGCTGTCTAATTCTTCTCTTTCTAACTGTTAATAAATCTGGTGGATCCTGGCAGTTCCTATGTCCCCCCCCCCCCGCCTTTTGGTGACTACGATAATCATGGCTGCTGAGCCTTGATTACCCCCCCCGTCAGCATGAGAGTGCTTTCCTCCCAGCCCCTCCCGCCTCTATTCATAATGCAGCACATATCAATGTATCCCAAGCAGATATGCTGCCATTACAAAAGTGTGTTTGTTTAAAATGAAAAGGCAAAATGCCAAAATGACACTGCAGCCATGTGGTCACGTGATCTCCCTATGCTGGCTGGCCCCGATCTATGGAGAGAAGCGGGAGGGGCCAAGATTCCCCTGTGATGTCAACCAGCCAGCAGAGGGGAATCTCGGCCCCTCCCGCTTCTCTCCATAGATCGGGGCCGGCCAGCACAGGGGGATCATGTGACCGCATCACTGCATTGTCAGAAAAGGTATTTAGCCTTTTAATTTCTAACAAACACACTTTTGTTAATGGCAGGACACCTGCATGGGATACATGTAAAGTCACTATATTTGCCTTTCGAGCGCTGAGCCCTTGGAGGAGAAGCTGTGCACTTTCTTTTACGCGTACATTTGCGTCCCTTGTACTGGGGTCTGTCAGGACTGGAGAAGTCACTTTCTGCCCTGAAAAATTCCTGACGATTCGGAGGGTTTCTGGACCTCCTAGAGCGGGAGTGTGAGCGGCCGGGGCTGAAACGGACAAAAAGGCATGCTCGTCAGGGCACTCTTTTCTCCCGCATCTTCTTACTTACCCAGAGTTGGCCCTTACCAGTGCGGTGGTCTTGGTTGTGTGGCAGTAGGCTCATGCTGGTGGAAGTACTGAAAGGTGCAAAGGGGACTGCATGGCAACAGAGAAGGAAAATAATAAGAGAGAAAGAGAGGGAAACACACATACATACATATACGCACATTTTCTTTTTGAAAATAACAATTTTTAGCCAAAAAATCTGGGCAGAGAGCCTTCCATCCCCCACCATATAGCCATCCTGCTATCCCTATCCCTGGATACTCTTCTGCAGAGATACAGTTTGTCCTGCTGCCAGAAATCATAAGCCATCCATCCATTTTTGTATCTCTGCCCTTTTAAATAGGGCGCCTTAAAAGTAGCTCCGCCCCCCCTGCCTTCATCCTCCTATTCAGGAGGTCCATACCATCCGAGGGAAGCCTTTTCCCTCTTCCAAGATGAGCGCCGCGGCTTCATGGCACATCACGTTGAAGACCACCGTACATGCGCAGAATGGCGGCAACGCTCGTGAGCAAACAAACAAAAAGATAGGGGAGCTGCGCGTGAGCCCCAGGGACCCACAAAGAGGGAGACCAGCATAAGGGCCCCCTCCCCCCTTAGTACTTATACATTGTAAATGAAAAATTACAACCCTGGTGACATTCCAACTATATAAGATGAAAGTACAGACCTGAAACGAGTTCCATGGAGAGACACAGACGCCATGCAGTCCCAGCTGCTAAATCCGGATGCCACAGCAGGCCTGCCACAAGAGGGATAATGTCTCTGATTAGAGAACACCACGGCCCTAAAAGACCACCAGAAGGGGCTCCCCAGCTTGTTGGTGCGTTTAGCAGCCTAAGATGTGGGACCGCGCTTGGGAGAGGCTGAACCCAAATGGACTCCGACATAGTCGGCAGGTAAGAGCTTATCCTGATTGTAACGGTCTGTAGGTGTTGATCTTTGAGGACAAAAAGGAGAATGGGTGAGGTAGCTCTCAGTCAGAATCTTATAGAGCTAAACAGATCCTGTGGGTGGATATAGGGGCGGAGCTATATCATAGGTATGCTGCCATGTTGGCGTCAGGAAAGCATGCTTGTTGTACTCACGGTGGAACCCAAGTGGCTATTCGTGCGCATTGTGTAAAAAGGCTGTTTGATTCTGTCTTCTCTGATTTTCCCCTTTAGCCACAGTTCCCAAACCATCTACTCATAGAACAGAGCCTTGCTAGAGAGTTTTTTTTTTTTCTTGGAAGAGTGCATGTGATCAGCACAGGGCCAATCAGCACTGTCCAGACAGAGGGTCAGGGGTCCTGCAGCTTAGGACAATCATAGTTTCATAGTCGGTAAGGTTGAATAAATACACCAGTTCAATCTGTGTAGGTGTATGTGTGTCAATGTTGATAATCGTTTCCAATAACCCTGTATGTTGTTGGGAGAATATAAACTCCTCCTACAGCCTTTTACCAGTGCTCTGCTGGATACTGATAGAAGTCACAAGACTGCTATATACTACTGATAAGAAAAGGTATTTAGCAGTTTATATTTACTAAAACAATTGCATTTCCAAGTTATGTGTACTGTGGGAGATCAGATATAGTGAATGCAGGGTCCTGGGTTTAGTAACACTTTAAAAAAATAGAGTTCAATATTACTTTAAAGTACAGATACTCCTCGTTTAATGACTTACCTGTTTAACGACCACTCGGACTTACGACCAGCTCTCCCGACCCGAACGACACGCTATACATTGTACAGTACAGAATTCTCATTTGTGTTCTGTACTTATGCAAATTAAAACAACGTTATTGAGCTGGAGTTTTGTGTTTAGACGTTTTTTTTTTTTATAATACAGTACAGTAGTTAAGAATTCTTAAAATATTGATTACTTGTGACTCCTCGTTTAACAACCAATTTGTTTAACGACCTGGTCGTTGGAACGGAACCTGAGGTGTACCTGTATAACCAAACCTAAGAGAGTAAATGCATACTTCCCAACTTTTTGAGATGGGAATGAGGGACACCTGTCAGCAAAAGTTTACAGGCATAGGACACACCCCTTGCCACGCCCCCCTTAAAGGAGAATTGTACAAAAAAACAAATTTGGTTAAACCCACAAGTCCTTTTTTTACCACTACTATTCCTTTATATTGGCTTTTGGAATTTACAAATGCAGCAATTTAGAAATCAGATGAAAGGTTTAGCCCTGGAAAACACTTTTTGCTAGATAAAAAGTGCATTTTATATACAACTATATAGATCAGACCAAAATGAGGGACAAATGAGGAGGAATGAGGGAGAGAGGGACATTGCTCGAAATCAGGGACAGTCCCTTGTAATCAGGGACAGTTGGGAGCTATGGTAAATGTAATATATTTCAGCTTACAGTTTGCATTTGTTATCTTTTTTTTTCAAGCTAAGAACATTTTCAGCAAATACAGAAAATATCTGGTGATTTTTCCAGAAATACAATGTCTTTGTCACTTCCTGTGAGCCAAAGAATATCTTTCTTTCCTGGTTGTATTCTGTAAACTATCAATTGCCCTACCCTTATGTAATGGAGATGAAGAGATATGAATATGTTTGTAGTCCATATCAGGAAAGCAGCCTAGGATGACAATCATGGCTCCCTTCTTAGATACAGTGGAGTAGTGACGTAGCCACCCAGGGACAGAAATTGCGTTATTTTCAGGATTGCCAGGTAAAATAAAGCAAAAGAAGCTGTAAAAAGAAAACAAATGGAGCCACCACACTGAGTACTAGTAAGCTGCAACATATTCCTTTTTTAGTATTGGAAATTGTATGAGTGTTGCCTCACATAATAGGGAATTAACAGAAGTTAATGAAGTACCATCATCCAAATTAATATGGAAAAACAAAACAAGAAGGGTCTATCGGGACAGTTGTTGCAGCTGACCATGGATATGTACCCATCGAGTAGATTTGTACTGGACTATCTCGTTACTGATACACAGACAATTTTTAATATAAAAATATAAATTTTAATACATATAAACAAATATATACACAGAGCAGGAAATAAAATTCAACCACAGACAACTACTAATGGGGTCACCCGGGAGACAAAGTTGATATAGACAGATTGATCCTCTACTAGTTTTGCGGATTGAAACCACTTCCTCAGGAGGAGCTGTCTATAAAAAAGAAAATACAATAAAATATACAGTAATAGTGTCATCAGAAACATATTATACAGCAAACATTATGGTAAAGAGAACTGCTCACCCAGAAAACATATTTTATTGTATTTTCTGTTTTATAGACAGCTCCTCCTGAGGAAGCGGTTTCAATCCGCAAAACTAGTAGAGGATCAATCTGTCTATATCCCACATCAACCTTGTCTTTTGGGTGACCCCATTAGTAGTTGCCTGTGGTTGAATTTTATTTCCTGCTCTGTGTATATATTTGTTTATATGTAATAAAATTTATATTTTTATATTAAAAATTGTCTGTGTATCAGTAACGAGATAGTCCAGTACAAATCTTCTCGATGGGTACATATCCATAGTCAGCTACAGCAACTGTCCCGATAGACCCTTCTTGTTTTTTGTTTTTTGGTATTGGGTTTAGATACACTTTAAGCTGATTGTGCAGTGACTTGAACCTTTTTCTTTACTTTTATTGGTGAAGTGCCTCTCCAAAGACAACTGATTATACTGGATTCAGCAAAAGAGTTCTCTTTCTCAGAAAACTCAATAGCCAAGCGGAAGTTAAACAGTTAAGAATTATTTCTGTTTGATTGCTGAAGATTGATCGACACCGATTCACAGACATGTATAAGTAAAGGTTGAGGAAACACCCTTACTTCCCCTAGTCAGTCATATCTGACAGGTGATGAAGCATGTTGCAAATGTCTTTCATGTCTTTACAGGTATGACAGTTTAACAGATTAACAGGCACTGGTGGTTAAAGGTAGATGAAATCCACATGAAGGCAAAAAAAAAAAAAGCAGCGAATCAATAATTCAACCTTTTGTGACAAAGCTTTTGTGAATCAGATTCCACATAACACGCACACACTGAGCTGGAATTCCCATTACTTCGGGGAGGCAGTGCACTCATGTAGGTCCCTTCATGTTTATAGACTGTGAAACTTTATTGGATTCAATGGGAGCAAAGCTGGGTATTCTGTGCCGTGGACTACAGGCTTCTTCATTGGACACAAGACACGGGGTCACGAGTAGATGGTTCTTGTAAAACACTTTTTAAAAGCAAATGAAATTTTATGTTAATAATCCACTTGACATCATAACTCCTAAAACACGGACTGGATGATTGATTTGGATTACATTTAAAATCAAATGATTGCAAAACAAAGCAGCTCTGCTTATGCCTTTTGGTTCTTTAAGCTGAATATATTTATGTAAGTATACCCATAGAGAGTAAATAGATTTTTAAGATTTTTATTAGAGGTTTTCATCTTACAATAAGTACATCCATAAAATAATAACATAGAAAAATAAAATGGACAGTAGAACCAATAATTGCACTATAGGAACAGTAGAATTACAAGGTTAATATTTTGCACTTAGTGACTGTAAACCCTCACCTTGTATAACAACTCTTGCAGTTTAAAATAGAATTTAAAGAGGAACTGCAGTCTGCTCACATAATTTGTAATAAAAACATCTTTGCCATTCTGAAGCTTCCCTCCAACCACTTTGCATATTATTTTATATGTACTGCGATTCTGTACTTGTCAAATATGCTGCAGAAATCTCCCTTCACTGAGTCTGCTCTGTTCACTTCCTGGATTTACACAGACACACCTCCAGCCCTGCAGCTCTCATTTGCCCTCTTATGACTACTCCCCCCTCTCTTCCTGGCAAACTCTCCCAAAAGTGAGAGAGAGAGAGAGCTATACATGATGTCATAGCCTAGGCTTTTTTCCAGACAAGAAACAGGAAGTGGGCTGTTACTGGCAGAAAAAAATGTTTTACTATCCAAAGTTAAAACAACAAGGGCCGAAGATTTAATAGATGTAAAGATGAAAAATGACTGAAGTTCCGCTTTAACCACTTCACCCCCGGAAGGTTTTACCCCCTTCCTGACCAGAGCACTTTTTACAATTCGGCACTGCGTCGCTTTAACTGCTAATTGCGCGGTCATGCAATGCTGTACCCAAACGAAATTTGCGTCCTTTTCTTCCCACAAATAGAGCTTTCTTTTGATGGTATTTGATCACCTCTGCCGTTTTTATTTTTTGCGCTATACACGGAAAAAGACCGAAAATTTTGAAAAAAAATGATATTTTCTACTTTTTATTCTAAAAAAAATCCAATAAACTCAATTTTAGTCATACATTTAGGCCAAAATGTATTCGGCCACATGTCTTTGGTAAAAAAAATGTCAATAAGTGTATATTTATTGGTTTGCGCAAAAGTTTTAGCGTCTACAAACTAGGGTACATTTTCTGTAATTTACACAGCCTTTAATTTATGACTGCCTATGTCGTTTCTTGAGGTGCTAAAATGGCAGGGCAGTACAAAACCCCCACAAATGACCCCATTTTGGAAAGTAGACACCCCAAGGAATTTGCTGAGAGGCATGTTGAGCCCATTGAATATTCATTTTTTTTGTCCCAAGTGATTGAATAATGACAAAAAAAAAAAAAAAATTACAAAAAGTTGTCACTAAATGATATATTGCTCACACAGGCCATGGGCATATGTGGAATTGCACCCCAAAATACATTTAGCTGCTTCTCCTGAGTACGGGGATACCACATGTGTGGGACTTTTTGGGAGCCTAGCCGCGTACGGGGCCCCGAAAACCAATCACTGCCTTCAGGATTTCTAAGGGCGTACATTTTTGATTTTACTCCTCACTGCCTATCACAGTTTCGGAGGCCATGGAATGCCCAGGTGGCACAAACCCCCCCCAAATGACCCCATTTTGGAAAGTAGACACCCCAAGCTATTTGCCGAGAGGCATGGTGAGTATTTTGCAGCTCTCATTTGTTTTTGAAAATAAAGAAAGACGAGAAAAACATTTTTTTTTTCTTTTTTCAATTTTCAAAACTTTGTGACAAAAAGTGAGGTCTGCAAAATACTCACTATACCTCTCATCAAATAGCTTGGGGTGTCTACTTTCCAAAATGGGGTCATTTGGGGGGGGGGGGTTTGTGCCACCTGGGCATTCCATGGCCTCCGAAACTGTGATAAGCAGTGAAGAGTGAAATCAAAAATTTACGGCCTTAGAAAGCCTGAAGGCGGTGCTTGGTTTTCGGGGTCCCGTACGCGGCTAGGCTCCCAAAAAGTCTCACACATGTGGTATCCCCGTACTCAGGAGAAGCAGCTAAATGTATTTTGGGGTGTAATTTCACATATTCCCATGGCATGTTTGAGCAATATATCATTTAGTGACAACTTTGCGCTAAAAAAAATAAAAAATTGTCTCTTTCCCGCAACTTGTGTCACAATATAAATTATTCCATGGACTCAACATGACTCTCAGCAAATAGCTTGGGGTGTCTACTTTCCAAAATGGGGTCATTTGGGGGGGGTTTTGAACTGTCCTGGCATTTTATGCACAACATCTAGAAGCTTATGTCACACATCACCCACTCTTCTAACCACTTGAAGACAAAGCCCTTTCTGACACTTATTGTTTACATAAAAAAATTTTTTTTTGCAAGAAAATTACTTTGAACCCCCAAACATTATATATATTTTTTTAAAGCAAATGCCCTACAGATTAAAATGGTGGGTGTTTCATTTTTTTTTTCACACAGTATTTGCACAGCGATTTTTCAAACGCATTTTTTGGGGAAAAAACACACTTTTTTACATTTTAATGCACTAAAGCACACTATATTGCCCAAATGTTTGATGAAATAAAAAAGATGATCTTAGGCCGAGTACATGGATACCAAACATGACATGCTTTAAAATTGCGCACAAACGTGCAGTGGCGACAAACTAAATACATTTTTAAAAGCCTTTAAAAGCCTTTACAGGTTACCACTTTAGATTTACAGAGGAGGTCTACTGCTAAACTTACTGCCCTCGATCTGACCTTTGCGGCGATACCTCACATGTATGGTGCAATTGCTGTTTACATTTGACGCCAGACCGACGCTTGCGTTCGCCTTAGCGTGAGAGCAGGGGGGACAGGGGTGCTTTTTTTTTTTTTTTTATATTTATTATTATTATTATTATTTTTTTATCTTATTTTTAAACTGTTCCTTTCATTTTTTTTTTTTTTTTAATCATTTTTATTGTTATCTCAGGGAATGTAAATATCCCCTATCATAGCAATAGGTAGTGACAGGTACTCTTTTTTGCAAAAATTGGGGTCTATTAGACCCTAGATTTCTCCTCTGCCCTCAAAGCATCTGACCACTTCAAGATCAGTTTCTTAGGCCATAGAGATGTTTGGAGCCACTCTGGTCTCTGATCAGCTCTATGGTCAGCTGGCTGAATCACCGGCTGCATTTTCAGGTTCCCTGTTGAGACAGGAGAGCAGAGAAAAACACGGAAGACGTTGGGGGGGGGGCATTCCCTCCCACTGCTTGTAAAAGCAGTCTAGAGGCTAATTAGCCGCTAGGATTGCTTTTACATGAAAGCCGACCGCTGGCTGAAAAGAATGATACCAAGATGATACCTAAACCTGCAAGCATCATTCTGGTATAACCACTCAAAGTCGTGAATGGTGTACCTTAAGACAAAAAAATGGTTAACAATAAAGCACAGTAAACGGTAAGGTATAAATAATTGCATACCTGAAAAGCAAACATGATAAAACATAATAACAATAAAACATTGCAGAATAGAATACAGTAAAAAAAGAGCAGAACAATAGAGAGAGAGAATAGAGAGAGAGAGAGAACAATAAAACGACAACTATTTTTTTTTTATTTTATATTTTTGTATGTGTTTTTTTTTTTTTTTTTTTTTACACTTTTTTTTGTAACTAACTTTTATAACGTTAACCGGTTCCAGGTTCGGGTCTCTCAAAATGCGATGGCATCTTGGGAGACCCTGTGAAAGTGTGCCTAGTCTGTGCAATGCTGTACCCTACGCTAATAGTCAACTAGTGCATGGTAGCGTTCAAAACATTCACCAATGCAAAGACCAGGATTGTCAGGACAGGAGGGACAATAATAGCGGGTGTCACGCCTATATCCTCGCTTGCTGCAGACACGACATCTTTTTTGGGGGGGTTCGTTGGGTAGGGGTACTCGGGAGGACATAAAAATGCCTCTCATGCAGCCGACTGCATTTGGTTGGGGATGTGAATGGGGGAAGTACGGACACTGCAGAAGCGGTGGGTTCCCAATTAGGATTGGTGAATGCAGCAGGAAGGGCACTATGGGCACGACGGGCCTGTGTTTGTCTTTTTGGTGGCAGCGGGACACTACTTGTGCTTGCCACCTCACCAGCTTGAACTGCACTTATGGGACTCGCAACGTCACCACGTGTTACTGCAGTGCTGGTTTGACTACAACCGGGGTGTACTAGGCCGCTGGCGCTTGCCAGTTCACCAAAACACTACCAAAAAAACTGTTAGCGATCGCAGGGATCAGGCCTGACTCTGCGAACGCTGCAGTTATGCGGTTAGTGTTTTGTAAGTGACAGTGATCGATCGATACTGCACTTGGGTGGGCTGGGCTGGGCCGGGCGGAGGGGCAAAACGCAGGTGCTAGCAGGTATCTGGGCTGATCCCGCTAACACTGCGTTTGTGGGAACCCTAAACTGCTGGGGACGCTAGTATAGATCTGATCAGATCAGATATTGATCCGATCAGATACTATACCACTAAGGGAGGCGTATGCTGCGTGCGTGGGTGTTAGCGGTACTGGCGCTAATCTGACACTGCCTGGGGCTGGTGCTTGCCAGTTCACCAAAACGCTACCAAAAAAACTGTTAGCGGTCGCAGGGATCAGGCCTGACTCTGCGAACGCTGCAGTTATGCGGTTAGTGTTTTGTAAGTGACAGTGATCGATTGATACTGCACTTGGGTGGGCTGGGCTGGGCCGGGCGGAGGGGAAAAACGCAGGTGCTAGCAGGTATCTGGGCTGATCCCGCTAACACTGCGTTTTTGGGAACCCTAAACTGCTGGGGACGCTAGTATAGATCTGATCGGATCAGATATTGATCCGTTCAGATACTATACCACTAAGGGAGGTGTACGGTGCGTGCGTGGGTGTTAGCGGTACTGGCGCTAACCTGATGCTGCCTGGGGCTGGTGCTTGCCAGTTCACCAAAATGCTACCAAAAAAACTGTTAGCGATCGCAGGGATCAGGCCTGACTATGCGAACGCTGCAGTTATGCGTTTAGTGTTTTGTAAGTGACAGTGATCGATCGATACTGCACTTGGGTGGGCTGGGCCGGGCGGAGGGGCAAAACGCAGGTGCTAGCGGGTATCTGGGCTGATCCCGCTAACACTGCGTTTGTGGGAACCCTAAACTGCTGGGGACGCTAGTATAGATCTGATCAGATCAGATATTGATCCGATCAGATACTATACCACTAAGGGAGGCGTATGCTGCGTGCGTGGGTGTTAGCGGTACTGGCGCTAATCTGACACTGCCTGGGGCTGGTGCTTGCCAGTTCACCAAAACGCTACCAAAAAAACTGTTAGCGATCGCAGGGATCAGGCCTGACTCTGCGAACGCTGCAGTTATGCGGTTAGTGTTTTGTAAGTGACAGTGATCGATTGATACTGCACTTGGGTGGGCTGGGCTGGGCCGGGCGGAGGGGAAAAACGCAGGTGCTAGCAGGTATCTGGGCTGATCCCGCTAACACTGCGTTTTTGGGAACCCTAAACTGCTGGGGACGCTAGTATAGATCTGATCGGATCAGATATTGATCCGTTCAGATACTATACCACTAAGGGAGGTGTACGGTGCGTGCGTGGGTGTTAGCGGTACTGGCGCTAACCTGATGCTGCCTGGGGCTGGTGCTTGCCAGTTCACCAAAATGCTACCAAAAAAACTGTTAGCGATCGCAGGGATCAGGCCTGACTATGCGAACGCTGCAGTTATGCGTTTAGTGTTTTGTAAGTGACAGTGATCGATCGATACTGCACTTGGGTGGGCTGGGCCGGGCGGAGGGGCAAAACGCAGGTGCTAGCGGGTATCTGGGCTGATCCCGCTAACACTGCGTTTTCGGGAACCCTAAACTGCTGGGGACGCTAGTATAGATCTGATTGGATCAGATATTGATCCATACAGATACTATACCACTAAGGGAGGCGTATGCTGCGTGCGTGGGTGTTAGCGGTACTGGCGCTAATCTGACGCTGCCTGGGGCGACGCATATCACCGCCGGGCGATCAGGGGGCTAAACCTTTATTCGGTAATAAACGGCGGGTCCCCGTACACTATAAAAAATAAACGAACTAACCAGCGTCACCCGTAACGGTTATACGGTGATCAGTGGTGAAAGGGTTAACTAGGGGGCCATCAAGGGGTTAAAACATTTATTAGGTAGTATATGGGGGTCCCTGTCGCTATAAAACGCTGACGGCGAACCTAAATATTTACATCCCTACCTAGCGTCACCAGCGACACTAATACAGCGATCAGAAAAATGATCGCTTAGTGACACTGGTGACAGGGGGTAAACAAGGGGTTAAAACTTTATTAGGGGGGGTTAGGGGGGTATCCTAGACCTAAAGGGGGGTAATACTCACTGCCCTAACACTGTAACTGTCACAAACTGACACCATGCAGTAATCAGAAAAAAAAAAAAATATTGCTAATGTCAGTTTGTGACGGGGGGGGGGGTGATTGGGGGGGGATCGGGGGTGTAAGGTATGCCTGGCATGTTCTACTGTGTGTGTGTTGTGCACTCACTTGTCTTCTCTCCTCGGCGCTGGGACGGAAACTGCCAGACCGAGGAGAGATGACATCACATCCTCTACCTGTGTGAAGCTACACACAGGCAGAGGAGGATTCCCATTGGCTGGGAGCGATCGCGAGGGGGGGCCACGATCGGATGGTCTCCCCCTCGCCTCCCGACGCTCCCAGTCAAATGCCGACCGCCGCTGGCACCGGGGGAGGGTCCGATCGGACCCCCCGCCCGCGGGAGGCAGATCACGTACGGGTACGTGATTCTGCCTGCCCGTGCCATTCTGCCGCAGTATATCTGCGTTAGGCGGTCTGCAAGTGGTTAAAAGGCAAAACATTTGTGTATAGATTTAAAAAAAAAAAACATTATGAATACCCTTTCTTTATAAGTGATAACAATCCCTCTGTTCTCAGCTATGTAAGAGCTGAAGGAGGAAAAACAGCAGTGCAGTGATCTTCCCAGTGAAAGGCTGTGCGCGGGGATGCATGTCAGGACAAGTCTGATCATTAGAAGAGAGCAGGCTGAGTTCCCAACACAGCTAGAGAACTGACCACACTGTGCAATCCTGCTTAGTGTTGTCAGTTTTTAATAGGAAAGCACGGACACTGGCAGGAACACCAGGGATTTCACACAAAGGAAGCAATGTAAAGAGAACATGATACTTTTTCATACTACACAGTACAGCAGGCACATATCAGCAATATGAAATGTTGGGGTAACAAACGCTTTATTGTCATACATTGAATTGCACAATTTTGGTGGTATAAGCAAAGGCAAAAAAATTAATCGGTTTCCATTTCTATTTATAAAGTGATTGTAAAGCTCCTTTTTTTTTTTTTTTAAATAACAAACATGGTATACTTACCTCCACTGTGCAGTTCATTTTGCACAGAGTTGCCCCGATCCTCGACTTCTGGGGTCCTCCGGCGGCGCTGGTAGCTCCTCCCCGCATCGTATAACCCCCTAGGAGAAGCGATCTACCGGGGGGGTTACCTTGCGGGCGTGCTCCTGAGTCCAGCATTTGCGTCCATAGACGCAGAATGCCGGACTTGGCCCGCCCCCCGGTGCCTGCGTCATTGGATTTGATTGACAGCAGCGGGAGCCAATGGCTGCACTGCTATCAATCTATCCAGTCAAGAGCCGAGACAAGGGGCAGATGTAAAGAGAGCGTCTCCGGCGTGGGAATTACGGGACTCAGGTGAGTAAAACGGGGGCGGGGGGGGGGGGGGCAGTCAGTGACAGAAGTCTTTTCACCTTAATGCATTCGATCCTCACACTCCTCCTCTTCTTGGGTTCCTGGCTGCTGCTCCTGACCTCCCCCCCAAAATAGCCCTCTGAGACACACAGAGCGTGACCTGGCCCTGCCCCCATTCCTTCTCCACTGGCTGTTATTGACAGCAGCGGGAGCCATTGGCCAATGAGGAGGCAGAGACCCAGGAGAGCTTCTGCTTTCATACACATTGCTGGATTGAGTATAAGGGGGGGGGGCTGAAGGGAGAGCTGTACACTGAAGGTTTTTCTACCTTCATGCAAACAATGCATGAAGGTAAAAAAAACTTTAAGCCTTTATAACCACTTTAAAATGAATAATAGATGAAATACCTATTACGAGCCACAGTTGGTTTACGGTAGTGGTACGGATCCAGTACTGGACATTAGGTTGCTGCCTCTCTGATCATAATCGTCCATTCACTCAACAGACGAACAACTTCTAGGTTTGTGGTTAGAAGCGCCCAGTATAAAACTCCCAACACGCTTGAAATTTGTTGAAAATCTTGGGAAGAGATTGGGGAGATTATCAGAATGATCTAGGGCAGTGGTTCTCAACCTCAGTCCTCAAGTACCCCCAAGTTTTGGGAATTTCTCTTAGATAAAATAGCTGTCCAAAATACCAAGCCATTGACTCTGATTTAAAGTATCTGTGCAAGATAAAAGAAAACCTGCAAACATGGCCTGTTGGGGGTACTTGAGGACAGGGTTGAGAACCACTGATCTAGGGATCCTGAAACTGTGGCTGGATCAAAGCTGGCGTGTCGTAGTGTTCTATATGAACTAGATCCAGCCCACTGGCTATATTGAGCTGCTTAGGGAAGCTGTGTCACCGGCTCCCCACCACATTGGTAAAGAGTCTATGACAGACACCAGTTCCGGTATCAAACCTCTGCCCCTCTCTTTGCCATTCACAAATCACAGCCTGTCATAACGCTGTGACTCATAATGGGGATCGAGGAGGAAAGCCCTTACAGGGATACTCTCGCTTTGTGCTCCATAGGCAAGGTGACAAAGGGGTTGGTTTACTAAACCTGGAGAGGGCAAAATCTGTTGCAACTCCGCATAGAAACCAATCAGCTTCCAGTTATTTTTGTCAAAGCATAATTGAACAAGCTAAAGTTAGAAGCTGATTGGCTACCATTCACAGCCGCACCCGATTTTGCACTCTCCAGTTTTAGTAAATCCTCCCTAAAGTATTTTTAGGTTTTAGTGGTAAAAAAAAATATTATATTTTCTTTTTTTAGGCCTAGTATAAAGCCATTGCAGCAAGGTAGAGATTATGTTTTCATGTCTGAGCAGCTACAGTAGTGGTGAAAAATGCCCATAGTACTATTCGTTATTAAACAAGCACATAAAACAGCTTTATAATAGAATTCACAATTACAGATATTTCATATAAACTACACATACATTCTTATTTCATACATCAAATAGCAATATATTAAGAAGCAGTACCCGCAGAGGTTAGTGAGCAGACTTCTATCCTTTCTCAGGCTGATGAATCGTGGGATCTCTTTGGTGCCTATAGGGGACTGTTGTTTGCACATCATCATTGCTTTTTGCACTCATTCACTGAATATGCCTGACTTTGCACCTTTTATAGTTTTTTTACCTTTCTTGTTTAATATGAAGTGCCTTTGCAAAGAATATCTTACACAGTTTATGTTGAAGAATAAATCAGACTTGCCTTTAGTTAATTCGATGTCTGCACTTTTTTTTTAATCTCCAAGGGAAACACATTTTGTATTCAACAAAGACTGTTTTGGCGAGTTGTAATTGTGTGAAAGATCCTATTTACATTTTATACTTTTGATGTGATGTTCAAGTGTAGGATGTGTAAATTTATTTCAGTCTCTTAACATAAAATACTTCTTTTACAAATAGATTTTTTTTTTTAAAGTTTAACAATAGAAGAGGCTAGAGAATTTGTAAAGTGATCAGATATATCTGCATTACCCGCTTGCAGATTAAAAAAAAAAATATTTGAAAATGTCCAAAATACATGTTTGGGATGACTGACCGTGACCTAATACAATATGGATTTTCACATTAGACCCCTTTCACATGGGGGGGGGGGAGCCCCGCTGTCCTCTATGGGGAGATTGGATGAAAATGGACCGCCTGTCCATCTTCATCCGATCCGTATTGCTGGACAGATGGCGAACTTATCGCCATACGTCTATTTTCGGGGGATCTTGTTGGATTGGATGCCAGTCAGGCTGACCTCCGCCTCCCCATAGAAGTCAATGGGTGGCCCAATTGGATCCGCCTGAAAAACAGACAGGAGGATCCGATTGTGTAAAAGGGGCCTTAGAGTCAGTCTATTATTAAGTAGACTGATATAGTTTTTGATGTATATATAATAATAAACTCACACCAGAAGTGAGGTATAAATTTTAAACAGCGAGCTTTCTCACAATAATGAGCAAGTGCTATTTTGCATGCCCAAGATAGAGCATGTGGATGTATTATCACAATGAAATTCCTAGGCATGTATTAGGGTTGATTTACTAAAACTGGAGCGCAAAATCTGGTGCAACTCTGCATAGAAACCAATCAGCTTCCAAGTTTTTTTGACAAAACTTAAAGTATCACTAAACCCACGCCATAAAAAACAATCGCTAAATGGTGTATTACATGCTGTTCATACTCACACAGTCACTAAGAGATTCTTTTTCTGTATTCTGCAAAAAACCTGATTGATCCTGCTGTTCTCTATCTCCAACTTCTGTTCATATCCCCTATTCAGCTAGGGATTTTACAGAGCAGTGTTGGCAGCTCTGCACATGCCCAGTTTTCAGTGAGTTTCTATCCTGAGCATTTCCTCCCTATAACATCTGAGCAGCCCAAGTGACTACAGAGCCGCGCATGTGGGCGTATACACAGTGAAATATGACAGCTCACTCCCTTCCTCCTCCTCCATGCCCACTAAACACCGCTAAACACAATGGGGATGGGATATTACATGCAGATTGATTTGACACAGCCTGTGACTGGCAGAAATCTGCCCACATCATGTTATTGCCAAAAAATAATAAAGATTTTATTTTATATATATATATATATATATATATATATATATATATATATATATATATATATATATATATATATATATATATATATATATATATATATATATATATATATATAAAATTAGGGCTGGGAGATTTTCTTAAAAAAAAATCTTCGATTCTCTTAAAGAAAACTTGATTCACGATTCGAATCGAGTTTTTTCTTTTTCTTTGGCAACCGCGCCAGTCCTGAGGCGCTGCAGGCATGAGCTTTTTAAGCGAGGCTTCGGCCTAGTCCACGGCATCCAGCCTCGCGGACTAGGCTGAAGCCGCGGCCTCACCTAAAAGCTCCTTGCCCGCAGCTCCTCAGGACCGGCGCGGTGTCAGTGGTGGTCCTGAGGCGCTGCGGGCATGAGTTTTTAGATGAGGCTTCGGCCTAGTCCGCGGCGTCCGGCCAAAGGCGCGGACTAGGCCGAAGCCGCGGCCTCGCCTAACAACTCATGCCCGCAGCGCCTCAGGACCGGCGCTGTAAAAATAAAAATGTAAAAAAATCGATTTGTTTAAATTTTGAATCGATTTGACCTCTCAACTCGATTCAAGATTTAAATCGATTTATTCCCCAGCCCTAATATATATATATATATATATATATATATATATATATATATATATATGTATATATGTATGTGTGTGTGTGTGTATGACAATTTAAAACAGTTCATTGATATTAATTATTCATATTTACTCTGTATCCCAAAGGTTGTTTTTTATTTTGAACATGTGACCAGTCACCAGCAGCAGAGGACTAGAAGCTTAGAAGCACCTCCTGCTTATGTTTCCCTGCAGAAAAACTGGGAAAGATCTGTGTCATGTGACAACTGTATATCAATTAGGAAAAGGGTACTTAGATGTTTTGTTTTTTTTAATTAAAATAATGACAGAGTCACTATACACATACAGAATTAGAAGGGACAATGAAAATTAAACAGTGTGTCTTTAGTATCACTTTAATTGAAAAAGCTGAAGTTAGAAGCTGATTGGCTGCCATGTACAACTGCACCAAATTTTGCACTCTCAAGTTTTAGTAAACCAACCCCATTGTGTAGTTGACTCTATTTGGAGTGAGTAACCAATAAGAACAAAGGTTTGAACCTAGTGAGGACCGAAGTGGCCACAACTAAATCTATTCATAAACTTTATTTAGGAAATAGATGGAATATAGATCAGACCCGGGTCTTCCTTATAAATTGATGTGTGTGCGGATGCATGAGTGATTTATGTATGTGGAAAATATCGGGTGGACTGTCTTTTGAATAATGCAGGACAGCCAGTTATAATTAAAGGGTAACTGGCGAAAAAAATATAGCAAAAAAATAAATAAAATTTATATATCATAATATACAATTACTGCACATGTCATATTATAACTGAATGTTAAAGATTACCTTTCCTTTTTAATCTGTAGCGCTGTAATTTTTGGTAAAATTCAATGCAATATGGCAACCTGGAGGCCTTCTGTGCACTGTTGATATACAGAACTGTTATTTCCTGCTTGTGTGACTAGCTTATTGATTTTCCAAGAAGTCCGCACTAAGATACAAGTCAGATTTTAGGTATCCTCTGCAACAAAAATTCCCTTTTCTTGAGATACTCTCAAACGTTTAATCCTAAAGGGATGCAGGTCCCGCAACTTTCCTCATTATAACACTGCAGGTACATCAGCTGATTAATATCAAAAAGTCGCTCCCATTCAGATTCATCTTGCACACAACAAATAGTGGGGGGTTTTTTCAGAGCAGAAATGGGTAGGAATCTGCAACAAAGTTTGTTTAAATCTCTGCAATGTACATAGATCACAAAGAGGGGACTGTTTTTTTCTCCACAAAAGTGTGGTTACGCTTTAATTGGCTTATAAGCAAGACCCATAAATATGTACAAGTTTGTTTTCCTTTAAGCCCCAGTTCACACTGATGCGATGTGGGAAACGCGATTTCTGTACATTTCCCGCAACACATAGCAATAGCACTGTGTTCATGTGATCTGCTGCAGTTTCAATTAAAAGTTAGCGACACTCCAAAAGCAGCTCACAAAACACAGTGCGTTTGCCTAAACAGATCACATGGGTATGAACACCTATGCAACCTGGTTCCAGTGCAAACAAAAAAAAAAGCTGCCTGAACCTTTTTCATGTGGATGCGGTATGATTTGAGCCATTGACATGAATCTGATTGCGAGTCCTGTGCAAATTATTTGTAATAGCTTTGGCAATGCTTTGTACTAGAATTATATTTTAGTGTCATTTTAAATCTGGCATAGTATAGCATAAAATGTATACGTTTTAGGTATTTTCATTCCTTTATTCCCTTATGTCACTAAAGAGAAAGACCCACTTTCAGTGTACAGGTGTGATGCAATAATTTTATTTTTCAGGCTTTTTTCACATGGTAATCCTGGCAGAAATGCACTTCCTGTCCTAGGGTGGTAACACTTACTCTCTGGCCTTCATCTATGGAAGAGCAGCGTTGTCACCAGGGGTGGCCCATCCATTAAGGGCGCATGGGCCCCGCTCCCTCCTGTCCATCACTGCCCCCCCCCCCTCCATCCATGTGTCCGGCCCCTTTCAGGACACCGGCGCATGGATTCCAATGCGGGGGGGGGGGCTGTTTTTTTGAAGCACCGATTAGAGCCAGAAGCTCTAATAGGCCTTATTATAGGATGGGCTCGGGTTGCAGAGAGTGCGCTCTGATCCCACCCAGGTGTGTTACAACAGCAAATGAATATTCGCTGTTGTAACACTGATCCTCCTTCCGGCCAATCAGGAAGTCGGTTTTGACACCGGCCACCCAATTGGCTGAAAGGACAGGTGATCCTATTGGACGCCTAGGAGATGCTGAACGCCACCATGGAGGAAAGGAAACAGAGCCGCTGCACCACGCTGCCTGCCACCTGCCGCTGGCGCCGATGGGGTAAGTGCAAACAGCAGGGGGTGGGTGCCGCTCGGAGGGTAGATGCTGCTCGGGGGGGGGGGTTGATGGGTGGTTGTTTGCTGCCCCCCCCTCCAAAAAAAATACACTGGTCACCCTAGGCAACTTTGCTGATTTGGATTACAAACACCTCTACCTCTCCTCATTTCTGTAACATAGGTGGGGGGGGGGGGGGGGGGTGTTCTAAAATCGGCAGAGAGATAGTTGGGAAGACTAATAACATTGCTTGAGTTTTGAATTCAGCACACAGGGTGTTAGAAGGACTCTGGATTTCTCACCAGATTAACAGGTAACTACCACATCTAAGGAGTGGTAAGCTGCAATATATTACATTTTTGTTCTTGCATTTAGATTTAGACTTTAATTCAGGTAAAATTAGAAAAAAGGAGATGAGCCTTTGGGCATTTAGAAGGGATGCAAAGCATTTTGTTCCATGGATATGTCATAATGACCTTGGGTGTTTTTAATATGACATACATTTTACTTCTATCATTTGAAAGGAAGACAAGTTTCAGAATCTGTCAGCAGCTAATCTGGGGCAAAAATTCTGTCATCCCCGGGAGCTTACATTTCATAAAATAAGCTGATTATAAAGTTGTGCTGTGTCTGTGCTTTCTGCAGAGAAAAACACCTACATTTTCTTTACCAATGCAAAGTATTAAAGTATAACTGACTTTATATGTAACAAAAGCAACAGGTCTTCCCTGTGTGTTCCTTATCACAAATACATACATAAATAAAGGTTTGTATTATGCCGCGTACACACGACCGGTTTTGCCGTCGGAATAAACTCCAAAGGTTTCTCCAACGGAATTCCATTCAAGCGGTTATGCCTACACACGGTCAAACCAAAGTCCAACCGTCCAGAACGCGGTGACGTACAGCACGTACGACGGGACTAGTAAAAGGAAGTTCAGTACCCAATAGCTTCCGTCTCGTACTTGCTTCAGAGCATGCGTCGTTTTTGGTCCGTCGGTACAGCATACAAACGATCGGTTTTCCTGATAGGAATTGGTTCTGTCGGAAATATTTAGAACGTGTTCCATTTCTAGGTCCATCAGAATTTTCGAAAAAAAAAGTCAGATGAGGCCTACACACGATCGGAATAGACGATGAAAAGCTTCCGTCGGACTTTTTCTGTCGGACATTTCGCTCGTGTGTACGCGGCTTTAGAGGTGCACCAAATGGAATTTTTGCTACCGAAAATGCAGGATGCACTTGGCCGAAAACCAAAAATGACAGTTTTTAAAAAATGTTTCTATTTTTATATATAATTGTATTATATTTGACTTTTTATTTAATATCATCAATTTAAATGAATATGAATTTAGTGTTGGCAATTATCAGCACCTTTAGCGCAAGAAAAGCTCAAGAAAGATGTATCCCTTTAAATTCTATGTATGTCTTCACACTGGTCTGTTGCACTTCCATTGTGGTGTTGAGGCTCGATTCACACCAGTGCGCTGTGAGAGATCGCATGTGATTCGCACCGACTGCAGTGCAAATCACATGCGATGTATGTGCGATGCGATTTCAGCCATACAGATAGTAACTCGCACAGGATCCTTTTTTTTGGTCTGCACCAAAACTGGATTGCATGGATGTTCACACCCATGCGATCCGATTCCTGTCTGAATTGACAGTTTGCACTGCGATATGCAAACTGATTTGGGGGGGGGGGGTCAATAAACTGACAGTCCCAGCAGTTTGCATAAGGCAGTGTGAACTTCCTTGTAAGTCAGGTGCGATGCGGGAAACCACAGTGGATTTGCAGCGTTCCGCATCGCACCTGACTGAGCCTCAAAATCCAGCTTGGTGCATTTTTGGTCAGTTAAAAAAAAACGCACAAAAAACATGCCTCCCAGTTCAAATGCATTAAAAACGCAGCAAGAATACATCATTAACGCAGCCATGTTACATTTTTGATGCGGTTTTTGAGTCACATGACCTATGAAAAACACACTATTAGCACAGTAATCGTGGTAAAATCGGGCCAAAATCGCAGTGAATTTGCAGTAAAATCGTGGCAAAACGCGGTGCATTTTCGGTGCCATTATCGGCACCTTTTCTCTGATCGGCATTCTGCCGATTAACACTATTTTTGCCAGAAATGTTTCTAATAATGATTTGTGGCCAATATAGGGGATAGAGGAAAGGGAATGGGTCTGATACCATGTAAAAATGAGAGTTCCATTTAAAGTGATTGTAAATCCTTACATATATACCCAATGTAGTGACAAGTCTTAGGTAATACACAGAGATGAAACAAATCCTTCTGCGTTGTACCTGTTTATCTGCATTGCTCTCTCCTCCATAGCCATTTAAAGTGCAGAATTTTACAGCTTGTCCGAGATTTCAGAAAGCAGGGGATGGGGATCTAAAGTTACACTCTGCAGAGCTTAGTGGGGGAGAGCGGATTGGAGGGATTGACACACACCCCATTCACACAGCACACAGGAAAAGAGCTGATGCTGTCAATCACAGGTGGTGTGCTGGAGCTCCCTCCACTATCACCTTTTTTCTCTTGGTGTCAGGAAAACTTGTCAGAAGTGACTCATGCTGATAGCAGAGGATGGAGGCAGCAGACAGAAATGACACTTAGAGGACTATTTGCTGGTATAACATTTTTTTTTTTACTCTGTTCATTTAGATTGCGTTAGACGGACACTACAAGGGAGAAAACGTCATGATTTGCAATGTACTATGCCTTGGTGAAAGTGATTGCAGTAATACCCTGGAAGATGAAAATGACCCACAAATACCTGGACAAGCTCTGATTTTTAAAACCGCACGTCAGCATATTTATGCAATTCTTCTTGGTACAGGCAATGGTAAGTTTCAAAATAGAATCCTCATTATAAAACATTTAAATGGCAGCAGTAAATGTGTATTAAATTGCTTAGGAGGGATCATTATACTGAAAAGCGTGACCAATCACCACCAAAAAGGTGTCTGTGATACATGCTGAAAAAGAATTACGTGTGTCCTAAACCTGGAGGTAGGTAGCGATGTAAATGTCTGCAGTATATTGTGGGCGTGCGGTCCACAAGTGGTTAAACAAGAGCTAGATTTCTCTAATCAGTAAGGAGCAGGAGCATTGCTGAATTATGGGTTGAACCTCTGCAGAGAGACCACAGATTCCATACAAAGAGCAAGGGTCCCACTCTGCAGCTGCTGGCAGAGGGCAGGCTTTTCTACTCTCTGCTTTAGAAAGCTAAGAAACTATAAGATATTGATATTTGTTTTGATGCATCTGGAAGATATTTAGTCCAAAATGTAGCCGTAGAGGTGGCATGTCTGTAGTGTATTGTGGTAAGTACCCAGTGGACACTTTTATTGTTTTATTTTCACTGCTCAGTTATTCATTGAAAATAAAAAAACTCACCTAGAATCAGAATAGTGGACGAAATGGGTAAATGCTGTTGTATGAGCATGGATAATGGAACATCATAATTTGAACAAACCCTTACCCAGCAAATATGTGATAAACAAGCTGTTTAAAAAGAGACAAATAATCTTATACAGTATCTCACAAAAGTGAGTACACCCCACACATTTTTGTAAATATTTTATTATATCTTTTCGTGTGACAACACTGAAGAAATGACACTTTGCTACAATGTAAAGTAGTGAGTGTACAGCTTGTATAACAGTGTAAATTATCTGTCCCCTCAAAATAACTCAACACACAGCCATTAATGTCTAAACCGCTGGAACCAAAAGTGAGTACACCCCTAAGTGAAAATGTCCAAATTGGGCCCAAAGTGTCAATATTTTGTGTGGTCACCATTATTTTCCAGCACTGCCTTAACCCTCTTGGGCATGGAGTTCACCGGAGCTTCACAGGTTGCCACTGGAGTCCTTTTCCACTCCTCCATGAAAACATCACGGAGTTGGTGGATGTTAGAGACCTTGTGCTTCTCCACCTTCTGTTTGAGGATGCCCCACAGATGTTCAATAGGGTTTGGGTCTGGAGACATGCTTGGCTAGTCTATCAGCTTTACTCTCAGCTTCTTTATCAAGGCAGTGGTCGTCTTGTAGGTGTGTTTGGGGTCGTTATAATGTTGGAATACTGCCCTGCGGCCCAGTCTCCGAAGGGAGGGGATCATGCTTTGCTTCAGTATGTCACAGTACATGTTGGCATTCATGGTTTCCTCAATGAACTGTAGCTCCCCAGTGTCGGCAGCACTCATGCAGCCGCAGACCATGACACTCCCACCACCATGCTTGACTGTAGGCAAGACACACTTGTCTTTGTACTCCTCACCTGGTTGCCACCACACATGCTTGACACCATCTGATAAATAATAATAAGTTTATCTTGGTCTCATCAGACCACAGGACATGGTTCCAGTAATCCATGTCCTTAGTCTGCTTGTCTTCAGCAAACTGTTTGCAGGCTTTCTTGTGTATCATCTTTAGAAGAGGCTTCCTTCTGGGACGACAGCCATGCAGACCAATTTGATGCAGTGTGCGACGTATGGTCTGAGCACTGACAGGCTGACCCCCCACCCCTTCAACCTCTGCAGCAATGCTAGCAGCACTCATATGTCTATTTACCAAGGACAACCTCTGGATATGACACTGAGCATGTGCATGCAACTTCTTTGGTCGACCATGGCGAGGCCTGTTCTGAGTAGAATCTGTCCTGTTAAACCGTTGTATGGTCCTGACCACCGTGCTGCAGCTCAGTTTCAGGGTCTTGGCAATCTTCTTATAGCCTAGACCATCTTTATGTAGAGCAACAATTCTTTTTTTCAGATCCTTAAAGAGTTCTTTGCCATGGGGAGCCATGTTGAACTTCCAGTGACCAGTATGAGAGAGTGAGAGCGATAACACCAAATTTCACACCTGAGACCTTGAAACACTAACGAGTCACATGACACGGGGAGGGAAGATTACTAATTGGACCCAACTTGAACATTTTCACTTAGAGGTGTACTCACTTTTGTGAGATACTGTATACAGTGCTCTATAAGTAAAGCCCTATGACAAAAAAAAATAGTGTAACTTGAAATCATTATGTCCCTGGTATTCAGTAATACTTTAACCACTTGTCGACTAGCCGCCGTCATTCTACTGCGGCAGGTCGGCACGATTCCGCGAGTCGTTGTAGCTGTACGTCGGCACCTTTAAGCAGGATAGCAGGCATGCGCACCCGCTGCACTGCTGGGTGGTTATGCTTGTGGCCGGCGGTCGCGATGACCGCCAGCCACGCGCGATCGCAGGCACGAGAGGCAGAACAGGGACATGTGTGTGTAAACACACAAATCCCTGTTCTGTGAGGACAGGCAGATCGTGAGTTCCTACTAGCTGGGAACCACGATCTGTCATCTCCTATAGTCAGTCCCCTCCCCCACAGTTAGAACACACACTAGGAAACACAGTTAACCTCTTGATCGCCCCCTAGTGTTAACCCCTTCCCTGCCAGTGACATTTACACAGTAATCAGTGCATTTTTATAGCACTGATCGCTGTATAATTGTCAACCGTCCCAAAAATGTGTCAAATGTGTCTGCCATAATGTCACAGTCCGGATAAAAATTGCAGATCGCCGCCATTACTAGTAAAAAAAAATAATAAAAATGCCATCAATCTCTTCCCTATTTTTTAGACGCAAAAATAACTTTTGCGCAAACCAATCAATATACGCTTATTGCGATTTTTTTTTTTTTTTTATTTATTTTTTTTTTTATTACCAAAAATATGTAGAAGAATACATATCGGCCTAAACTGAGGAAAAAAATTAGCTTTTTAAAAAAAAAAAAAAAAAATTGGGGATATTTATTATAGCAAAAAGTACAAAATATTGTGTTTTTTTTTTTTTTTCAAAATTGTTGCTCTTTTTTTGTTTATAGTGCAAAAAATAAAAACCGCAGAGATGATCAAATATCACCAAAAGAAAGCTCTATTTGTGGGAAAAAAGGACGTCAATTTTGTTTGGGTACAACGTCGCACGACCGCACAATTGTCAGTTAGAGCGACGCAGTGCCGTATCGCAAACAATGGCCTGGTCATTGAGCAGCCAAATCTTCCGGGGCTGAAGTGGTTAAAGAATTGATGAATATTGGATCTCTTATGATGCTGGACAAGAGATCTGCTCTTAGGGCAGCCTTAGTATTATTTTAAAGATCTCTTCTAGTCAGTAACAATCTGCAAGATGAATACAGTTAGGTGGATGCCTTGTGAGGACCTCACTGACGGGCTCACACAACACAAAAGCCTTAGGGGAAATTGCTAAAATAATTGTATATTTTTGTTTTTTAAAAGGTGCATTTCTTTGCACTTACATCAGTGATTTCTTGTTATGTCTGTAGAAATGGGAAACCATTTTTACTGTGTTTTCAAAAGGACTGTTGAATTGTTAAATAAATCTTTCGCCCTTGAAAAACTCTTATCTTTCATCAGTTTAACACAGCTATCAATTCCTTACACTGTATGTTAAGCTTACTCTCTTTTTTTTTTTTTCTTGTTGGACTCGGTAGTGGCATATACAGAGGTATTTTCATTCTGTAGTTTAGTTCAGTCATGTTTCCAGCAATTGTTGTAAACCTTTATTCTTCCCTAATGTATGAGGAGTGGTGGTCACAGCACTGAAGGTCCTGAAAACACTGGCTTTACTTAAAAATCACTTTACAAATAAACGTAGCTAAGTCTACCGTCCATGAAAATAAGAGATCTGCTTTACTGTCAGTTCCCACCCAGGAAACACAAATAGCTTTAAAAAAAAAAGAAATGTAAAATAATACTTTTACCAACAAATATTTACTTTAAAGAGGGAGTCCACCTAAACCGCCTAAAAAAAATCATTAAAAGCCAGCAGCTACAAATACTGCAGCTGCTGACTTTTAATAAATGGCCACTTACCTGTCCCAGGGTCCAGCGATGTCGGAAGCCGACGCCGAGAACCCGCTCGGTTCTCGGCAGCTGCCGCCGCCATCCTAGGTGAGGGAATCAGGAAGTGAAGCGTTGTGGCTTCACTTCCCGGTTCCCTACTGCGCATGCGCGAGTCGCGCTGCGCATCGTAACTGGTCCCCGCTATCTCCTGGGACCTGTGTGTTTCCCAGGAGACAGCGCGGAGGGTCAGGAAGAGGCATAGACATGGGAGTCTATGCCGGGGGTGGGTGCAAAAACCTGTCTTAGACAGGTATCTGCACCCCGCTCCCCCCTGAAAGGTGCCAAATGTGACACCGGAGGGGGGGAGGGTTCCGAAAAGCGGAAGTTCCATTTTTGTGTGGAACTCCGCTTTTAACTTTGATTTCTGATGCTTCCAGAAGGTGCTGGTGAAGTCAGTATTCCTCATCATTCAAGAAAGAAACAAGTTGTATGGAACTTCACAAAAAGTATTCAAAGCCTTTGATATTTTCCACATTTTGCTATGTTGTAACCAAAAACGTAAATTTATTTTATTGGGATTTTATGTGATAGGTCAACACAAAGTGCCACATAATTGTGAAGTGGAAGGAAAATGATAAATGGTTTTTAATTTTTTTTTACATATAAATATGTGAAAAGTGTGGCGTGCATTTGTATTCAGCCCCCCTGAGTCAATACTTTGTACAACCACCTTTCTCTGCAATTACAGCTGCAAGTCTTTTTGGGTATGTCTCTACCAGCTTTGCACTTCTAAAGAGTAACATTTTTGCCCATTCTTCTTTGAAAAATAGCTCAAGCTCTGTCAGATTGGATGGAGAGCGTTTGTGAACAGCAATTTTCAAGTCTTGCCACAGATTCTCCATTGGATTTAGGTCTAGACTTTGACAGGGCCATTCTAACACATGTATATGATTTGATCTAAACCATTCCATTGCAGCTCTGGCTGTATTTTTAGGGTCTGGAAGGTGAACCTCCGCCCCAGTCTCAAGTCTTTTGCAGACTCTAACAGGTTTTCTTCTAAGATTTCCCTGTATTTGGCTCCATCCATCTTCCCATCAACTCTGACCAGCTTCCCTGTCCCTGCTGAAGAAAAGCATCCCCACAACATGATGCTGCCATCAACATTTTTCACAGTGGGGATGGTGTGTTTAGGGTGATGTGCAGTGTTAGTTTTCCGCCACACATAGCATTTATATTTTAGGCCAAAAAGTTCAATTTTGATCTCATCTGACCAGAGCACCTTCTTCCACATGTTTGCTGTGTCCCCCACATGGCTTCTCGCTAAGTGCAAACGGGACTGCTAATGGCTTTCTTTCAACAATGGCTTTCTTCTTGCCACTCTTCCATAAAGGCCAGATTTGTGGAGTGCACGACTAATGGGGCGTACACACGGGCGGACTTTCCGACCGGACTGGTCCGATGGACTTTTGACAGACTTCCGATGGACTTTTTTTTACAAATGGACTTGCCTACACACGACCGGACTACGGACGGACTTGCCTACACACGACCGGACTTTCCGGCAGACTATGTCCGCTGGTCTGCCCGACGGAGTTACGACGGACTTTCAGAATGAACGGACTTGCCCACGCATGAACAAGTCCGTGTGTGGACCTTGTCCCCATGTTGATGAGGACAAGGGCCTCTTCCCTACAACCCTGGCCGTTGGTTGTCTGGGTCTGCGGGCGGGGGGCTTATCGTAATCCGGGAGCCCCCTTTAATAAGGGTGCCACCAGATCCCGGCCCCCCACCCTATGTGAATGAGTATGGGGTACACCGTACCCCTACCTATTCATCTAGGGAATTCTTCCGGTGTTCGACCTCTTCTCCCGGTGTCTGGTTCTTCTGCCGGCTCCTCTGCTATCTTCTGCCGCTCTTTTCCTAGCGGTGGCCCGGACTTCTGCATCGTCTTCTTCCCTCTTCTCTTCTTCCGATGTTGACACGACGCTCTCTCCCGCTGTAATGCTGTTTGAGCGCTCCGCAATGACTTATATAGGCGGTGACCACACCCCCTTATGACGTCACA
This sequence comes from Lithobates clamitans, assembly GCA_037952925.1. NCBI lineage: Eukaryota > Metazoa > Chordata > Amphibia > Anura > Ranidae > Lithobates > Lithobates clamitans. The sequence continues at coordinate 976,907 of JBBGZY010000587.1, read as the reverse complement.
GTCCCAGCATGCCCCATTGTCCCCCTCGAGATGTATAGTACTCTGTCGCCGAGAACCAGCGCGATAACATCGCGCTGGAAACATTCTTGCGGGCAGGTGCTGTAGCTCTCCTTGTGTCGTATTTGGTCTGTCGGACGAACGGGCTTTCCAATAGCAAATGAGTCCAGAAGAGTTCCGGCGGGAATATTTGAAGCAAGTTTCAAATCTAAAGTCCGTCGGATTTCCGACCGAAACGGTCCGTCGGAAGTCCGATGCAGCCCACACACAGTCGGATTGTCCGCCGGATTCGGTCCGTCGGACCAGTCTGGCCGAAAAGTCCACTCGTGTGTACGCTGCATTATAGTTGTCCTGTGAACAGATTCTTCCACCTGAGCTGTAGATCTCTGCGGCTCTTCCAGAGTGATCATGGGCCTCTTAGCTGCTTCTCTGATTTATGCTCTCCTTGCCCGGCCTGTCAGTTTAGGTGGACGGCCATGTCTTGGTAGATTTGCAGTTGTGCCATACTCTTTCCATTTTTGGATGATGGGTTGAACAGTGCTCCGTGAGATGTCTAAAGCGTGTGATATTTTTTATAACCTAACCCTGCCTTAAACTTCTCCACAACTTTATTCCTGACCTGTTTGGTGTGTTCCTTGGCCTTCATGATGCTGTTTGTTCACCAAAGTTCTTTAATAAACCTCAGGGCTTTACTGGACAGCTGTATTTATACTGAGTTTAAATTACACACAGATGGACTCTATTTACTAATTAGGTGACTTCTGAATACAATTGGTTCCACTACATTTTAGTTAGGGGTATCAGAGTAAAGGGGGCTGGATACAAATGCATGCCACACTTTTTAGATATTTATTTGCAAAAACTTTTGAAAAACATTTATTATTTTCCTTCCACTTCACATTTTTTACATTTTTTTTTTTCCTTTCCTTTTTTATTTTGTTGGCCTTCTGTGAGGTTACGTTTTTGTTGTATCGTGTAAGATTTTATTTTTTTCTTTATGTGGATCATTGATGTTTATGCAATGTTTTGCTTATTTCTAGTTGAAATTTTGTATGGTTATTACATGCAGATACAAGTAAGGTCTGTAAGGTCCTAAAGAAGTGGGGACTCCCACGAAATGTGTTGACCCTACTGCATCGACCACATAGACTAGGATATATTAGGTTTAAGGTGTAACTGTGACCTCTTATACAACCAGTTGAATGTTTTTAACATATACAATATATTTTTATTGTGGATTTTTGTAATGAAAATTTAAATATTTTAATGTGTGTGTACTATTGGAGGCATACGTAAAGTCCCATACACCTTTTTCTTTCTTAAATTGGTATCTCACCAGAATGCTCTCTTGTATTTGCCTTCTGAAAGTGTTGGAATCTGGGGTTGGGGTCAGTATTTTATTTTTAAAAAACGTTTTTTTTTTTTTTTTTTTATGTTTTTTGAAGAGGAACTTTAGCCACAAGTGTACCTTACCTTAGATAAATGTGTACACCAATCTGCTATTCAGGCAACAGCCATCGAGTATAGGCCCGGGAAGATTGTGCTTTATGGAGATCAGTATCCAGTTCCTGCAACTGCTTACTGATGGATCCTCGTTATAAACGGGATGTCCTCTATGACTGATCGCCTCACAATTCAATGTCGTTTTCTGTAGTGCGCGTAATGTCCTTAGACATTGGGCACCTCACTAATCCCTCCTTCCAGTGGCAAGGCATTGAGAGGAGAATGGATGACATCCCAGCCTCTTTAATGATTTCTCAGAACCAAAGTAAGTTCTCGAAAAAAATGTTCTGCTCATATGTACTGTGAATAAGGAAGGGACGTTAATGCTAAAAATTTAGAGCATCCTGGAGTTCACCTTTCAAGGGGATTTAAAATCCACAGATATCAACCTCTGCTCCAGCGATACGGCACAGATCTCTCCCTGGCTTCTTCTAGGTGCTGGGTCTTTGGCCATCTTGATGAGCCAGTGGGGGATGACATAACTCCTATGCACACGCACGGTGGTTTAATTATTCCAGCATTGGGACACTTCCTCCTAAGGCTGGGTTCACACTTAAGCATGGAGCGGCTCACAGCAGGAGTCTGGTGTTTCCCCGTTCACCGTTTCAGGTCTGATTTCAGTCTGCATTTTTGGCTGAATTTGGACCTAAAAGGGATCAGAAGACGCACAGGACTCCTGTGCAATTCGCATCGGAGCTGATCCGGAGATGTGTGAGCCAGCTCCATAAAGAGCCGGTCACAATCACCTGACATGCGAATTGGATGGAGGGAAAATCCGCATTTAATTCGCAATAGTGTGAATCCAGCCTAAAGAAGATTGGAAGCAGGCAGGTAGGTTTGTTTTATTGCAAAAGAGACATTACCTTAACAGTAAGGCTAACCTTACTGGTGTATCGGATGCCTTCTTCTACCTTCTTCTACCTTGTCTGGGCTTCTTAGACTCCCTATCCACTTCTCCAGTCCCTTAAGTAGTCAAAGCCTTCACAAGGTTATGTTAAGACCTTTTTATGGAAGAGATAATGGTCTCTCTTTTTCATTACCGTATATACTCGAGTATAAGTCGAGTTTTTCAGCACATTTTTTTGTGCTGAAAGTGCCCCCCTCGACTTACACTCGAGTCAAGCACTTTTCTGCAGCAAAAAAATTCATTTTCCGAACCGACTTTGGGGCCCCGTATCTCAGGGCCACTTGGTGCTAGGAACCCCAAATTTGGTGTACAAACCCAGTGGAATTGGGCACAACATATCCAAAGCTGAAGTTCCTAGCACTAAGTAGCCCCGAGATACGGGGCCCCAAAATCGGCCCCAAAATCGGTTTGGAAAATGTCATTCTCTGCTGCAGAAAAGTGCTTGACATTTTCTGAACCAACTTTGGTGCCCCATATTTGGTGTGCAAACCATAACATATCCAAAGCTGGGGTTCCTAGCACCAAGTGGCCCTGAGATACGGGGCCCCAAAGCTGGTTCGGAAAATGTCATTCTCTGCTGCAGAAAAGTGCTTGACATTTTCTGAACTGATTTTTGGGGCCCTGTATCTCAGGGCCACTTGGTGCTAGAAACCCCAGCTTTGGAAACTTTATGGTGCTAGTTCCACTGGGTTTGCACACCAAATTTGGGGTTCTTAGCACTAAGTGGCCCCGAGATACGGGGCCCCAAATTCGGTCAACTGTGTCCATCTGCAGCAATGTCATTTCGGGACCCTTTGGGTTCAGAGACCCAAATTTTGGCTGCAGCTAGGGGGCATCTAGGAACCCTTAACTACCGAGTTTGAAGTTCAGGGGACCTATGGCTGCAAATGGGCACAGTGAGGCATGCAAATGGGCACAGTGATGCTGCAAAGGGGCATTGTTGACCCTCTTTTCCACTTACAGTAGCTGTGCATTTCTCACCCTCGTCTTATACTCGGGTCAATACGTTTTTCCCATTTTTTTTGTGGTAAATTAGGGCCTCGACTTATACTCAGAACGACTTATACTCGAGTATATACGGTACGTATAATTAAAAAAACAACTCCTATTACCAGCAAGGCCTTAGCTCTCCTACTCCTACAAATTAATAATTGCCAATATGCTTGTAAATTATTATTCTTTTTGTAGTGCTGCTACTTGTATTCAGTTTTGCCCATTCACAACCACATACAAACAATTGCACAAATCATTTCATAGGCCAGAGAGTTATCTTGTCGATGGCCAGAATAACAAGTGATAAATGCTTCACATTTTTAGTACATAAAGGCGTGATTCTTGTACTGGGAAGCCACCACATGTTTCATTGTGCTAATCAATTAACTTCATTCTCTTTTCCTCTCATAGTTTAGTGTTGCCAAATTCCAATGATGTCACATGTTTTATGTGTTTACTACAGGCAGCCATAAAGACCACTCTTAAATTAAAGTTTGGTTTGATCCTTTCCTTTTTGGAAATGTTGCCCCATTCTTGCCTGATATAGGATTCTAACTGCTCAACAGTCCTGGATCTTCTTTGTCACATTTTTAATTTCAAGATGCTCCAAATATTTTCAATTGGTAAACAGTATGTGGGCTGCAATAGACTACAACATGCACACTGGGTGTTGTTGTGCAATGTGCTCAAAAGAAAGGGGCATGCCCTATTTTGGGGGTGTTGCTGTGCGTTGGCAGAGAATTTATAATGAATGAGCTGCCTTAATACAAGGCACATTAACCACTTCCGGACCATCCACCACACATATACTGCGGCAGGGTGGCCCAGCTGCGTGAAACGGGGGAGCTTGCGCGTGGGTCCATCGGACTCGATGTCTGCCGGCCACCCGCAATCCCTCCACAGAGAAGCAGAACAGGGATCTGCCTATGTAAACAAGGTGGATCCCCGTTCTGACGGGACAACACTGAACAGTGATCTCTGTATTTTCCCAGTGAGCCCATCCCCCACACAGTTAGAACACACACTGAGGGAACACAGTTAACCCTTTGATCTCCCCTAGTGTTAACCCCTTCCCTGCCAGTGTCATTTATACATTGATCAGTGCATTTTTTCAGCACTGGTCCCCAAAAAGTGTCAATTAGGGTCAGATTTGTCCCCCGCAATGTCGCAGTCCCGCTAAAAATTGCAGATCACTGCCATTACCAGTAAAATCAATAAAAAAAAATTTAAAGCCCCTAAATATATCCTTTTATTTTGTAGACTGTATAACTTTTGCGCAAACCAATGATTATATGCCTATTGGGATTTTTTTTACCAAAAATATGTAGAAGAATACATATTGTTCTAAACTGATGAATAAATTTGTTTTTTTTTTTACCTTTTTTTTTTGGGATATGTATTATAGCAGAAAGCAAAAAAAATTGTTTTGTTTTTTTTATTCAAAATTGCCGTGTTTTTTTTTTTGTTTTTTTTTTGTTCAAAGACAAAAAATAAAAGCCGCAGAGGTGATAAAATACCACCAAAAGAAAGCTCTATTTGTGGGGAAAAATGTTGTTTGGGTAAAACGTCGCACAACCGCGCAATTGTCAGTTAAAGCGACGCAGTGCCATATTGCAAAAAATGGCCTGGTCATTAAGGGGGTAAATCCTTCCGGGGCTGAAGTGGTTAATGTTTGCATGAATAAGCACTGCAACGGCCCAGAGAAATATGAAGGGAGCATTCATTTAATAGGTGGCCTTGTTGACCAGTAAGGAGGCATGGAAAGTGGTTGAGGGTGGGACTTAACTTTTACAGGAAGTGAAGATTTGCATATAATGGCAACTGCCTATACCTTTTAGATCTACTGAATCTTTCAATATACAGGTTGCACTCAATGTCACCTCTGCATATTTGTTGCTTCATTATTTGCTTGGTGTAATTGCTCAGGTTTACAAGAGCATTGCTTTAAGTGTTCTTTCTCTTTCCAAAACTGAAAAAGAATCCTTTCATGGTATATGTGGTGAAAATAATCACTATCTGTATACACTATTGTGGTGCATGTGCGTTAAGGCAGAACATTTATTTGCATGGGCTGATAAACCAAAATATTTACTGCCACTCCAGGATCACCTTTGATGAGTCTTTATTAAAAATGTCACTTACTAGCAGTTGTTCTGTGTGTACATGTGGCATTTTTACTAAGAAGTTATGGAAGAAAATGCTTGAGTGCCAGTCAATACTTGGGTTGGTATGCTCTAAGCCAGCGGGCTCTAAACTTTCTAAACAAAGTGCCAGTTTACTGTCCTTCAGACTTTAGGGGGGGCAGCCTGTGCCCAGTGGGAGTAAACAATGCCCCATCTTTGGTGTTACAGGGAAGAATAGTGCCCCATCATTGGTGTCAGTGGGATGAATAGTGCCCGATTGCTGGTGTCAGTGGAAGGAATTCTGTCCCATTGTTGGTGTTAGTGGGAGGAATAGTGCCCTATTGTTGGTGTCAGTGGCAGGAATAATGCCTCAAGAGCCAAATAAAGGCAAGCAAAGGGCTGCAGTTTGTAGACCACTGCTCTAAGCCATGGAAGAGGGACTGGGACTGTGCAATACATCTAGGGTGTGGGGTATAATGAAAGGTTGAGCTGTGCTGCAATGCATGTCCATCGGCAATGTAGGTTAGGAATAAATGCCACTGCGTCACATCAGACGCGCAGAACATGTTTTACCACAATGGAGTAGTGTAAATGGTAACCTCAAATAAAAACATATTTTCCCATGTAACTTTGTGTATATGTAAAAAAAAAAAGAAATTAACTTTTGTATAGGGATGATCCCTTCTACAAAGTAAAAGAAGTAGAGAATTTAAAAGAACAACTTAAACACATCTCCTTAGGGCCCTTTCACACCTTCCGTGTGCATTTTTGTTCCATATTACTGTATAGGTTTATACGCATTTTAAATGCACTTTTTCATGTACTGCTGGAATAAAAGTTTAGAATAGGGTTACTCTATAGTGTAGATGCACTAAAATAAAATATAAGATAAATTCTGCTTAACACAGAAAACACAGAATGTTTCTTGTCCGATATGCAAAAAAAAAAACTCTAAGCTTTAGCACATTGAAGAGAATTAGCAACATAGGAATGATTGGGATTTCCAGTTAAAATGCACTTTTGTGCTGTACAGCAGGACAGGTGTGAAAGGTGTGACTGGGCCCTCAGGGTTTTCCTTTTCCATGGGGCAGGTGGTGGAGGGTGCTGTTCCTGTCTGTGGTGAGACAAGAACATTTATGACAGCAGATTACTACTGCCTGTCTTGTCAGATGGCTCAGGGACTTTCTCTTCTCTCAAAACCCAAGCAGCACAGGTCTCGGGTAGCCCACTGTAGAGGATAGAAGTATTTTAGAAATGTCTATGAAATATCAGTTTGTAGTGAAAGATGTAAAATGCTTGCAATGTTATAATATTTTTTGGTTGTTTTTTGTTGTTAGGCTCACCGAATACTTGTCCTGTGGTTAATGAGTGGTATGTCTACCGTGGAAACCACCTGCAAACACCAGAGCTTGTTCCAGCTGTTCCATTACCTATTCCAGGTAACTTATTTACATACAGAGTAAAGTGTGGGATGTGGGGAAGGAGTGTTAAGTTGAATTCACCCACAGAGGGCACCGTCCCCATTATATAATTGAACAAAAAAATGTAAGATTGAATGGGACTTTGTATGTGCCTTCTAGGGTATATTAATCACCAACTCATCAAATTTAAAATTACATAAAGTTTTATTTCATATCGAAAACAATAAAAACATATATGTCAAAAACATATTCACACATGTGATGATCGTGGTAATACATCTTTAGGCCTTAGGATTCCATGTATTTGCCAACGCGTTTCGTGGGCTGCCCCGCTTCATCAGGGCCTTGAATCCTCTAAAAGGTACTGTAATTAATTACAAACCTTCATTAGAACATTTATACATTGCTATTATCATAGTGTTATCATATGATTGAAAAGCATATTTCAGCATTATTCTCATTTCATCGTGTAATGTTTTACATTTATTTATAAACTTAACATATACAGATGTTATATCCACCAAGGGTATCCGAGACACAGGAATGGATCGAAAATTGTATAATAATCTATATGTTTGTAAGTGCTATAGTTACCTGTATAATCAATGTGTAAGATACTGGTATCACCTAGTCTGCCAGGTCCGTGGGAAACAAAACTCAATCCTCCAAAGTCCGTCAATATTTGCAGATATTATCAGATGTATAGATCTGCATGTTGGAATGTTGTGTTCAAAAAAGGAACATGATGTTACGGGTTCAATTAAATAATATAGGGAACACAAGTGAGGGGAGAAAGGGGGAAGAAAAAAAGGGAGGAAAAGGTACGGGGAGGGACAGGGGAAAGGAGAGAAGGTAGAGAGGAGGAGGGAGGGGAAGGGGGAAGAAAAAAGGTGGGTAGGGAAGAGGGGAAGGAGTAAAGCGAAAGGGTACGGGGGAGGTGGGGAAAGGGAGAGAGGGAAAGAAAGGGGAAGGAGGGAGAGGGAGGAAAAGGCGGAAAGAGGAGGGGGGAAAAAAGGGGGGGATGGAGGGTAAAAAGTGGGGTAAGGAGAGGGAAGGGAAAATGGGGAGAGGAGGGAGGGAAAGGGGAAGAAGGACAGGGGGGAAAGAGAACAGGGGGGGAGGGGGAGGGAAGAGGGAGAAGGGCAGAAAACAAAGAAAAAAAAAGAGAAGGAAGGGGGGAGGGGTTACGGGTGAAAGGGAAATGCAGGGGGAGAAAGATAAATCTCACCCAAATTTAGAATGCAGAGGATAAGTTAGTCTTCACTGTCATATATCTTATCCATATGTTACATAGGACTTAAAATCCTATCCTATTTTTCTTTGTCTTCACCACCCCCTTTCCCCTCCCTTCTTTCCCTCCCCCCTCCTGTCTTTCTCCCCCTATTCCCTCCTTCCTCTCCCCCTTTTTCCTCCCCCCCACTTCTTACCCTCCATTTTCCCCCCTTTCCTGTTTGATCCTCTCCCCCCCCCCCAACCTCCTTCCCCTTTCTTTCCCTCTCTCCCTTTCCCCATTTCTTCCTCCACCCCATACCCTTCACTTTTCCCCTCTCCCCTCCCCCCCTTTCCCCTGTCCCTCCCGTCCCTCCCCTCCCGTCCCCTGCTCTCCCTTTTTTCCTTCCCCTTATCTCCCCTCACTTGTGTTCCCTATATTAGTCAATTGAACCTTAACATCATGTTCCTTTTTTGAACACTACATTCCAACATGCAGATCTATACATCTGATAATATCTGCAAATATTGACGGACTTTGGAGGATTTAGTTGTGTTTCCCACGGACCTGGCAGCCTAGGTGATACCAGTATCTCACACACTGATTATACAGGTAACTATAACACTTACAAACATATAGATTATTATACAATTTTCGATCCATTCCTCTGTCTCGGATACTCTTGGTGGATATAACATTTGTATATGTTAAGTTTATAAATGAATGTAAATATTAGAAGATGAAATGAGAATAATACTGAAATATGCTTTTCAATCATATGAGAACACTATGATAATAGCAATGTATAAATGTTCTAATGAATGTTTATAATTAATTACAGTACGTTTTAGAGGATTCAATGCCCTGATGAAGCGGGGCAAACCACAAAACACGTTGGCCAATACATGGAATCCTAAGGCCTAAAGATATACTACCATGATCATCACATGTGTGAATATGTTTTTAGCATATATGTTTTAATTGTTTTCAATATGAAATAAAACTTTATGTAATTTTATTTTTTGATGAGTTGTGATTATTATACCCTAGAAGGCACATACAAAGTCCCATTCAATTTTACGTTTTTTTTGTACAATTATTCACATACAGGTATACTGCTGGATACACTTTTCTTAATTTTGAAGTTGCTTCATTTCTCAGGTTGTTTGGGTTTCCAGTACATTTTTTTTCAATAAAAAACGAGGCAAATAAAGCTATCAAAATTCTTCTACATACAGTGGGGACGGAAAGTATTCAGACCCCCTTAAACTTTTCACTCTTTGTTATATTGCAGCCATTTGCTAAAATCATTTAAGTTCATTTTTTCCTCATTAATGTACACACAACACCCCATATTGACAGAAAAACACAGAATTGTTGACATTTTTGCAGATTTATTAAAAAAGAAAAACTGAAATATCACATGGTCCTAAGTATTCAGACCCTTCGCCCAGTATCTAGTAGAAGCACCCTTTTGATCTAATACAGCCATGAGTCTTTTTGGGAAAGATGCAACAAGTTTTTCACACCTAGATTTGGGGATCCTCTGCCATTCCTCCTTGTAGATCCTCTCCAGTTCTGTCAGGTTGGATGGTAAACGTTGGTGGACAGCCATTATTAGCTCTCTCCAGAGATGCTCAATTGGGTTTAAGTCAGGGCTCTGGCTGGGCCATTCAAGAACAGTCACAGGGTTGTTGTGAAGCCACTCCTTCGTTATTTTAGCTGTGTGCTTAGGGTCATTGTCTTGTTGGAAGGTAAACCTTCGGCCCAGTCTGAGGTCCTGAGCACTCTTGAGAAGGTTTTCATCCAGGATATCCCTGTACTTGGCCGCATTCATCTTTCCCTCAATTGCAACCAGTCGTCCTGTCCCTGCAGCTGAAAAACACCCCCACATAATGATGCTGCCACCACTATTCTTCACTGTTGGGACTGTATTGGACAGGTGATGAGCAGTGCCTGGTTTTCTCCACACATACCGCTTAGAATTAAGGCCAAAAAGTTCTATCTTGGTCTCATCAGACCAGAGAATCTTATTTCTCACCATCTTGGAGTCCTTCAGGTGTTTTTTTAGCAAACTCCATGCAGGCTTTCATGTGTCTTGCACTGAGGAGAGGCTTTCGTCGGGCCACTATGCTATAAAGCCCCGACTGGTGGAGGGCTACAGTGATGGTTGACTTTCTACAACTTTCTCCCATCTCCCGACTGCATCTCTGGAGCTCAGCCACAGTGATCTTTGGGTTCTTCTTTACCTCTTTCACCAAGGCTCTTCTCCCCCGATAGCTCAGTTTGGCCGGACGGCCAGCGCTAGGAAGGGTTCTGGTCGTCCCAAACGTCTTCCATTTAAGGATTATGGAGGCCACTGTGCTCTTAGAAACCTTAAGTGCAGCAGAAATTTTTTTTGTAACCTCGGCCAGATCTGTGCCTTGCCACAATTCTGTCTCTGAGCTCTTCAGGCAGTTCCTTTGACCTCATGATTCTCATTTGCTCTGACATGCACTGTGAGCTGTAAGGTCTTATATAGACAGGTGTGTGGCTTTCCTAATCAAGTCCAATCAGTATAATCAAACACAGCTGGACTCAAATGAAGGTGTAGAACCATCTCAAGGATGATCAGAAGAAATGGACAGCACCTGAGTTAAATATATGAGTGTCACAGCAAAGGGTCTGAATACTTAGGACCATGTGATATTTCAGTTTTTCTTTTTTAATAAATCTGCAAAAATGTCAACAGTTCTGTGTTTTTCTGTCAATATGGGGTGCTTTGTGTACATTAATGAGAAAAAAATGAACTTAAATGTTTTTAGCAAATGGCTGCAATATAACAAAGAGTGAAAAATTTAAGGGGGTCTGAATACTTTCCGTCCCCACTGTATATTGCAGAATGATTGCTGTGCACATTCTGTATGTGGTTAGTAAATCTGTGTGCATCCAGGGACATGCACTCACATCTGGGCGGCTGTCAAACTGGGCCCAGTGACCGTGTCTGTATAGCTGCTGCATCCCAGTAGACATGAATTTCTGCAGGCGGATGCACAGAACACCTGTACATCCCATGCAGGCAAAGACAGTTCCTTGCACGGATATACAGATAAGTACACACCCATGTGAATGAGGCCTAAAGTAAAATTAAAAGGCTTTTTTTTTAAGTGCTAAGCAAAATGGCCTGATTCACAGCAACTATTTCTTGCAAGAATTCCACAGCAAGAGTTCCTATTCCTCTATAGTGAGTCTTCTGACATTAGTAAGCTGAAAACTGATCACTATGACCTGCACTTTGTTTACCCTAATGCCGCGTACACACGACCGGAATTTACGGCATACTTGGTCCGGCGGACCAGAGTCCGTCGGACAATTCGATCGTGTGTGGGCTCCAGCGGACTTTTTCTCCCCAAAAGTTCGACGGACCTAGAAATGAAACATGTTTCAAATCTTTCCGACGGACTCGAGTCCGGTCGAAAAGTCCGCTCGTCTGTATGCTAGTCCAACGGACAAAAACCGACGCTAGGGCAGCTATTGGTTACTGGCTATGAACTTCCTTGTTTTAGTCCGGTCGTATGTCATCACGTACGAATTTGTCGGACTTTGGTTGATCGTGTGTAGGCAAGTTCGTTCATTCGGAAAGTCCGTCGAAAAGTCCACCGGACAAAGTCTGCCGTAAAGTCCACTCGTGTGTACGCAGCATTAGTGAGCCACAACCTTTCTTCCTGTTCTATTAAAGCAGCAACAGCCTAAGTAAAAAATCTTGTGCTCTGCCAGCATGTTGTGGAGATGCTGGTTGTGGGGGAAAAATGATCTCATTGTTTTGGTCTGACAAGCCTCCTGCTGAGTCAGACCTATACCTCTGGAATTAGCAATGCAAGTATATGCTCCCTGCTAATTGGAGAGCTCTTGCTCTGTATCAGCAGGGGGGTGTTGGACCTCTGCCACATTTTGGCAGGGGACAGGCTTTTCCCCAGAGGCTACGCCTACTTTTTAAAGAAAACAATCTGTAAGATTGCATAATTTATGCTCCTAGAACACCTGAAGGTGCTCCTTGGACTATGTGTAGCTAGGCTTTGAAAAAGTCTCACACATGTGGTATTCCCATACTCAGGGGGAGTAGCAGAAGAAGAGTTATAATATCAGTCTGGGAGTTGATTCCAATCTTTTCTCTTTTGAAGAGCTACACTGGCCGAACAATCTTCAGCATCTGACACATGTGCATTGTGGGTTCACCCGCCTGCATCACTACTCTGTCCCAGCAGAGCTATAGTGACTTCGCAATTGACAAGGGGCACCACAGTATGCAGCCAGGTACACAGGCATCTGAGCCTCCAAAGTGTGTTGGCTACAGAAGGTTTTGCAGCTAGTGTAACTATTCAAGAAGATGGCCAAAGATCCCAAATCCGAAAGAAAATCAGGCAAAAATATTGGCAGACGTCGCTTTGTTAGAGGGGAGGTGAGTATAGGTCAACGTTAATATGTGCTGCGGTGAGGCAGGTAAGTTAGTGAACTGTCTAACACACCAGAGCGCACCTGTGCTATTTCTGATAGCACAGCATACATTGGTACATTGTCGCGCATTGCACTTTAACGCAACGCACATCTGTAGTGAAGTGCTTTGGGGTGCCAGTCATAATAAATGACACTGCATTCCACCAACGCATGTAGCATTCGTTGCTGTGTGTTAACAGAACACAATAGGATGAATAGTTTGTCCAATTTTAGGCATGTTTAAACAGCCACACATAATTCTCTTTATAGCATTTCGTGAAAAAATAGGAAATGTTCCAGATATTTTATAGAACTGGGCTAAATCAAGTATGTGTCCTTGCAGGAGCCTAAGTTTTCATTAGCTAATGCACAAGGAATAGTAAAGGTCTTTCTTTCATTACTTTCAACTAGTAAATCTATCAGATCCTTGATGCATTTCTGTTCCTTGTAAGAAAATCGATTCCAGGCCTTTAAAGAAATGGGGGAACTAATGTGCAAAATCAAACTGTATAGAATAGGATATATAAGGATGGGAGAAGCTGCCAACATATTGGAAGTGTTCCCACACAGATAAAATATATGAATAAGTGAAGTATGTGGCGCTAACTAAAGTGCAGAAGTGAATCAATATGTATATAGATACTAAATAGAACCGCTCACACACCTAACAAGTAAGCGTGTAGAACAGAATAGGCAAGTGCAAGTGAAAATAAAAATAACAAATCTTCTCTACTTTTCTCTAGATCACTGGTAAAGTGCACCAATGCCACAGATTCCAAACACCAATCTAAAATAACATCCAGTGTGTATATAAGGTGCATCAAGTGAAAAAATATATGACAATCCTAGTCTAATGATATAATGACATAAAAAAATGTGAAACATAAAAATTTCTGAATAAATCCACTGTTCTCCTGGAGTGTAAAAGGTGCAATTCAAGAAACAAAGTCCAACAAGTGGTAAACACTAATATGAATAAGTTCACATATATAAGTTCATGAATTAAATCCGTGTGCAAAAAAAAAATTTTAAAAATTGTGCAAAAACAACTTTCGATCGATGTCAAATTCCTCCAATCCCATATAGAGATGTGAGATTCCCCCAGCCTCTCACCTCGGATGGAGACCCCTACGGGTCGAGTCAAACCTTCAGTATGGATAACAGCAGATCCCAGCACAACGATCGATTTCCAACGATTGTCCCAACAATAGCGGATTTTTGGGGGTGACTCCAGGCTTAACCGACAGTTTAAAATCAGATAATTCAGCAAACAGCAGAGTACTTCCAGTTGTGGCCGCGACCGGACATGACGACACCTGGCTCTTCCCTGACGCGTATTGTTTTCTGATTTTAAACTGTAAGTTACTCTTTGTTTTAGTGAAATCCTTTTGGGATGGAGCCACCCTCTTGTATTTCATGTCCTCACTGCATCGGTTAAGCCTGGAGTCACCCCCAAAAATCCGCTATTGTTGGGACAATCGTTGGAAATCGATCATTGTGCTGGGATCTGCTGTTTTCCATACTGAAGGCTTGACTCGACCCGTAGGGGTCTCCATCTGAGGTAAGAGGCTGGGGGAATCGTGTGGTGCACCACGGATATTATATATGTTATTGGAGGAATTTGACATTGATCGAAAGTTGTTTTTGCATATTTTTTTTTTTTTTTTTTGCACATGGATTTAATTCATGAACTTATATATGTGAACTTATTCATATAAGTGTTTACCACTTGTTGGACTGTTTTTTGAATTTCACCTTTTACACTCCAGGAGAACAGTGGATTTATGTCATTATATCATTAGACTAGGATTGTCATATATTTTTTCACTTGATGCACCTTATATACACACTGGATGTTATTTTAGATTGCTGTTTGGAATCTGTGGCATTGGTGCACTTTACCAGTGATCTAGAGAAGAGTAGAGAAGATTTGTTATTTTTATTTTCACTTGCACTCGCCTATTCTGTTCTACACGCTTACTTGTTAGTATCTGAATGAATGAATGAGTGACTTGTATAGCGCTACCTATGCGAACTGAATCGCCTCAGGGTGCTTTTTTGCTGCCGGTGTCCATCTGCAGTATAGCACGGTCCTTTGCCCCATGGGGTCCTGACACGCTTACAAACACATACAACATACACATATTTGGCCAATTTTTCGACTGGATCTAATTAACCTACCAGCATGTCTTTGGAGTGTGGGAGGAAACCGGAGTACCCGGAGGAAACCCACGCAGGCAACAGGGAGAACATGCAAACTCCAGGCAGATGGTGTCGTGATCCGGATTTGAACCAGCGACCCTATTGCTGCTAGGTGAATGTGCTAACCACTACACCACTGTTCTGCCCTCTATATACATATTGATTCATTTCTGCACTTTAGTTAGCGCCACATACTTCACTTATTCATAGATTCCAGGCCTTTGTCAATCAACATCAGCCTTATATTTTCCTCAAACAACAAATGGTACCATTTACATCTATGCGTTGTGGGAATCCACAGTAGCACGTTACATGCACTGCCATTGATTTTGAATGGCACCCCAACACTCTAAGGTATCTGCTTTGTGGAACATTTCGGTGCATTGGAATCAATGAGCTGCCTTAATACAATGCATGATAATAGTGCACACTAAAACACTGCATAATTGTAAATTGTAAAGTAAATCTTTCTTAAAGTACCATTGCACAGAGCAGGTAACTATAACATATTTTTTATTTTAATGAAAAAAAAAACATTTACAATCACTTTAAGCTTTGGAAAGGTTTTACTCCCTTCATGACCAGGGCATTTTTGCTATTCCGCACTGCGCTACTTTAACTGGCAATTGTGCGGTCATGCAACACTGTGCCCACATGAAATTTATATTATTTTTTTCACACAAATAGAGCTTTGTTTAGTGTTATTTGATCACCACTGGGTTTTTAGTTTTTATTATATCTACAAGCTATGGAATTTTTAATCTTTTTTTACACTAGTAGTGACGATGATCAGGGATGAGTGGGACTGTGCTAGTGCAGCGGGAAATCTGGCACTAACTGTGATCAGTGCTAATAATATACACTGTCACTGATCTAATGACACTGGCTGGGAAGGGTGTAACATCTTGGGTGATCAAGGGGTTAAATGTGTGCCTAACAATGTGTAATGTGTGCTGCTTCTTACTAAATATTATTATTATTATAATACATTATACACGATTTATATAGCGCCAACAGTTTACGTAGCGCTTTACAATGTAGAGTGGGGACAGCACAATTACAGTACAGTTCAATACAGAAGGGACAGGAGGGCCCTGCTCGTAGAGCTTCCATTCTAAAGGGAGAAGGCGGTGATACAAAAGGTAGTAGATGCGGGGAATGATTTGATGGGGGTGGCTCAGGGACAGTTGTTAGGTGGGTGTGGGATAGGCTACCCTGAATAAGTGAGTTTTCAGGGATCTCCTAAAGGTGGACAGGTTAGGGGTGATCGTATATACCGGGGCAGGGAGTTCCAGAGGATGGGAGAGGCTCTGGAGAAGCCCTGAAGGCGAGCATGAGAGGAGGTAACAAGGGAGCTAGAGAGCAGGAGGTCCTGGGAGGAGCGGAGGGGATGATTAGGGAGATATCTGCAGATGAGGTTGGTGATGTAGCTGGGAGCGATGCTGTGGATGGCCTTGTATGTTGTGGTTAGCATTTTGAATTTTATACAGTGGGGTAGGGGAAGCCAGTGAAGGGATTGGCAGAGAGGGGCAGCAGTCACGGATCGATTAGTGAGGTGTAGTCTAGCAGCAGCATTCATAATAGACTGAAGAGAGGATAGCCTGCTTAAGGGTAGGCCATTAAGGAGAGAGTTGCAGTAGTCAAGGCGGGAAATAATCAAGGAGTGAATAAGTTGCTTTGTGGTGTCATTAGTCAGGAAGAGTTGAATTCTGGAGATGTTGTGAAGGTTAAGGCGGCAGGATTTAGCCAGTGATTGGATGTGGGGGCTGAAGGAGAGGTCAGAGTCAAGGATTACACCCAGCACCCTGGCATGTGTGGAGGGACCAATGGTTGTGCTTAATGCTAAAGTTATGAGGGGGACCAGGAAGGAGAAAAATATAACAAGCTCAGTTTTAGAAAGATTGAGTTTGACAAAGTGGTGTGAAATCCATACCGATATGTCATTCAGCAATTTTGAGATCTGCGAGGAGATCAAGGGGGCGAGTTGAGGAGTGGAGAGGTAGATCTGGGTGTCATCGGTGTAGAGGTGGTATTGGAAGCCATGGGAGGTTATCAACTGGCCCAGGGAAAAGGTATAGAGCGAGAATAGGAGGGGCCCAAGGACAGAGCCTTGGGGTACCCCAACAGAGAGAGGAAGAGGAGCGGAGGAGATGGAGTTGTAAGTGCGCTGAGATAGGTAGGAGGAGAACCAGGATAAAGCAGAATTACAGGTGGTGGTGGCCAACTGTGTCGAAGGCAGCAGAGAGGTCTAAGAGTATGAATACGGAGTAATGGCCATCGGTTTTAGCAGGTCATTGGTGCGTTTTAGTAGGGCAGTTTCAGTGGAATGTTGTGGACGGAAGCCAGACTGTAGGAGGTCGAGAAGGTTGTTGTCCGTGAGGTAGCGACTCATTTGACTCCTGCTTTGCAGGAATAAGAAACAGAAAAAACGTTCCCTCTGTACAGAGCCCTCTGATTGTCAACACAGTCCTCTGGGCTGTGATTGGACACAGCCGATCAGTAAGTCCCAATCATGAATCATTGGCCGGGATGTGTTGACTAAGTCTTGTTGTGTTCAATCACAGCAGAGCCGCGACATACAGGTACGTTTAGTGCTTGTACGTGCCACCCCGCCACAGCATATGCACTGCGGCGGGTCAGCAAACAATTAAGAAAAGCATGAAAACGACCATTGCTGACATCGCCTTCTAAAGAAGTGATAGTTGCCTGGTTGTCATGCCAACTCTCTGACTTTAATACTTTGAGCTCAAGACCCTAAACAAGTATACAGAGAAAAGCCTCTGACTTTTTTCTGACATTCCTTATCTACATAGTTACTCCAGGTCAGAAGTTGTTTCATTTCTCTGTGTTGCTGCTGTAGATGATTTTAAAGTGGTGTTCCGGCCTAAATGATACTTTTTAAATAAAAATACCCCTATAATACACAAGCTTAATGTATTCTAGTAAAGTTAGTCTGTAAACTAAGGTCTGTTTTGTTAGTTTATAGCAGTAGTTTGTTATTTTATAAACTTACAGCAGGCCGTGGCCATCTTAAGTGTGGGCATCTGAAGCCAGACTGTATTTCTTCCTGGATCTCATCCTTGCAGATCTCGCACATGCTCAGTGCAGCACAAGCAGTGTAATAGGTTTAAGGTCAGTTTCCATAGCAACGGCAGTGTCAGAGGAAGTTGCCGCCCCTTCACAGAAGGCATTGCAAACAGGAAATGAGGCGATGGGCCGCGGCCAGGGAGGAGGAAGTGAAAAATTAATACAGCAGATATACAGTAAGTGCTGAGAAAAAAAAATAAAAAAATATCCAATTTGTTTACAGTGCACAGTTTAGTGAGGGATTCTGACGAGTTGTAAAAATGGGTGGAACTCCACTTTAAGTAAATTCAGTCTAATAAAACTGTTGCCACTGTGATAGTAAAACTGACCATAGAATAGATAGAATTTCGAACAAAAATTCATATGAAAATTCTCAGAGCATTTCAATGTTTGAAAATTTTTATTGGCTTTTAACATTTGATTTTGGAATGAATGTACTTTACTGAATGAAAACCACATACACCATTAGAAATTTGGGAATGTTCTCTTCCTTGTGGTCAAAAACAAACATTCATTTGACCCACTAATGATTAGAAAAATGAATAATCTTTCTTTTTGTTCGAAATTCTACCCATCTTAAAGTGATACTAAACACACACTGTTTAATGTACATTGTCCCTTCTATTTCTGTATATGGATGGTGTCTCTGTAATTATTTTAGCTAAAAAAAAAATCTAAGTATCTTTTTTCTAATTGATATACAGCTGTCACATGACCCAGCTCTCTCCCAGCCTATTTGCAGAGAAACATAATGAGGATCTTCTAGTCCTCTGCTACTGGTCACATCTTCTAAATAAAAAAAACACCCTTTGGAATACAAAGTAAAATAATTAATATTAATAAATTGTTTTAAATTGACATACAAATATATATTTGCAATCAAATCTTTATTATTTTGTGGAAATAACATGGTGTGGGCGGGTTTTTGCCAGTCACAGGCTGTATCACGCCCCCTCCAGCGTGTGAAGCCACCATTAATCTACATGTAATATCACGCACCATTGTGTTTAGCTGGTTAGTGGGCATAGAGGAGGAGGGAGGGAGTGGGCTGTCATTTACCACTGAATATAAACCCACATGTGTGACTCTATAGTCACATGGGCTACTCAGATGTAATAGGGAGGGAATGCTCAGCATAGAAACTCACTGAAAACTGGGCATGTGCAGTGTTGCCACCACAGCTGCAAAGTCTCCCACTGCATTGGGAACATGAACAGAAGCTGGAGATAAGATAAGAGAGCAGCAGGATCAACCAGGTTTTTTTGCAGAATACAGTCCGATAGTGACTGAGTGAGTATGAACAGCATCTAATACACCATTTATTGATAGTTTTCTTTTATTATGTGGGTTTAGTGACACTTTAAGTGAGCACAGAGCACTATAAAGAAGTAAAAGTCTGCCATTCTTACCCAGTCTATCCCCCCCCCCCCCCAAAAAAAAAAAAAAAAAAAATATATATATATATATATATATATATATATATATATATATATATATATATATATATATATATATATATATATATATATATATATATATATATATATATATATATATATATATATATATATATATATATATATACACATATATGCCTAGACTTAGGCCTCTTTCACACGGATGATCCGTATGTCCGTTTTTCATCCATCCGTTTTCGGATGAAAAACGGACATACATTCATCCCTATGGAGCGTCGGATGTCAGCGGTGACATGTCCGCTGACATCCAACCCGCTCCGATCCGAAAAGTGTAACGGAGGAAAAACCTACTTTTTCCTCCGTTTTCGGATCGGATCGGATGACGACGGACACTACGGACCGTCATCATCCGATCCCCCCATAGGGGAGAGCGGCGCTCTGACAGGTCCATCGCTGCACAGTGTGCAGCGATGCACCTGTCATCTTCCTGCTCAGCGGGGATCGGCGGAGCTATCCCCGCTGAGCAAGCGGATGTTCACGGGGCGGATCATGACTGATCTGCCCCGTGTGAAAGAGGCCTTACATTTTAATTGAAACTGTCCTGCTGTATCTTGAGGCTGGGTTCACAATGCCATGCGGGCTGACTCGAAGCAGGGGTCCTGTGCGTCCCTGTTCACCGTTTCAGGTCCGATTTCGGTTCAAATTTTTGGCTGAATTTGGACCTGAAACGAACCAGAAGACGCACAGGACTCCTGTGCAATTCACTCTGCAGCCGTCCCGGAGCTGTGTGAATCGGCTCCATTGAGAGGCGGTTACAGTCTCCTGACATGCGAATTGGATGCAGAGAATTCACAGTAGTGTGAACCCAGCCTTGCACTTTTAGACTCCCACCTACTTTTGCTGGGAATCTTTTCACACATCTGTAGGCATGCAGAACATTTAAAGGTTCTACTTTTGTGTGTTCTAGCATTAATTAAAATATATATTTTTTTAAACGGCTGGGGGCGGGGGGGTTGGCAAGTGCAGATATCTCACAAATAGAGTCCGAAAGACATATAGTGCATCTGGAAAGTATTCACAGCACTTTACTTTTTCCACAATTTGTTATGTTACAGCCTTATTCCAAAATGGATTAAACTCGTTATTTTCCTCAAAATTCTACAAACAATACCCCATAATGACAGCATGAAAGAAGTTTGTTTGAAATCTTTGCAAATTTATTAAAAATAAAAAACCAAAAAAAAAAAAATCACATGTACAAAAGTATTCACAGCCTTTGCCATGACAATCAAAATTGAGCTCAGGTGCATCCTGTTTTCACTGATCATCCTTGAGATGTTTCTACAACTTGATTGAAGTCCACCTGTGATAAATTCAGTGGATGTGACATGATTTGGAATGACACACACCTATCTATATAAGGTCCCACAGTTAACAGTGCATGTCAGAACACAAACAAAGCCATGAAGCCCAAGGAATTGTCTGTAGACCCCTGAGACAGGATTGTATTGAGGCACAGATCTGGCGAAGGGTACAGAAACATTTCTGCAGCATTGAAGGTCCTAATGAGCACAGTGGCCTCCATCATCCGTAAATGGAAGAAATTTGGAACCAGCAGGACTCTTCCTAGAGCGAGCCGTCTGGCCAAAATAAGCGATTGGGGGAGAGGGGCCTTAGTCGGGGAGGTGACCAAGAACCCAATGGTTACTCTGACTCTTAACTGTAACCCTGCATGGTTGTCTGGCATACGACAATAAATACTTTTTTCATCAAGCAGTCTGTTGGTTCCGGTGTGCAACCATTTATTCTTCCTCTTTGTCACCCTGACAGAGCTCCAGTGTTTCTCTGTGGAGAGAGGAGAACCTTTCAGAAGAACAACCATCTCTGCAGCACTCCACCAATCAGGGCTGTATGGTAGAGTGGCCAGACGGAAGCCACTCCTCAGTAAAAGGTACATGACAGCCTGCCTGGGGAGTTTGCCAAAAGTCACCTGAAGGACTCTCAGACCATTAGAAACAAAATTCTCTGGTCTGATGAAACATAGCTTGAACTCTTTGGCCTGAATGGCAAGAGTCATGTCTAGAGGAAACCAGGCACCGCTCATTACCTGGCCAATACCATCCCTACAGTGCAGCATGGTGGTGGCAGCATCATGCTGTGGGGATGTTTTTCAGCAGAAGGAACTGGGAGACTAGTCAGGATCGAGGGAAAGATTAATGCAGCAATGTACAGAAACATCCTTGATGCAAACCTGCTCCAAAGCGCTCTGGACCTCAGACTAGGGAGAAGGATTATCTTCCAACAGGACAATGACCCTAAGCACACAGCCAAGATAATAAAGGAGTGGCTATGGGACAACTCTGTGAATGTCCTTGAGTATTCCAGACTTGAACCTGATTGAACATCTCTGGAAAGATCTGAAAATGGCTGTGCACCGATGCTCCCCATCCAAACTGATGAAGCTTGAGAGGTCCTGCAAAGAAGAAAGGGAGAAACTGCCCAAAAATAGGTGTGCCAAGCTTGTAGCATCATACTCAAAAAGACTTGAGGCTGTAATTGGTGCCAAAGGTGCTTCAACAAAGTATTGAGATAAGGCTGTGAATACTTATGTATATGAGATTTTTTTCATTTTTTATGTTTAATAAATTTGCAAAGTTTTAAAACAAACTTCTTTTACGTTGTCATTATGGGGTAGAATTTTGAGGAAAATAATGAATTTAATCCATTTTGGAATAAGGATGTACCATAAAATCTGAAAAAAGTGAAGCGCTGTGAATACTTTCTGGATGCATTGTATAAGGAAAACTCCAGTGTTTTATTTTCCTACTAAAAAATGAAATGTGGTAATTTAAGGTAAAATATATTCTATCAAAATTTTTAAAAATGTTATGTGCAGTTAATTACTCAGGAAAATGTTTTTTTATGTAGAAGTGAGGTTTATTATCTAAATTGTTAATAGAACTGCCTGGTCTAAGTTTCTGACCAACAGCCCTAATCCCCTGAAAGTAGCACAGAAGTAAGGAGTCGGTATATGCTTAATCACTCTAATAAAC
Organism: Lithobates clamitans; assembly: GCA_037952925.1. Lineage (NCBI taxonomy): Eukaryota > Metazoa > Chordata > Amphibia > Anura > Ranidae > Lithobates > Lithobates clamitans. The sequence continues at coordinate 954,520 of JBBGZY010000587.1, read as the reverse complement.
AAATACCTCTCTGTTTAAACTAGCTGTTTGTTTTTTGCTTCTATAGGCAGCAAGAAAGGGGACAGATTCTTTGCTTGTTTTCCAAGTACCCTTTTACTTTTTTACTTCCTCAAAGGTAGAGGAGTATGTACATTACACTGAGTATTATGTAAAAATGTGCACAAAAACACAGATAATCCTTTCGTTTGAAAAGCTGGTCGTCAAAAGTTGAATTTCAGCAATGCACAAATAGTACACTTTATGGATTCATTTATCCTTGTTGTTGGTTGATCTATTTATTCACTTATTAGATCTCTAATGGCTCGGAGGCTCTACTTGACATCTGTCTAATGTACTATGGCGGGTCACTGTGGAATGGAGAAACACTTTTAGATGAGACACACTTCTTAGTCATGATAAATTGCTGCTCTGTTCAGATGTTACTGTCATACCTCTAATTTAAAATATATGTCCTTACCCTTATCACTGAACATTGACAAATACATTCTTTGTAATGTGCTTTGGCTTGTTCTAACCATACATTGTTGACCTTCAAATATTAAGAAGTATTTATTTTTCTTGAAACCAGAAGTACATAATAAGATTGCATTTTGCAAAGGACATTTTGGAGCATACCATTATTAGGACTCTAGGAAAATTTTGCATTTTTAACATAGGGAGAGATTTACTAAAACTGGAGAGTGCAAAATCTGGTGCAGCTGGGCATGGTAGCCAATCAGCTTCTAACGTCCGCTTGTTCAATTAAAGTGGAAGTTCAGCCAAAAAACATTCTAAAACTAAATCTACTGTCAGCCACTTTCTAAAAATAATCTATCTAACCCTGTAAAGAAAATAATCCCTATACATACCTTTTCTGAAGCTGATCCGGTCCAGTCTCCAGCAGCGGATGCTGTGTGCAGGAGAGAACCGACAACGGCTGGGAAGGGACGTCACCCATAGAGTTACTATGTGGATACCGCTATCGGCTGCCTCTCCTGCAAAAAACCTCCACACTGAAGCAGTCGCTGACAGCTCAGCCTGGCACCGGACTGAAGCCGCTGCAGAACAGGCAAGTATACCGATTTCTTCTTTACAGGGCTAGATAGATTAGGTTTAGAATGTGGTTGCGAATAGGTTTAGAGTTAGTTAGGTTTTGGCTGAACTTCTACTTTAAGCTTTGCCAAAAACCTGGATCCTGATTGGTTTCTTTGCAGAGCTGCACCAGATTTTGCACTCACCAGTTTTAGTCAATCAACCCCACAGTGTGTTTGAAGCATTTGATAATACCCAGCAGTTTCTATACATAGGTACATGTGACTCATAGAGTTTGACTTACTAAAACTAGAGAGTGCAAAATCCTGGTGCAGCACTGTATAGAAACCAATCAGCTTCCAGGTTTTATTGTCAAAGCTTAATTGAACAAGCTTCCCGGGGTAACATCGTATGACAAAACACGTAGGGCGGGGCTAGCACCCTGACACCAACACGCTGGGATTGCACTCACAGATCACACACGAACCAGAGCGGCTGGAGGCAATTGGGAAAACATTTATGCCAAAAATCCCTAGTGTCAGGTTTGAAACTTGTAACATGTGAGTGAACCTTTTTAAATGTTTTAAATAAACTTTTTTAAGCGGTATTTCACTATTGGAGCTTCCTTCTCTTATGTCTGGATGAATTATGACATGACTTCATGGAGAGATCCTTGTGTATTTGCTAAACAAACATCTCTGATTTGCACATTGATTGCTAAAAGGCGCAGACGCTGGTTTATAATTTTACCAGTTGGTGGATCCGGTGAGTTCATTTGGTACGTCTGGTGGAGGATCACACTGTGGTGTCACAGTCACATTGAATCTACATACAAGCCATAACTGAGTTTCACCTTTTATACATCGCTTACTGAAGATTTGATTTTTCACTTATATGATATTAACTTTTTCCTTTTTTTTCTGGAACAGTATTTTATTAGCACTTTCACATTTTTAGGTTTCAGTTGTGTTCACGCATTGTTTAGAGCACCATTTATTATGGTCTATATTAATAATTTTTTTGCATTCATGACATTTTTTTTAGTACTTTAATGTTTATATCCATATCAATTGTTCACCGAGCTATGTAATGTCATGGTGTTTATGAATTCTTATTTAATAATCTATTAGCACACATAGGGTATTATAGGTAGTTTTTTTCACAATCTTTGTATGAAGTTATGATCTGAACCAGTTTTAGTAAATATACCCCATAAAGCCTGCTGTAGTCTATTTTTTTAAATTATAAAATGATTTTCTCTGTACTTAAAAAAAAAAAAAAGAAAAGAAAAAGAAAATCCCTGCCTGCAAAGAAAAGCGTCAGCACTTGCATGTTCCACTGCCTACACCTTGCAGAGATAACATTGCTGAAGAAAGTTTTGCATTCAGAGATTCCCAGAGTAATTGGATGCCTGGTCCCCATCTGTCCCCTGTGGTCCAATCCGCTAGCCCCTTTAGGACACAGTAGTGATTTTAGGACAGGCAGAAGGAACCACAGGGTACAGCAGGGAACCAGGCATTTAACATTGTTTGAAGTGTGTCGGATGCAAAAGATTCTTTAGTAAGCTTAGATTTTGGGGGGGAAGACAATCATTAGCCTTGGAAGTGTAAACCCTAAGCAGATTGATTTGGAGCTCGGACGAGGTTCTTTCTCTTGGCTCCTACGGGATGATAGAAGGGGTGTAGAAGCAGTTATGTGAACCTGTTGCTTTGCACTTTTGGATAACGTTAGGCCCATGTCACACTAGCTATTTTGTTCTCCCTATCTTGCTATCAGCAGGAATGGTAGAGGGTCAAACAAACCCTCTTTGGCTGGCACAGCAAGATTTTGTCCTCAATGGTCCTGACGCTGGCGAGTTTTCGCCAACGATAGGATTGCTAGTGGGACAGAAGCCGGCCATAGACGGTTCAAATCTCAGCCGGTTCAGCAGGGACTGGGCAAGCTTCGAACTGTGTATGGGCAGGCTAATTGTACTCAAGTTGATTGATCGATCCACTTAGGTACAACCAGCCTGTCAGATTTTTCATGTGATTATTACTAGCGGCTATAGCCACTAGCAATAATCACTGTGTGTTCTCCCAGCGGAGAGATCTCCACCCGCTGGGAGAACACAATAGCTCTGCAGGAGGGATTTCCCTATCAACACTGTGTTGATGGGGGAATCGAGCGACTTTCTTTCCTGCTACCTGTGGTTGCAGGAAAGATGTTTGCGCCATCTATGGCTACTAGCTTAAGGAAGCCTTTTTTATTGCTGTCTGATTTGTCATTGGGAAGAGTCTTTCACTTCCTTTTTCGGTCACTAGACAAGATGCGAAGGAAAAATTGAATCAATGGGGACAGAAATAGCAAAACAAACGTGACAGAGGTTTTGTGCTTTGTCCTCTTTGTTCCAAATTAAAAAAAAAAAGGCAGATACATTACACATTTTTACAAATGTTTAGCATGGGTGGAGTGTAGTGAAAATTAACTTTGCAAAAGATACCACATTTCACATTCTGAGAAATGTAAAAAAAAAATGGATGTTTGCTTGCAAAGAAGACATGCTCTACCCCTTAAGTAAATTAGCTACACGTTGCTTAGCACTGACTAAAGGCTAGTAAACACGGTCCGAATATTCATAACATAATATAACATTCGGCCAGTGTGTACAGCAGCCTGTCTAACGACTGGCTTCTGTCAAACAAGCATGCTGGAAAACTAGCATCTGATCAGTGCTGGCAGCCAATGGCTGGCAGTGCTGATGAGTGTGTTCTGGTGGGGGCAGTCCCCCTGTCAGAACACAAAGACACAGCGGGCGGAGATCGCTGCATCGCTTAGTACTGCAAACTCTCAGGTTTTTTTTTATTCACCCTGCTGAGTTGAATGGAAAAAAACTTCCCATGTGTACTTAGCATAAATCTAGTATACACCTTCCTCTCAACATTGGTCTGTGTACTGTCTTGGGTTTTGCTGAAGGAAGCTGTAGTATGAACTACAACTAAACTCAACTAGTGGATCTGGAAGAACTGTAGATCTACAAATACTGAAAATACTATGATTTGCTCATCAGGTGCAAGGATGCTATTTAAATTCTATAATAAAGTACAGTAAAACCTTGGTTTGAGAGTAACTTGGTTTGAGAGCATTTTGCAAGACAAGCAACATTTTTAAATAAATTTTGACTTGATATACAAGCGATGTCTTGATGTACAAGTAGCGTCATGTCACAACTGAGTATAAAACAGAACAGAGGCGCCTCTAAGTGTAGCAATATGGTTACATTTAATGAAGGTACAACATTTAGCAAGTCACATGGTTGATGATAAAACAGGCACATCTAAGTATGCAGGCATATGGGGTAAAGCTGTCCACATAGACCGTTCTCCGCACCACCATCAACGTAATCTCTTCCGCGCTCTTCCACGCTCCATGAGCACTTCAAGCCTCATTTTCAAATCGCTCTACTGCAGGGTCGCTTTGCAGACTGACTAAGAGCCGGCGGTGCGGAGAACGATCTATGTAGACAGCTTTACCCCAGGTGCTTGCATACTTAGATGTGCCTCTTTTAATCATCAACCATGTGAGTTGCTAAATGTTGTACCTTCATTAAATGTAACCATATTGCTACACTTAGAGGCGCCTCTCTTCTCTTTTATACTCTGTAGCTCCTGCTGGATTTTGCTTCTAATCTACTTGTGGAGGCTGCCATTTGTGGATGGATATTTTATGGTCACACAACCTATCACATTGCTATAATCTTTTTATATGGACTATAAACTGAAGGACTTATGAATAAGTGGTTGTGGAAAGAATTATCTGAGTTTCCATGATTTCTCATGGGGAAATTTGCTTTGATATACAAGTGCTTTGAATTACAAGCATGTTTCCGAAACAAATTATGCTCACAACCCAAGGTTTTACTGTATATGTATAGCCAACATTTTTTTTTTAGTTTTGAATAGAATGGGGAAGGGTTGCAACGCCTGTTAGTTTGTTTTTTGATCTATGTTCTCTTGGGGAGATCTCCATTCACAGCCTGTCCAGGAGACACAACAGGAATCAAGCCAAAGGGAGGGAATTCCCACTTCAAGCAGTTGTCTCCTGAACAGGTGTCTCCACAGGAAGATTTCCCTTCATCTTCTGCTCTGGTGACCACTCTAAAATGTTGGATTTCCCATTCCTTTCTATCCCACTGGCAATGGTCACTACAGCAAATAGAGGGTAATTCTCTACAGTGACGACAAAAACAACTATAAAAAACTTGACAGGTTTTCTGAACCTTTCCTAAGCTATCCAAAACCAGAATAAAAAAACATTTCTCTATACGAACATTTTATTTAAAGTTGAACTACAGGCACAACAGAGTTATAGTTTTCTAAAGAAAAGGTGCCCTGATGCACAGAATTGATAGTGATATTGTTACTATTCTTTATTTTTTGTAATTAAAGCTTATTTCGGGTGTTACAACAGTCCAGTATAATGTGACCAAAGACTAAAGGTCTTTCTGTTTTTCTTCTGTCCACCTGCTCCCTAGACCAGTCTCCAGACTGCCCCCTTAACGTTCCTACATCAGTTAGGTCAGGCATGGGCCTGACCAGCTGCACTTCCTTACACACGCCTGATAATTGACATCTCCTCCCTGCTGTTGCTTAGGAAGCTTAAGGCATTGAATAGGCTGGTACTGCAAATCTCAGATAAAAAAAATATATAATTACCCATGCTATGTGAATTAAATACTATAGATTATGCCTCTAAACAATGGCAGGTGCAAGGTATTTTATCTCTTTTATGTATTATTTTTTGTACAGCTAGGTAAGGGTACGGAAAAGTGTTATTTACAGATGCAATTTCCTTTAACAACTTAAACTAGATGTAAACAATATGTTTTAACCCGTAAATGCCACACACCACTGCGCTGTAACCGTGTGAATTGCAGTTGCGGTGAATCCACTTGAATGGGTTGTGTTCGCCAGTCCCACTGGCTTCCAAACACAATGGGGAATAATATTTACTGTGGCTTGTGAACACCCCCATCCCTCCAGACCTTGGGTTGATAAAGCACCATGTATCATAAACAAATGCCTTCTCAGTGATGCTGATCTCATGCAGCTAGCTCCTATGTACATGCACCCAGTGATGACTACAATGGTACTATAATTAAAAAAGGCTAAATGTAGTTAACTGCAAATTAATTGCATTTAACACTTTGAACTTAGTCTGGTAAAGCAATTTTGTCATGAAAAAAATATGTTTTGAATTGCTAGTTGCCGGCTGTGTTTGGCAGCCCCTTTTCTCATGATGGAGAAGCTTTGCACCCTCCTTCTGTAATGGCTGTGGCTTAAAGAGGAACTTCAACCCTGTTTTTTTATATTTTTTTTATTATTTGTTTCTTTTATCACCCACTTGCCTTTTTTTACTGAGCTATTCACAAAAAAACATACTTGCATGCCTAGTGAACCCAGTAGTATGCTATAGTAATCTGCTGCTCCGCTTCTGCACATCAGGTCCTGTGCAGTCACCTATATATCTTATGGAACGTTGATATAATTTAATACACAGTAGTGAGTGGACAAAAACATTCGGGGAGCTCACTGGCTCAGGTTAGGCAGCTCACAACAGACAGGGCTACCCTCCACTAATCAATCGGCCAATTACCTGATCGTTAGTATAGTGCTTTCAACAGCCAATTCTGACTTTTCGGATGACGAAACCTGAAGGTGCCGGTATAAATTTATAAAATGTTTATCATAAGTGAACACGTCCAATTTTCATTTTAATTAGTACAGTTTTCATCTGAAAAAAATAGTAAGAGCAAGACTATGCATGCTCGGAAACAAAATACATTACAAAATAGTTCAACAGATTACATCACTTCCGAAGTTTTATTCTGTCGTACGAAAATTTTTGTACATTGAGTAACCTCTTAATTTTCGATATGAGACCACCATGCAACAAAAAACACAATTGTTCCTCCAATAATCTCATTGTGTGTACCAGGCTTAAAGCTGGCTATACATGGATCTAAATTCGGGCAGTTCAGCAGGGACCAGGTGAATTTTGATCCATCTATGGCCATTCCCGTTCACAAGAAGTCAATCTAAAGATTGACTTCTCATGAACAAGTTTGTTGGAAAATTTTGCTTTGATCAGCACATGCAGCCATTTGGCAGCAACATTGATCAGTGTAATCTGACAGTGCGGGAGACCCACTGTCAGACACATTGTGGAGGAGTCCCGCATCCACCTTGAATGTGTGGTTGGGGAAATTGGTTCTGTTTTATTTTCATTCAGCCCACTGAACAAAACTGAGCCATATATTGCTAGCTTAACTGTTCCCTACTCTATACAAAAATGTTTGGCCTTAGATTTGCTTAAATGCTGTTTAATAGCAGCAGGATAAGGTTTTTACAAACACTATGTAAAGTTAGAAAAGACCATTGTTGTTCAATTGTGTCAGTGAAAATGGTGCCTTGACAGCTAGACCAGCTCCTGTCAAACGGACCTTCTGGCATGCAGTCAATAAGCTGCAGCTCTGATCAGTGTATTCTGATGATCAACTAATCCTGCTATCAGAATACAATGAAACAGCAGGGAGAATTGTGAGGAATGTGGGAATGGGGACATCGGCTACGTTTTTTTTCTTTCAGCCGGATGGCTAAACGAAAAAACGAAGCCATGTATGACCAGCTTTACTGGTCAGAAGTATCTGTGTGAGCAGTCAAGATAAGGGAGAAGCTAATTGCTGGATCAGGAGAGTAAAGGCTGGTACATACAGGCCAAATATCAGCCTGTATCAACCGGTTTAACACAAACTGGCCGACATTCGGCCCGTGTATACAGCAGCCTGTCCATCAGAAGCCGGTCTAACGACCGGCTCTTATCGAATGGGCATGATGGAAAACCAGCATCCGATGAGCACTTGCAGCCAATAGCTGCAAGCGCTGATCACTGTGTTCTGGCAGAGGGGTGATCCCCCTTTCAAAACACAATAGCTCAATGGTAGGAGATTGCTGTACTAACATCGCCTGTGCTTCTGCACACCAGGTCCTGTACCGCCATCTTTATTTCTTATGTCTTCAATATGTCTCCTCCCCCCCAATGATGCATATGCGCCGTGACCTGCAAGAAGCCAGTTGGCCCCTTGATGACATGCCATACTAGATGCACATAAGCTATGGATGCGTTACATAAGTATCCCAGGAGGTTGGTGGGGTATGTCATTCTTACCTAGATGAGAAATTCCCATGTGCAGTGCAGTAGTCATAAACAAAGGATTTAAAAAAAATAAAAAGTGGGTGAGATAAGTAAAGGTCCACTTTAACAGCTATGTCAGTTTCCATGGATTTTTCAATTTGAAGCTTGATCCCCACAATGATTAGACAATGTGGGCTTTACAGCAAAGCAAGTATAAACCGTCCTATTATATTCTATTACCGTCTTTTTTAGAATTTTATTTGTCAGTACACATTGTCTTCTAGGGCAGGAAGTCACTGACTTGCATGGTCTGGAAATAAATCTCTTTTTCTAAAGGCTTGACGTCCACTGTCATAGGGTCATTATCAGCAATGATCCTTCATTTCTTTTCCTGAGTGACATGTTCTAGTCCGTATGAGTACAAAGCCTTGTACCTTCTGAAATGTACTTTGCATTCCTTAGAAGCACGAGCCTTGCACAAGTTCACTGTTATCCCTGGGCAGACATTTGGCCTGAGCCTGCCCCATGAATGAAATGGAGTTGACACCAGGTATTCTAGACGCAAAAATAAATAAACACCTATATTTAACCTGTCTTAAAAGTAGGGTCAGTTTGCTAGCAGGTATGATGTCCTATTGTTAGGGAAGCATTTAAGAAAGGTGACATACTTTGGCCTAACATGTAATAGAAATGTTTGTATGTCTTTCCAGCCTGTCTTTCAGTGCCTGACAGCACCTGCCAACCTACAGAAATGGTTGTTTGCAGGTAATACTTGGCATTAGTCCATAAAACAGCAGTCAAATGGTTTCATAGACTTATGTTGTATTGCATTTTAAGCATATAAGTGTTTTAGAAAATAATTGGCCATAAGAGAAGGGATAGGGAAGGTATAAATTGCCCTTGGCTTTTAATTCTGCTAATTAAGGAGTAAAAGGAACCAGTTGCTACATGATTATCTAAAAACTTGAACATAAGCTGAACTCAAGGCAGATATAAAAGGCACATATTAAAGTGGTACTAAATGCGAAGCATTTTACCTTAATTCATTCTCTACATTAAGGCTAGGTTCACACTGCTGCGAATTCTATTGCGAATTTGAGCCGTTGCGATCGCTCAAATTCGCAAGTCATTTAAATTACATAGATTAACATTAGTGCCGTTCACATCGACGCGTTGCGAATATAACCTGCGTGAAAAAAAGGTCCTGTGCGAGTTTACTGCGTTGCGTTGCGAATTTAGTCTCCATAGACATCAATGTAAATCGTTCTTGAATCGCATTGATGGTTCACATATGTGCGAATTCCACCACACTACTCTCCACAAAAACCAGGAAGTACACAGGAAGTTAAGACCCTTTTTTTTTTTACATTATGATTCCATTGGCTAGACTATCAATCGCAGCTATATCTAACTCCTGAAATTCGCGGTAAAATCGCGGTAAATTCGCGGTAAAATCGCGGTAAATTCGCGGTAAAATCGCGGTAAATTCGCACTGCAGCAGTGTGAACCTAGCCTAAAGTGGAGTTCCGACAACAACAAACAAAATAAATAAAAGTCAGCAGCTACAAATACTGCAGCTGCTGACTTTTAATAATCTGACATATACCTGTCCCAGGGTCCAGCGATGCGGGCAACGGAGCCCTGCTCGTCTTCCCCTCCTTTCTGTGGCCCAGGAATTGTCACTGTGGGCGCCCGGCTGTGGCTTCCCAGCTGGGCACACACTGCGCATGCGCGAGCCATGCTGCGCGCCGTGACTGGCCGGGCAATCATCTGGGACCTGTGACGTGTCCCACATGATTGCCGAGAGGGTAGAGGTGAACTTACTTCCGGCGCTGCAGTGCCCCGGGAGGAAGTGGGAGCTGGAACCCTCTATAAAAAGAGGGTTTCCGCCCCCCCCCCCCAAAAAAAAATGGCATGCCAAATGTGGCATGTCAGGGGGTCACATTCCCTTAAAGCTGAAGTTCCATTTTTGGGTGGAACTCCTCTTTAAGGTAAAAAATGTCTTAGTATCTTTCTATGCCCCTCTGTTCCCAAACACTTACCTGTGGTCCCTTGTCAGTGCTGCTGGACCCATGTTGATCTGAACTGCTTCCCAATCTTCCAGGTTATAGGCTCCTGCTTCTGTCACTTAAATTGCTACGAGTAGGCAGGAGAAAGCAGCAGGCCGATGCACACAGTACTGGCCAGGAGCATGCATGCATGCACAGGTGTCTCCTTAGCAGGTTTCTCTTTGGAAATCGGCTAGCTAAGGACACACGTGCAAACAGGCAGGAGGACCAGCGGCTTGGTGACCAGCTGGAGAACAAAAGAGGCAATATTAAGAAAGAAGAAACATATAATGTAATATCACTTTATTGCAGTTCTCTATGTACCAGAATTTGAAGTAATATCTGCCTCTTGCAGTCTACTGTACATTCTGTATAGCAGAGTTTAGAGAGCTGGAGAAGGAAGCCGCACAAGGAGCCAATCCGGTGTGCTGCAGTAGAAGGATCATGCCAATTGGAAGAAGAAACAGAGTGACAGAGAGATGAGCTCACCAGTGTGCTGCTTGTCCTGTCACTGTGTCAGGACCCTGGTCTAGACCTGCAAACTCTGCTGTGTCTGCCGATGTATCTTTGCTTAGCCACCTGGGATGCTAGACAGTTCCCTGGATAAGTTCTTGAAAGATCTTGCCTTGAACCTTAAACTCTTTGCTCCTCCCATGAACTTCCTGATTTAAGTCATATTTCTGCACTTCCTGTTTGCCAGATATTTGCGCTCTCTATATCCAATATCTCGCTCGTGTCACTCTTGCTGCTGTCCATATCTTCGCTACCACTCATTGCCAATCTTTCACTTGTTCCTCAACTACGCTTCTGCTTGATCTCAACCCTACTTGTTACCGACCTTTAACTTGTTTACTGACTACACAGCATAACCCATCTCCACCATCAGGAGCTCAGATGAACACCGGTTAGTATTTACACTCCACACCTCAGGTGAGCCTGTGTCATCTGCCAGGTTGACCTGCTTCTCTCCTTATCCAGCTGGTCGGGGAGTGCCCCTCTACTGCTACATCTACTAGCTACCTAGCCTGATTCCAGACCGTGACACACTGTCTAATCACAGGGTGGGAGTGGAGACCTGTAAGTGAAATTTAAAATGCAGCAAAGAAAGATTAGGTCCTACCTCCTGCTAGACAGGGCTGTTCTGTGAGGCTGAGCTACATAAGTCTCAGGACTGGATGAACCAAAAACAAAATCCTTTAGCAAAAAACAGCTCTCATCTTTCGTCACTGTATTTAAAGAGGAAGTAAACCCTGATGGCCCACTTACCTGCAAACGAAGCCCGCGCTGTCCGTGCTGCAGGCCGCATCCATGTTCGCCCCTCTTCCTTCCGGGGCCTCGGACTCCGGCTCTGTGACTGCCCGGAGTCGCATGAGGTCGCCCCCGCACATGCACGTGGGAGCCGCCAGTCATGGCACTCGCTAGTGAAGAAACGGCACAGAGGGACGTTTCTTCACAGCACATGCTCCGATGACATTATGGGCACAGTAAGAATCTCCTAAACGGCGCACGTATAGGAAATATTTACTGTACCTATAGGTAAGCCTTATTATACGCTTACCTATAGGTACAAATGTTACAGGGAGGTTTACAACCTCTTTAATTGTTTGACCGGAGTCAATTTGTTAAACTTTTTCAGATTTACTTAGGAAATATTTATATTGACCATTTATTTAGCTTTAGATAGTTCTGAGGATGATGCTTGGAGCTAAAACTCAGAAGTGAGAGGCCCCCTGAGGTCTGGCAGTTGTGTCTATTGCTTGAACCATTGCTAATAAACACATGCTGTCTTCCAGCTCCTAAGTAACAATGATAGTATCAAATACAGAGCCTTCTAATTCTTTACTCTCCTCTTAACTACCAGACTATGGGGTGGATTTATTAAAACGATAGAATGCAAAATCTGGTGCATCTCTGCATGGTAGCCAATCAGCTTCTAACTTCAGTTTGTTCAGTTAAGCTTTGACAAAAAAACTGGAAGCTGATTGGTTTCTCTGCAGGGCTGCACCAGATTTTGCCCTCTCCAGTTTTAGTAAATCAACCCCTATGTTATTTGATACTGTTGTAAACGCTCAAGAGACAGTAGCATCAATTCAAAAGATATTGCACAAGGCCTTGATTTGTCATGTGTTCTTTTTTTTAACAGTCTAATTTGTATCTTTTTTTTTTATATGCCGATCTGCTGCATTTACTGCGTGAATATGATTATCACATGGATTTTTGCGCCTAAGAATATAACTAGCTTCAGGCTGGTGTTATTTTTGAGTTCCTATCAGGTGTCTGCAAAAAAAAGTAAGAAAAGGAACTGTTTGAGGCAGTGATAAAATAGACAATTAACTAAAATCATGTATCTAAATAGTAAAATGTTAATTTCTTGCAGAAAAATAATGATTCCACACCTGTGTGATATATGATTTTTTGAACTGAACATCCTGAAACTGTTATTTATGATATGAAAATAACAAATGCATGAAAGATAATTCATAGAGGTTTGTAAGTTAACAGTGGTGTGTGTTGTTAGCACGGGCAATTGGCAAAGCTGCAACTCTAAGCTTTCAGGTGATCCCTCACCCCTAAGACCCCTTTCACATTGCCACGACTTCAAAGTCACACAATTTTGCTGCGATTTTGACGCGATTTTTAGGGAATGCCTGTGTAAACTTTAGGTCTATGGATCTCAACTCGCATCAAAGTCAAACCAAAGTCGGTGCAACTTGAAGTCACACAGATATGAATGATACTCATTGAAAATCATGGAGTACGACTTGTCATGTGACTTTGCAGTCTCAAGTCGCAGGACAAGTTGCACAAGTGTGAAAGGGGCCTAACTACCATGAGGTCTTTGCTGACATAGAATTGTAACAATTTGACTGCCAGGGACTTATTCTGTACATAATGGCAACCAAAAGATTAAAACATGTCCTCTCCTTTTAGCAGCATTTTAGCATCTTGCTTTAAAATGAATTGCCTAGCTTTCCTTTGCTAAGTAAAAGTAAATCCGTGCCTGTAAGACCAGCCAATCACTTCTACATACTTTCAGCCCTTTACCTGGTCCTTTTGCTCATCTGTATTTTTTCATTAGCCTGGGACTGGCACTAATTTAGGTGGGCACACTGCCACCAATGTAAGAGGGGAACACTAACCACAAAAGTGGGGGGAACAGACACTGACTACCAATGTCACTACCAAGGCCATTGGTACTAACTGCCAATGTAAGAGGGCATAAACCACCAATGTAAAGGAGCACAAACACTGACCACCAATGTATGGGGGGCACAGACATTGACCACCAACTTTGGGTATTTATCCTCCTATTTACCTCCCATTTTTTTATCCAAATGACTACTGATCTTTTTTATCCCTCCAGCTCCCCACCGATACCAAGTATTTTTCTTCCCCCTAATCACCAAAACTGGACATTTTTTTCCCCCCTGACCACTAATGTTTCTCCTTACCTTCAATACCAGGTGTAAAATTTTTGTCCTTTTTTCACACAAATAGTGCTTTCTTTTGGTGGTATTTAATCACCGTTTTTTTTTTTTTTTGCGCTATAAAAGAAAAAAGACTGAAAATTCGTTAAAAAATGAATTTTTATTTGTTTCTGTTATAAAATTTAGCAAATTAGTAATTTTTCTTCATAAATTTTGGCCAAAATTTATACCGCTACATATCTTTTGTAAAAATAAGTACAAATGGGTGTATATTATTTGGTCTTTGTGAACGTTATAGAGTCCAAAAGCTATGGTGCCAATATCTGAAAATTAATCACACCTGAATTACTGACGGCCTATCTAATTTCTTGAGACCCTAACATGCCAGAAAAGTACAAATACCCCCCAAATGACCCCTTTTTGGAAAGAAGACATTCCAAGGTATTTAGAGAGATGCATGGTGAGTTTTTTTGAAGTTGTCATTTTTTCCCACAATTCTTTGCAAAATCAAGATTTTTTTTTTCTTTTTTTTTTTTTCACAAAATTGTCATATTAGCAGGTAATTTCTCACACCGCATATGCATACAACAAATTACACCCCAAAACACATTCTACTATTACTCCTGGGTACAGCGATACCACATGTGTGAGACTTTTACACAGCGTGGCCACATACAGAGGCCCAACATGCAGGGAGCACCTTCAGGCGTTCTGGAGCACCCAGGCCAATTCTGACATTTCTCTCCTATATGTAAAAATCATCATTTTTTTGCTAGAAAATTACATAGAACCCCAAAACATTATATGTTTTTTTAGCAAAGACCCTAGAAAATACAATGGCGGTTGTTGCAACTTTTTATCTTGCACGGTATTTGCGCAGCAATTTTTGAACGCTTTTTTTTTGTGCTTTTAAAAAAAAACAAAAAAACAGTAAAGTTAGCCCAATGTTTTTGCATAATGTGAAAGATAAAGTTACGCCGAGTAAATAGATACCTAACATGTCCCCCTTCAAAATTGCACACGCTCGTGGAATGGCGCCAAACTTCACTACTTAAAAATCCCCATAGGCGACGCTTTAAAATTTTTTACGGGTTACATGTTTTGAGTTACAGAGGAGGTCTAGGGCCAAAACTATTGCTCTCGCTCTAACGTTCGCAGCGATACCTCACATGTGTGGTTTGAACACCGTTTTCATATGTGGGCGGGACTTACGTATGCGTTCGCTTCTGCATGTGAGCACACAGGGACAGGGGCGCTTTAAAAATTTTTTTTTTTTTTTTTTTATTGTTCATTTTACTTTATTTATTTTAGTTTGACACTTTTTTCCAAAAAATGTATTTTTTGATCACTTTTGTAATAGGAATATGGCATGACAGGTCCTCTTTACAGTGAGATATGGGGTCAATAAGACCCCACATCTCACCTCTAGGCTGGGAAGCCTGAAATAATAAAAAAAAAAAACGATCCTGGCTTCGATCGTAGCAGTGAGTCGGTAGAAGCACCAGAGGGTGGTGGGAGGGGGGGCGTCCCCTCTTGCCTCCCGTAAGAATGATCAAGCAGTGGAACAGCTGCTATGATCATTCTCATGGTGTAGGGAATCGCCAGCTGAAAAAGCTGATATCTGAATGATGCCTGTAGCTGCAGGCATCATTCAGATATCCCCGCACAAATCAAGGACGTCAAATGACGGCGGGCGGGAAGTGGTTAAAACACATTTTTTTTTTTAACACAAAGTTGTCCATTTATACAATATTTCTAACACATAGCATGTACATAGCAAAAATTACACCCCAAAATAGATTCTCCTACTCCTCCTGAGTACGGCGATACCACATGTGTGAGACTTCCACAGCCTGGCCACATACAGAGGCCAAGTACAGCCGAGTATGGCTGAGGATGGCTGAGCATTACCGAGTATGGCTGGGTATGGCCGAGCATGGCTGAGTATGGCTGGGTATGGCCGAGCATGGCTGAGTATGGCTGAGCATGGCAGGGTATTGCAGGGTATGGCCGAGTATGACTTGGTATGGCTGAGTATGACTGGGTATGGCTGAGTATGGCTGAGTATGGCTGGATATTGTGGGGTATTGCTGAGTATTGTGAGGTATTGCAGAGTATTACAGGGTATTGCAGACTATTGCAGGGTATTGCAGAGTATTGCAGAGCATTGCGGGGTATTACAGAGTATTGCAGGGTATTGCACAGGATATTGCACAGAGTTTTGCACAGAGTATTGCACAGGGTATTAGGGTATTGCACAGGGTATTAGGGTATTTCACAGGGTATTGCACAGGGTATTGCACAGGATATTGCAGAGTATTGCACAGGGTATTGCAGGGTATTTCTGAGCATGAAGGGATGGCTGAGCATGAATGGATGGATTGTGGCTCTGTATCACAGAGCAGCGCTGTGGGCATTACAGATGCAGCCCACAGCGCTGCTGCCATCCGATCCCTCCCCCACTGTACCGATCGGTACACAGAGGGGAGAGAGGAACCGGCGTCATGATGGCAGTTTGTTTACATGTGATCGTCCGTCATTTGACGGAGCGATCACATGGTAAACGGCAGCGATCAGCCACGGATCAGTCACGGATGTTCTCGGGTGCACGCAAGAGCGGAATTCTGGGAGGACGTCACTGTACGCCCTCCCGTGGTTAAGCAACTGCCTTGTTAAAATAACAAACATGTTATAATTACCTGCTCTGTGCAGTGGTATTGCACAGAGTGGCCCTGATCCTCCTTTTCTGGGGTCCCCGGCTGGGATCTTGGCTCCTCCTCTTCTTTTTAGGACAGCCATAGCCAGCCACTTGCTATGGGGAGAAACGTAGTCTGCGCACGCCCGACCTGTGTGTCTATGGAGTCGCGCTCGATAGATTTACACAGCGGGACTTAGGCCCACCCCCCACCTTCTTTTCACTGCATTTGATTGACAGCAGCAAGAGCTAATGGCTCCTGCAGCTTCTCGAATGCTGTGTGAAGAGAAAGTAAGGGGAGAATAAATGCAGCCGTTCACAGCGCGGATCTCTTCTCCCCTCTCTTACTCTTCACACAGGGAAGTTGGGGGGGGAGGGGGGGGGGCACAGAGAAATGTAATAAGGTTTAGTAACACTTGTGTGTAGTTATACATTGGGTAGGCTCAGGTTTTTTTAACTAACCACCCACTCCTAGTGCAATTAGGCCACACTCACAATTCTGCTGCGGCACATTACATGCACTGCATCATTGCCTTTCTTGGAGTGCTGTAGGATGCCCCAGGTCTTTCACAATCCCCCTGGTGCAGTTAAAGGACTCTCTGTCCCTGATTTGCACTGGCAAATCTGGCACAGGGGTCTGATAAAAATGGCAATAAAGCTCAATGCAAAAATATATTAACCACTTCACGTCAGCCGACCCACATATGTGACCTCTCTGCGTATGGGCCTTCATATATGCAGGCCCTGTTTAAAACACTTACCATGCTGAGTGTGCTCCCAGCACGGTAGCCGCCGGTTACCGGAAAGCTCCCGATGCATACTAGCCATTTGGAGCTTTCAAATCATGTGACCGCTGTGGCAGCCAATCACGGCTGTCACATGAACCAAATGCCTGCCTCCGCCTCCTGCTGTTTAGAACCCTTACAGGATCGGGAGGCAGCCGGTGGGAAGGGGGGGTTAAAAAAAATAAATAAATAATCAAAGTAACTTTAAAGCAACAAAATGCATAACATCCCCACTCAGGCCTACACCCTCATACATACATGTAATTAGGAAGCACATATGTATACAAATACCCTTTACACATCTTTTATTACAGTAGGTATTCTGACATGTCAGAGGTAGAAGAATACTTTTAGGGCCAATTCGCACAGGAACGTGGTGCGCATTCCTGTGCGATTTCTGTGCAACTCATTGAGGTACGATTTTTAGCCCATTCATTTGAATGGGCTGAAATCACACTGGATCGTACCAAAAGTAATGCATACACTACTTTTTCAAAAGTGCACTGCACATTTGCATGGTACTGCAGTAATTATTTTGCAACATACAAAATTGAAACTGCCATTTCGAACTCTATGGGGGTTATTTACTAAAGGCAAATCCACTTTGCGTTACAAGTGCAAACTACAAATGCAAAGTGCACTTGAAATTGCACTTAAAGTGCACTTGGAAGTGCAGTCGCTGTAGATCTGAGGGGGACAAGCAAGGAAAATAAAAAACAGCATTTTAGCTTGCACATGATTGGATGATAAAATCAGCAGAGCTTCCCCTCATTTCAGATCTACCCCCCTCAGATTTACAGTGACTGCACTTCCAAGTGCACTTTCAGTGTAATTTCAAGTGCACTTTGCACTTGTAGTTTGCACTTGTAGTGCAAAGTGGATTTGCCTTTCGTAAATAACCCCCTATATCTAGTTCCAGTTTCAGAAAATACATAGTTTTAGGAATATTATAAATAGTAAATTTTCAAGTCATTTGATCATGGGTATGAAAAAGGGAAAATTAGTCCCCAGGGAAAAAGGTTCAATTAAAGTTGTATTTTATCCATACAAGGCAACACAACAGATGTGCTTTGTAAGAGGGAGCATAAGCAGGCTGTACATACTTTGCTCAGGCTCCAATCAGCTATTTGATAGTACCTGGGCTTGGAGATTGGCTGCTGATGTACCAATCATGCAGTGCGAAGTGTTCATCCATACCTAGAAGTACCAGGTGTTCCTTGTGTGATCTAGCAGTGAGAGAGCATGGAAAAGGTAAGTATTGATGCCTTACAGCCCTTTCTGTTTAACTTGTTGCCTAGTATTGTATAGTATAAATAAGAACAATATATCTAAAAACTATATATCTTTCATAAGCAAGGCTACACATAATAGTTTAACATAAAAAGTGAAAGTGCCTTAATCAGAGTTTGAGGCTGGGTTCACACTGCAGTATGGAGCGGCTCACAGCAGGGGTCCGGTGCGTCCCTGTTTACCATTTCAGGTCCGATTTCAGTCTGAATTTTGGGCTGAATTCGGACCTGAAACGGACCAGAAGACACACAGGACTCCTGTGCAATGCGCCCCGAAGCCGCTCCGGAGATGTGTAATCTGGCTCCATAGAGAGCCGGTCACAATCTCCTGACATGCGAATTGGATGCGGCGAAACACATCCAATTCACAGTAGTGTGAACCCAGCCTTATATAGATTTCTTCTGATGTCTTGCATTAGATTGAAGAAGGCTTTCTCTATCTAACTGCATTACCAGACTGGACAGAGTTGAGAAATTCTTGTCCTACAGGCTAAGGATTAGGTGTTTTCAAAACACCAGGTGAAAAAGAAAACAGCCAGAGGATTTTTAGGATGGCCGCTCTGTGTATTAAACACAAAAGCAAACCTTTATTATATTGCAGCTTACCAATTCTTGTTGATGTGATAGCTGCATTAGTTTTATTTTATTTTTTTTCTTTCTTTCATTTATTTTTACCTGGTGATTCTGCCACTAAGACCCCTTTCACACTGCGAGCTCCGGCCATTAGTGCTAAAGCCCTGCTCATTTTGGCGGCGCTTTTCGGGCGCTGGCGCTTTTAACCCCAAAGAAGGGGTTAAAAACGCCCATGTTGCGGTGCTTCCGGGCACGCTTTTCAGGCACTTTGAAAGCGCTGCCTGTTCATTTCAATGGGTAGGGCGTTTTGGGAGTGTTGTATACAGCGCTCCCAACCTGCCCCAAACATGCTGCTTGCTGGACTTTTCCGAACGTCCCGCAAGCACACCGCCCCAGTGTGGAAAGACACACTGAAATGAATTGGAGTCGGTTTTCAGGCGTTATTTAGAGGCTATTTCTTGCGCTAAACTGCCTCAGTGTGAAAGGGTTCTAATGCTTCAGTCATTTGGCCAGTTCGTTCGTGTTTTGGCCAGTTAATGGGCACAAAATCGGTAATCGTTTGGGATGTTTTTGAGCCGAAAAAACGAAGGACAAGTTTGGAAATTTTCTGCCGAACGAACGATAAATTGAAAGGTTAATATGTTTCCTGTGCGAACTGTTTGCACTAGGTATATGTAAATATACAAACAAAAAATTGATTCATTTATGTTCATTGAACGATTTATCGGTCATTTCATGATGGCACTATCGTTTGCTCTCACGGCCGAATGTTCGTTTTTCAAAAATGGGTTTGCCCGATTTTTGGTTTTAGTGTATGGCCAGCATTAGTCTGTTGTTTCTCAACAGAGTACGCTCTCCTGCAACTGTATTGGTTAAGAGTTTTGAGACAAACTATTTACCACTGACGGAGGTGCTTACAATGGTCAGGTTTTATTTATTTATGTAAAACCTTTATTCCATAAAGAAAAAACCTATTGCTGTACCTGCTTGAGTAACTGCAGTGTGAGCCGTCGTTTGGCTTCAGTTTGTTAGTATTTGCTAGTGTATCTAAATCTGCTAGTACGTCTAACACTCCCCCCCCCCCCCCAGGCTGGCAATTCTCCTGTCCAAAGGTGCCCCCATGCTCCTTCATCCAGAGTGGGGACACTTTAACACCCCGGTCACACCAAATGCAACATTGAAATCAAAATAGCATTTCAGAGCTAGTTCAGGTGCCGCTTGGAAGACATCTGTGCGACTCCATGCACAGATGTCTATGCAAGTCGCACCTGAACTTGCAAAAAGTAGTGCAGGAACTACTCTCTAAATCTGTCGTAGTCACCCCAACTTGACCGCTTCCAATGCTAGCAGTAGGGTGCGACTTGCGAAACTTGTGAAACTGTCAAATCGCAGGACAAGTCGCAGCGGTGTGACCAGGGACTAATTTAAGAGGTGTGTTACTGGGGAAAAAAGCCTAAAAAAAGAAAACGAATACAGCCACCACTAAGGTCGGGTAAACTTCAATATGTTACATTGCTGGTTTTAGGCTTCATATCACTTTAAGCAGTCCCAAAAGGGAAAAAGAAAAGCTCTGGTCAGCTAGCTCCCCTGACCGGTTTTAGTTATTTTTTGTTGGTAAATGTGTAAATTAGACTGCTGTTTACTTAACATAATCCTATACTTTTCCATTCTTCATGCTATGATTATGCCTTTTTATGTTTTAAGAACTGAAATACAGTCTATCTAACCGAATAATACTATTTAACTTGAAATGTACGAATGCTTTTTGAAATGACTTGTGAGTGATCCATCTAAACCTGGCCACACAATTTCTGTGCAGTCGCAATTATGTATCTCGAGGGCCTGCTGTATATAAAATATCTCTTCACTTTACACACTGGTAGACCCTTAGCATTATTTTTCGTATGCCTAATAAGTATTGTGCAATGAATTGCAATTTGTGTGACCTGCCTAACTTTTGTATATTTCTTGTCTGTCAGACAGTAATTTCTATTTTTTTTTTTATAAATTGTTTTTCCTATACACTAAACAATTGTGGAACAAAGGTCCCAATAAAGAGATCTCTATTGTGTAGTAGAGAATAGTTGTAAAGGCAACGGAAGTTTTAGGGTTGGTTCACACCAGACGCAGTCCAGTGCATTTTTTTCAAAAATCAAAAACGCATGGACGGTAGATTATATGGGTTCCAATGGCCTAGATCACACCAGTGAGGTCAGTTCCAATGCGTTCCAGTGCAGAAAAAAAAGGTAAAACATGCTGCATTTTTTCTGCACAGAACTGTACTGGAAAATGATAAAATGCATTAAAAACTCACCTGAACTAAATAACATTAAAAAAAAAAGAGGGGGGAAAAATGCATCTAAAACGCACTGGAAAGCAGAAAAAATGCATCTGGAACACATCCGAACTGCATTTCTGTGGTGTGAACTGGACTTTAGGTTATTTAAAAAAAAATCAGTAAGTATGCACTGTAGTATTGCTCAAGCTTAAGCATATATTTCTATAGAGGGAATAGGGAGGTGTGTGGTTAGGCACCCCAGCCTTATACCAGGAGAGATTGGGCGGCCAATCTCTAGTTGTCTCAGAAACGATTGGTCCGGTGTGATTTCTGCAGTGTACTGCTGGTATGGTTAAATATCTCAGTTCTAGGAGTCCCTGTAATTTAATTTTGATATAGAAATTAGGTGAACATTGAGTAAGCATCTATGTACTACTATAGACTATTAACGTTAAAAATGCACCACTTCTTCTTTTATGCAGATGGAACACCAACTGCCAGGAGTCTCTGGCTATCTGAAGATCCTGACATTCAAAGAAGACGTTTCTATACATGCATGGCATGTTTCCATGTAGAAGGATGGACAGAGGAACTTAGAGGCCTGGAGACCCACCTTGCTGCTACCTGCTGTCTCCTGATATATCTTGCAGTGGAGGTAATAAATATACCGCTACTAATTACACAGGTTTGAATTTATGTTTGGTTCACACTAGTGCAATTTCAGATGCGATTTCAGTCATACAAAATCACATGACATCAATGCAACTCAGCACAGCATGGCACAAAGGGTCTTGTATTACTTTGGTGTGATTCCAGCATGATTTTGGCCCCAGAGAATATGTAAACGACATCCAAAATGCAACCAAGTCGCATTAGATAATCGCATTGAAAATCAGATCGTAGTAGTGTGAACTTAGCCTTAATGCCTGTGTTTCCATTACCATTGCAGAGGTTTTAGTTTAGTGTCTGATACCATTAAAATTGTATTATTGGTACATTGCAGACTTGCATAATTAACAGGAGACAAGTAACCAATCCGCTTTAAAGCTGAATATCAGGCAGACAGCTAAATGCATAGATGAAATACATATACTGTATGTGACCTGTTTTATCTGTCAAAGGATTTGTATTTCTGTCCATTTACTACTGAGATTTACACATCTCTGTCAGACAACACAGCTAACCTGGATACCTGGGTTATCTGCTATTATTGTCTCCGCACCCAGCCTGTGATTGGACAGTGAAGGAGAAGCAGCAGATGAATTAATCTCTTTCACTCTGCCTTTTCCTTTTATCAGTATTTAGCTTGTGAGCACTGCAGCACACCTGATTGGGCCTCATGCTCACAGGCACCTGGGACTGTATGAATATACAAATTGGGCATATTTCCCAACCAAAGTTGCTATGTACAGTTGCCCATATAAATCATTGGCTGATATATGCCGGTACTTGCATAAACACATGCATGTGTTGGACCCTGAATGCAAACCGTCTTAGTCCAGGGACTTATGCTATGTACACACCGGAAAAGATTTTTATTGCAATCAATCTTTCCCACTGAGCTATTGTGTTCTGACAGTGGAACTGTGCCACCCCCCCATGGGCCAAAACACACTGATCGGCACTTGCAGCCATTGGCTGCCAGCGCCGATCGGATGCTAGTTTTCCAACATGCCCATTAGAAGCCGTGTTGGACAGGCTGTTGTACACACTGGCCGAATGTCATCCAGTTTCTGTGGACCAGTTGATATTTGGCCCATGTGTACCAGCCTTTTATATCCGTGCATGTGTTTTTTCACAGGTACTGGCAAATACCCACACATAGCTTTTGATTTATATAGGCAGCTGTATGCGGCACTTGTGGCTCCTGGGTGGGGAAATATGCCTGAATTTTACTTCATACTTCCCTGTGTGCATGAGACCTTATGCTGCCCCTCATTCTTCCACTATGAGATCTGCTCTACAGTGGTTTGCAAGGGGTTAATACCCAGTCAATTTTATATAGTTAAACAAACTGCTTTTAAAAATACACTTAATGTTATTTTCAAAGAACACATTCCTACATGATTTGAGTTTTTTAATAGCCTGGAGGTCAGCTTTATGAATTACAGCCAACAATGCAATTTACTGTATATACTGTTTCTATTGTCAATAAAAGCAAATGTTCACTTCATCATAAGGATCATAGGAGCATGTTTATAAAGTGGAAAATGGTATTGCCCACATATTTGATTTACTCTCACTTTCTATCCTGAATTTTCCTAATGCTCTTTCCCCATTTGAGTTTATAATTACTTTGTCATCTAGTTTTAAAACCCTGCCATCTACTTTAGATGATGGCTGGAAATTTTAACAACCTAACTAGTAAAACATCTATATGGTGGATGACCGTAAAGCAGGCAGTGCATCAGGATCACTAGGTGAAAATAAAGGAAAACTACATGAAAAATGAAAACAAATGCAGCCAAAACATCTAAGTTTCGGTTCACACTGGTCTGACATCTGCTTCAATTTTGAGAGCACAAGTCGCATGATATGTCAAAATCAGTGGTTCCCTATGAGAGCTGACTTAACTGGTCCGACTTTGAAAAAGGTTCCTGCACTATATTGGCATGACTTGGGCACGATTTCAGCCCATTGACTTGAATGCAAGTCGCATCTAAGTCAGATCATCTTAACTGAACCAACTTGTGGCATGCGGCTTGTGCTCTGAAGATCTTGAAAGGGAACCCCATGCCAAAATTTAAAAAAAAATGGCATGGGGTCCCCCCAAAATCCATACTGAACTCTTATCCGAGTATGCAGCCCAGCAGGTCAGGAAAGGAGGGGGGGGGGACGAGCGGGCGCTGACCCCCTCCTGGACCATGCCAGGCCACATGCCCTCAACATGGGGGGGCTGGGTGCTTTTGTGGCGGGGGGCGTGGCGGAGGGTGAAGACATCACCAGAGGGAGAAGACATCAGTGGAGGGGGAAGACTGGAGGAAGAAGACATCGGTGGCGGAACCGGAGAAAGAAGACACAGTTACGACGGGACATTTTTCGTTTTTAAAAAAGGACTTGTCAAAAACCATCTCTTGTTTTTTGTAACGCTACACTCCTTTTTTTTATTTTGGTGAATGGGTAGTGGTACAATGTACCTCATACTCATTCACATAGTGGGGGCTGGGATCTGGGGGGATTCCAATAAGCCCCCTGCCTGCAGACCCCCACAACCAATGCCCAGGGCTGTCAGGAAGAGGCTCTTGTCCCCATCAACATGGGGACAAGGTGCTTTGGGGTGTGCCCTGACCTATCGGATAAGAGTCTAGTATGGTCTTGGGGGGGACCCCACGCCATTTAAAAAAAAATTTGCCGTGGGATTCCTTTTCAAGATCCATACCAGACTCAAAGGGCCTGGTATGTATCGGGGAGGGGGGGCACACCGGTTTATTTTTTATTCTTTTATAATTTTGATATGAGATTTCCTCCATACCAGAAACAAAGGAATTGTTTTGATTGGTCAAATGACAAGTCACAATCATCTCAAAGTCAGATCCCATTCATTGAAGTCACATGCAAGTCGGACATGAAGTCGCAGGTCAAAGTCAGATTGGAAGTCATGCAACTTTTGTTGTCAGAGCAGTGTGAACCCGGCCTAAAGGCTGGTAATCTATAAAATGTTTGTTGTTGTGTTTAGATACACTTTATCCCCTCCATATAGCTGCCCCCATTATTAAGAGAAGAACGTGAACATTTCTTAAAATACACATGATCCAATTTGAAGAAGTCTAAATTATTTTCATATATTATTCTGGCTGCGTTGTCTTTAATATGCTGGAAAAAGACAAACAAATGCAGTTGGGAGTAGACTGACTGGCTGAGGTAAGGGACATTAGCAGGGGCCTCTGGCTGTAAAATCAGGACTGTTTGTGGGTTTTTTTGCTCCTTTATCTGAAATTCTCTAACTAACAAACAGTGATAAGTCAAGTACTTTCCCCTTAAGCTATGGATTTATTGTGCTGAACAGGACTTCTATCTGTGACCTATTTACAAAGTAAACAGCTATTCTAAAAGTGTTTTTCTTGTCCTAACTATGGATCACAGCAGTGTCTTTCTGTTTTTCATAATCAGGTAGAAAGCCTAAGCCTGACAGATATGGAAGCCTTTCTGGCCCAAGCATTATGCCTTCCAGGGAAATCTTCATCTCAGCTGAAAAGCTTGCAGGTAAAGACAACCACACTGATGGGTCTACTTCTCTTACCCTTCTGTTGACCTCACATCCACCATCAGAGAGAACTTTAGCTTTTGGTCATGCTAATAGATAACAGTTATGCAGAAGGAAGCAGATACAAGTCTACTGCACATTTACATTCATTACATTCAAAGAATACATTTAGGAGAGAATGATTCCTTTTACAAGTGATTGAAGTAGAAAAGTGGACATTACACCTGAGGCAGAAGGTAAGAGATAGAAAGGATTTAAATGATAACATATTTTAGCTTTCCTGTTTTCCTCACACATGCATGTTCAAAAATTCCTTCTATGGATCGTAGGAAATGCCTATTCTGTTGTTCTTCCTGCTTGGTAGTATTAAATATTCACATGTTGGCAACCCATGGGATGATTGAGAATGGCAGGCAGTGAAAATTCTGCCTGTACTTATATCTGGACTATAGCACCACCATTACTTATCATAATTTCCAATGTGGCAAGTGTTCCACTAAGACACATTTGCAACAACGGAATTGGTATTTTTTTATTTTTTTATTTTGGATAGAGTAGAGAAGATTTAGGGTTCATACACACACACATAAATACGGTCATAGGGGTGTACAGCATTAAAATATGCCTTTATTTCCCACACCCAGGAGCCATGTCTGGTGTGTAATTCTGTCCACTGACAGAATACACTGTACGTGGGTATATGCCTGTAAACACTGACACTCACATTTACACATGCCCACCTAAGGGCGTAATTTACCAAACATGAAAGTTTCCCATGCGTACTTGTGTAAATGCAAGTATCAGTGTTTAAACAATGATACCTGTGTGCAGAGTATTCTGTTATACGTTCCTAAGGGCAGATTTATGTACCAGCTGGGGCTCCCGGTCGCTGCAAATACAGGCGTGTTTTATGCTGTATACCCATATGTCTCCATTTACATCCATGTGCACGAGCCCTTAAAATTGCTGTCACATTCGTATCTCTGTTGACCCCATTGGAGAGATAGTCACCTGAACAGAAAAGCTCAAAGAGGAATAAAAATACTGGCAGTACTAAACCTTCCTCACTCTTGTAGTGAGGGTAAATCTCCCCAATAGGGACACAGATGACCTAAAGACATGAAAAAGGTGATAACCCTCCTCTGCTCTATCCCAAAAAAGTAAAACTTATTATCCAGCCCTAAAATGTATGCAAAGCCCAGACTTTTTTTTGTTTTTTTTAGATTAGAGGAGGGAAGGATAAAACTTATATCAGTGTTAATTTTGACATCAAATTTCGATTTAGTTTTGGTCAAAGTCTTTTGACTAAAATGTTATTTAGCGTTAGTCATATTTTAGTCATTTGCATTGTTTTAATCTTAGTCGTATTTTAGTCGACTAAAATCTGCAGCACATTATAGTCGACTAAAATCGAATGGGTTTATTTAAATTGTAATGCATTATGTAGCCTCCCTGATGGTTTTCCCGATTCAGCACCATTAGCGGTAACCCCGAGCCACACTCGGGATTACATTGCAGGATCCTGGTGCGATGTTACTTACCTTGTCCCCAGGATCCTGCGATGTCCCCCACTGTGTCTGCAGCCGAAGCCTCTCTGTGCCGGGCTATGTTCTCTGCGAGCGTCGCGATGCACGGGGGCGGAGCCTGGCGGCAAATAAAAAGATTACAGTACTGTATGAAATTATTTCACATCCCTTTTGTCCCCAGTGCTTTGTCCAATGCCCTGCATGCAGTTTTATATTATATATACTGTTCTTTCTGCCTGGAAACTTGAGATTGTCCATAGCAACCAAAAAGTGTCCCTTTACATCAAAAGTGGCCTTAGACCAGCTAGAAAACAGCGATAGTAAATTAGAACGCTTGCAGAATTGAACGATAGTGAATCGTGGGGAAATGTATTTTATTATTATTATTTTTTTTTTTAATTCTTTATATTTATTTATTATATTATAATTTATGTTTTTGTGTTTCAAACTTCATCATACCGGGGATATCTACTAGACTCTTGGTGGACAGATATAAGTGTGTTATTGTTAAGAATTACAGACCTACAATATACAACGCCAAATTTGCATACAAAATAATTGTACCGCTTTCAGCACCTAAAATCCGAAATAATCATACCGCCAGGGAGGTTAAGCATTTCTCTAGAATTGCCAAACTCATTATATACTCCTGGATTAAAAATGTAAAAACATGTTATTATTTATGGCTTGAACATGCAGTACAGACACAAATTTAGCCGTTGTGATATATAACTCCTTTATACATAAAACCAATTTTCATAAACAAACAAAAATACTGCTTTTTGACAAACAGAAGTGCAACATTAACATATAAAAAAACAAAAAAAAACTATAGACCCTATTGGTAACATATTACCTGAATATATTGCTAACATTAAATATAATAAAAAAAATAAGAAAAGCCTTTTACTTATTTTTTTTTTTCTTTTAGCAGCTTAGTAAATGCCCCCTTCTTATTCTTATGTGGTAGTCCAGTGTTAATTTTGAGGTCAACTATCAATTTTGTTTTAGTCTTTTGACTAAAATGGCATTTTAATTTTACTCGTATTTTAGCCATCTGAATTATTTTAGTCGACTAAAATAGTGTTAATTTGGTTGACGAAAATATTTTTGTCAACCAAATTAACACTGCTGCTGGGGAGATTTCCTTTTCCTTTCTTCAAGGCGTAATAGAAAATTAGAGGAAATGTCTCCAAGGTGAGCAGAATTTCCACATTAGGGAGTTGTCATAGGAACAGGTGTTCTAGTTAATAGATTTTCCCCCATTTTTTGCTCTGGTAACAACTCATAATTTTGGTTTTGCCCTCACTATCTGTCTCTCCAAAAATATATAGTTCCTTGTCTTTTTCCAGTATGGTTTTCATGTGTGCCATTTAAAACATCGGCCAACAAATTATCTGTGAAATCAAGGAAAGTCAGGCCACAACGGAAATAAAACCTTAGGGTGACAGAGTGGAGGTTTTTTTGGCTTTATGGTTTACTTTATGAAAAATTGCTGTTCTGGATCAGTTCTCTTGGTAGGACATATGGTCCTACCTAGATGCGTTTTGCTGTGATTGTAATGAATATGATTTTTTATTCAAATGTGTTTTCTTAACACAAATTTCCTGTTGGGCTAATTAATTCAGTGTCATGCTTTGCACTATGGCTGGGTTGCATTTACCTTTTAAACTACATTATAAACATGGTAATTTGATGTGCATCTGACAGGCACCATGGAGGAAAGTTTGTGCACAATGGACTGAGAGGACTTTAGAGGAAAGAATAGACCTACCTGACCCAAGCCAACTTTTTTTCAAATAATTAACTTCAGTGAGAAATATATATATATCACTTTATTACCAAAAGTATTCGGTCGCCTGCCTCTACACAAACACTTTAATGGCATCCCGGAGTTAATCCATAGGGTTCAATATTGAGTTGGCCTACCCCTTGCAGCTATAACAGCTTCAACTCTTCTGGGAAGGCTGTCCACAAGGTTTAGAAGTGTGTCTATGGGAATGTTTGACCATTCTTCCAGAAGCGCATTTGTGAGGTCAGGTGCTCTAATTCATCCCAAAGGTGTTCTGTCGTGTTAAGGTCAGGACTCTGTGCAGGCCAGTCAAGTCCTCCACCCCAAACTTGCTCATCCAGGTCTTTATGGACCTTGTTTTGTGCACTGGTCCAAATCATTTAGTGGAGGGGGGATTATGGTGTGGGGTTGTTTTTCAATGGTTGGGCTTGGCCCCTTTGTTCCAGTGATAGGAACTCTTAAGGCGTCAGCATATCAAGACATTTTGGACAATTTCGTGTTCCCAACTTTGTGGGAACAGCTTGGGGTTGGCCCCTTCCTTTTCCAACATGACTGCGTACTAGTGCACAAAGCAAGGTCCATAAAGACATGGAGGAGGTGACAATGGAGCTAGCGAGCAGGAGGTCTTGCGAGGAAAGAGCGATTAGGTTGGTATTTTTAGACTAGGTTAGTGATGCAGTTGGGGGCTGAGTTGTTGATGACTTTGTAAGTTAGAGCCCTTTCACACTGGGGCGGTTTGCAGGCGCTATTGCGCTAATAATAGCGCCTGCAAACCGACCCGAAAGTGCCGCTGCTTGCATTCCAGTGTGAAAGCCCCAAGGGCTTTCACACTGGAGTGATGCGCTGGCAGGACGGTAAAAAAAGTCCTGCCAGCAGCATCTTCGGAGCGGGGAAGGAGCGGTGTGTATACCGCTCCTTTACCGCTCCTGCCCAATGAAATCAATGGGACGGCGCGGCTTTACCGCCGGCAAAGCGCCTCTGCAGAGGCTCTTTGCGGTGGTATTTAACCCTTTCTCGGCTGCTAGCGGGGGGGTAAAACCGCCCTGCTAGCGGCCGCATACCGACGGTAAAACGCCGCTAATAATAACGGCGTTTTACCGCTGCCGACGCCCCCCGCGCCAGTGTGAAAGGGCTCTTACTGTTAGTATTTTGAATTTAATTAGTTGGGTAAGCTGAAGCCAGTGGAGGGATCGGCAGAGAGGGGTAGCAGACACTAAATAGTGAAATTCTCCACAGACCATATGAATCAATATTTAAAGATTCAGCGAAATCATTAATTTTTTGTCAGTAATAAAGACCCTAGTCTTATTCTAGGGTCCCAAAAGTCTGGATCCATAAGTAAAAATGTACATTTTTTTAATGTAGCAGAATTTATCTTGTTATATGAAATGGTGAATTCTTCCTTTTGGTGCAAGGTTGTTCTGGGCAGAGTTTGATAAACTACTGACTTCAGATGACCCTATCACAAAGTTTGTTTGTGTTAGGTTTCTAGACCCAGAATGCCATTCAACTGATCCACTTGTTTGGAAAAGTTAGAAAATTTTTCAGCAGCAATAGCAAAGTGTGACGGGGCACCATCCTGCTGAATTTTTTATCGTACTAATAAAGGAATGTCATCTAAATGAGAGACAGGAAAACAAAAACAGACTAATATACAGAGTAAGTTTTCCCTGTTAGATTACTATAAAAAAATATGGTCCAAATAATTTGTCAGCCACCCAGTTTGAGTTGTGTTTAGCCCAGTAACATGCTATGTTGAAACTACCATTGAAATGAAATGAGGCTTCTTCACTGTAAAACACTATTCACTCCCGCTCACAATATTCCATATGCCTGTCTGTGTTAATTATCACCATTCATTTTATGGGGGTGGATATGATGGTTACCAATATTTAGATGCCTATAGATCCAGACTTTTGGGACACCCTGTTTATGGATATCTTTATTAGTGAACGTTAATGAAGTGGAAAATGTCACCTCTTGATACTGAGGTCATTGAAAAGGAATGATGTCAGTATCAAGCCAGGCCTCTAGTATTATAGAGGTGGCAGAGGAAGGCGCTGTGTGATACAGAGAAAACAAATTATTTCCTTCCATGCAATAATCTCCCTACACATTCTGCATCCCTCATTTTACTGTTATGAAACGACTTTAGCTGCCAAGGTTATCTGTAAAGGTTATTTGAAAGTTAATTGTAAAAATCATTGGCATTAGTGTTAAAATATTTAGATATTATGTAGATAACTAAACCTTCAGTATTAAAAAAGTATGAACCAAGAGCTTCACTATCTTTCGGTATCATAAGGTGCCAGTACATTCCTCTATTGCAGGGGTCTCAAACTGGCGGCCCTCCAGCTGTTGCGGAACTACAAGTTCCATCACCCCTCCTGTGGGAGTCATGCTTGTAACTGTCAGCCTTGCAATGCCTCATGGGACTTGTAGTTCTGCAACAGCAGGAGGGCCACCAGTTTGAGACCCCTGCTCTATTGTATATGCCAGCTCACCAAAGCCCTCAGAACTTTATATGCTATTGATTTTTTTACAACTCAGAACATAGGCCATTGATGGTGAACCTTGGCACCCCAGATGTTTTGGAACTAAATTTCCCATGATGCTCATGCACTCTGCAGTGTAGTTGAGCATCATGGGAAATGCAGTTCCAAAACATCTGGGGTGCCAAGGTTTTCCATCACCGACATAGGCGTTCCCACATCTGACATCACATAATAAAAGACCAGAGCCTCGGCAACCTATAGAGAGGCCCAGCTGTTGTTATGTGGGTAGGGGAGTTCTTGGGGGTTCTAGGAGTATTTCAGGGTACATATATTTAACAGCCTCTTAAAATGTATGTATAGCTAAAAACATGCTTTTTCCAATATTGGATACATTAGGAAAGGGTTATAGTCACCATTGACCTATTTTTTGCTGTTTATATACCTTTTAAGGAGATTTCCCTTCACATCCTGTCCCACAGAAGCAATAGGAAGCTAAAGGACATCTCCCAAAGAGAGGGGAGTTTCCCTCTTAGACAGTTGTAACATGAACACATGTTTCCAATCTACACATTTCTTGGTATGTGAGGGTGCCTAAAGCCTCATATTTGTGTATCTTCAGTTTGAGATCTAGGGCACTTCTGTCTTAGGAGATTTGGAAGAGATTTAGTGATGTTACTTGTCAGGTCACCTGAGTCCAGGTGACAGATGCACTCCGTAGGAAACAGGAGTGCACCGCTAAGTGAATCCTAGGACTGACTGCTGCGGATTGAACTCTGGGAGGTTCAAGAAGCAGGTCTACTAGAGCACCAACACAGATCCCACTGGGAACTAGAGCAGGGCGCGGAGTCTAAGTCGTGTGTACACGGCATTATCCATTTACACTATGGGGTTGATTTAGTAAAGGCAAATATACTGTGCACTGCAAGAGCACTTGCTCCAGAGCTTAGTAAAAGAGGTAAAACTTTAATTTGCAAAGAATACTCAATCACATGCAAGGAAAATAAAAAACTGTTTGTACATGATTTGATGATAGAAACCAGCAGATCTTCCCCCCATTTCAGAGCTTCCTCTCAGAGCTAAGCAAATACATTTAAAGTGCACTTGCAGTGCACAGTATATTTGCCTTTAGTAAATCAACCTCTATGTGTTTCGTTACAGGAGAAGTATGGTCAAAGCTTTTTTAGCTAAACTTCTCCTATGGATCACAGGAGTGCAATTCATTCTGCACTTCTGTGACCCATTTTCAGTCACTCAGCCGGTCCAGGCTCTGAAAAAATACAGACTTTACAGTCGGGATTCTCCCACTTCCCTGCACCAGCCCCAAGCTCTCAGTGAACCACTGGGAGACTGAGCCAGCCGCTCCCACCCACTCCACAGCCCAACGCTCCAGTGAGCACTGGAGGGGCAGAGCAGAGAGTGGTGACTGAGAACTGAGCGATCAGCGGTCTTCGATCAATCATTTCTCCTTCTTAGAAGCAGCAGGGGACAGATGCGGTATCAGACCAATGCTGCATCCAACTAGGTGAGTATATATATTTTTGTAGCCTCCCTGGCGGTA
This sequence comes from Lithobates clamitans, assembly GCA_037952925.1. Classification (NCBI taxonomy): domain Eukaryota; kingdom Metazoa; phylum Chordata; class Amphibia; order Anura; family Ranidae; genus Lithobates; species Lithobates clamitans. The sequence continues at coordinate 921,665 of JBBGZY010000587.1, read as the reverse complement.
TTCCCGAGTGTGGCTCGGGGGTTAAATTTAAGCACCATTAGCGGTAACCCCGAGCCACACTCGGGATTGCATTGCAGGATCCTGGTGCGGTATACTTACCTTGTCCCCAGGATCCTGCGATGTCCCCCCGCTCTGTCTACGGGCTCCGTCCTCCTCCGAAGCCTCTCGGTGCCAGGCTCCGTTCCCTGCGAGCGTCGCGACACACGGGGGCGGAGCCTGGCAGCAAATTCAAAAAATTGTAAAAAATCATAACACATACAGTACTGTATGAAATCATTTCACATCCCTTTTTTCCCCAGTGTTTTGTCCAATGCCCTGCATGCAGTTTTATATTATATATACTGTTCTTTCTGCCTGGAAACTGGAGATTGTCCATAGCAACCAAATAGTGTCCCTTTACGTGGCCACATAAGTGGCTTTAGACCAGCTAGAAAACAGCGATAGTAAATTAGAACACTCGCAGAATTGAGCGATAGTGAATCGTGGGGAAATTTATTTTTTTATTATTTTTTAAAATTATTTATTTATTATATTATAATTTATGATTTGTGTTTCAAACTTCATCATACCCGGGATATCTACTAGAATCTTGGTGGAAAGATTTAAGTGTGTTATTGCTAAGAATTACAGGCCTACAATATAAAACGGCAGATATGAATGAAATCAACCAGCGCAGACCATAAAACCTAACTAAAAGCAGCTGTAGTACTGAGGGTAAATTTATCAAATCCCAAAAGCATAAATGAAGATAAAAAGGCAGTACAGCACATACATAAATCCTAATAAAACAATCAATAAACGTCCATATACAGGTGGTAAATGCAGAAAAAATCCAGCAATTCCTCCGGTGACAAAAGGGACATGAAAGCTTGTAGGGTGACTGTAGTGAAATAGACCTCCACCTTCAGTAGCACAAGCCACTCGCCTCTACAGATGGACCTCTGAGTGAATCAGTCAGGTCAAACCAGCGGTTCCCTCACAGGGATAAAGGCAGGAGGTGATGTATACAAAACTTGATCAAACTTCAGCAACTGGTACTCTTGCAGTAATTACTGCCGCCGCTGAGGAAGTCCCGCCCCCTTCTAGGGATGTAACGCGTACGGCATCATCAACGTGACTGGATCGTGACGTCACCCGCGCTCCGTTTGTCTATCCGCTGTGGATCATCCATCCATACACACGCTTTTGTCCTTGGCACTGGGGTACAGTGCTATGCTTGTAAGTGTTTCCATTTACTTTGTAATAAAACTTTTAGTGGTACACAGAGAGCACTAGATTTCTTTTACATCTCTTCCATGTAATTACTGCAAGAGTACCAGTTGCTGAAGTTTGATCAAGTTTTGTATATATCACCTCCTGCCTTTATCCCTGTGAGGGAACTGCTGGTTTTGACCTGACTGATTCACTCAGAGGTCCATCTGTAGAGGTGAGCGGCTTGTGCTACTGAAGGTGGAGGTCTATTTCACTACAGTCACCCTACAAGCTTTCATGTCACTTTTGTCACCGGAGGAATTGCTAGATTTTTTCTGCATTTACCACCTGTATATGGACGTTTATTGATTGTTTTATTAGATTTTATTAGGATTTATGTATGCGCTGTACTGCCTTTTTATCTACAATATAAAACGCCAAATTTCCATGCAAAGTAATTGTACCGCTTTCAGCACCTAAAATCTGAAATAATCATACTGCCAGGGAGGTTAAACCCCATACTTCTCTTTTATCGCATTATCATGTACTAAAGCATGCTGAGTTAAGGCTTCCTATTCCTAATTCTATTGGGTTGGCAGTGGATTTTGATGCACTAAAAAATGGACCTCATGCTGTTTTGCTCTACAAAGCATGGCATTGGTTCTGAAGTACAAGTATGTTGTCTGCTACTGTAATAATGCATTGGGGTGCCATTCACAATGACTAGAATGTCAATGCACCATGGCTCACACATTACCAGGCACTGCAGTTTTACCGCACTTTATCAAAGCACAGAGACATGAATGGGCCCTTAGTGTCCAAAATTTATTTTCAAATATTCAGTCTTTGAATCCTTTTAAAACGATATTACTTCTTCAGAACTAGAACAAAGGAATTATATACAGATGAAAATGTAAGTAAGATAATAACACATGAAATGTCAACCTGTTAAACTGCATGCAACCTAGTATTTTATAATTTGCTTGTCTGGCCTAAGTGTGTCAGTGTAGATGTTTTCTGCCCTTTCCTTCTATAAGATCTCTTTTAAGTGTTTGTTGATGGTGATATGGTATTTTATGAATTCCACACTTCAGTAGTCAATGGAGAAGAGAAGTAAATAAACTCATAATAAAAGCTGAGAATTAGCTCTCTTGTGAAAAACAGCAAAGTTCATTGTGACAGTGTGGTAGGTGGTGTGATGGACTCAATGTTTACATAGCATTTTTAGTGAAATGCAAGTCAAATGGCTTTCTACAATCAATATTTGCCTTTTTTCTGTTGTGAAAATGTTTTAGAGGAAATTTGACAGTCTTTACCTTTCTGCTTTCCAGTCAACATTATGTTTTTATACTCTTCTTAAAAATTTTATTGTTCTCTGTGTATTTAAGAAGGTGTGCTCTTCTTAGTACTTTGTGGATTAGAAGCAAGGCAGCTTCAAACCTAAAGACCTTCATATGCACATGTACCAATCCATTAGTGTCTAAGAATTTTAAATCTACAGAGTATTTTGTCACCTGTTAGAATTAGAACTTTATATTTTTTTAAATGAAGCAAACTGGAAAAACTTTTTGACATAAAAAACCATCTACAGTAGATATAAAAAGTCTACACCCCCTGTCAAAATGTCAGGTTTCTGTGATGTAAAAAAAATGAGACAAAAATAAATAATTCCAGAACTTTTTCCATCTTTATTGTGACCTATTAACTATACTACTCAATTGAAAAAAAAAACCCTGAAATCTTTTAGGTGGGGGGGGGGAGTAAAAAACAAAAACAATGTGGTAGCAAACTCATGTTAAAGTGCCTCTGATTAACCCCAAATAATGTTCAGCTGTTCTAGTAGGTCTTTCTTGACATTTTCTTAGTCGCATCCTACAGCAAAAGCCATGGTCCACAAAGAAGAACTTCCAAAGCATCAGTGAGATCTCATTGTTAAAAAGTATCAGTCAGGAGAAGGGTACAAAAGAATTTCCAAGGCATTAGATATACTATGGAACACCGTGAAGACAGTCATCATCAAGTGTAAAATATATGGCACAACAGTGACATTACCAAGAACTGGACGTCCCTCCAAAATTGATGAAAAGATGATCAGAAAACTGGTCAGGGAGGTTACCAAGAGGCCTACAGCAACATTAAAGGAGCTGCAGAAATTTCTGGCTGTGTGGTACATGTGACAACAATCTCCCGTATTCTTCATATGTCTGAGCTATGGGGTAGAGTGGCAAGATAGACGCGTTTTCTTACGAAGAAAAACATCCAAGCAAGGCTAGATTTTGCAAAAACACATCTGAAGTCTCCCAAAAGCATGTGGGAAATGTGTTCTGGTGTGATGAAACCAAGGTTCAACTTTTTGGCCATAAGTCCAAAAGATATGTTTGGCGCAAAAACAACACTGCACATCACCAAAAGAACACCATACCCACAGTGAAGCATGGTGGTGGCAGCGTCATGCTTTGGGGCTGTTTTTCTTCAGTTGGAACAGGGGCCTTAGTCAAGGTAGAGGGATTTATTAACAGTTCCAAATACCAGTCAATATTGGCACAAAACTTTCAGGCTTCTGCTAGAAAGCTGAACATGAAGAGGAACTTCATTTTTCAGCATGACAACGACCCAAAGCATACATCCAAATCAACAAAGCAATGGCTTCACCAGAAGATTAAAATTTTGGAATGAGAGCCCAGACCTGACTCCGATTGAAAATCTGTGGGGTGATCTGAAGAGGGCTGTGCACAGGAGATGCCCTCGCATTCTGACAGATTTGGAGTGTTTTTGCAAAGAAGAATGGGCAAATATTGCCAAGTCAAGATGTGCCATGCTCATACCCAAAAAGACTTGAGTGCTATAATAAAATCAAAAGGTGCTTCAACAAAGTATTAGTTTAAGGGTGTGCACACTTCTGCAACCATATTATTTATTTTTTTATTTTTACTTCCCTCCACCTAAAAGATTTTAGTTTGTTGTTCAACTGTGTTGTACAGTTTATAAGTCATATTAAATGTGGAAAAAGTTCTGAAATTATTTTATCTTTATCTCATTTTTTTACATTACAGAAACCTGACATTTTAACAGGGGTGTGTAGACTTTTTATATCCACTGTACATGTATTTTTTATAAAAACAGATTACAACAGCTGCTGCACTATGCTCCTTTATGGTGATGGTGGAACTTCAGTCTCAGCTGTTGCAAAGACTTATCCTCTGGAACTAGGCTTTCCTATGAAAAAGGACAGAGTTCCCATGCTCATACATTTCCCATGTGATGATATTGTGCATGTTGTTAGCACATTGCAGTGGTGATTGGAAGATTAGCCATGCCCTGTAGGAAATGGGTCCTCCCATCATAACTGCTATCGCCCTGTGCTCTCAGACTGTTGAATCATGATTTGCATGTAATTAGGACAGGGGTGGCTACATTTAGAGAACAATGCTGCTCCAAAATAGGCAAAAAGTATGCCAAGTGAGGCCCAAAAACACAGTTTCATCACTTTCTTAAAACTACCCGTAATCAATTTTGCACATCTAATTTCCTGGGATAGTTTTACAGTAGCTATAAAACACTTGAATTTCAGACACAATCTAACTAAATTAGTTACTTTTATTTTACATTCGTACATCCTGAATATATATGCCAATGACCTATAACTAATTAACTCTTTACCTTGAATAAAGTTGTCCTTTAAAGGAGAATTTTAGGAAAAATAAATAAATGCACACTTGAGATACATGTATGTTTGCTGTTCTTACTGTCTAAGGGTTTATAACTCTGTACAGCCAAACTTGTGATTAACACATTGGGGGTTAGTTACTAAAGGCAAATCCACTTTGCACTGAAAGTGCACTTGGAAGTAAAGTCACTGTAGATCCGAGGGGGACATGCAAGGAAAATAAAAAACAGCATTTTAGCTTGCACACGATTGGATGATAAAATCTGCAGAGCTTCCACTCATTTCAGATCTACCCCTTAGATTTAGAGCGACTGTACTTCCAAGTGCACTTTCAAGTGCACTTGCAGTGCAAAGTGGAATTTGCCTTTCGTAAATCACCTCCATTGTTCACACTCTGCGGATGGGTAGTTCATGTAGCCCCAATTAAAGCAGATGCTCCAAACAGAAGGTCTTCTTTTCTGCAACCCCCTGCCTCCCCAACACAAATGGCTTAAAAAAAACATTTGTGAACAAAGAGATTGTTCAGAAAAAAAATACCTTTGCCCCGGCCTCAGATGCTTCCAGGAAGCAGGAGTGATGTCACTTTGCCTCACTGCTGGCTCCTGGGATAGCTAGATGCTCAAAAAGCCCGCAGGAATGCACTTTACAATGGGATGGAGTGCATTCTCCCGGGATTTACTAGCTCCCAGCTCTGCAGGAGGGCGTGGTGACATCACCCATGCCTTCCAAAAGTGTTGGAGGCCAGAATCAAGATAAGTAATTTTTTATATTTGATCTGTTGGTTTACAAATGGCTTTTAAAGCCATTTGTGTTGGAGGCAAACCTTCTGTTTGGCCTATATTATACATTGTAAGCAATTAATCTTCCTGGTTCAGCAATTTGACTTCCAATGCTATGTCTACACCTCTACCCTCTGCATTGGGTAGTTGACCCAGTACATAGCAGAGTGATCTTACTGACTAGTCACTTCCTGTCTACAGCGATGGCTGCATGACATCTCTGCAAGCAGGTTTCCTGAGCATCTGATGATGAAAACAGTGGATCATACCGGCGTAACGTGTGTTGAAATGACTATTGGTACTCCCCATCAGAAGCCCATAGGACAGGGTGACAATGGGGCCATGAAGCAAATCTACCCAGCACAATCCAAGGGGGCTGTCAGGGGGTTAAAAAATTAGATAAGCACTATTCTGTAAAAAAAAAAAAAAAAAAAGAGTAGGTTTATACTTACATGTCTAGCAGCTGATTTGCTGCTAGGGATTTGAGTCTTTATAACACCAATAGCATTTTATTATTATAATTTCACAGGTGAAGTCTATGCCTATGGTGGAATTCACATTTAAAGGAGACACAATGAGGATTGAATATTGATAATACACTATTATTTAATATTGTTTTTTGGGACTTTGTAGCACTGGACAATTATTGTGTTTATCTAGGATGACTGGATAATAGAGCTGCAGGATTCTGGATAAAATGAGAATTACAAATTTTTTGCTTTGAATAAAGATCATGATTCTCGGCGTAACATCATCTTTCACGTTATACAAACAAATTGGGCTAACTTTACTCTTTGGTTCTTTTCAAATTCATTGAAGTGTATTTTTTTTTCCCAAAGAAAATAAGAAAATATACAGTCAGGTTCATAAATATTGGGACAGCGACACAATTCTAATCTTTTAGGCTCTATACACCACCACAATGGATTTGAAATTAAACAAACAAATGTACTTTAACTGCAGACTTTCAGCTTTAATTTGAGGGTATTTACATCCAAATCAGGTGAACGGTGTAAGAATTACAACAGTTTGTATATGTGCCTCCCACTTTTTAAGGGACCAAAAGTAATAGGACAATTGGCTGCTCAGCTGTTCCATGGCCGGGTGTGTGTTATTCCCTCATTATCCCATTTACAAGGAGCAGATAAAAGTTCCAGAGTTCATTTCAAGTGTGCTATTTGCATTTGGAATCTGTTGCTGTCAACTCTCAATATGAGATCCAAAGAGCTATCACTATCAGTGAAGCAAGCCATCATTAGGCTGAAAAAAAAACAAACCCATCAGAGAGATAGCAAAAACATTAGGTGTGGCCAAATCAACTGCTTGGAACATCCGTAAAAAGAAAGAATGCACCGGTGAGCTCAGCAACACCAAAAGACCCAGAAGACCACGGAAAACAACTGTGGTGGATGACTGAAGAATTCTTTCCCCGGTGAAGAAAACGCCCTTCACAACAGTTGGCCAGATCAAGAACACTCTCCAGGAGGTAGGTGTATGTGTGTCAAAGTCAACAATCAAGAGAAGACTTCACCAGAGTGAATACAGAGGGTACACCACAAGATGTAAACCATTGGTGAGCCTCAAAAACAGGAAGGCCAGATTAGAGTTTGCCAAACAACATCTATAAAAGCCTTCACAGTTCTGGAACAACATCCTATGGACAGATGAGACCAATATCAACTTGTACCAGAGTGATGGGAAGAGAAGGAAAAGAACTGCTCATGATCCAAAGCATACCACCTCATCAGTGAAGCATGGTGGTGGTAGTTTCATGGCGTGGGCATGTATGGCTGCCAATGGAACTGGTTCTCTTGTATTTATTGATGATGTGACTGCTGACAAAAGCAACAGGATGAATTCTGAAGTGTTTTGAGCAATATTATCTGCTCATATTCAGCAAAATGCTTCAGAACTCATTGGATGGCGCTTCACAGTGCAGATGGACAATGACCCGAAGCATACTGCGAAAGCAACCAAAGAGTTTTTTAAGGGAAAGAAGTGGAATGTTATGCAATAGCCAAGTCAATCACCTGACCTGAATCTGATTGAGCATGCATTTCACTTGCTGAAGACAAAACTGAAGGGAAAATGCCCCAAGAACAAGCAGGAACTGAAGACAGTTGCAGTAGAGGCCTGGTAGAGCATCACCAGGGATTAAACCCGGCGTCTGGTGATGTCTATGTGTTCCAGACTTCAGGCTGTAATTGACTGCAAAGGATTTGCAACCAAGTATTAAAAAGTGAAAGTTTGATGGATGATTGTTAATCTGTCCCATTACTTTTGGTCGCTTAAAAAGTGGGAGGCACATATACAAACTGTTGTAATTCCTACACCGTTCACCTGATTTGGATGTAAATACCCTCAAATTAAAGCTGAAAGTCTGCAGTTAAAGCACATCTTGTTTGTTTCATTTCAAATCCATTGCGGTGGTGTATAGAGCCAAAAAGATTAGAATTGTGTCGATGTCCCAATATTTATGGACCTGACTGTATATAATGTTTGGGGGTTCTAAGTAATTTTCTAGGAAAAAATACAGATTTTAACTTGTAAGCAACAAGTGTCAGAAAAAGGCTTAGTCTTTAAGTGGTTAAAGCTGAGTTCCACCTATTTTCTGCACTTTCTCTCTATGGTATCCCCTTAGCTCATCACTTTCCCAATGCAAATTTTTTTTTTTTCCTGCTTGGAAATACCTTTTTTTTGTGTTATTTCTCCTGCACTTCCGCCAATACCCGCCTAGGCGATTACATCACTAGGCGATTCGCAAGTGTTCCTTGGATAGTGGTGTCATGTATCCCATGAGTCCTTGCAAATCGCCTACTGCCGAAATCTTGCGTTATTGGAAAAGAGCCATGCAGCGGCATTACTGCACATGCGTGAGATCGGGAGATGCATGCTGGGTAGCCAGCTGCATGGAAATCCTGGAAATGGATACAGGAGGGCTTCAGATGCCCACAGCTAAAATGTAACCTGCCTGCTTCTGAGATCTGTTAGGGTCGGTTCACACTAGGACGACTTGGGATCCGACTTGTAAGCCCTCAAGTCGCCCCAAGTCGCTTTACTGTGAGATTTGCATTACAGTGAATGAGAGTGTCTTAATTGACATTACTGAAGTCGCTCCGACTTCAGAGCGTACTACTTGTACTACTTGGATCTGACTTCTAGGCTACCTGTACCCATAGAATTCAATGGAAGTCGCCTCTAAGTCGGATCTCCATCTATATTGAAGCGACTTTACAGTTAAAAAACATTAGTTTGCCCAGACAAACCCCTCCCTCCCAGAGAGCTGATTATTCTGTGATTGGCTACAGCCAAAGTCGCCTGTCCTGGAGGCGACTTGAAGTCGCGTTGTAAATTGCTTAAAGTCGCGCTGAAGTCGCGTTGAAGCCGCGTTGAAGTCGCCTTGCAAAGTCGCGCTGAAGTCATGTTGCCCCTGTGTGAATCGAGCCTAAGTAAAAAAATATTTTTAAATAAAGTAAAATTGCAACACAGATAACATGTTGTAAAGGTTAATGTACATGTTTGGACAAATACAGACCAGTCTTTAAAAAAAAAAAGTGTTTGGGGACTGGACCAGCTGCTTTTTTTTTTTTTTGACAGCTGTGAGCAGGGACTTGTTACATGAATCGTTGAAATGCTGGATCAAGGGTGGGGGGTTGAATCGAATCGCAATTTTTTTTTTTTTTTTTTTTTTACGATTAATCATGCAGCTCTACTGGATAATATTGGGTTTATGTAGGAGCATCAGTCCTTTATTAATACGTTTCACTTTATTCACTTTTTGATGTTTACATAGTATTCATTCATTGTATACATTGACATATTCACTATTTACAGAAGAGCAGCACTTTTCATTTTATATTTACTCATTTATGTGAGGAACACACAACCAGTGATTGCAGCAGCTGTTTCATCAATTTAGTATAACTTTTTTTAGTTTAATTACACTTTGTGGCAGCTCACGGGTTTTTTCTTTATATGGTTTGCAAAAATGTTGCTCCTCTTGCAGAACCCTTGACACCAATACTATCTCACACTTCAAGGTGTGCCAAAGAGCTTGTCCCCCACAGACCTCTGTCCTTGCCCCAAACAACCCCTATGTCACTACTGTGGCCTGCATTGACTATTAGACCCCTTTCACACCGAGCCGCCTATAGTGTCGGCGGTAAAAGGCCGCTATTCTTAGCGGCATTTTACTGTCGGATTTGTGGCGCATTTCGGCCGCTAGCGTGCGCGTTGATCCCCCACTAGCGGCCGAGAAAGGGTTAAAAACGCTCGCAATGCGCCGCAATAGCGGCATTTTGCCGGCGGTATCCCAGCGCTGCCCCATTGATTTCAATGGGGAGCAGCGGTGGAGGAGCGGTAAACACACCGCTCCTTCACCGCTCCAAAGAAGCTGCTAACAGGACTTTTCCTGATGTCCTGCCAGCGCAGCGGTCTGGTGTGAAAGCCCTCGGAGACAATGCTGCAGCTGTTTGAGGGCGGATTGCAGGCGCTATTTTTAACGCTATAGCGCCTGCAAACCGCCCTCGGTGTGAAAGGGGTCTTAGTTGCTATTTGATTTAGCTCTTCATGAGAGTAAAGTTTCTGCAAACCAGCCACCAGACAGGTAAGCATAAACCTTCTTTCACAGGGAAGTGCAGTTCTCGTTTTTTTTACCCCCGACAGGGTCACCTAAACATAGCTTGTATAAGATTTTAGTGATCGGGTTCATATATATAAATTATTTTATAAGTTCCAAGCATATACAGTATTTGGAATGCTTTGCATTACCATTTTTCAGTGACAAGAAAAACAACGTTACTTTGAAGGGCTGTAGAGATTTGAACCCAGGCAGTGCTAAAGAGAATTGCTTGTTCTGTCCTTCTGTTAGCTTGCTGAAGTGTTAAAGCTGCCATAGGAAGATGGTTTCCGTGGGAAATCCTTTTCCTGTAATGAATTAGAGACAGAAAAAAGCCAGACAGTTAACCCACTCTAGGTCACAAAATAATGCAACGCTGATTTTGTTTTTTTCCCCCACAATTTCCTCTCTTGTCTCAGCAGTGTGTAATGTTAACGTTTGGGAATTTAGCCGTGTGAAAGAATTTAAAAGAATGCATACCCTCCGAGAGAATAGTTGTGGCTTCTGCATAATAAAATGCTTATATTTATAAGTAAATAGTCCCTGTCTGGGAAGACCTAAACTATATCAATGAACGATATCAAACTTTTCCATCATCTGCTATGTCAAAGCAAAAAAGCATTACTTTGAAACCTTAGTGGTGCCTGTACACACCTGCAGTAGCCTCAAAGAGCTTTTAGATATGGCTGAATGCTGGGCCACTCTGGCAGGCAAAACGCTGATACTTCTGGGTAGTGTCAGAGCTTGTCGTTCTATTGCTGTTCCACACATTCTTATTGGCCCATTAATATAATGGGTTTCTTCATTGGCCAATAGGAATGCACAGGAGGCAGGAAGGCGTGGGAAAGCTTTTTGCACTGTCAGGTAGCGCTGGAGTTTTGCCTATAGGCAGCCTCATATTTGATATTAGGAGTACATACTTGAATATAATTTTTTAGTTTAGTTTAATGTCACTTTAAGGCTGGGTTCAAAATTATGCCCTGTACACACGGTCGGACATTGATCGGACATTCCGACAACAAAATCCTAGGATTTTTTCCGATGGATGTTGGCTCAAACTTGTCTTGCATACACACGGTCACACAAAGTTGTTGGAAAATCCGATCATTCTGACGTAAAACATGTACGTCGGGACTATAAACGGGGCAGTAGCCAATAGCTTTCATCTCTTTATTTATTCTGAGCATGCGTGGCACTTTGTGCGTCGGATTTGTGTACACTCGATCGGAAATTCCGACAACGGATTTTGTTGTCGGAAAATTTTATAGCCTGCTCTCAAACTTTGTGTGTCGGAAAATCCGATGGAAATTGTGTGATGGAGCCTACACATGGTCGGAATTTCCGACAACAAGGTCCTATCACACATTTTCCATCGGAAAATCCGACCGTGTGTACGGGGCATAAGTGTGGACGCTGCTCACAGCAGGGGTCCGGTGCGTCCCTGTTCTCCGTTTCAGGGACGAATTTGGACCTGAAACGGAGCCAAAGATGCACAGGACCCCTGTGCAATCCGCTCCGAAGCCGCCCCAGAGATGTGTAAACCGGCTCCATTTAGAGCTGGGCATACGGCCTAAAATAAAGCACCAAATGGGGGTATTCAGTAAGTTACTAATACTTTCCTGTAAATATTGTAACCGTGCTAAAGTCAGTAAGTTCGCCATATTGTAAATATTGTAACCGTTCTAAAGTCAGTAAGTTCACCACCATTTGTTTTTCCTATTTTGAGTTCTGTAATCCCTGCAAAATAAGCACTGGTTTCTTTATGTTGGATCAGTATCAGTATGAGTGCAGCAGTGTAAGGTACTTTCTCTCTCTACTTTCCATATCACCAATCACTATCAGCTTCCAGCAGTGGCAGGAAAACAAATCAGTTTAACAGTGATTAAAAAAAAAACATGCTCACTTAAAGCTATTACAAAGTCAAACACTTTATGGCGTACCAATGCTTTAGCCCTTAATGTATACAGTATTTCACAAAAGTGAGTACACCCCTCACATTTATGTAAATATTTTATTATATCTTTTAATGCTACAATGTAAAGTAGTGAGTGTAGAGCTTGTATAACAGTGTAAATTTGCTGTCCCCTCAAAATAACTCAACGCACAGCCATTAATGTCTGAACCGCTCTCAATAAAAGTGAGTACCACCTTAAGTGAAAATGTCCAAATTGGGCCCAAAGTGTCATTATTTTGTGTGGCCACCATTATTTTCCAACACTGCTTTAACCCTCTTGTGCATGGAGTTCACCAGAGCTTCACAGGTTGCCACTGGTGTCCACTTCCACTCCTCCATGATGACATCACGGAGCTTGTGGATGTTAGAGACCTTGTGCTCCTCCACCTCCTGTTTGAGGATGCCCCACAGATGCTCAATAGGGTTTAGGTCTGGAGACATGCTTGGCCAGTCTATTACCTTAATCCTCAGCTTCTTTAGCAAGGCAGCGGTCGTCTTGGAGGTGTGTTTGGGGGTCGTTTTTATGTTGGAATACTGCCCTGCAGCCCAGTCTCCGAAGGGAGGGGATCATGCTCTGCTTCAGTATGTCACAGTACATGTTGGCATTTATGATTCCCTCAATAAACTGTAGCTCCCCAGTGCTGGTAGCACTCATGCAGCCCCAGACCATGACACTCCCACCACCATGCTTGACTGGTAAGACACACTTGTCTTTGTTCTCCTCCCCTGTTTGCCGCCACACGCTTGAAACCATCTGAACCAAATAAGTTTGACTTGGTCTCATCAGACCACAGGATATGGTTCCAGTAATCCATGTCCTTAGTCTGCTTGTTTTCAGCAAACTGTTTGCGGGCTTTCTTGTGCATTATCTTTAGAAGAGGCTTCCTTCTGAGATGACAGCCATGCAGACCAATTTGATGCAGTGTGCGGCGTATGGTCTAAGCACTGACAGGCTGACTCCCCATCCCTTCAACCTTTGCAGCAATGCTGGCAGCACTCATATGTCTATTTCCCAAAGACAACCTCTGGATATGACGCTGAGCACAAGCACTCAACTTCTTTGGCCGACCATGGCGAGGTCTGCTCTGAGTGGAACCTGTCCTGTTAAACCACTGTATGGTCTTGGCCACCGTGCTGCAGCTCAGTTTCAGGGTCTTGGCAATCTTCTTATAGCCTAGGCCATCTTTATGTAGAGCAACAATTCTTCTTTTCAGACCCTCAGAGAGTTCTTTGCCATGAGGTGCCATGTTGGACTTCCAATGACCAGTATGAGCGAATGAGAGCGATAACACCAAATTTAACACACCTGAGACCTTGTAACCCTAACGAGTCACATGACAGGGAGGTAAAATGGCTAATTGGGCCCAATTTGGACATTTTCACTTAGGGGTGTACTCACTTTTGTTGCCAGAGGTTTAGGCATTAATGGCTGTGTGTTAAGTTATTTTAAAGGAGACAGCAAATTTACACTGTTATACAAGCTGTACACTCACTACTTTACATTATAGTAAAGTGTAATTTCTTCAGTGTTGTCACATGAAAAGATAGAATAAAATATTTACAAAAATGTGAGGGTTGTACTCACTTTTGTGAGATACTGTATATCCCAACACTTTCCTCAGTCACTGTTCTGTGTTGTGAAAAAAGAGAGCTTCCTGTGAATTTGATCTGTAGTTATAGAACGGTATAATTATGGATAAGTGAATGGATGTGTGTAACGCACCTGTGTATACCTGTGCTAAGTATGTGACTTCAAATAAAAATAAATAACAAATTAATAAAGTGTGGACATTAACTTAGTGGGTTGCTGCTCTCAAAAAGCGCATGTGCCTTTTAAATATGTGATCAAAATAAGAGCGCTACCTTGTGCTATACTAATGAATCATTAACACTGAAAACATAATAAATTATAACCATAATCAATATGCAATAATAGTAGTGATAATAAAGTCCATGAAAAAATTCTAAATAAAGTTTGTGAACTTCAACTTTGCAGTGCAGCCTTAAATTCTTCAAATGAAAGTGCCAAGTGCTGAAAAAATCATCTGTGCAATCCGTGCTCCCCTCTCACGCACCAGAAATCCAGGACTCCCATGACAGAAGTCATAAACGCTTGCGAGGGTGGCTGGGCTTTGTAGTCCCACGTGCTATGTTTCCAACTGCAGAGTGCGTTGCCTTCAATAAGCCATCAGAGATCCATGATTCCCATAGAAAAGCATACAAGCATTCATAGGACAGCTGGGCTCTGTGGTCCCACGCACTGTGTCTCCAACTGCAGCATATGTTGTCCTCAGCAAACCATCAGGGATATGTACAAACGGCAAAGAAACCAATATAGCGTAATTCCATTTTTTTATTTCATAAAACCAAAATTTTCCATATTATTCCACTCACATGTAAAACGTTTAAAAACTGAGTTAAAAACCCGGAAGCGGAAGTGGCCAACAACTTGCGTCTCACCGGCCAAACGTCTCACCTGATGTGTTTTGTCCCGCCCATGAGACGTTTTCAAAGGATCGTGGGCGGGATGAAATGCATCAAGTGACCACGGGTGGTGACGTAATTTCTGGCTGGTGAGACACAAGCCGTTAGCCACTTCCGGTTCCAGGTTTTTAAAGCTGTTTTTAAACATTTTGCATGCGAGTGGAATAATATGGAAAGTTTTGTTTTTTTTAAATAAAAAAACTGAATTACTCTATATTGCTCTCTTTGCCCTTTTGTACATTTGTACATATCCCTGATGGTTTGCTTAGGACAACCTATGCTGCAGTTGGCGATTTCTGGATTTCTGGTGAGTGAGAGGGCACACAGAGGGGAGCACGGATTACACATATGATTTTTTCAGCACTTGGCACTTTCATTTGCACATTTGAATAATTTAAGGCTGCACTACTATTATTGCATATTGATTATGGTTATAATGTATTATGTTTTCTGTGTTAATGATTCATTAGTATAGCACGAGGTAGCGCTCTTATTTTGATCACATATAGAAGGGTATACTCCTCTTTCTCACCTAAAGTAGCTCTATATGGATTTCCTAGGAATCCACAACCAATGACAGGACTCACCTGATAAGGTGGCCAGGGCTTTACAGGTATAAAACAGCAAATAAACTGTGTTAAGTGCCCTCCAAGCTTTTGCTGGATCAACCCAGACACAGTGGGGTTGATTTACTAAAGATGGAGTGTGCAAAATCTAGTGCAAGAGCTCTGCATAGAAACTAATCAGCTTCCAGGTCTGTTTGCCAAAACTTAATTGAACAAGCTGAAATTAGAAGCTGATTGGCTACCATGCACAGCTGCACCAGATTTTGCACTCTCCAGTTTCAGTAAGTCAACTCCAGTGCTTCTAGAATGTGGGAGGAAACCACAATATGCATCCACAATAATTTATTTCAAACTGGGTTCATATAAAAAAAGACTTGAGGCACAAATATCTGTATATATTCCTAACCTTTTATTGCCCACATAACACATATGTTCAACGGCAAAGGTTTCTGTGCTGAGAGCGGGCTCACAATGCGATCCAGCACAGTGACCAAGCTGTAAAAAACAGTTCTAGGTCTATAGTAATGATTGAGAGCCAACAGGATGGGCTCCTGATCATGTGACCACTGTGGCAGCCAACCACAGTGGTAATGTTATCGGGAAGTGAGTTCTGCCCCTAGGCATAGAGACCCATTTAAAATGGTGCCGGGACTGGGTGGGAAGGGGTTATGGGAAACTCATACAAGGAAGTGATTGTTTCACTTATCTGCCCCTCCTCTCCTCTTTGCCATTCACATAATGCCCTGTATTCTATGGGTGTTTTTGTGCAATCAAGGTCAAGGTTCAGTTACTGACAATGTAATAGGGCGTACACACGGTCGGACTTTGTTGGGACATTCCGACAACAAAATCCTAGGATTTTTTCCGACGGATGTTGGCTCAAACTTGTTTTGTCTACACACGGTCGCACAAAGTTGTCGGAAAATCCGATCGTTCTAAACGCGGTGACGTAAAACACGTACATCGGGACTATAAACGGGGCAGTGGCCAATAGCTTTCATCTCTTTATTTATTCTGAGCATGCGTGGCACTTTGTCCGTCGGATTTGTGTACACACGATCGGAATTTCCGACAACGGATTTTGTTGTCGGAAAATTTTATCTCCTGCTCTCCAACTTTGTGTGTCGGAAAATCCGATGGAAAATGTCCAATGGAGCCCACACACGGTCGGAATTTCCGACAACACGCTCTGATCGGACATTTTCCATCGGAAAATCCGACCGTGTGTACGGGGCATTACTCTCATGTCATCAGTTACTTTGATTTTGAGTTCAGTAGTGCTGATAAACTTTACTTTCAGGTTAAATCATTCAGAATTCTGTTTAAATTTTATTTTTAAATCATTTTTAAATCTAGGCATATTGTCCCATCGTTTGATTCCATACTCCCAAGGGATATGGATGGCCATGATTAAGAACCACTGGTTTAGAGCAATTTGAAGAAATAAATATGACTTCTGATTCATCATTAAAAAATACCTTGGTGATTGTTTAAATAAATGGATGCCACTGACTTAGGTTCCATGGCCATAGGTCTATTTTCACTAAATCTTAAACATGGATGAGCTACATGTGGGTTGAGATTGTGACACATTAGAACAGTGGTTCTCAACTCCAGTCCTCGGGACCCACCAACAGGTCAGATTTTAAGTATTACCTTGGGGAGTTGCAGACTAGAATACTGCAATCACTGAGCAGCAAGTGATATCACCTGTGATGTATTTCAGCTATCTTGCAAACCTGGCCTGTTGGTGGGTCCTGAGGACTGGAGTTGAGAACCACTGCATTAGAAGATTGTGTAATTATTATTATTATTTCACAAACACTTTTCTTTATCTCATTTTATTTTGAGAATACTGTCAACATCTCTTCCATGATGTTGAGGGCCCCTACATTCTTTGCGTTAGGGCAGCCCATTTATATAAAATGGGCTGCCAGTACACCCCAGTTGCCACACAGCATTTTTGTTATGGTGTTCTGCAGCGCTATGTGTAGCCCACTACAGTAGGTGTGGGTTGGATTGCCACTCTAAATGAATGGCTCTTCTATAGTTACCATGTGGAATTTTAGCATGCATGGTTCTGAAGTGTAACTCCTCTGTTCAGTTGTGAACTCCTAGCAAATGTAAACACTTTTTTTATGTGAACTCATTCTAAATTCAAGTTTTTCCAAATTTGTGAGAAGTCATACATGCTGTGGTATAGGGAAGGCACAATGGGGTTTATTTACTAAAGGCAAATCCACTTTGCACTACAAATGCAGTCGCTGTAGATCTGAGGGGGTCATGCAAGGAAAATGAAAAACAGCATTTTTGCTTGTACATGATTGGATGATAAAATCAGCAGAGCTTCCCCTGATTTTGGATATTCCCCTCAGATTTACAGCGACTGCACTTTCAATTGCACTTGTAGTGCAGAGTAGATTTGCCTTTAGTAAATCAACCCCAATGTATCTAATAAGTCCTGCTTGTGCCTGTAGTTCAGCAGTCGCTGTAATGACTAAAGTCTTATGTAGAACATATGATGTGAATTTAGAGTTGCTTACTGTAGCTCCATCCACTTTCCTTTTCATTAGTTTTCTGTGGTTTTGGCCAGGAGCCAATGCTGGGGAATCAGGGGACACCAGCAGTCACGTCTAGCGGAAAGATGCCAGCATCTTCTGGCGACTCATTTTCCTGTCTCCTTGTGTGGTAACAGTAGCTGAGACTGGCCTTGCAAAGCATTACTAAGGTTTTGTGTTTTTTTATATATAGCAAATTATGTAAAACTTAGTTTGATTTATTTCACTGACATATTTAAGGTATCATATACCCAATTCAGAACAGAAATTCAGTATTTTATGTGTATACAAAACCCAATATGTTTGTGTAGCCTATTAATTTAAACAATTATTTTCAGTTTTATACTGATAACATGCAAGATAAATTGACCTTGATACAATCCATACTATTTCTTCCCTGTTTGTTACATGCAGAAAACCGTTTTAGGTTTCTTGCACACGGTACTGATGTTTGAACATCTGCATTTTTGGACATAATTTCAAACGTTTGTTAGACGTATTTGGGTGCATTTGAATCCGCAAATTTGCACGTACAGCTGTGGCCAAAAGTTTTGAGAATTAAACAAATATTACTTTTCACAAAGTCAGCTGCTTCTGTGTTGTCAGATGTTACTATGGTATATTGAAGTATAATTACAAGCATTTCATAAGTGTCCAAGGCTTTCATTGACAATTACATTAGGTTTATCTAAAGACACAGTATTTTGAGTGTTTACCCTTCTTTTTTGCCCTGGCATGCTGTCAATCAACTTCTGAACCACATCTTGACTGATGGCAGCCCATTCATGCTTAATCAATGATTGGAGTTTATCAGAATTGGTGGGGTTTTTTGTTCATCCACCTCTTGAGGATTGACCACAAGTTCTCAATTGGATTAGGGTCTGGGGAGTATCCTGGCCATGCACCCAAAATTTAAATGTTTTGCTTTATGGCAAGGTGCTCCATCATGCTGCAAAAGGCATTGTTCATCACCAAACTGTTCTTGGATGGTTGGGAGAAGTTGCTCTCAGGGGATGTTTTTGTACTATTATTCATGGCTGTGTTCTTAGGCAAAATTGTGAGTGAGCCCACTCCCTTGGCTGAGAAGCAACCCCACACATGAATGGTCTCAGGATTCTTTACTGTTGGCATGACACAGGACTGATGGAAAGCGCTCACATTTTATTTTCCAGACAAGGTTTTTTCCAGAAGCCCCAAACAATCGGAAAGGGGATTCTTTAGAGAAAATTACTTTACCCCAATCCTCAGCAGTCTAATCCCTGTACCTTTTGCAGAATATCAGTCTGTCCCTGTTGAGAAGTGGCTTCTTTGCTGCCCTTCTTGAGTCCAGGCCATCCTCCAAAAGTCTTTACCTCACTGTGTGCCATTCCTGAGCAAGCTCTGCACTGGTGGCGTCCCGATCCCACAGCTGAATCAACTGTAGGAGACGGTGCTTGCTGGATGTTCTTGGGTGCCCTGAAGCCTTCTTCACAAATGCAGTGGAAATATTTTTAATGGGATAAAGTTAATTTTAATGGCAAAGAGGGACTTTGCAATTAATTGCAATTAATTTGATCACTGTTCATAACATTCTGGAGTACAGTAAAACCTTGCATCGAAAGCATAATTAAGTCCAGAAACATGCTTGTAATCCAAAGCACTTGTATATCAAAGCAAATGTCCCCATAAGAAATAATTGAAACACAAACGATTCGTTCCACAACCATTTCTTTATAAGTCCTTCAGTTTAAAGTCAATATAAAAAGATTATAGAAATGTGATCCAGCAGGAGCTAGAGTATAAAATAGAAGAGAGGCGCCTCTAAGTGTAGCAATATGGTTACATTTAATGAAGGTACAACATTTAGAAACTCACATGGTCGATGATTAAAACAGGCACATCTAAGTATGCCGGCATCCGGGGTAAAGCTGTCCACATAGACCATCCCCCACACCGCCGGCTCTCACCGCTGTCAGGCTACAATCGTGACTGGGAAGACTACCCTGCAGTACAGCGATTGAACCGCTTGTGGAGCGCAGTGTGAAAGGGACGACATCGATGGCTGTGAGGAGGCTGGTCTATGTGGACAACTTTACCCCAGATGCCTGCATACTTAGATGTGCCTGTTATTAATCATCAACCATATGAGTTGCTAAATGTTGTACCTTCATTAAATGTAACCATATTGCTACACTTAGAGGCGCATCTCTTCTCTTTTATACTCAGTTATGGCGTGACGCTACTTGTATATCAAGACATCGCTTGTATATCAAGTTAAAATTTATTACAAATGTTACTTGTCTTGCAAAACGCTCTCAAACCAAGTTACTCTCAAACCAAGATTTTACTGTATATGCAAATTGCCACCATAAAATCTGAAACTGCAGACTTTGTGAAAATTAATAATTGTGTCATTCTCAAAACTTTTGCCCACGGCTGTACAATCCTATTCTCTTGTTTTAGTTCCTAAAATGTTGTTGTGTAAACTGTTCATGCCCATACTACCTGTGCAAAATACTGACCAGGAACACAGATTTTTCGTAACACTTGTTTACATGCCTGTGTACAGGGACACTGTAAACAGCGGGCTGCATTTTAGATGACTAAAAAAAAACTCTGTACTGAGCTTTTTCAAGCTGCAGTGTGCAAGAGGCCTTATGCCTTTATTCACACCTAGAGGTGCACCGAATGAAAATTTTGGTGCCGAAACCAAAAATTCAGAATGCACTTGGCTAAATCCGAAAATGGCAGTTTTTAAAAAAATATATATGTTTTTATATATAATTGTATTATATGGGACTTTTTAATTAATATCATGAATTGAAATGAATATTAATTTGTTTTCGGCCATTATTGGCACCTTTAGTGCAAGAAAAGCTCAAGAAATATGCATCACTTTATATTCTATGTATGTCTTCGCACTGGTCCCTTGCACTTCCATTGTGGTGTTACTTTTTTAATGCGATCTTTGAGTCACATGACCTATGAAAAATACACCATAAACACAGTAATATTGTTGTAAAATCATGGTCAAATTGCAGTAGAATCACAGTCAAATCGCGGCAAAATCTCATGCGTTTTCGGCGCCATTATCGGCACCTTTTTCTCTATTGCCTAAATGCCGAAAACACCATTCTCAACTGATCTGTTTTGTCCACCGAAATTTCAGTGAATCTCTAGTATTTATAATTTCAGCCATGATGATACTGATCAATCTCCTTTACATTTGAATATGTCGTAATCCATCAGAATTTTAGAAAACCACATCCATCTCTGTAAACATTTTTATGTCCTTTTTATGTCCTATCTCTAATTGCAAAACCTGCGGACAAAAAGTGTGGATATTTGAATATGTTCTGCTGCCTGTGCAGTGGCTTCCTATTTTATGAGTTTCTCCTGAGGCAGTATAGCTCTATGGAGGGTGGTCTAGTTTAGCCCATCAAGGGAATAAGTGCACTTTTTTAATTTCCCAAATAGGCATACATCAGTATAAAAGTGACATCACTGCCTCACTTTAATCAAAACGAGGAAACTAAGATTTTGTACAAACCATAAAATCAGTTTCTTGAAGTCCGTTGAGGGGAAAGGGATATAAGAAGTCCTGGAAATGTGGGTTATATGGCCGCCTTTAGGAGTTTTGTTCACTGGCAAACAAAAAATGTTAAGCCAACCCTGCCTCCAATCATCATGACTCCATTTTGTGAGCAACCAGTACATATGGCCATTACACAGCTGGGCAGGACCTATTTCCTCCGAATCCCTAAAAAAAAAAATTTTTTATGTTAGTACAAAAATCTTATTTTCTTTATTGTCCATTGAGGGACACATCACTGTAGTAAATCTTGGACATGTGGAATGTCCAAAAGCAGTCCGGCTGAGGGGTGGGTGAAACCAATAAGAAAACCAAGAGATGTGAAATCTTATTAGAGGTAATGCCTGAAAGAAGGTTTGATGGAGAAGAATGTGCCAACATGTAAAAGGACATTGCAAAGAAATGAGAACAAGGATCAACCTGATATTCCAGATCAGGGAAGATAATCCCAGAAAGAGGAAACTGGTACCCAAATTAACGTGGAACCTTAACTAACAGTGTGGAGAAGAATAAATCATCCACCTTAAGCAAAATGGAATGAACTTACCAACAGGAAAGTAATTTAGACCAACAATTAAGTTGCAAAGCTAAAGCAGTTAGTGAGGTAAAGGCTAATAATGGATGTATGCAGAGATCAGTGAATGAAGGACACAAACCAGTCTAACCCACAAATTACTAAATAGGTGAGGTGCAGACAACAGACACTGAGTCACACCAGCAGCTGTGCCACTGCTGTAGCTTCAGAGAAAAAGAAACTCTGTGAGTAATTGACACAGAATGCAAGGACTGGAAATACCAAAAGCAGAGTTCACCGGCCAAAGGTGACTTACCAAGTAAATCTTTACTACAGGACAACAGTGCAGAGCAAGTGCCTTAAAATCAACTTTCCAGCTATCTTTGCCCCATCTATGGGCTTACACACAGGGTGAGTCTTCAGAGACTGGGTCACACAAGAGACTGTGCAGCTACTCTGGACCTGGAAAGCACTATGCGGATAATTAACACAGCAAAGAAAGGTTTGAAACGCATTAGAAAGCAGAGCCCGGTGCCCACAGGTCACATTCCATTCTAGCCCTAAAATCCTCTGTCCAGCAGGGTCTGAGTACTCCAAAGATGTTGCTGAGGATACACTGATAGCTGCTTTAAAGAGACTAACTCCGGTAGCCTATGTGAGGTAATACTTGAAGTTACAAATAAAAAATAATACATATCTTAATAGAGGAGAAAAATTAGAATTATATTATTTACTATATATAGAATTAGAATTCCACAACAGAGCTAAGGAAAAGACATCCAGCCTTATACAGTAGGACATTAGCAAAGGCATGACCTGTGGAGGTATGGTTATACAGTGGCTGGCTTAGAGTTTTGTGTTTGTCAGTGTCCAAACGTCTTGAAGGCAGCAGTATAACCCACATGTTCAAGATGTATACTGGGTATAAAACAGCAAAAAAAATACTGCGCTTGTGTAGTGAATATGGCAAAAAGCAGCAACAATAGTGTGAGAGATATACATAACAAACAAATGGAAATTATAAAAAGTTGCGCTAAATAAATGATAAAACAAAGTCCAACCTATAATTTAAAAGTGACAGTAGTCCGACAAGCTGATAGATCCGAACTTTGAAGACATATGCTGGGTAAAGGGTGTTTTTGATCCTCACTTTATCAAGGTCTCTTAGGACTACATTACAAAAAACTTTAACTGAAGGGGCCATTTCACCTGGGGGATTGAACAAAGATGCATTTTGAAGGTTAGAGGATTGTATACCGGTGAAAAAAAATCCTCCCCTCCTTGATGGGATTGGATGCAATGTATCTTTTTAATGTTAACTTTACGGATATATTTTTGCACATCAATAAAAGTTTAAAATTTGTTAAGTTTTCTAGGAGGAGCAAATTTAAGCCCCTTATCCAATATAGCTTTTTCACCACCAGTTAGGGGCTTGGAACTGAAATTGAAAATACTCTTTTCCTTTTTCTTTTCTAGTCTCCTCCCCCCTCTGGTCCCTCTCTTTGGTTTGCCTGTTCTCTCTATGAGTACCCCTGTTGGGGAAAACCCCCATAAGGGGGTCTCCTAGGAGGGGGGCCCTGCGTATAAGGACGGTTAGAAGGGCCTGGTCCATCAGAGATTGGCCTCCAAACTGTGCCTTGGTTATAATGATAATTATTTGAAGAATTACATTTTGGGGCCTGTCCTGACCTAGATGGATAACCTCCCCTTTGCCTGAAATGGTTTTGGCGAGGATTACCATTTCCATTAAGGTGATTATTATACTGTTGATTTCCATCATGTTTGGATGGACCATATTTATTAGTAAAAGGTTTATGTGAAACTCGTCTATGGTCAAAATATGGTTGGTTCTGAGATCGGGGGTTATCACTCCTATCATCAAGAACCTCATATCTATTTTGAGTAGAGACATGATTTTCCTGCTGAAAACCTCCAAACACTTCACAATCATCCCTGTCCCAAACATTGAACGGGGACTCAGGGGGGTGATGAGTATGATTGGTAAAGAAGTCCCTGTTCCTATTAGTTGAAAGGCGGGGACCTGGTCGGCTTGCTCTGAAGGGGACTCGTTGCCACTCCTCCCTAGGGGCTGGATCTCTAATAGCCCCCAATTCCATAGACTGAGGTTGATTTACATCACCCCCATTAACTGTATCTACTACTATTTTATTTTGCCATCTAAATACTAATCCTGCTGAATAATATTTTTTATTTCTGTTATATTTCTTCCTTTTTTTATTTTTTGGTCATTTTCTTCCTTCTCCATAAATTTTCAGAGGTTAGTAGAACATTCCTTATAGTCCTCACTTGAAAGAAACCAATTTGTCTTTCATTTCTTGGATTTGGGAATCCAAAGAGGACAGCTTTTGGGCCTTCCTGTCTTTCAAAAAACGTAGAAGGCCCAAACCTGCCCCATTGAAATATTTGTACCAATCATCTAGTTGAGTTTCCCCTTGTGGGGGGTTGACTTCCCATCTGATATTGCTCAAAGAATGCATCTCAGAAACAAGGAGATTTTTAAATCTAATGAAGAGACCTCCCATGTCATTAGCGTCTCCCTGCGACAGCAAGAAAACACCCTCATACTGGGTATACACTACAGTAGTAGATTTTTGATCAAACGTTCGTATGAACATTCATATGAAAATTCTCAGTACATTTGACAGCTGGATGAATGTCATTTGAATGTTTGCTTTTAACATTCGATTTTGGAAGGAATAGACTTTCCCAAACTATAACCACATTCACCGTTAAAAATTTGGTAATCCAAGACAACTTTTTCATTCTTTTTTTTTAATTTGCTTGTCACTGCAATCAAAACAAATGCTGATTTGACCCCACTAACGAATTAAAAATCAAACAAATGTTTTTAACAGCTTCCTGTCCAGCGATGTACCAGAACGTCGCTGAATAGGAAGGGATTGCAGCTGCAGCAATGACCGAGATATCAGTTTTTTTGGATGGTGATTTCCTACAAGGTAACTGTAAACCTAGCGGCTATGGAGCTACTGGATTACTTTTAGAGGTGGCGGAAGGGGTCCCACCCCCCACCCCCTCCCACCGCCGACTTTACCGTCCTCTCTTGAGCAATTGGGGAGCCTGGTAAGGATGCAATAGACCCTAGATCTCTCCATAAAAAGGGCCTGTCACGGCCCATGCTATCACAAGGAATGTTGTTTATTCCTTGTGATAGCAATAAAGTTGATACACAGTAAAAAAATGTTTTTTAAATAAAATAAACAATACAAATTTGCTTGCGCACAAATACAAACGCATGTGTTGGTCTTACTAGGATTGCCACCTCATTCCTTTAAAACTGAACACAAATTAATTACACAGGTTCTGTGGCTGATTAAGGTGGTAATTAAACTCACTTAGGGTCCTTTCAAATGGGGCGGATCCGCTCTGCGAACTCCCCCTTGCTCAGCGGGTGATTGCTCAATTGATCCTCACTGAGCAGGTGGATGACAGGTCCGTCTCCGCTCATTGTGCTGAGACAGACCTGTAAGAGTCCCGCTCCCCTCTATGGGGAGATCGGATGAAAACTGACCACCTGTCCGTTCTCATCCGATCCGCCAGACGGATGGAAAATAGGGTAACCATCTGTCTGATTTTGGCGGAGGATCGGATAGCAGCGGGTGTCAGCGGATATGTCTCCGCTGACATCTACCGCTCCATAGAATCGAATTGAGCGTCCGATCGGGTCCGCCTGAAAAACTGACAGGCGGACCTGATTGGAAAGCCCATGTAAAAGGGGCCTTAGTGCTTTATCTGCATTAAATTGGCCTCAGAACCTGTGTAAATAATATGTGTTTGGTTTTAAAGGGATGAGGTGGCAACACTATCCCACACGCGTATGTAAACGGCAATTGCAGCACACATGTGAGGTATCACCGTGGGCAATAATTCTAGCTCCAGACCTCTTGTGTAACTCTAAACTGGTAATCTGTAAAAGCTTTTAAAGTGTCACCAATGGAGATTTTTAGGTACTGTAGTTTGGCTTTTTCCACGGGAGCATGCACCTTTAAAGCTTGACATATTTATTTACTCAGAATATCATCATTTATGTTTTACATAGATGTATTAAAACTCATTAAAGTGTATTTTTTCCCAAAAATTTAGCATTTGCAAATATTGTGTCAAAAAATATTCAACACCCACCATTTTATTCTCTAGGGCCTTTGCTTAAAAAAAATGATAATGTTTGGGTGTAATAGTTAATAATTATTAGTTAATTAATTAATAGTTTTCTAGCAAAAAAAATAAAAAATGTTTTTTACATGTAGGAGAGGGATGTCAGAATTGCCCTGGACTGGAAGTGGTTAAAATGAAAAACCTTGAGCAAAAATCTACTAGTGTATGCGCAGCCTTACTATATAATCCTGTTTCCTTGAAGGTCAATACAGAAAAGTCATTTTGGCTGGAGATTTGCTATGATAGTTTTAGTTTTCCTTGTGTGTCCCTATAAAAAGTTTTTTCTTGATATTTATTGACACATTTTGTAGACTTGGATATTGTATGCTGTGTCTGTATTCTCTATTTATCTCAAGCGAACAGTACCAGTTACAATGCTGATCTCAAGATTATTACAGTCTCCTGTGCCTGGGGACCCACCCATGTGTTCATTTGTTCAGCTTCCTCTCTACCCTGTTTTCTGACAAGTTTACATAGATTAGGAACACGGAACAGCGCTCTTTCTTTTATATTTCCAGAAAACTATTGACCTTAATAAATTCTTATACTGTACTAAATTCTAGCTGCTTTTCTTAGATTTTTTAGGTGTTAGAATTTATGTAGGCACCAGATATCATCTATTTATGGGTTAAGAAAACATTAAAAATTGAATCCAAAAGTTCTGTGTTTTTTGTGATTGAAATGCATAATGCTAGCTATACACCTTTATAAGTGAAGGCCATATTGGTGACTAGGGCTGCCTCATCACTGTAATTATACTAAGCTAGACAATTTGGTTGAAGTGGATTTAGGGTTCACATCGACGGGTGTCTGTTTTCAGTGTTAAGAATGGCACATAGAATGCAGGTCATCGAAATGCCTTTTACTTCAGTTGAACAGTACACATGACAGCATTGAGATGCGGGCAAAGCATGTCCTTTTTTTGGCCAATGTTGAGGTTGCCTTTTAAACATATGGGTTTGTGTACAAATAGTAAATGCAGCATTTGAAAAGAATGCTAATATATACATATAAGGGATCTGTTTTACCTGCCAAAGGATTTGAATTTATGCCCATCCAGTCCTGAGATTCACACAGCTCTGTTATACAGCACAGTGCTTCCTAGCACATTAGGAGACCCAAGTTTGCTCTGAAACAGTTTCTTCCTTCCTGAAACTCTTTCCTCCTATCAGCATTTCACCTTGCACTGCAACACACCTGATTGGCTCCTTGTGTTAATTTTCCCTCCCTCAGTCTGAGTTCCTTTACCAATTCAAACCCAGGTACTTATGCTGTTTGTTTTAAAAATACATTTAAATATGTATTATTGATTACAGGACTGCATTCATGCATCTTTTATATCCATCTGGAGTTCAGCATTAAAGCGGAGCTCCAGCCCCCCCCCCCCCCTAAAATTTTAAAGTCAGCAGCTACAAATACTGTAGCTGCTGACTTTTACTATTGGGGCATTTACCTGTCCAAGGATCCCATGGTGCCTCACCCAATATGATTCTTGAATCGGATCTCAGGTGCTGGCGCCGCCATCTTTGGTAAGGGAAACCGGCAGTGAAGCCAGTTTCCTACTGTGCATGCGTGAATTGCGCTGTGCTTTCTCAATGGGCCAGCTGCGGCGGCGGTCGAGCTTCAGGCTGAGTTCACTGTGGTGAACTCAGCAGGAAGTGGGAGTGGGAACCTGTCAAAACCAGGTACCCGCTCCCCCCTCCCCTCCCCCATAAGGTGCCAAATGTGGCATCGGAGCGGGGAAGAGGCAGACAAGCGGAGCTTCCCCTTTTAGGTGGAGCTCTGCTTTAAGGCCAAATCCTGGCCGTTTTTTTTTGTGTTTTTATAAACTATAGAAGTGTTAGAACTTCTGTTGCATTGTTCTTGGCATCTATGACTGCACTGGGGAGATTTTCTCTCACGTTTTTGCTCACAATACTAGGAGAAGGTGTTAGAGAAAAGGGGCTCATCAAGACAGACAGACAGTAATAAGAAACTCGTGTGGAATCTAAACCTTACCAACTCTGCTAAAAAAAAAAGTTTTTTTTAGCTCTTGATCCCCAGTGGACAGATTTCCCTTTACATTCTACCTTTCTGAACTGGTGTCATCACCAGAACAGGGAGCAAGGGAGAATCTCTCCATTGGGGACATAAAAACTAAAAAATACTAGACAGAGGGTAAGGGCTTATTATACTTTACTAAACAATATGATTTTCTTGCTGTCTCTGTACCCATCAGACTCATTTCTCATCACTTTCCGTTCCTGTTGCTGTCTCCTAAAACTAATCACAAGAAGTTATCATTTTGTTCCAGTCTGAGATCTTGTGTTATCTATGTAAGTTGGTTATTAAAAAAATGAGCTGGCATATTTGTAGATAACTATCCAGCTGCAGAAACATCTCATTTTCCATGACACTTGTACACATGGGCCATGTGCATGCCTGGTAAATGTTCCTGAAAAAAGTAAAAGCAGATAAAACTGGATCATCTAAAAGTTTTCAACGGAGGTCTTCCAAGGTTAATATGGGTGATCCATACACCACTCCCATGCATCACGGTAGTTTTGCTTTCATAGTACCTTCAGAGTGACTGTATATGAAGGTCACAGATCAATGGTTTCTGAACTATCAGGCCTCAGGGTTTCTTCTCACCTGACATTCATGGCCATCATTCATGTTAGACTGGTCCTCCAAGTAACATACAGATTCAGTATGTCAGTGTGTCTGTGAGGGTTATCCAGGTCATGGTATATCGAGTAGTAGTCAGTCACATTCATCTAGAAGTTTTCTGTGATTTTCAACATTACAGAATAAGTTAAGTGTGAGTTTTTTTTTTGTTTTTGTTAGTTTTTCAGCTCAGCAGATCTTTGAGTCCTCCACTACTGTCTTGCAGTTTTATGCTACATTATTAATTTATTATAAATAGTGAGATGTTACAAGTTTGCACCCAAATCATTCTCTCTGGTTTAACCATACTATCAAAAGATACTGCTTTTTTCTGCACACCACCGCACAAAACAATTTCTATGTGCCCCGTTCACACTATACATGTGCGGTGGTATGCAGAAAAACATAGCTCAATGGACATGGCATGAACAAGTCCTCACTCAGGAAAGGTTTCCTTTGGGAAAAAGGTCTATGCAAAACATGTGTATAAGGTAGTTTTATTCTTTTTGAGGGGTTTTTTTGTACAGCTGGGTAAAAGTACACAAAAGTGTAATTACAGATTGATTTTTCTTCAGAAACGTAAGCCTAGTACACACCACTAGATTTTTTGGTTAAACAAACAAAAAAAACTGACTGGTCAGAGCAGCTATACTAACTATCCGATGTTAGCACAGCGATCTCCCCTGCTGTGCTATTGTGTTCTCACAGGAGGATGTCCCCCCTGCCAGAACACTCTGGTCAATGTTTTTATTGAACTGGCCAATGTCGCCCCACATTAGGCCCGAGTGTACTAGGCCTTAAAGTGTATATATAGGTCTTGTATACACCGGCAAACTAGTAATTTTTTCCTGCATCTCTAGGCGTTGGGTGCTGATTGCAGGCATCCCATTCAAGCCCATTAAGACGTAGCAGCTGCATGGGCACAGCCAGCCGCTCCTTCTAATGTGACAGGCATGCAGCCGCTGCATCCTAATAAGCTGAAATGGGCTGTCTGGAAGCAGCTTCTAGAGCCAAGAGTCGCAGGAAAAAAATATACGGGCCTCGACATCATTGTGTACAAGTCTGTAAACACTATGTAGATGGCAATTAGTTTGCCAAAGCACTCCTTACCATTATTTAATTCTTTGTTGCATCTCAGTTTGTTGATTCCCAGAGCCTCTTTGCAGCCACTTCCTTAATATATGCATGCTGTCCAGTGATGGTTGCATGGCATTCCTCAGGATGGGTGGGGTTTTTCATGGAGAAACAGTAAGTCATGCCTGCATAAAATTTGTTGAAACAGCTACATGAATTCTTCATTAAGGTGACTACAACAGTGGACTATGCCTGCATGCACGAATGGGCTCCATCGGAAGCCCGTGTGTCACAGTGGCATGGGAAGAGCACAATTGTCAGACAGGAAGAGATCATTATCACCTGTATATCTAAGAAGTGCCTTGAAGGCACAATCACTAAGGAGGTCTATTTATAAAAGTTTTCAAGGAAGAATCATACAACTTTCACCCAGGATTAAAAATGCTTTCCCCCAGGAATGCAAAATGTTTGAATCTGGAGTGAAAGTTATGTGAATATTGTGTAAAAAAAAAACAGACCCCCACATCTTATTTAAAGCAGAACTAAATGTACCTGTCCTTGCTGTCTTGCTGGTACCAACATCTTTACTCGTCTTCTGGGTTTGGGATCCTTTGCCATCTGGATTGGCCATACCAGAATGCAATAACCTCTGCGAATGCTCACAGAAGTTCATTCATTACAGCACCAAAGTGTGCCGACAATGTCTGCTGAGCTACATGTGCGCAGCTCAGAGTACATTCTAAAGAAGACTGAAAACAGACAGGTACGCTTATTTTTTCACGGAAGAGACATAGCATGTCTGCAATAAAGAGTCTACCTGCTCACTATTTTTTTTTTTCAGTTCAGTTCAAGTTCTGCTTTAATTAAAGCTGCATATTTAAAGATTTTTAAAATTACAATAGCATGTTAAAGCTTATGGCCTAATTTACATGGACGTTTAGAGCGGTTCATCACCAAAAATGAGTGTATTTGTGTGGATGGTGGGGGTAGCACAGGTCCGCCATGGCCGGCAAGCCTATACAGGCACTCCCCGGGTTACAAACTGGGGGGGTTACAAACTGCAGGTTTGTTCTTAAGCTGCATTTGTATGTAAGTGGGACAGGTACATTTTTTTAGGTGCCCCTGTTCAGAAAATTTCGCCTCACTTTCTGTCCCTTTGACAATTGGATTTTTAAATTGTTGGGTTGTCCTGGAAACATGGATCAGTGATAAAGCTTCGGTGGAGACACTCTTTTCCCGTGATAATTCTTCCAGGAGTGAATTTTCCTTCCTAGGAGTAGATTTCTTCTCACTTCCTGTTGTCTCCCTCCATTTGTAAGTGTGAGTCGCATGTAAGTCAGATGTTTGTAACGTGGGGACTGCCTGTACAATCAATGATGGACTGACAGGTGACTGTTTGCATGTATTCGCACATCACACGGTTACATGTGGTTAGGGACAGGTGAGCAGTCCTGGACCCAAACTGTCTTCATCCAGGACTGCTCATTTGTCCCTAACCACACATAACTGCTTAATGTGCAATTACATGAAAATAGCAGAAGCCACGTGTCAGCATGTCATTGATTTGCACAAGCTTGCTGGCCGCGGCTGATTGCATCCTCCTGTATGAACTACCATTGAAATATGTTCATATTTGGCAGTGTACAGCCTACACAACTATGTGAATGAGGCCTACATTGTATTTAATTATTAGGATTATATATACTAACTTACAAAAGAGTATTGTAAATATATATGAAAGTGTATTTAGATTGTTAATAACCCTTAGCCTTGTACTGAAGAAGAATAGGGCAGACAATTGTGTGTGTAATTGTTAAAAGGCATCTGCTGCTTCATTACATTCCACCTGTGTGTTTGACAAAAGTGATTGTTTAGATTAAGTGAGGATAGTCCGGTAAGGAGGTAGACCATACTGGGCGCGGTTGGAGTTTA
This sequence comes from Lithobates clamitans, assembly GCA_037952925.1. Classification (NCBI taxonomy): domain Eukaryota; kingdom Metazoa; phylum Chordata; class Amphibia; order Anura; family Ranidae; genus Lithobates; species Lithobates clamitans. Next base: position 889,917 of record JBBGZY010000587.1, on the reverse strand, counting down.
CAGTTCTACGGAGCTGACCTGTGTCCACAGGCGGCAGGTGTTGTTTAAAGGGCGGGACAGGGATGGAGGACGAGTGCTGAAAGTAAGCAAAGGCACGCGCACCTGCCTTTCATCTGCTGCTGGCTGGCTGCACCTGTCAGCAGAACAATTGTTAGTCATAGGTTGGAATGTGACTCTGACATCTGCCTGAGCTTTCACTAGGAAAGGCAGATCGCCCTGTAGGAGAGGCCAGGGGAGGGAGACGACTCTTGTTTCCCTCCATTTCATAGTTTTTTCCCCTCCAAAAAAATAAAAAGTTATTTGTCCTGCGGCCTCGTGTTGTAATGAACATAGGATAAAAGTGACACAGACTATACTTGTCATGTGCTGGAGATTTACTACCTGTTGGGTATATTATGCTAAGAGCGAAACGGATTAAAGTGTCACTAAACCCTCCATCTAAAATCAACATTACAATTCACATGGTGTCCTAAACATCACCATTTTATTTGAATAAGCCATTGATGTTTACTAGTGATAAGGCATCCTCCGAACTTGTCTCTATCCGAATGATCAAATCACATGTTTTTTATACCAGTCAGCTGCAGACCGGGTCATTCCTCACTCCGCAGCACATATAAACAAAGGGGCTCCATGCTGATGACCTCAGTGCCCTTATAAGGACACGCATGTCCATATTTAACCAATGACATTAACTAAACATGGGAATCTATCTGTCTTGAAAAAGTATTAATACCCCTTGACATTTTCTACATTTTGTCATGTTACAACCAAAGGATGTAAATGTATTTTTTGGGGATTTTATGTGATAGACCAACACAAAGTGGCACATAATTGTGAAGTGGAAGGAAAATGATAAATGGTTTTCAAATTTTTTTTTACAAATAAATATCTGAAAAGTGTGGCGTGCATTTGTATTCAGCCCCCTTTACTTTGATACCCCTAACTAAAATCTAGTGGAACCAATCGCCTTCAAAAGTCACCTAATTAGTAAAATGAGTCCACCTCAAAATGAGCGTGTAATTTAATCTCAGTATAAATACAGCTTTTCTGTGAAGCCCTCGCTTCCCAATTATGTGCCACTTTGTGTTGGTCTATCGCATAAAATCCCAATAAAATACATTTATGTTTTTGGTTGTAACATCACAAAATGTGGAAAATTTCAAGGAGTATGAATACTTTTTCAGTGCACTTTATCAGCATCCCACCATTTTGTTTACATATGCTTTAGAGGCGAGCACAGCTGATTGGAATTAAAAAAGAGCAAATTGATGGCCCAGATATAGCTGAGTTTGGAGGAGGCCCTGGGCTCATCCCAATTGTTTACATACCTTTTTTCTTTTGTCATTATTGTGTTTTCCCTATGCTATCCATTAAGGCTGTTTGGCCTAACTTCTGTTTCTTTCTTACGAGCAGTGCGTATATATTGCAGTCATGTGCACTGCTCTAGCCGAATAGCAACTTCGAGGAATCATTGCACCTGTGCATTTGCCCTCATTTGTATTCATTCATGCTGGTAGCTCCCATGAGAAGTACCTCGTGCGAAAAGCATGTGGGCAATGCTGCGCATACCTGGGAACTTACCAGAACTTACCCGGTAATGCCTGAATGTTGATGAAATTGATGGGTCTTTATCAGAATCAGTAAAGTCTCTGGAATGGGCTGGAATACTTGTAAACATGCTGCAACAAAGAGTGTTTTGCCATGTTATCCTTCAACAAAAGTAGAAGCTTGGATTTAGGGTAATACCATTTACTGACCAACTGAATAGCTTGTAGTGCAAGTTTTCAAGGCTTTTTGAGGCCAACAGTACTTCAAAAGCTTGTATTACAGTCTATTTAGTTAATAAATGGTATTACCCCAAATCCAAACTTTTACTTTCCCCGTTAATAGCCTCAAATTAAAATGGTTGAAAGGCTCATGTTTTTTTACCTTCATGCACTCTATGCATGAAGGAAAAAACTTCTGTGTGCAGCAGCACCCCCAGCCCCCCTAAAACTTACCTGAGCCCCATCTGGATCCAGCGATGTGCACAAGAGCCTCAGCTCTGCCAGGTCTCCATCTCCTTACTGGCTGAGACAGCAGCAGTAGCTGTTGGCTCCCGCTATTGTCAATCATAGAGAGTGAGCCAATGAGTAGAGTGCAGGGATGGGGCTGAGCTGCGCTCCGTGTGTTATTGGACACACAGAGCAGCGGCTTGGGAGTGAGCCTGCTCGGGTGCCCCTATAGCAAGCTGCTTGCTATGGGGTCACTAGGCAGAAGGGAGGGGCCTGGATCCCCAGTGGAGGACCTGAGAAGAGGAGGATTGGGGCTGCTCTGTGCACAGAGTAGGTAAGTATAACATGTTTGTTACTTAAAAAAGAGAAACCTTTAAAGGATAAGTTCACCATTTGTAACATGTTACTCCGACGGCCCCGGCTCACTTTGTGACAGGCGTGGGGGATATTCTTCCCCCGCTCTCTGTCACAACTTGCAAAGAACGTGGCCGTGCGGGGCTCCACCTGACCACGTCATTCATTCACAGAGATTGTGAATGGACAACTACAAGGTTTGCTGCTGTCAGCTTGTAGTTCTCATTGAACTACCATGGCGCTGTTGAGTGCTTCGGTAGTTCATGAATGCTTCCTGTTAGTGTGTAACTGCTTGGCTGTACGATCAGACAGCTTACACACAGAGTCTGCAATAGCCCTACATTGCACACACAAACAGCAGATGCTTTCCAGGCTCCCAATAAAAAAAAATAATAATAAATGCAAATTTTTTTACCTGCAAAGGTAATTTCACATTTGCAGGTAAAAAAATTTGCATGTATTTTTTATTTTTTATTGGGTGCCTGTAAAGCATCTGCTGATTGTGGGTGCAATGTAGGGCTATTGCAGACTCTGTGTGTAAGCTGTCTGGTCGTACATCGTACAGCCAAGCAGTTACACACTTATGCCCTGTAAACACGATAGGATTTTCCGATGGAAAATGTGTGATAGGACCTTGTTGTCAGAAATTCCGACCGTGTATGGGCTCCATCACACATTTTCCATAGGAATTTCTGACACACAAAGTTTAAGAGTTTGCTATAAAATTTTCCGACAACAAAATCCATTGTCGGAAATTCCGATCGTGTGTACACGACACACAAAGTGCCACGCATGCTCATAATAAATTAAGAAACAAAAGCTATTGGCTACTGCCCCGTTTAAAGTCCAGACGTACGTGTTTTACGTCGCCGCGTTCAGAACGATCGGATTTTCCGACAACTTTGTGTGACCGTGTGTATGCAAGACAAGTTTGAGCCAACATCCGTCGGAAAAAATCCATGGATTTTGTTGTCGGAATGTCCGATCAATGTCCGACCGTGTGTACAGGGCATAACAGGAAGCATTCATGAACTACCACAGCACTCAACAGTGCCTTGGTAGTTAATTGAGAACTACAAGCCGACAGCAGCAAAAGCTGCCGGACCTTGTAGTTGTCCATTCACAATCTCTGTGAACGAATAAATGATGTGGTCGGGCGGAGCCACGCACGGCCACGTTCTTTGCAAGCTGTGACAGAGAGCGGGGGGAGAACTTTAAGCCTGTGAGGATAGAACTATGGGAGCCACCACTGCCTTTTAGTGATAAGCTCAGGCATATTTAGATCCTAGTCCAAACTCATGTGAGCATGCCCATCAGGAAGTTATCACCTCTACTAACCCAATCATCTGCTCCTGGAAAATTCCCCACCTTTCAGCCACGTGTTCAAGAGACATGTATACGTGTGAGATGCCGCAGATAATTGGCCCAGTACAGTGGCAGCTTTTTGACACATTCACTCATGTGGCTTCAGATTAGGATCCCAACGTGTCTCATCCCTGCTGCTGATTTATTTTTTAAAAGCAGGCTCTAAGTCTATTCACTTGATCCTGGCTTCACAGGAAGCTCCCGTATTTTTGTCCTCACAGGCTTGCTATGTTTGCTGTGCTCTCCTTTATGGCTGCTAATGATCATAAAGATCAGAAAAAAGGTGCATGCACCACCAAAGCATTAAGATAATTTCATGCTCAGAAATTTTATAGAATTTTCATATCCTAATTTATTGAGGTACTAAGGCATTTTTTTAGGGACTCTTTAATCTTTGATGACTATTACAACACCTTCTGAATTGTATGTCATTGATAACACATGCTGTAGCTTGCATTGAGGGAGTTAAGTTAGGGTAAGGAAATGCCCCAATCAGTGGAGAGTAGTGTTTCACGGGAAGTTATGTAGCTTGGCATTGATCCCTGAGGAAGCCAGGAAGGGCTAGGTGCCTTTGTAATACTTTAGGGCAGGGTGACTCCCGTACTCAGGAAGGGAGGTCAAAGGTTGACGTCATACAAAGTGCATTAGCAAATGCTATCATACAGACTGGTGTGCCAGAACAACCTGATCCACACACACACTTGGCAATAGTGACACCTTACCACGCCAAGCCCGTGCTTATTCAGCATGCTTTGTGGGGTTTTTTTTCTGTTTTTACTATTTTTGGGCTGTCTTTTTATCTGATTACACTGACTGTTATTTGAAGCACACTTCTGCTGAGATAAACATTAAGAATGTGTCTTAAAAGCATACAGTTATTAAAATGTACACAATGTACTATATAACGTTTACTAATAGGAGCTCTGTTAATTAACAGAGAGTAATTAACATCACTTGTTAAATTGTAAAGTTTTTAGGTCCCGTGCACAATTGTGGGTGCGTGAACGTATGTGATTCTATGTGTTGTGTTAAGGCAGTCCATTCATTTTGCCTGTTAACGATTAACAAAGACTGGCACGTGCTGAAAATTTTTTATTATTTGATTCCTGCAGCAAATAATAAAGGTGGCCCATGCCAATTTGTTTTTTTTTTGCATGGTGGTGTGCCAGATTTGAGCACGTTTACTCTGCTGTGCCCCAAAATTTAATCAAATCCTGAAGTAGTCTTCCGTTGGGATCATCCTAATATTTCTTCTCTCCTTCCTGCATTGTTGTACCTTGCTGGCCATCCGTATACAGTATCTCACAAAAGTGAGTACACCCCTCATTTTTTGTAAATATTATATTATATCTTTTTATGTGACAACACTGAAGAAGTTACATTTTGCTACAATGTAAAGTAGTGAGTGTACAGCTTGTATAACAGTGTAAATTTTCTGTCCCCTCAAAATAACTCAACACACAGCCATTAATGTCTAAACCGCTGGCAACAAAAGTGAGTACACTCCCTAAGTGGAAATGTCCAAATTGGTCTCAAAGTTACAATATTTTGTGTGGCCACCGTTATTTTCCAGCACTGCCTTAACCCTATTGGGCATGGAGTTTACCAGAGCTTCACAGGTTGCCACTGGAGTCCTCTTCCACTCCTCTATGATGACATCACGGAGCTGGTGGATGTTAGAGACCTTGCGCTCCTCCACTTTCCTTTAGAGGATGCCCCACAGATGCTCTATAGGGTTTAGGTCTGGAGACATGCTTGGCCAGTCCATCACCTTTACCCTCGGCTTCTTTAGCAAGGAAGTGGTCATTTTGGAGGTGTGTTTGGGGTCGTTATCATGTTGGAATACTGCCCTGCGGCCCAGTCTCCGAAGGGAGGGGATCATGCTCTTCTTCAGTATGTCACAGTACATGTTGGCATTCATGGTTCCCTCAATGAACTGTAGCTCCCCAGTGACGGCAGCACTCATGCAGCCCCAGACCATGACACTCCCACCACCATGCTTGACTGTAGGCAAGACACACTTGTCTTTGTACTCCTCACCTGGGTGCCGCCACACACACATTTGACACCATCTGAACCAAATAAGTTTATCTTGGTCTCATCAGACCACAGGACATGGTTCCAGTAATCCATGTCCTTAGTCTGCTTGTCTTCAGCAAACTGTTTGCATCATCTTTATAAGAGGCTTCCTTCTGGGACGACAGCCATGCAGACCAATTTGATGCAGTGCAGCGTATGGTCTGAGCACTGACAGGCTGACCCCCCACCCCTTCAACCTCTGCAGCAATATGGCAGCAATCATAAGTCTATTTCCCAAAAACAACCCCTGGATATGACGCTGAGCACGTGCACTTAACTTCTTTGGTAGACCATGGCGAGGCCTGTTCTGAGTGGAACCTGTACTGTTAAACCGCTGTATGGTCTTGGCCACTGTGCTGCAGCTCAGTTTCAGGGTCTTGGCAATCTTCTTATAGCCTAGGCCATCTTTATGTAGAGCAACAATTCTTTTTTTTTTTCAGATCCTTTTCGTTGCCATGAGGTGCCATTTTGAACTTCCAGTGACCAGTATGAGAGAGTGAGAGCGATAACACCAAATTTAACACACCTGCTCCCCATTCACACCTGAGACCTTGTAACACTAACGAGTCACATGACATTGGGCAGGGAAAATGACTAATTGGGCCCCATTTGGACATTTCTACTTAGGGGTGTACTCACTTTTGTTGCCAGCGGTTTAGACAATAATGGCTGTGTGTTGAGTTGTTTTGAGGAGAAAGCAAGTTTACACTGTTATACAAGCTGTACACTCACTACTTTACATTGTAGCAAAGTGTCATTTCTTCAGTGTTGTCACATGAAAAGATATAATAGAATATTTTAAAAAAAGTGAGGGGTGTACTCACTTTTGTGAGATACTGTACATCCCCCTTTTCTCTCTTTGCTGCAGTGCTGATCTTCGCCATCTATCCTTCCTCACTACAGATTTATACCACTCTATTATCTACTATTACTATGTAATAGTACATATTTTAGAACTTTGTTTAAAGTGTAAGTTTGTATTTCTGCAGCGCTTCCAGGACAATCAGAGGTATGCTATGTTTCAGCGCTGATCTATCAGAGTAACTCTGATTCAACCTGAAAGTGATGCCGAAAGAAGAAGAGGAGTAGAGATTTCAGATCCCTGGAGCACTACATTTGGCTGCGTGGACACCATCACCTACGGAGAAAAGTGAAGCAGGGACCAGAGAAAGAAAAAGGGGGGGGAGATTGATGGGGTGTACATTTTGAGTTCACCTTTTCATTTTTTTCTGGATAGGTGAACCAACCCTTTAAAGCAGGGATCCCCAAACTACAGCCATCCAGCTGTTGCAGAACTTCACATCCCACGAGGCATTGTAAAACTCTGATATTCACAGACATGATTAAGCATGATAGGAATCAGTGGTGGCTGGTGCTTAAATTGGGGGGAGGGGGGGGGGCACAAACAAACTGGAAAGAAACCCCATCAATTGCAACCACTTGTGCCCATCATATGTGGCCACTTGTGCCCATAATATGCAGCCATTTGTGCCCCATCAAATTCAGCCACTTGTGCCCATCATATGCCGCCACTTGTGCCCCATTAAATACCGCCACTTGTGCCCCATCAAATGCCACCACTTGTGCCCATCAAATGCAGCCACTGTGTCCATCAAGTGCAGCCACTTGTGCCCCATCAATTGCAGCCACTTGTGCCCCATCAAATGCAGCCACTTGTGCCCCATCAAATGCAGCCACTTGTGCCCCATCAAATGCAGCCACCTGTGCCCCATCAAATGCAGCCACTTGTGCCCATCATATGCTGCCACTCGTGCCCCATCAAATGCAGCCACTTGTGCCCGTCACATGCCGCCACTCGTGCCCCATCAAATGCAACCACTTGTGCACCATCATATATAGCCACTGTGCCCATCAAATGCAGCCACTTGTGTCCATAATATGCAGCCACTGTGCCCATCAAATGCCACCACTTGTGCCCCATCATATGCAGACACTTGTGCCCATCAAATGCTGCCACTTGTGCTCGTCAAATGCTGCCACTTGTGCCCATCATATGCCACTACTGTGACCCCCTCCCGCTGTCTTCGCGGCACTTACCACGTCTTAGTGGCAGATCAGACAGCGGATGACAGTGGCGAACTGTGGGAAGGGCTCCTGTGTCCTTCATGCTTCTCCCTCCTCTGTTCTTCTTTTCTTCTTGGCGTCCAATAGGGGTGTCTTTAGCCAATCAGGTGACTGGTATTAGACCCACGCTTCCTGATTGGTGGAGAGGCGGTTCAGTTTTAGAAAAGCAAATATTCATTTGCTTTTCTAACACATCTGGGGGGACTGCAAGCGCAATGCTCTGCGCTCCGAGTCCACCTTTTTTGAAGCCTATGGCTCTAATCAGGTGCTTCAAAAAATGCATTCATGAATCTATCTATTAGTCATATAGGGGGTGGTGTGGCAGAGGGGGCGGCACCCGTGCACCCTTAATGGACGGGCAGCCCCAATGGGAATTGTACTTCCTGAATAACTGGAGGGCCAAAGTTTAGAAACCCCTGCTTTAAAGGATAAAGATATACCTTTAAAAAAAAAAAAATGCACATGTGCATTTATTTATTCTCATGAGCCTACAGAGCATTGCACCGACAATCTGCAATGTCAGGCTCCTGCAGACAACTTTCTGTCCGTACCTCTGCGTGGGCTTTCTGTTTGAAAAGCTGTAGCGCTCATCAGCACCCTCTCAATGCATTGAGAACTACAAGAGTCCTGTGAATGAATGACATGGCTGTGTGGGCGGTGCTTATTTCAATTGTAATAGTGGGTGCGGGGAGCAGAACTCCCACCTGCTGTCACAGGGTAGGGATCGGGGGGTGCGGGGACTGGTCCATAGTAACATGTTAGATGTTACACCCTTATTACGGGTGTAACATATTACTAAAGATATAAACGTAGCCTATAAATTAGAACTTTGGAACAAGTGCTTCATTATTTTGTCACGCACTGTTGCATTATTAAAAAAAAAAATTCTTAGCACTTATAACGTGTTTCTGTACACCTAGTGAAACACCACTTAGAACTTATAACATTGTTATTTGGCAGACATAAAGTGAGCCAATATTTACACCACAAAGCTGGCGTATTTCTATTTATTTCTATTATCCCCCCATTACATTGAACAGTTATTCCAAAACATGATACATGTTGTAGCTACTGAAGTTATTATAATGGTACACAAAAATTGGTTACTATGAGCAAAAAACAATTTAGTTCTTCTAATCAGCTGTCAACAGAGGCATCCTGTAGCAGTAAAATCAGTTCAGTCACCTGCTAGATCATCAGTGATTTTTGACAGCTTTTCATTCCAAGCATTCCACTGTTAAATTTATATTTTTCTTTCCGTTAAAGAGTAAAGTTTTACCCACTTCACATTAGGGCGCGTTTTAAAGCATATGCTGATAAGTATCCCTGCCGCCAAAACAATGCAAGAGCTTTCATCGGCTGAGGGAAAGGTTGGTCTAAATTTAAGAAACACACTTGGTCACTTTCACACACTTCCGCATACCATAAGTTTGGGACATTACAGTTCAAGTCAAACCAGTCCTGACAGCTATATATACGAGAATGGCGCTAAAACTGATTGTAGTTTGCATTGCCTGTCTATGCGACCTCCAACCTGATTGGGAAAAAAGCGGTTTGTAAAGTTGCTAATCAGTACAGTTTCATTTCTATTCCCCTAAGCAAAACAGTTTTCTTGTTTCCTAAACAATAGCACGTGAACTAAATGAAGTATTCTAGCAATGAAACTCTAACGACATTTGCCCCGCGACTGTTTTTTTAAAAGCAGTACAGTGCTTTGATGGCGGTAAAGGACAATTAAAAACTACTGTTAGGAGGCTAACTACATTTCTTCAAGAGGCCTCTCCCAAGTGCTTTTGGGCATGCCCTACAGAGAGCAAATTGCCAAACATTGGTGGTATTGCCAAAAATGAAATGCTTCTGGATTGGTGTTTACTAGCTTATTTGTAGAATGTTGGGCAGAAGCATATGGAGGAATATCTGGAAAGCACTGGTAAAGGCTAGGCCTACCTTTTACAAAAAATATGAAATACATATATATTTGCAGGAAAAAATAGCATTTATTTATTGCAAATGAGCCTGCAAATCATTGCAACCGTAATCAGTGGATTGTGGATATAATGCCATGCTCCTGCAGACTCCAACAAGCTCTTCCGAGGTACGTACTTTCAGTTAGAGAGCTGGACGAAGTGTCAAAGGACTATGAGTGTGGTAATCACTGCACTTGTCTTCCTTTGGAAACTACAAGTCCATCTGCATCGGTTGCAGACTGGGCTTGTAGTTTATTCATTCACAGATCACTATGAAGGAATTACACAGAGGTACATGTGGAGCCCCTCAAAGCCATGACAATTTTTAATCTGACAGCTGTTGGAGGGGAGAACCCCCTATGCTGTCAGAGCGGGGGCTGTTTTGGAGATGGGGGGTCCACTTGGCACCATATTATTTATTTCAATCTAGATATGGGTGTACTATGTAGCATTATCATAAAGACAGAGTAAGCCTTTCAACTAAAAACTTTGTAGCCCTGCACAGGGTAAACTTTTAACTTAATTTTCACAGCAGCTAAACAGACTTTGGCTCAATCTTGGAAATTGGCTACACTATTGTTTTACAATTTAGAAGTTAAATGTTACGGCCAGCACAGTGTCTAAGAGGTTAACACTTCAGCCTAGCATCACTAAGGTCACCAGTTTGAATCCCAACCATGACACTATCTGCATGGAGTTTGCATGTTCTCCTTGTGCCTGCGTGGGCTTCCTTCTGGTACTTCGGTTTCCTCCCAATGAGTATATTTGCCAGCACACCATGGATCGACAAGTAGCATCCAAACTGATTTTTTTTTTTTTTTATTGAAGCATGATCACATCACAGAGCAGGTAGTGCAACGTTTCAGAGTCACGCAGGACCCCTTCGTCACATGCCTGACAAAGGGGTCCTGCGTGACTCTGAAACATTGCACTATTTGCCCTGTGATGTGATCATGCTTCAATATAAAAATCCGTTTGGACCCTACTTGTCGATCCATGGTGTGCTGGCAAATATCCTCATTGTAACTTTCTGAACCAGTTTCCAGCTGGTGGTTGCTGCAGCACCCAAATTTTTAGAGCAGTGGTCCCCAACCTTTTTGGCACCGGGGACCGGCTGCGCGAAAGAAAATTGTGCCAGGGCCCGTCGAGGGGGGATGTATGCACATGCGGGGGGGTAAGCGATTTTTCGCGGGCAATTCATCAGGGCAATAGCTGGTGTTCTGCTGTTGGTGCTTCAATCATCACAGCACCATGGTTATATTATATTTTAATATAAAATGAAATAGTTCAACTCACCTTAATGCAGAATCAGTGGGAGCCCTGAGTGTGTCACTTGCCATGTTGCCTGCCATGTCGCCTGCCACCAGATGCAGCTTGTCACTTTCCACGTCGCCTGCCACCAGATGAGGAATGTCACTTGCCACGCTGCCTGCTACCAGATGACAAATGCCACTTGCCATGCTGCCTGCCACCAGCTGAGGAATGCCACGCTGCCTGCCACCAGAGGAGGAATGCCACGCTGCCTGCCACCAGATGAGGAATGCCATGCTGCCTGCCACCAGATGAGGAATGCCACTTGCCACGCTGCCTGTCACCAGATGAGGAATGCCACTTGCCACGCTGCCTGCCACCAGATGTAGAATGCCACTTGCCACGCTGCCTGCCACCAGATGAGGAATGCCACTTGCCACACTGCCTGCCAACAGATGAGGAATGCCACTTGCCACGCTGCCTGCCACCAGATGTAGAATGCCACTTGCCACGCTGCCTGCCACCAGATGAGGAATGCCACTTGCCACGCTGCCTGCCACCAGATGAGGAATGCCACTTGCCACGCTGCCTGCCACCAGATGTAGAATGCCACTTGCCATGCTGCCTGCCACCAGCTGAGGAATGCCACTTTCCACGTCACCTGCCAGTGCCACCAGATGAGGATTGCCACTTGCCACGTCACCTGCCAGTGCCACCAGATGAGGAATGCCACTTGCCACGTCACCTGTCTGTGCCACCAGATGAGGAATGCCACTTGCCACGTCACCTGCCAGTGCCACCAGATGTGGATTGTCACTGCATTGGTGGCACTGATTCAGTGGTCATTCTTGAGTAACGGAAGGAGAGCGGAGATGCAGGGCGGGCGGTGAGAGATGTCATCTCTCTGCTCCCCGACGCACCTCCGACATTCCGCACGCTGTGAGGGCGGAAGAGCAGTGATGCTAGGCGGGCCGGAATGTTGGAGGTGCGGCGGGGAGGAAAGAGATAACATCATCTCTCTCCGCCCACCTAGCATCACCTCTCTGCTCGCCAGCCCGTCTGCCTCTTTGATCCACCGGGCTCTCTCTCTCCCGCCCGCCTTACAGAGTCATGCCGCCGTCCACGGCCCGGCTGCAGAGACGCTACGGCCCGGTAGTGGGCCACAGCTGGGGGTTGACGACCCCTGTTCTAGAGCTTTATCCAGGAACATGTGCGATGGGAATATGGGATATTATCGGCTTCCTCCCACACTCCAAAGACATGCTGGTAGGTTAATTGTCTCCTGTCTAAATTGTCCCTAGTATGTGTATGTATGAATGTGAGTTAGGGACCTTAGATTGTAAGCTCCTTGCGGGCAGGGTCTGATGTGAATGTACAATATATATGTGAAGCACTGCATACATTTACAGCGCTATATAAATACCTGTAATAAATAATGCATTTCATGGAATTTAGTAATGAAAATCTGTCAGCAATCCTCCATGACTACATGTGTACATTCCACAAAACATGAACTGTCTGGATCACGCACTACACGTGCCCAGCTGTTGATAGATATTGAAGGTAGTGGCTTCAGACCTCCCCCAGGCACTTCTATCCCCATTCCACCTCCCCGTGCCCCATATTTCTTTCCTTTCTTTGCTTTCTGATTTTTTTCTTGCTTCTCTTCCCCTTTTTTGTGGTTCTGTAGGCCTGGTATAACCAGAACCAGCTTAGGCATGGGTCACATTAGGCACTATGGGGTTGACTTACTACAGTTGCGCTCTGCAAGAGCAGTTGATCCAGAGCTTAGTAAGTGAGGTAAAGGATCACTTTGCAAAGAGTACCCAATCATGTGCAAGGAAATTTAAAAATGAATTTTTGCTTGTACATGGTTGGATGATGGAAATGAGCAGAGCTTCTGCTCATTTACTAAGCTCTGGAGCAAGTGTCTTTAGTAAATATAATTAGTGCTGTTATCTTGGAGCTCTGGGGTTCTAGGTTAATTTTCAGAAGATTCTGCGTATAACATGCCATTCCTATATTTTGTCCTAATGCTTCCATGCCCCCCCCCCCCCCCCCCAAACACAATAAGTAAAGCAGTAGTTTACTAACTATTTACCTGGTGATCATTTTTTACAAAGATAAAATATATATGTAAGGGAGCTGTGTTAGCCAAAGGATGTGTATATTTGTCCATCCTTTCCTGAGACTTACACAGCCCCATCACACCACACAGCTCAGCCAGGTGAATTACAACACTTATGGCCAGGGATTACAGCTGTGTCCTCTCTTCACCCTCAACTTTCTGATTGGACAGTGAAAGAACAGCAGCAAACCAATGAGTTCATCCCTCTACCTATTCCGCTCTCCTCCTGTCAACATATTTATTCTTTAACATATTTGCATGCAGGACTTCTAAATGGGTCCCTGTCCTTCCCTTATTTTTCCCAGTCTGAGTGCTGTTGTACAGAGGGGGTAGCATTTAAAATGCATTTAATCATTTAATAATGAACACAGAGCTGCATTTACAGCTTTACATTACTGTATTCAAATGTCCTAATTGCTAGTGGATGTTGCTGTGTGATTAGGGTAGCTGTATTATTTTGTATAGTCTTTCAGAACAAGACTGTTGTGAATAACCTACATACACCGTAAGGTGCTGCAGATTGTTGCCCCTCTGTGGATTAATAAAAGAATTGCATCTCTTTTCATCTATTATAGCTCCATACAAATTGTTGTTTTTTGTTTTTTTTTCTTTAAATTCGGTTTTAGAGGAATTCATCCTCAGCAATGACATGCAGTCACTGCTGGAGTTTGCACATTTATATAAAAAAGCTGCAAAGAGGCTGGAGGAGATCAGCAGAATGGAGATGTAAAAAGGATAAAAAAAAGTCACTGTATTTTCTAAAAAAAAAAAAAAAACGACAATTGTTTATGCTTTAGCAAATTATATGTCATCCAGTTGGGAATTAGATCTACTTTAAAGAATTCATTATTTACATTCAAACTCAACATATAACACACCGTTAATTGTCAAAAAACAATCTTTCTTTTAAAAAAACACACAATATACCATGTTGTTAATAGTCAAGCACTTGTGGATGAAATACATTCATATGGAAGTGGCCACCCCTCCTCCTGAGCTATATAGGTAAGAATATAGAACATATGGTATAACCAAAAGGGCTGAACCAGAGAAAACTAGATCTGAAATCAGGATGCAGTAGACGGGGGAATAACAAACATGTTAAACTTTATTCAGAAAATTAGGTCCTGCTAGATCACGTCAGGATTGCCCCTTTTGCAGGTATAGCTATGTAAAACATTAAAAATAAATGCCTATACTGTTTAAAATCCAGTATACACTGTCTCGTCCTACTCTGCACAGTTCAAAATCAGGGCTACTAGAGTCCGATCTGCTGACAGCCTAAAGATTTACTGCTGCTCAGGGGCTCTAAGCTTCAGCCTCTGGCAAGAAGAAACAGGAGCAATGAGGCAAATTACAAAACACACTCATTTTTGTAACGTATAGCGGAGTTCCACCCAAAAGTGGAAGTTCCGCTTTAAGGACTCTTCACCCCCTTACATACCACGTTTGGCATGTCATTTTTTTTAGGGGGGAGGGAGTGGGTGCCTAGTTTTGACAGGTACCCAGCTCCCACTTTCGCTAGGGTCGCCTAGGCGAATTCCGTGGAAGTTCTCCTCTCCCCCTCCCTCCCTGCAATCTTCTGGGACACGTCACAGGTCCCAGAAGATTGCCCAGCCACTGAGGAGGCGCAGCACAGCTGTGAAGCCGCAAGCTGTCACAGCTGGGTGCCCACACTTGTGATGCCAGTGCCGGGGAGAGGTGGGGGAGAGAACCGAGGGTTCAGATGGCTGCATCGCTGGATCGTGGGACACGTGAGTGTGTGTTTATTAAAAGTCAGCAGCTACACTTTTTGTAGCTGCTGACTTTTAATAAACAGAAAAACGACTGGAACTCCACTTTGTTATTAATGTGGAATGTATGTTCTTTGCTAAAGAACATCATTTTTTATAAAGTTGTTATGGGTAAAGTTGTGCTTTAGGCTAGGTTCACACATGTCCAGCTGCGGTATGCAGCCTGGAGTCCAGTGCGGTTTTGTTCACCGGTTCAGGTGTGATTCAGGTGCAAATTTTTACTTGAATTTGCACCTAAACCAGACCCAAAATCACACAGGACCCTTTTCAAAAACGGACAGCGACCACCCCGACATGTGTGAACTGGCTCCATGGAAAACCGGTCCAGTTCACATGTTATGCAAATCGCATGCGGTTAAAAACGCACACGATTCACTTATATGTGAACTGAGCATTAAGGGGTGTTAAAGCTGCCAAAGGCAACTCAAATTTCATCTGATTCCTGCTTAAACAGGCAAACTTTTAGCTGTGAATGCACCTGTCGGCACCACCCAGCATGACAAAAGTTAATAGTTCAATCTACTTTTGTGAAAGGAGCCAGGTGGAAAATTGCCAGCCAAACAGCACCTGAATCCAGTCAGATGCAGCCGCTGTTCAGGTATTCTGACAACAGCTGTCAGACTACAATAGCCAGCATGGGAGATTCAGCCATCCGCTTTGTTTAACGGGATTGGAGGAATCTGTTAACTTTGTTTCATTCAGCCTGCAGGTGGAATGATTTCAAAAAGCAGTTGTCAGAGGACTGGGATGCAATATGTCACCTCCTTACCTTGTGATTGTTGGGCTGTTTCAGTGCTGCCACATACACTTCAGCTGTGCAAAAATAAAATTAAAGTGCTGCGCTAACTAACCATAAATGCTTAATTAATAACATTATAGTGCTATATGCATTTGCTATATATCAATACAATAATCTATAAGGTCTGAAATACACAAACTATAAATAAAGTGCTCCAGTACTTGTGCTAAAACAAAAAATCCATGCACATAATAAAATTCATAATAAAGTTCATATGCTGAAAATCAATCTTGTGATGGTGTTTCAGGCGTGCCAACTAATCTTGTGCCCCCCCCTCTATGGGAATCTGCTCACCTCAGGGGGTGTGACTGCACACTTAAGTTTGGTCAGTACACGCTTGTAAACCACCCCTAGGTTCTGTCTATATGGACTCAATGGGCTCCTGAGATATCTAGTGTAGTGTTCCTCCATACATATAAAAGATAAGGTCTGGATAGTGTTTTACCATTTTTAAAACTTCTTTATTAAAATTAGATCATTTAGGGTACGCACATGTTGTAGGTGCTAAAGCGCACCTCTATAACAGGTAGTATCAAATCAAGTAAAATGTCATGTCCCTCCACAGCAACCAGAGCTAGCTGCCTTCTACACCGTCCTGTCCCCTCCCCAACGCGTGTCGACACAGGGAATAGTCACATGTCTTCCTCAGGGGGAATTGTGACTATTCCCTGTGTCGACACGCGTTGGGGAGGGGACAGGATGGTGTTGAAGGCAGCTTGCTCTAGTTGCTGCAGAGGGACATGACATTTTACTTGATTTGATACTACCTGTTATAGAGGGGTGCGCTTTAGCACCTGCAACATGTGAGTATCCTGAATGATCTTATTTTAATAAAGAAGTTTTAAAAATGGTAAAACACTATTCAGACCTTATCTTTTATATGTATGGAGGAACACTACACTAGATATCTCAGGAGCCCATTGAGTCCATATACACAGAACCCAGGGGAGGTTTACAAGCGTGTACTGACCAAATTTAAGTGTGCAGTCACACGCCCTGAGGTGAGCAGATTCCCATGGGGGGAGCAAAAAGTTTGGTTGGCACGCCTGAAGCACCATCACAAAATTGAGTTTCAACATATGAATTTTATTATGTGCATTCATATTATGTCACTGTGCACAGATTTTTTGTTTTAGCACAAGCACTGGAGCACTTTATTTATAGTTTGTGAATCTCACAGACCTTATTATTGTATTGATATTTAGCAAATGCATATAGCACTATATATTATTATATAGGCATTTATGGTTGGTTAGCGCGGCACTTTAATTTTATTTTTGCATAGCATGATTATATGAGATTGTGAGCAGTGTCAGCAGCTGATATAATTACGACGGTCAATCACTAATTTTGGTTTGCTCGCAAGATCACTAGTTTTTTGGATTACACATACACTTCAGCTGTACTGCCTGCTGAACACGTCATGAGATATAAATTTTGCCATGGAATGTGTACCACCCCGTCCAGCCACCTTTGTAACTTAAGGCAGTCTGTCAGCTCAACTGGTTATTTTTACCTTCCCCTGGGCTGCAATTGTGAATGAGGCCTTACTGCTAGGAAAAAGGTAAATGGAAGTATGTCATGATAACCACTGCTGGTCATTTTAAAACAATATCTTGAATTTTCCATTATGAAAACTAGGAAACACTTTTCAGTCAAGACGCTTTTTCCACTTATTAGACTGACCATTTAGGATCTTCTTCATACCCTGTTTCCCCCTAAATAAGACCTAGCGTAATTTTCGGTGATGGCTGCAATATAAGCCCTACCCCCCAAATAAGCCCTAGTTAAAAGTCTTTGTAGGTCTTATTTTCAGAGTAGGGCTTATTTTCAGGGAAACAGGGTAGGGCTTATTTGAGGGGTAGGGCTTATATTGCAGCCATCACCGACAATCACGCTAGGTCTTATTTTCGGGGAAACAGGGTAGTTGGCCATAGATGGCTCCAATCTTTGGACAATTCCTGCTGAAATTAGGTGGCTTGCTACTGCAGAATGCATTGCGCACCTTTGATCAGCGCCTTATAAAATATCTCCCTAAATCTTCAGAGCAGAAGGATTTCACCTATCACTCACTAAGCGGTAATATAACTCCTCTAGTGTTGGGTTTTGCCTATAACAAATTACTGTTTATTTCCATGACACCGTAATTAGAACGGAGAAAACAGAATGGCACAGTTATGTCAGCACTTCACAGAATTGCACAGAAGTTCACCTAAAAATAGGACAGTTCCATTTTGTTGAAAGGTATCACTTTACACACAACTGGCAATAAAAATCAGCAAAACAGTCCCCCTGTGCGTATCAACACAAAACAGTCCGCCTGTTTACGGTTAAATATTTACTGTGCTGCATTTGAGGCATTTAAAAAAACAAGTTCTTCTGGTTCCTTGTGTCTTTTCGATAGTGGCAAAGGTCCTCCTCTTCTTTCAACTCACACTGCTTATTCATCTGCCTCATATAAGCAGGAAAGGCTTAGATTAATGGCAGCTCTTTAAGCATGTTTTGGAAATAGTGGCTGGTACAGACCCAGACGTCCTTTTAGAAAACCGTAGATCGCTCATCACGCTGCTGGCTAGTGAAGAGAAGGCAATTGAGTCGTCACCTGTTAGAGCCTTTGATGAAGCAGAGACATCATGGACCTTGTGGTTAATTGACAGTTCAGCTATATGTTACTAGTTTCAATATTGTTTTCTACCAATTGTTTTCAGGGCATATGGAATTTTAAACTTGTGGAAAGAGGGGTCTTCTATAAAGAACTTCACTAAGGCGGTCATATACGGTTCGACTCTTGGTCAGTTCAGCAGGAATTGGCCAAGATTCGAACTATGCATGGGCAGGCTGAATGTTCCCAAGTTATCGAACAATCAACTTGGGTACAACCAGCCTGCTGCAATTTACATGTGATCATCGCTAGTGGCTGTTATAATGGGAATGATGGAGGAATCAAGCAAATTTCTTTCCTGTAACCCATTGTAGCAGGCTCAATCTATGGTTGGCCTTAGATGTGATGAAAGAATATTTAGGGTGAGCAGATCCCCTAAATACATTAGTCCTCATACCTTTGCATTAGCAGAAGGTGCCAGACAGCCCCAGGTGACCAATCAAATACCAGCCAGCCATGCTGGATCTATTTGGCCAATCACTATTGTTTTCTCTAAATGTAAAGGAAACCTTTACTGATAGGAACTTGGAGGCTGCAATGGTGGCTGTCCTGACTCCTGACCTTATTGCTTCAATAGTCATGAATCCAGAGAAAGAGTGCAGTTAAAGTGGTTGTAAACCCTTATGCAGTGCCTTGCAAAAGTATTCACCCCCTTGGCATTTTTCGTGTTTTGCTGCCTCACAACCTGAAATTAACATGGATTGTTTGAGGATTTGCATCATTTAATTTACAGAACATGGCCACAACTTTGAAGATTTTTTTTTTTTTATTGTGAAGCAAACAACAAATAGGACAAAATAACAGGTAACGTCAATGTGCATAACTATTCACCCCCCTAAAGTCAATACTTTGTAGAGCCACCTTTTGTGGCTATCACAGCTCCAAGTCACTTTGGATAAGTCTCTATTAGCTTGCCACATCTTACCACTGGGATTTTTGCCCATTCCTCCTTGCAAAACTGCTCCAGCTCCTTCAAGTTGGATGGCTTGCGCTTGTGAACAGCAATCTCTGTCTGACCATAGATTTTCTATTAAATTGAGGTCTGGGCTTTTATTAGGCCATTCCAACACATTTACATGCTTAAACCACTCAAGTGTTGCATTAGCAGTGTGTTTGGGGTCATTGTCCTACTGGAAGGTGAACCTCCGTCCTAGCCTCAAATCACACGCAGAGTGGTACAGGTTTTACTCAAGAAAATCCCTGTATTTAGCACCATCCATCTTTCCCTCAACTCTGACCAGTTTCCCACTCCCAACTGCTGAAAAACATCCCCACAGCATGAAGGTGTTCTTTGGGTGATGTGATGTGTTGGGTTTGCACCAGAAGTAGCTTTTTCTTTGATGGCCAAAAAGTGCAATTTTAGTCTCATCAGACCAGAGCACCTTCCTCCATACATTTTGGGAGTCTCCCACATGCCTTTTTGCAAACTCAAAACGTGCCATTTTGTTTTTTGCTCAAAGTGAGGGCTTCCTTCTGGCCACTCTGCCATAAAGCCCAACTCTATGGAGCGTACGACTGTGGGCGCCGTGATTGGCCGCTCAGTCATCTGGGACCTGTAATGTGTCCCAGATAATTGACAAGAGGGAGGGAGCAGAGCTGAGCCCTTCCTGCGCCGAGGGGAAGTGATGTCACCAGCCCAGGCACTGAAAGAGGCAGACTACGAGGGACCCCCTAGCAACAGGCATTTAGAGGTGAGTTAAAAAAAAATTTCTCCAAATTTTTTTTTATTTTTTTTTTTTAGACACATTCATGCATTTTTTTTTTGGGGTGGAACACCACTTTAAGGAATATGAAGGTGTTTTTTTGTAGCGTGTATTCGTATTCAGCTCTCTTTACTCTGATACCCCTGACTAAAATCTAGTGGAAACACTTGCCTTCAGAAATCACCTAATTAGTAAATAGAGTTCAGCTGTGTTTAACCTAATCTCAGTATAAATACAGCCGTTCTGTGAAGCCCTCAGAAGTTTGTTAGAGAACCTTGTGAATAAACAGCATCGTGAAGGCCAAGGAACACACCAGACAGATAAGGGATAAAGTTGTGGAAAAGTTTAAAGCAGGATTGGGTTATAAAACAATATCCCAAGCTTTGAACATCTCACGGAGCACTGTTTAATCCATTATATGAAAATGGAAAGAGTATGGCACAACTGCAAACCTACCAAGACATGGCCTCTACCTAAACTGACAGGCCGGGCAAGGAGAACATTCATTAGAGAAGCAGCCAAGAGGCCCATGGTAACTCTGGAGGAGCTGCAGAGATCCACAGCTCAAGTAGGAGAATCTGTCCATAGGACAACTATTAGTCGTGCACTCCACACATCACTCCTTTATTGAAGAATGGCAAGGATAAAGCCATTGCTTAAAGAAAGTCATAAGAAGTCCTGTTTGCAGTTTGCGAGAAGCCATGTGGGGGGACACAGCAAACACGTGGAAGGAGGTGCTCTGGTCAGATGAAAACCAAAATTTAACTTTTTGGTCTAAAAGCAAAACGCTATGTGTGGCGGAAAACTAACATTGCACATCACCCTGAATACACCATCCCCACCGTAAAACATGGTGGTGGCAGCATCATGTTGTGGGGATGCTTTTTTTTCAGCAGGGACTGGGAAGCTGGTCAGAGGTGATGGAAAAATGGATGGAGCCAAATACAGGGCAATCTTAGAAGAAAACCTGTTATGCCGCGTACACATGACCAATTTTCCCGTCGGAATAAACTCTGAAGGTTTTTCCGACGGAATTCCAATCACACCAAAGTCCGACCGTCAAGAACGCGGTGACGTACAACATGTACGACGGGACTAGAAAAAGGAAGTTCAATAGCCGGTAGCCAATAGCTTCCGTCTTGTACTTGCTTCAGAGCATGCGTCGTTTTTGGTCCGTCTGAACAGCATAAAGACGAGCGGTTTTCCCGATACGAATTGGTTCCGTCGGAAATATTTAGAACATGTTCCATTTCTAGGTCCATCAGGATTTTTGAAAAAAAAAGTCCGGTGAGGCACACACGCCATCGGAATAGACGATAAAAAGCTTCCGTCTGACTTTTTCTGTCGGACATTCCGCTTGTGTGTACACGGCTTTAGAATGACCCAGTCAAAGTCCAAACCTAAATCCAATTGAGAATCTGTGGCAAGACTTGAAAATTGCTGTTCACAGATGCTCTCCATCCAATCTGATAGAGCTTGAGCTATTTTGCACAGAAGAATGGGCAAAAAATTCACTCCCTAGATGTGCAAAGCTGGTAGAGACATACAGAAAAAGACTTGGAGCTGTAATTGCAGCGAAAGGTGGTTCTACAAAGTATTGACTCAGGGGGGCTGAATACAAATGAACGCCACACTTTTCACATATTTATTTGTAATAAAAATTGACTATCATTTATCTTCCACTTCACAACTATGTTCCACTTTGTGTTGGTCTATCACATAAAGTCCCAATAAAATACATTTACGTTTTTGGTTGTAACATGACAAAATGTGGAAAATCAAGGGGTATGAATACTTTTTCAAGGCACTGTACTTGTTGCCTAGCCCTAAGTAAGTCTCAGAAGAGTAGGTGTGATTCCCTGTTATCCAGCATTGCAATCTATGAATCCCTATAGATTCTAATGCTTTAGAGGAAATGACTTATCAGTTAAGGCAAACAAGATAACTTCAACACATAATGTTGATGTATGCAAGATATTACATTTCATTCATACTAGCAGATTTCTTTGGCCCTCTATCCTACTGATAGGTTAATGAAATATATCCCTTACAATGTCAAAGCACTGTTGTGGTGTATCCAATAGCAATAGACAAACAGCACTATGGACTGGTTACACAAAAAATGTAATTCAACAGGTAATAGAGCAGCAAGCTGGCAAATGCTTTCTATGAGGCAGCAGAGGAGAACACTATCAAACCCAGAAAACAAATCATACCCTTTATACAGAAAACATTTTCATAGTTATAGTTAGGTCAAAAAAGACAGATCCATCAAGCTCAGCTGAAAAAAGTACCTGATAAATCTACAGAAGATCTGGAGTAAGCCAAAAAAACTATATAAAGTATGGTACACTATGGTTCAACATTCAACAGTGTTATTTTTTACAACCATTAATAGCTAGTCATATTTTACATATTTAGAAAGACACAACCTTTTTTAGCAATCTACTGAGTTAGCTAAAACCAACTCCTGTTGAAGACAATTCCACATTTTCACAACTCCTACTATAAGAGCCCTTTCACACTGACAGCGCGGACGCGTTAGCAGTAAAGCACCACTCGTTTTTACAGCGTTTACCGTCGTTTTAGAGACGCTTTTCGGCCGCTAGCGGGGCACTTTTAACCCCCGCTAGCAGCTGAATAAAGGGTTAAAAGCGCCTGTAAATCGCCAATGCCAAGGCGCTTTGCAGGCGCTTTGGCGGCGCTGCCCATTGATTTCAATGGGCAGGGGCGCTTTAGGAGCAGTGTATACGCCACTCCTAAAGCGCCCCAAAGATGCTGCCAGCGCGTTTTTATCATCCTGCCAGTGCAGTGCCCCAGTGTGAAAGCACTCGGGATATCACACTGGGACTGCAAATGAGGCATTTTTCAGGCGCTTTACAGGCGCTATTTTCCAGATGTGAAAGTTAAACCTTTTCCTCCAGGTGCAAAGAGTGCTCCTTTATCTTTTGGAATGACCTTTAGCCTCCATTCACACCGGTGCAACTTTGAAACCGCACTACTTTAGCGCGATTTCAAAGCCACGCATCAGTGCGATTTGCACTGCCGATTTCATTGCAGCTTGCAACTTCATACAACAGAAGTCTATGCAAGTCACAATGAAATGGGCAAAAAGTCCCTGCAAAAAGTTTCAAAGTTCCTGTGACATGAGTTGCGGAAATTTGAACGGTTTCATTGCCGACAATGGGGTGCAACTTGACATGCGATTTGGAACTGTCAAATCGCATGACAAATCACACCAGTGTGAACAGGGGATTAATTGAACAAGTGTCCACTTAGTTTGCCCAAATGAAACTTGCAGTGCTCTGACCTCTGTGACCAAGCCCCAGTCAGCAGGACAAAACATGTCAGGGAGACGTGGCTGGAGCGAAGTTGGCTGAGGCCACATTCATCTACATACTAATGAACTGGGTTGGGGTGCGGTGCCCTTTCTTCTCTTTGATAGTGTCCACTTAGTTTATTTTGTGGACCAATTATGTATTCATTTATTCTGATCTCTCATAAAGCGGAGTTCCAGGCAAAAATGTAACTCAGTTTGCAACAAAAGAACACACCCCCCCTCGATTTTGGATATTATTTTTCTTTTTCATACCTTTTTGGTATGTTTTCTTCGGGACTTCCATCCCATGTTGCCTGACGGTTTTATCGTGCCCTCCTCCTTTTTCCCGTTGCCTTCTTGGACCTGTGTGTGTCCCCAGAATGCAACGAGACTATTCACAAAGCCTTGTGCGACTCATGCATGCTCAGTAGGAAACCGGCTTTACTGCCGGCTTCTCTTACTTGCAATGCCGGCGCTTGCACCTGAAGCCGATGGACGGATCGGTTTGGGGTGCCGCGGGCTCCCTGGACAGGTAAGTGTCCTATTAAGTCAGCAGCTACAGTATTTGTAGCTGCTGAGTTTTAATTTTTTTCCCCAGCCTGAAACACCGCTTTAATCACCTTTTCTTAAAGCAGTACTAAACCTTCCTATTGTTTTCAGCCAAAGAAGCTGTCATCTTGGTCTCTGTTTAATCTTGAATTGCCATGATGCTGCACATGTGATCAGTTATGATACTAGACATTTGATGGTTTGACAGTTTGGTCGAGAGCACAACCAATGTGACAGTTACATTCCCGCCACATGCCAGGAATGTTATGCCCTGTACACTTGATCGGACATTCCGACAACAAAATCCATGGATTTTTTCCGACAGATGTCAAACTTGTCTTGCATACACTCGGTCACACAAAGTTGTCAGAAAATCCGATCGTTCTGAACGCGGTGACGTAAAACACGTACGTCGGGACTATAAATGGGGCAGTAGCCAATAGCTTTCGTCTCTTAATTTATTCTGAGCACGCGTGGCACTTTGTGCGTCAGATTTGTGTATACACGATCGGAATTTCCGACAACGGACTTTGTTGTCGGAAAATTTTATGGCAAGCTCTCAAACTTTGTGTGTCGGAAATGCCGATGGAAAACGTGTGATGGAGCCTACACACGATTGGAATTTCCGACAACAAGGTCCTAACCGACAACAAGGTCATAACTGTTTTTTGAAACTGTTAAATTGATGTGTTTATTTCCGTTTTAGGATTGGATTATTTCAGCTAACCTTTCCTCATAGGTGATGTCCTCCCTCCCCTTAGTAATTGAGTTGCCCTTCTCAGCACTCTTTCCAGTTTCCCAACTTCAGTGTTCTGCCTGCGCAGTTGTGTCATTCATTCATTCACAGAGATCTGTGAAGGAATGAACTACAAGTTCTGTCTTCCACCACGGCAGACGGGCTTGTACTTCTCAATGGAACACAAGTGCAGTGATCAAAACACTTGAAGTCCATTGACACTTCCTCCATCTCCCCAACTGAAAGTGCGTACCTTGGTACAGACAGGAAACTGGATGAAGAGTCTGCAGGAGCTTGGCATTGCACCTGCGATCCACTGATCGTGGTTGCAATGCTTTGCAGACTGACTTGCAAAAAATAATAGATGCACATTTTTCTTGCTGCATATATACAGTATGCGCATTTATTTATTTTTTTGTAAAATTAGAATTCATAATACAGCAGCACTTAGAAAAGGGAGGTTCAGATTTAGTAGGCAGTTACACTCTGTTGATGTGCACATATGCTGACAGTGAACATGTTGACAGGAGGAGAGGGTAGAGTGAGCAGAGGATTAATCACATATGTGTTACTATTTTGATTTTGTTTAATCAGCAGACTGGGTATACTCTTAACCCAGCTGCGTTATGCCGCGTACACGCGGTCGGAATTTCGGCCCGCAAAAGACCATTGAGATTTTTTCGTCGGAAAAGGCGACCGTGTGTATGCTCCATCGGTCTTTTGCTGGCAGAATTCCAGCCAGCAAAAGATTTAGAACATGCTCTCAATTTTTCGGTTGGGAAAAGTTCCTATCCGAAAATGCGATCGTCTGTGGCAATTCCGACGCATAAAATCCCTACGCATGCTCGGAAACAATTCGACGCATGCTCGGAAGCATTGAACGTCATTTTCTCGGCTCGACGTAGTGTTGTATGTCACCGCGTTCTTGACGGTCGTAATTTTAGCAAACTTTTGCGTGACCGTGTGTATGCAAGGCAAACTTGAGCGGAATCCCGTCGGAAAAGCCCTCATATTTTTTCCAATGAGAAAACTGATCGTGTTTACGTAACATAAGAGGTCAACTTTGTATTTTGTGGCTTTCCTGGGGTTCAGCTTTAATCTATTAAATACACTAGCTAAATTATTGCTATACAGTATATGCTCAAGATTACATTTTTATATGATAATGTGTGCAGTTGTAAAAGCCAGGCCAAAGCTTTTCTATTATTGCATGTTTTTTCATTATTTGCTGAACAGATCTCTTCGTTATCAATAATGGCTGCTCCCAGTCAACAAACTATATATCATGCGGTAAAAGTTAACCTGTTACCATGTCCTATATAAATAGCTGACTCATTAACAAAAAAGAGGTTAGATTAATTGGGTGTATACTATTGCTCATTCTCTTGTTTACTTTCACCTTTAATGAGATGCTTTTCACTTTAATCATCATTTTAGAAAGTAATTTTTGATTGTTCTTGTCCTGACTTTTATTGACTGATCCTGCAAGCAGACTTTGTAAAATAGCTGATCTTATGTAATTTTTTTTTCTTACATACCATAAATGTACCGTGGGTAAGATTTGTTTCCTAATCCTGTCCATTTCAGGATGTCTGTGGATAACTTTAGATTACCCCAAACCCCAGAGAAATAATCTGTGGCTGTGTAGGGGATTTTTTTCTGTTTCAACTTTTTTGTTGGAATTTAAAGTGGTGTTCCGGCCGAAATTATACTTTTTAAATAAAAATACCCCTATAATACACAAGCTTAATGTATTCTAGTAAAGTTAGTCTGTAAACTAAGGTCTGTTTTGTTAGTTTATAGCAGTAGTTTGTTATTTTATAAACTTACAGCAGGCTGTGGCCATCTTAAGTGTGGGCATCTGAAGCCAGACTGTATTTCTTCCTGGATCTCATCCTTGCAGATCTCGCACATGCTCAGTGCAGCACAAGCGGTGTAATAGGTTTCAGGTCAGGTTTCCATAGCAACGGCAGTTTCAGAGGAAGTTGCCGCCCCTTCCCAGAAGGCATTGCAAACAGGAAATGATGCGATGGGCCAGGGAGGAGGAAATGAAAAATGAATACAGCAGATATACAGTAGGTGCTGGGGAAAAAAATAAAAAAATATTCAATTCGTTTACAGTGCGCAGTTTAGTGAGGGATGCTGAAGAGTTGTAAAAGTGGGTGGAACTCCACTTTAAATGAAAGTTCCTTCATAGTTTGACATGGCCTTGCTTATATAGATTACATCCCATTCTTGATCAACATTTACAGTTACAGATATCAAAGGTATAGTTGTCAAAACAGCATAAAACACATAGATGTCAACAGAGAACTAATGAAGTAAAGTTCTAATATTACATCTGAAGACTTGCATTCAAAAGCTGTATCCCAGAAATACAGAAAAAGTCTACGAAAACATAAAAAGCAGGTGAAGTATACTCAATGGCCAGCATTAAACATCTATATGATGTATCAGCCAGAAGAAAAGAAAAGATTAGATGTATTAAGAAAAGACAAGGGGAAAAAAAAAGCAAAAAATAGGTTCCACTTCACACAGTGAGTGGTTACCAGATTGGTTCAGACCTCAGGCCCACCTACTGTAGTAGGCCACCCTCCCCGAATAGGTTTTTTTATATAGATTATTTATCCCCAGAGATTGGATCCATACAAGGGTTGCCTGCTCTGTATGCATACATGCTAGCTCAGTGGGCACCACTGAGGCCAATTTATGAAAACTGGAGAAAAGAACATAAGCACAAAAGTGGAGTTGTTGTCAAGAGCAGCAGATGAGAATTCTTATTTACTATTCTAAATAGAATGAAAGAGGGAGACCTTAGTGGATACTGTTTCTCTAATGCACTCAGCTGTTTTAAGCCTTCTGTAACCTAAAATGTAATATAGACAGACCTAACAACACAACAGCTAAGCCTTCGATTCCAATTCTAACCGCTTTGCCGTACTGCCCTGCAGGGGATCAGTGACACTCATGATGTGTGAACTGTCAATAACAGCCTAAATTTAAATTCTCTATTCTGTGGCAAAATCAAAATGGCAGTGGAATAAATGGGCATTGGGGACAAACTGGAGCAGAGATTGTATTCTTTATTATTTCCAGCGCATAAGGATTCATTTACAGGCCTGGAATAATGCTCACAATATCATTTTGTGTATGTAAAATACGATGTTCAATGCATCCTAGAATGCAAGTGAGGGGATCCTTAGTAGGGATGAGTCAAACACCCTCCTGTTCGGTTCTCAGCAGAACATGTGAACAGGCAAAAAATTTGGCAGAACACACAAACACCGTTAAAGTCTATGTGACACGAACATGAATAATCAAAAGTGCTCATTTTAAAGGCTTATATGCAAGTTATTGTCATAAAAAGTATTTGGGAAACTGGGTCCTGCCCCAGGGGACATGTATCAATGCAAACATTTTTTTTAAAACGGCTGTTTTTTCGGTAGCAGTGTTTTTTTTTAATGCTTAAAGTGAAACAATAAAAATAAAATATTCCTTTTAAATATCGTGCCTGGAGGGTGTCTATAGTATGCCTGTAAAGTGGCGCAGTTTTCCCATGTTTAGAACAGTACCACAGCAAAATGACATTTCTAAAGGAAAAATTTTCATTTAAAACTAATCGCAGCAGTAATGAATTGTCGGGTCTCGGCAATATAGATAAAACTCATTGAAAAAAAGAGCATGGGATGCCCCCCCCCCCAATCCATTACCAGGCCCTTTGGGTCTGGTATCAATATTAAGGGGAACCCGAACCAAAATTAAAAAAAAAATGCATGGGGGTCCTCCTAAAATCCATACCAGGCGCTTTGGGTCTGATATGGAAATTAAGGGGAACAATGCGCCACATTTTTTTTAAAAATGGCGTGGGGTCCCCCAAAATCCATACCAGACCCTTCAGGTCTGGTATGGATTTTAAGGGGAACCCTGCGTCAAAATTAAAATAAAATGGCGTAGGGACCCCCCAAAACCCATACCAGACCCTTATCCGAGCACGCAACCTGGCAGGCCGCAGAAAGAGGTGGGGGTGAGAGAGCGCCCCCCCTCCTGAACCGTACCAGGCCACATGCCCTCAACATGGGGAGGGTGCTTTCGGGTAGCCCCCCAAAGCACCTTGTCCCCATTTTGATGGGGACAAGGACCTCATCCCAACAACCCTTGCCCGGTGGTTGTGGGGGTCTGGGGGCCGGGGCCTTATCATAATCTGGAAGCCTCCTTTAACAAGGCAACCCCCAGATCCCGGCCTCCCCCCTGTGTGAAATAGTAACGGGGTACAAATGTACCCCTACCATTTAAAAAAAAAGTGTCAAAATGTTAAAAATGACAAAACACAGCTTGGGACAAGTCCTTTATTAAAAAATAAAAAAATAAAAATGTCCCACGATGTCCATTAATCTTCTTCTATCATGTCGCCCGGACCGAAAAAGAAAAAAAAATCCTCCACTGATCTATATCCCGCCATCTGACGCTTCTTGGCTTGTGACCCCGCCCCCTCTGGCGCCACAGGACTGCCCCATGACCTCCCCATGGCGTCAGAGGGGGCAGGGTCACCCGTTTACGTAACTGGGTTGCCCCGCCCCCCCGTCTGACGCCACGGGGAAGCCATGGGGGAGGCCTCGTGCGTCAGAGGGGGGCGGGTCACCCGGTTACATCGCCAGGTGGCCGCGCCCTCAGTTATATAAGAGCTGACACAGGAAGCGTCAGACAGCGGGAGCCTCCCATGAAGGCGGATTGGTGATGGATTTTTTTTTCTTTTTTGGTCCGGGCGGCGTAATAGAGGCCGGGATCTGGGGGTCCCCTTGTTAAATGGGCTTCCAGATTCCGATAAGCTGCCCGCCCGCAGACCCCCACAACCACTGGGCAAGGGTTGTGGGGATGAGGCCCTTGTCTCCATCAACATGGGGACAAGGTGCTTTGGGGGGCTACCCCAAAGCACCCTCCCCATGTTGAGGGCATGTGGCCTGGTACGGTTCCGGAGGGGGGGCGCTCTCTCGTCTCTCCCTCTTTTCCTGCAGCCTGCCAGGTTGCGTGCTCCGATAAGGGTCTGGTATAGATTTTGGGGAGAACCCCTACGCCATTTTTTTTAAAAATTTTGGTGCAGGGTTCCCCTTAAAAATCTATACCAGACCTGAAGGGTCTGGCATGGATTTTGGGGGGACCCCTACGCCATTAAAAAAAAAAAAATTGGTGCAGGGTTCTCTTTAATCTCCATATCAGACCCGAAGGGCCTGTTGTGGATTTTAGGGGGATCTTTTTTTTTAAATTTTGGTTTGGGGTTCCCCTTAATATTCATACCAGACCCAAAGGGCCTGGTGATGAACTGGGGGGGGGGATCCCATGCTCTTTTTTTCAATGAGTTTTATCTACCGTATATTGCCAAGACCCGACAATTTATTACAGCGGCGATCAGTTTTAAATGACTTTTTTCCTTTAGAATTGTCATTTTGCTGTGGTATTGTTCTAAACACGGGAAACATGCGCCACTTTACAGGCATACTATAGACACCCCCCAGGCACAACATTTAAAGGAATAAAGGAATAGTTCTTTTTTTTTGTTTCACTTTAAGCATTAAAAAAAATCACTGCTCCCGAAAAAACAGCCGTTTTTAAAACTTTTTTTTTGCATTGATACATGTCCCCTGGGGCAGGACCCGGGTCCCCAAACACTTCTTATGACAATAACTTGCTTATAAGCCTTTAAAGCGGAAGTAAACCCATCCATAAAACAGTTTAATTTCCGGCACGTGCCGGAAATGCAACACTCCCATTGGTTGTGCTCTCAACCAAACTGTCAAACCATCCAATGGCTGGTGTCATAACTGATCACATGTGCAGAATCATGGCAATTGTAGATTAAACAGAGGCCAAGATGGCAGCTTCCTTGGTTGAAAACGATAGGGGGGTTTACTTACACTTTAAAATGAGCACTTTTGATTTTTCATGTTAGTGTCCCATAGACTTTAATGGTGTTCCGGCGGCTTTCGAATTTGCCCTGAACACCGCATATTGTTTAGTGTTCGCAGAACATCCAAACAACCAAAGTTCAGCCCGAACTTATGCTCAGGCCAAACCGTTCGCCCATCCCTAATCCTTAGGAATGATAATTTTGTTACACTCCATCGAGGCTGCCAACGACTCACTCTCAGTAACATACTATCTTCAGACAGTTCTATAGCATGTGTAGGAGGTCACCATAGTCCCTGATGCATCTAGTGCAAACAGGATCTTACTTTTGTTCTTTGATTATACACTTGTTAATAAGCTAAATAATTATGAAACATTTAGTAATTTGTAAAATTTGGCAAAGTTAAGGACTGTTTTAATTTTTAAAAAAATGAATGTCAATTGAGATATTTTCTGATGTCTGACAACCAGTTAATGTATGTAGACAGCTAAACCTGCAGAAATTAGCAGTCTAGTTAATGGCTATAATTTAAATAGCACCCAGTTCCCTCTCATCTACATTCCTAACCTTGACAGATGTTGGTAATATGTAACTTTTGGCCCAATATATTTTATTAAATGTGAACATCTAATAATGGAAATCTCTCATTCATTTGGGTAGTTGGAGGTTTAGATATACTCTAGCTTTGCTTAAAATAAGCTACATATAGCGATATAAGAATGGCACCTGCAGTAAATACAACCTTTGTCCTACTGAAGTTCTGCCACCAACGTGGAATTACACAGGTGACGGAAACATACTGAGTACTAGAAAGTAAACAATGTATAAAATTCCAACGGAGTAAAATCAAAGGGATCTCTGTGAGAGGTGTGGTTAGGTATTTAGGTGAAGTAATATATGTTGGCAGTTGTTTTATTGTCTTTGTGTATCACTATAGATTGAAAACACCTGTGGTCGTTTTGAAGCGCTAATGAAGTCAGCAAAAAGTATATGTTGATTTAGAAAACTATACAGTGGTTTCTGTCTCTAGCCATTCTGTAATCTGTACAATGTTAGGACCAATGTGTGTGGCTTCTTGTTAAATATAGCATTTTAAAATGGCTACTTTTCTCTTTAGTTCATCAACAGACACAGCGCTGCATTAATCCTGACTATAGGGTTATATCGCCCTCTGCAGGAGTAGGACTAGGCAGAACAAAAACTTGGCTACGCCCATGGGCCATCCTCAGCTGGTATATAACCCGCTCCCTGCTATAGGCATTCCGTTTTTTTCTTTCTAGTCAGGAGTAAGGATCTAGGCTCCCTGCTGGGATCTTTTGGTCCTAGCAATTTTTTTTTCTCCTTCCATGCATCTCTTTGCCTTTCTTCCTGGGAGATCTACAATCAACTGCCAGACTGGACGACGGGCTACACGCTAGGTCGGCTGCCACATAGCCTCAACGGACAAAGGCTAGCCCAGGAGGTAAACATCTCGCAGGGTCGCATATGACTGGGCTTTGGTCCAAGTCGCATCTCCCCCCTGACCGACAGTACCCACACTTCGGTGGCGAGGGGTTCTGTCTGGAGTGACCCTCTCCTCCTCTGTGCAGGGTGGGGAGGACGCGGGTACCCTCCGGGGATGGTCATACCTGCCTGCAGGTTTTCCTCCTCCCATCCTAATCCCTTGGTTAAGATAGGGTTTCCCCCCCTCCATTCCCCCTCTGTGGATGTTTCCTTGGGGGCTTATGGGTTGTGGGGTGCAGTACTTGGGGTCTGCTGGGGATCCCAGTGCAGAGGGCGCACCAGATATTCCAGCTAGCTCAGGAGACAGTGTCGCACACTGCACAGGCTGTCTGCTGCTCACATCGGCTATTTTTCCTTGGGTTTGGTCTCCGGCGGCCATGTTTTGGTAGTCGTGACATCACAGTGGCCATTTTCCTTTGGCTTTGTTTGTCTCCGGCCAGCAGGCATGTCTTGGTAGTCCATGACACTACGGCAACCATTTTCACTTGGTCTGGCATGACGCTGGAAACAGGTGGAGCTGCGCGATGGTGCCTGGGCTTCCGGGCCCTCTTCTTCCCCCCAAAAAACAGATTGTATAGGCACACATGGCGAAGCTGATAGTTCCAACCATATAGCGCTCCCCTGGCTTAGAAGTGGTGAGTCTTTGGGGGTCCCTCACTCTGCTAGCAAGGATAGATTGTCCTGAGTGGGGGGGGGGTCCATAGTGGTGCCAAAACTTTTTTGTTGCTGCAGTCTCCCTTATCCCTATGGAGCCTCAGGATCACATCTTCTCCACTGACCTCCTCATGGAGGTGACAGGCCCCTCGGAGCCCTAGCTCCTCATTAATGCGCTGACAGTCCTTGGTATCCTGGGTGGAAGTGACATGTGGGCAAAAGTCTAGCAGGAAGCGCCCTCCGCCTTCTCCTGCTTAGTCTGGCTCATCTGATTCTGAGGCTGCCGTGGACGTGGCCCGTCCAGTGGGTCTTGATACCACGCTCCCAGATCCCTCCGATAGTGAGGTTGCAGCAGCGAATAAGAAAATGCTGGTGGACGCACTTGTTACTGCAGTGTGTAAGATTTTAAAAATGGAGGATGTGACTAATGTGGCCATGGACGTGGCTGTCCCTTTGGTATACACAAGATGCCTCGTGCAGCTAAGGTGTTTCCTTATCTTCCCTATTTTGACAGATTTGTCTATAAGGAGTGGGGGCAACCAAAGCAACCTTTTGTGGTCCTTAAACGTTTTGCAGTACGTTACCCTTTTGAGGAATCACTTTTTAAAAAGTTGACTGGTCCACCGATAGAAAAGCAGAGTCTGTGGCAAGCAGCATGTTTACTATGGCAGGGTCGGCAATGCGACTGGTCCTGGCCGTGGCCTGTCGCCATCACTGGTCTAGGGGTTGCAGTTTATTTGTGGTGCAGCATTGGATGCGGCTCCCGTGCTGTCCAAGCTCTCTGTTTCAGCGGTAGTGATTAGGCGCGTGCTGTGGCTTAAGAATTGGTCTGCAGACCAAACCTCAAAGAAAGCTCTCATCGATCTGCCCTTTCAAGGCGATCGCCTTGAAAGGGCAGAGAGTACCTTGCTGCCACAGTCTAGAAAAGGGAAGGAGCCTCGTAGCAAACGTGGGCCCTCCTTCTCAGCCCATAAAGAATTATTTTGTGCTTCCTGGACTGCAGATAAGGGAAATGGATCTTTCAAGTTTTCCCTGGGAGGTTTCTAGCAACCTTGGTCTGGTAAGCCTAGAACTGGCTTCTCCGGACCCTTCAGCATGAAGGTCTGCCCTCACCCATAACTGGGAGAGTATCTTCGCTAGTTTTCGGCCTCATGGACCTCCTTTGTGGGCATCAAGGGGATCCACAAAATGATCCTTTTGGGGGTACCAAAGGAGGGAGGTAGAGTTTGTCTGTTTCAGGGGTTTTTAGGCCCTGAGTCTCCTTGTGCGGATATAATTCTTGCAAATGTTCGGTGACATCCGAACTATCCAAAGTCCCCCCTATCCCCTGTCCAGGGAATTGAATCACCTGGGTCTGACTCTGGATTTAGTGTTGACTAGGGTGGTCCTTCTGGTGACTAGGGTGGTCCTTCTGGTCAAAATTCGGGAACCACAGGCCATGATTCGCCAGCTGCTGTCACGCAGGCAGTCTTCT
Source organism: Lithobates clamitans (assembly GCA_037952925.1). Classification (NCBI taxonomy): domain Eukaryota; kingdom Metazoa; phylum Chordata; class Amphibia; order Anura; family Ranidae; genus Lithobates; species Lithobates clamitans. Next base: position 855,597 of record JBBGZY010000587.1, on the reverse strand, counting down.
CTCCCGACTTGCATACAGGTTCTGGGCCTGTTGGTTTCCACCTTCAAGGCAGTTCCATTTGCACAGGCCTGTATGTGGCTTCTTCAGCAGGTTTGGTTCAACAGGAAGATACTGAGGTTCGTGGCGAGGTCACGGGTTCCTCTGGTAGACACTGCAGTCGTCTTAGTGCTACTGTGAAGCCAATACTTTCCTCTTCCCTAGCTTCCTCTGCGGTGCCTGCGAAGGATCAAGAGCGAAGGGCCTGTAGTCATTCTGGTGGCCGTAAATGTCCCTTCCATCCTGCTTTACGGTCGCTGGGTTTGATGGCTTGGCTGTTGAAAGTCAGGTACTGAGGGATAGAGGTTTGTCTGGATCGGTGATCCCTACTATGTTGAAGGTGAGGCAGTCGACTTCTACTAAGATATACCATCGTAAGTGGAAAGCGTGCATTTCTTGGTGTGAGTCGATTGGCACTCATCCTCGTTACTTTTCTGTAGCTCGGATCTAGGCCTTTCTTTTACGGGGCATTGAGCAGAAGTTGGCCTTGAGTACCATTAAGGGCCAGGTGTCTACCTTAGCAATCTTCTTTCAGTGACCCATAGCCATGCACTCTTCAGTTTTTTAATCAGTAATTTAATTCAGGGAGTTTGGCATGTGGCTCCACCTGTATGGTCTCTTTTGCCGCCATGGGATTTAAACTTAGTGCTCTCTGCTCTCTCGAAACCTCCATTTGAGAATATTCGAGAGATTCCCTTGCCTACGTTGTCCCAGAAGGTGGCATTCGTAATGGCTATTACATTGGCTCGTAGGGTATCGAGTTGGCAGCATTATCCTGTTGTACACCCTATTTGGTGGTCCACAGAGATAAGGTGGTTCTTCGTCCCTGTCCATCGTTCCTACCTAAATTCCATTTGAATGATGACATTGTGTTGCCTTCCTTGTGTCCCAAGCCAGCTCATCCCAAGTAATTTGCTTTGCATGCCTTGGATGTGGTTTGAGCGATTCGGGTGTATCTGGCAGCCACAGAGTCCTTTCAGAGGTCAGACTCGCTTATTGTGGTTACACAAGGATGGCTGGCCGCTTCTTCAGGTACCATCTCTAGATGGATCAGGCAGAGGGGACTCTGGCCTATTCTGTTAAAGGTTGGGTTCCTCCTTTCCCTGTCACAGCGCATTCTACTGAGCCTTCCGCCATCAAGCGTCAGTATCTCAGGTTTGCAAGGCAGCCACTTGGTCGACGGTGCATACGCTCACCAAATTCTACAAAGTAGATATTTTGGCATCTATGGATGCTTCTTTTGGCCGCAAGGTTTTGCAGGCTGCTGTTTAAGAGGGGCGGTTTCTTCTTGAGGGGTGTTTGTCTTTCAATTTTTATTTCAGATGGGGCTCCTATTTCCTGGTTTAGCTCCTGTAACCTGGTTTGGGCTCTGGTGTTTAGCCTTGGGTTATTTTCCCCACCCCTTATTTTCCTTTTGGCTCTGCTTTTGGACGTTCCTATAGTCAAGATTAATGGAGCGCTGTGTCCGTCGATGAACTAAAGAGAAAATAGGTTTTTTGTATTCACCGTAAAATCCATTTCTCTGAGTTCATCGACGGACACAGCACCCACTCCTCTAAGTCGTTTTTGATATACTCTAATACTGCTTGCTACTAAACTGAATGCCTACAGCAGGGAGGGGGTTATATACCAGCTGAGGACAGCCCATGGGCGTAGCCAAGTTTTTTTGTTCTGTCTAGTCCAGAGGGTGATATAACCCTATAGTCAGGATTAATGGAGCGCTGTGTCCATCAATGAACTCAGAGAAATGGATTTTGTTACAGTGAGTACAAAAATCCTATTTTTACCAACAATCGTGTAACATCAAGGCCATCCTACTCGATATACCAAATCACAATTTTCTATTGTGAACTTGATATTTTTTGCAATAAACAAAATCTTAAACTGGCCATAGATGGATCCAAGCTCATCCAGTTCAACAGGGACCAGCTGAATTTTGATCCATGCGTGTTCAACATCAACTTTTGTTGAACGGGCTTATTGAAAAAAAATTCTCAATCAGCCTGAGAGCAGAGAGTCTCAATTTCAGAATACAATGTCCCAACAGGGAGCATTTCTTTGTCCAACTTGGTAGCTAATAAAAAAAAAAATCTATGGCCAACTTTCCTGTGTATTGACAATTTTACAAAACTTTATCTGGCATGCTTTGATTAATTTTCTTTAATGAATGGTAGAACATACTAGCATCCTATAACCTGAACAATTACATTAAAAATATGTAAATATAGTTGTTGGCCGCAGTGTTCTGCAATCTGAATTGTCACCTGCTGCTAATGGCCGCCAATGATTTGCTGAACCAGCCTGGTGACACCAATGAAAATTGGTAATTCTGCCACTTCTGGTGTCATTAGATTGTGGATTTGCTAGGATTTGCTAAATGTAAACTGACATCCTCTGAGGTGGACCCCTCTAGTGACCTTGTTTTGGCCAGTCCATTACTACAAGACAAGCCAGGTATGTAAACCCAATACCTACACATATGTCTGTGACTTTAAAGATCCATAATTAGTTCTCCTCCTGACCAACCATTTTGGAATGCAAGAACTGTCATAGAGAGTTGACTACTACTGTACAAAGAAAAAGGCATTTTTTTGTTTATTTTAAAATTTCAAATCAAAGAAAATTCCTCTTTCTTTTGAACTCTTGGTTACTAGCCTGGAGTACTGCCTAACATCGCAATACAGAACTGTTTGTTGACTTTTGTATCCAATGTAATTGAGTGTATCCTTGTCATCTGTATGACTTATAAAATGTGTTGTTTCTCCATAGCATCCCTTTGTGGATTCCAGAGCAGTTCATCTCGCATTTCTCTTTCTTCGTGGCCTAATTACATTAATGGGAGCAAGTTGTGCCTGTGGCTATCCTTTTACAATGATGGACCTGATGCCGTGGAACACATTTGATGGCAACCTGTTTCACCAGAAGTACCTGCAGTGTCATGGGCAGAAACCTTTAGTGGAGATCATAGAAAGAAATGTGAGTAACAATATCTGAAGATTAATGTAAAATAATAATATAGACTGGCCTTTCTAAACCTTTTTAACACAGAGGAATAACTGTAAGGATTCCAGGACCCCTTGCTGATAAATAATATAGCTACAGCTCATGGCACATTACTGTGATCAATAAGTTGAGAAATAAAAACAAAAGAATAAGTAATGTGGTTTACTTAGCATATTTAAAACAGGTCTGCTTTTTTCCAACAAATGCACAATTATGGCCAGAAAATACATGCAGGCAGTGAAAATTGTAGTGTTCCCCCTGTAGAAGAGTGTCTCAGGGGGAGCCTGGAAAAGTTCTATTCTTGGGTTCACACATCTCCCAGGTTCCTCTTGTACACTTTTAGAGACTTCTAATTCTCTGTCTAGTTTGGTTTTTGCTCCTCTCCCCTGTGGAAATTTAGGATCACCTGGAACTCAGAGTTGGTGCTCTAGAGCCTGGGGAGCAGACAAGTCTTGTCTGTAAGAGCTGAAAGGTTGGTTTAAGCTGTTAAACTGTATGTGGAGACTGACAAGCATTATGCTTGCTCAGCCTACTAGTTAAGACGTGGATTTGTGTAGTTAGTGCAGGGACACTCCCTAGGATTTTGTTTATTAATTTTTTCCTGTTTATTTTGTGGAACGCTGTACACCACCTGTAAATAGACTTGGAAGTAGCACCAGTAAAAACAGCACTGTTTATCACTACATCACTGGACTAGCATTTGTGCCTGAAAGTGTGCTCATCCCAGGGAGATATATTGATGGTCAGTGTAGAGCCCATTACATCCGTGGTCAAAATAGGGCCTCCTGACATGTGGGTGATCACTGGGAGAGGTGCCCTCTTACACGTATGGTCCATGCAGAAGGACCCTGATATTAGTTGTCACTGGGACAAGGGCCACCTTCTAGTTGTCAGTAGGAGAAAGGCCCCATTAAACTGGTGGTAAGTGGAAATAATTCTCCTCTAACAGGCAACCACTGACAGCAATGATCTGTTACCTATCTGAAAGTCATAAATTGCTGATTGTCTAAAGAAACCCTTAACAACTTCTGGAGGAACCCTAGGTCTCCACGAAACCCTTGTTGAAGAAGGCTGATAAAGACTCTTGTTTGCAAACATTTTGATGCTGCCATTTTCTTGGCAATAAAACAATTAACCCCTGTTATTTGAGATGCATTTTGAGGCACACTGCACTCAGAATTGCAATCAAAGCCATTACATAAAACTATAGGCAAAACTTTTAATTTTAGATAGAATAAGGGAGGGGTATAACTCCTGTCAGCTTATTTTTTTCCATCTGTGTTCCATTGGGGAGATTTCTCTTCACTTCCTGTCCCATAGCCAAAACAGGAAGTGAGAGGAAATCGCTTCAAATTAAGGGGATCCCTTGGGGACCCCCAGGTCACCAAAACTAGTGTCTCCATTGGAAGATTTCCCCACTATCATTTTTCTTTTACTTTGACTTTCAATGATAATGGTAAGCAGAACAAATAGAGAGCATGAATCTCCCTAACGGGGACACAGACCGCAATACAAACTGACAAGTGTTTTAATCCTTCTCCACTCTATCCACTCTATCCAAAACTAAAAAAAAAGTTTTGCCTTCAGCTGTACTTTACTAAACAAGGACACACAATCTGTTTATAGCTTTGGTTTTCCATCCAAGGATTGCTGTATTTCACTGTTGCACTGTACTTCCTTTGTCAGTATTGTGATGATCTTGGAATGTGCCTGTTTCCAATGCTAGAAGCTCTTGCTGCCTGTTACTGAACTAAGACATTTCCCACAGCCACAAATAAGATCTAAACCTGTCTTGAAAATGGATTGTGACTAGTTATGCAAGAAGCAGAAAGAGAGTTACAGTGGGGAAAATAATTATTTGATCCCCTACAGATTTTGTAAGTTTGCCCACTTACAAAGCAATGAAGGGTCTATAATTTTTATCATAGGTATGTTTTAAATGATAGGGACAGAATATCAACCAAAAATGCAGAAAAAACACATGATACAAATGTTATAAATTTAGTTTCAGTTCAGTGAGTAAAATAAGTATTTGATCCCCAAACAAAACATGACTTGGTACTTGATGGAGAAACCCTTGTTGGCAAGCCCAGAGGTAAGATGTTTCTTGTAGTTAGTGACCAGGTTTGCACACACCTCAGGAGGGATTTTGATCCACTCTTCTTTACAGATCTTCTCTAAATCCTTAAGGTTTCTTGGCTGTTGCTTGGCAACTCGAACTTTCAGCACCCTCCATACATTTTTTATAGGATTAAGGCCTGGAGACTGGCTAGGCCACTCCATGGCCTTAGTGTGCTTATTCTTGCACCACTCCTTTGTTGCCTTGGCAGTATGTTTTGGGTCATTGTCATGCTGGAAGACCCCTCAACATGTACAGTTATGCCAATGAACATCTAAATGATTTACAGAAGGATTGGGAGAAAGTGATGTGGTCAGATGAAACCAAATAGGGTGTACAACAGGATAATGCTGCCAACTCCAGTACCCTACGAGCCAATGTAATAGCCATTACGAATGCTACCTTCTGGGACAACGTAGGCAAGGGAATCTCTCGAATATTCTTAAATGGAGGTTTCGAGAGAGCACTAAGTTTAAATCCCATGGCGGCAAAAGAGACCATACAAAAATGAGCTCTTTGGCATTAACTCGACTCGCCGTGTTTGGAGGAAGAAAAATGCTGGCTATGACCCTAAGAAGACCATCCCTACAGTCACAAGCTATATGTGCGTGTAAAGGCAGGCATCCCAATACTTTTGGTAATATAGTGTATGTTTCGGGGAGTACATACCTGCTGCCCTCAGCCCTCAACCCTTTAGGTGGCCTGTGAGAATCTGTGGCAGTGAATTACAAATACATTACAAATAAAGAAAATCTGTATTTCTGACCAGAACTCAAGATCTGAATACTTGGTCATAGCCCGTGCCTTAGAAATATCCAATACCAGTGGATCAACAGGACAGCCAGACATCTAGTATTTTTGGAGAAAAGCCAGCAGCCTCAGCCTCCATATTCTCTGTTCAGGTTTCCTTTGAGTTTACTTTTCTGGGTTTTGTAGTCATTTACTGACTATCACTAGTAGTTCAGTGATAACTTTTACCTGTTGCCTAGAATTGCTTTTTAAAATGTTTATAAACTACAAATGTTTACTATTTTGCAGCTCACCAATCCTTAGGTGTGGTGGCTGTACAGTTTTCTCTCTTCAGACTTTTCCCCTTTATTTTCCCCAGGCATTTTGAAACACACTTCCTGTCCTAAGGTGGACACGTTCTCTTCCTGTACTGTATCTAACGAAGAGCAGCATTGGCACCCTCTGGGAGGAAGTGTTTAGGTCTACAGAACCCCCCTCCCCCACATTTTATCTCCATAACATAGTGTTCCAAAGCTCACAGAGGTTACCTGGACAGGAAGGTAAGACGTATTGAGGTAACACCGTAGAGGGAACAGGACAGCTCTTTATTTCTGACACGATCAACAGGCTTTTATTTTATTTTTTTAGCATGTATCAATCCCATATATGAGAACACTTTCGCTGACCAAGAGTCGACACTTAAGAAAAGTTCATTATTAGGGTTTACATCAATCAGATACAGGGCATCTTTCTAGCTGTAGGGAAACTATGGAGTCCTGCATACTGGCCGTCATTGGTGGGCGTGATGGGATTTATACTTTTCTACCAGCTGAAATGTTAAAGGTTGCTCAGTGCTGGTATAAATGGCCTTGCAGCCAATATGGCTGAATTTGTCCTTTTAGGTCTAATGAAGGGAGTATAGACCAAGGCTCCATGCACACTGGCTTAAAAAAACGTCTCTACAGGAGCTTTGTGTTCTGCCTGTAGAAGCAACTCAATGTTATCCTATGTGTCCATGCACATTAGGACGTTTACAGGCATATTTTGAGATCAACGTTTAGAGGCAGGAAAAAAAACCCTTCTCATTCGCGTTTCTGATAGAAGCTCACTGGCAGAAAAAAAACGTAAAACTCTCCTAAACTCGTCTAAACTTTGTACAAAAAAGGCTTTATATGAGCCTTTTTTACGCCAAAGAGAACAGACTTTTTTAAGCCCAGTGTGCATGGAGCCTAACAGCTACATTTACAGTTAAAGTAAATATTCATACCTGCCAAAAATTGAGTGATTCTGTTCAGCAGCTTTTCTCATTCAGATGCCTCTGCTAGACACTATAGCAAGATATATGGAGCAAGACCTCACTTTTCTCCAAGGCAATAAAAGCATTACAGTATGGTCAAGGACTGTGCTTTGATAAGTAAAGGAGTAGTTGTTAATTAGGCTCCATGCACACTGGGCAGAAAAAAACGCTCATATAGAGCATTTTTTTGTACAGAGTTTAGACGAGCTTAGGAGAGCTTTGCATTTTTTCTCCAATCAGAAACGCAAACCGGAAGGGTTTTTTTTCCTGCCTCTAAATGTTGAACATAAAATATGCCTGTAATCGTCCTAATGTGCATGCACACATAGGATAGCATTGAGCTGCTTCTACAGGCAGAACACAAAACTCCTGTAGAAGCAGCAAATTTTAGGCCAGTGTGCATGGAGCCTAAATGTGATCATCTCTGTGATCTCTTCTTCAAGCAGCAATTGTTACGTTGACAGCATTGTCCCAATCAATGCCTGGTTGGTTCAAGACCACCATAAACAAGGCAGTTTAATAGAGTAATTGAACTTTCATTTTTTTGTTGAAATTGCAAAGCAATCAGACATAAAAATGGTGATTTCAGGCGCTGTCATTGTGAAAGTATTTAGATCTATGGCACAGTGGACACCATTCACTGACCTTGCAATAAAGGGATTTTATTGTGGATGAGATGCAGACATGTCTTAGCTGAAATGATTCTGTAGATTTACGGTATGATTATATTGTTATTACTAAGCATATACATATCTTTATTGTTTACATTTGTAGTAGAGATTGTTTCGCATAAAAGACTTGCATAATAAGCATTCCATGGAAGAAATATGTCAAATAATAACATGCCATGGAATCAAGTTAACTTATAAAAATATACAACCAGCATCTTTACTAATGTGTACACAGTAAACATTGTTCTTGTTGTGTAAACATAGGGGTCAATTTTCAAAAATTTTGCTTAGCTGTTCGTCCGGCGAAACTGCATATACATTCATACATTCATTCTGGGTGAATTATCCAACATTCACTAATTAGTTTAGGTCCCATTAGCCCGTGGGCATCCAATCCCAGCATTTGCATGCACCTGGAAGGCACAGGTGCAGTGTCCAGTCCCCCCTGCCTGCAGCCTGTTAAAGTCTTTGAGAGGCTGAACTACGCAGAGGCCTGGAGTTTAGGGGCGAATGTCAAGAACACAGAATATGCGCGTACTGGGTGTATGTCCCTGAATTCTTATGGACTTATTCTGGTCTGCATATTTCTTCCAGGTATACTGTATGTGCATACTTTACAGCTCATATAGGGGGAAAGTTACTAAAACTGGTGCACATAGAATCCGGGGGAACTGTGCAGAGTAGCCAATCAGCTTCTAGGTTTTATTGTCAAAGCTTTAGGCTCAGTTCACAGTGCCGCAACTTGTGACATGTGAAATCCCATGTTAGTCAATGAGAGTTGTCTTAATTACCACTACTGAAGTTGCTCCGACCTTAGAAAAGGTTTCTGTACTACTTCAAGGTGACGTCTAGCCGATTTGTGCCCATAGACTTAATAAAAGTAGCTTCCAAGTCGGATGCCTATCTAGATTAATGTGATTTGGATCTGACATTACAGGAAGATTTCCCAGGCAGTGCATGGCATCTTCCTGTATGCTGTTATTGCTGCATATCTGCACAAGGCAAAGTCACATCAAAGTGGCACTCAAGTTGCATCAAGTCACCTGGCAAAGTTGCACTGTAAGTCATGTAACTTTCAGGTCACAGTAGTGTGAACCGAGCCTTATTGAACAAGCTGAAGTTAAAAACTGATTGGTTACTATGCACATCTGCACCAAATTTTGTGTGCACCAGTTTTGGTAAATCTCGCCCATAGGGGTTGGTTTACTAAAACTGGAGAATGCAAAATCTTGTGCAATTGTGCATGGTAGCCATGTCAGCTTCTAACTTCAGCTTGCTCAATTAAGAGTTGTGAAAATGTGGAATAGACTCCCTCCAGAGCTGGTTCTGTCCAGCGCAGTAGATTTCTTTAACCACTTAAGGACCGGGCCTATTTTTCAAACTTGTTGTTTACAAGTTAAAATAGTTTTTTTTTGCTAGAAAATTACTTAGAACCCCCAAACATTATATATATATATATATATATATATATATATATATATATATATATATATATATATATATATATATATATATATATATATTTATGGTTGGAGCCCTATGTCCGATATGTACATGGATAATACTTATAGTAAAGATAAGACTTACCAATCGGAGATAGACCTGAAAGTGTGGACTTACCATATGAAATGGACCTGAAAGTGTGCCTTGGTCTAATGGCCGGTATGCCAAAATAAGGGGGCATACCCTGGTTTAAGAAATGATTGTTCTGTAAGAGAAATGAATGAAATGAATAGTTTGAGAAATGCTGTGAAATGGGGATGGGAGGGTGGGTATCGCGCACAGGAAACCGACAAGCACCACAGGTGAGCGGGCTGCTTAAGTACCCCCCGGGCTCCTCCCATAAATTCAGGCCACCATACTGGCCTTCCTACTTATGGTTGGAGCCCTATGTCCGATATGTACATGGATAATACTTATAGTAAAGATAAGACTTACCAATCGGAGATAGACCTGAAAGTGTGGACTTACCATATGAAATGGACCTGAAAGTGTGCCTTGGTCTAATGGCCGGTATGCCAAAATAAGGGGGCAAAAACATTCAGGTAGGGTTATAATTTTATTGGTTTTCAGTTATTTATTGAGCCAATTTGGAGAATGCCTGTGCCATCTCTGTTTGTGGATTGGGGATATACCGGGCGAAGCAGGCTGACTTCCACCTGCCTAGTCTTTTGATGATGTGGTCTGGAACCCCGTGGCGGGACGCCGCGGAGGCGGCTCCGATGCGGAAAGAGTGTCCGGAATACTGACTAGGGTTAAGGTGAAGATTGCGGAGAAGTATCCTTATGTGTTCCACAAACTGAGAGGCGTTTAAGGGTTTAACTGGGAATGGTAGAAGGGGACTGCTGTCTGGTTGCTCAGGCAGGAGTGACAGGAGTCGGTTGAGTACGGCGACTGGACACCAGCTGTTGTTGGTTTTGTAGAGGTGAATGTTCACTCCTGAGCCCGTTTGCTGGGTTTTAGAGACCTCGAGGTGCAGGATGAAGTGGTCTTGGTATCGAAGCAAGTGTCGTCTGCATAGTACTTGGTCTGTGGGTTTGTTAGAGGTGAATTCGCCAGGCCGCAAGAACCCATAGTAAGCTAAATATATGGCTGCTTGTAAGACCGTGCTGCGGAGCAGACCGAATGGCGAAGTAGCCAGAATAGTTGACATGTCCCTAAAGATGGGCCCCGTAATGGGCAAGCGCTTAGTGCTGATGACTGGTTGTTGTTTCTGAATTCCCCTTAGAACGGCTCGTATAGCGTGAGATGAGAACAGTGACGATTTCGTGGGGTCTTCAAGCGCCATGAAATGTTGAATGCCGGCTAGGTATAGCCGGATGGTATTGTAGGATAAGGCCAGCTGCGTGTGGCAGTGTGCAGTGAAGGCCAGTACCTGTTTGATATCTGTTGGTCCTTTACGGCAGGACGTGAGGAATTTATTGAAGGCCTTCCAAGCTGTCTGGTAGGCTTTAAGTGTGTTGTAAGAGAGGGAATGATTTATGAGTTGTGTGGCTCCGTGTAGATGTTGAACTAGTCCAGGGTCAGTTGTGACCAGACAGGGATAGGGGCCGACATTGGATCGGCATCGGGAACCTGTTTGAAAAAGGAGGGTTAATTGAAACGTGACAGTGCGTCAGCTGCTGAGTTGTATCTGCCGGGAATAAATGCACAGTGTATATTGAACTGATGCTGTAAGGACAGTTGTACCAACCTGCGCAGGAAGGACATGACTGCTAGGGACTTGGACCTGCCTCTGTTGATGATGTCTGCCGTGGCCTGGTTGTCGGTGGTGAAGACTACGGTTTGTCCTGTCCAGTGGTGGCCCCAGAGTTGTGCGGCTGCCACTATGGGATAAAGCTCAAAGAGGGCAGATGTTTGGGAAAAGCCGGGTATCAATAGTATCTGTTGAGGCCAGGGTCCTGAAAACCAATGATGGCCAAAAATTGCCGCGAAACCTGTGGAGGCTGCAGCGTCCGTCACCACCTGGGGTGAATGGACCGAAACCATAGGTATAAATAGAGATATGCCATTCCAGGCGGACAAGAATTCCTCCCACATAGATAGGTCCGCTATAGCTGCGGAGTCTAAATTCAAAATCTGATCAGGGTCTTGAGTTTCTGACAGAAATCTGAGCAGACGTGATACAAATGTGCGGCCTTGTGGGATAATTCGCATGGCGAAGTTGAGCATACCCAGGAGAGACTGCAACTGTTTTTTGGTACAGCCCTTGGTGTGTGTAAACTCGTGAAGGACTGCCCTAATGCGTGTTAGTTTGTCGGGGGGGGAGACTGGCTTGCATTGCGCAGGTATCCAAGCTGACCCCGAGAAAAGTGATGATGTTTGCTGGGCCATCGACTTTGTGCTCGGCGATAGGAACATTGAGGTTTCCAAAAATTACTCTAAGTTTGTCGAGATCTCCTGGGGGCTTGCTGGGCGGTTCTATCAGTAGGAAGTCATCCAGATAATGAATGACTTCATGGCATTGACCCTTATGTAATAGTATCCAAACGAGGGACTGGGCGAACGTGTCGAAGAGCCACGGGCTACTCTTCGAACCGAAGGTGAGTTTTGTAGCAAAATAATATGCTTCCTTCCATTTGATGCCATGCCAGCACCAAAGGGATGGGTGGATGGGCAGGAGCTTGAAAGCATCCGAGATGTCGGCTTTGGAGAGCCAGGCACCTGTGCCTGCTTTGATGATCGCTTGTATTGCCATGTCCACGGAGGAATATTTCAGGGAAAACTCTTCGGAGGGGATCAGGGAATTAAGACTGGGTATGTGGGAAGAATGAGGCGCAGACAGGTCGTACACCAAACGCAATTTATTTGAGAACTTGCCCTTGACAAGCCCAATAGGGCTGACTCTCCATGTGCTGAAAGGGGGGCAAGTGAAAGGGCCTATCACGTAGTCTCGATCTACCTCTGCCTGTAAGAGCTGATCTATGGCTTGTTCGTCAATGGCTGCCGAACGAAGATTGGCACATTCGTGAGTACTGTGGGGTAGTGAAATGAGGCCGGTGTGAAAGCCTGCTGTGAAGCCTTGGATAAGGTAGGTGGCCAGGGAAGGGGTGGGATGTGAAGTGAGATACAGTCCTAACCATAAGAGGTTGATGCGGCTTAGTCATGCCCTCTTGTGTTGCTTGACTTCACACAAATTCCTAGGGTGTGCTCTTTGGCATAAGGTGCAGATGTGAAGTAGACGGCACTGGCTGAAGTTGCAGGACCCATAGTTGAAGTTGTTACAGATGGCTGCCCCTCCCACGGTTCGGACTGGGCGTCCGAGTTTGTCCACCTGAGGCGTTGGTTCAGGGATCGACTGACCCTGTACTGTACCTGAGGTAGAGGGGAACTCGAAGGGCCGTCTGATCGCCGTATTGGCGCACCAGGTGGCAGTGTGGGTGGAAGACTGGCAAATCGCACACAGAGGTGAGCGTAAGCCGGCAAAGTGGCGGCAGAAGAGCTCTGTGTCCATGAGACTCCAATCTGTCGTAGTCTGGAATTGTATGAATCTGGCGGCGGCCTTGGCTGAAAAGGAACGATGATAATCGTAAAAGGCAAAACCTCCATACTTGTGGCCCAAGTCTACCACAGTATGGAGATACAAGTCCAGCTCTTCCCGCCTGCTAGGGGTGGCTGAGCACAGGACATCTCTGAGCATGCCAAAGGCCAAGGTAAACTCTGGGACTGATAGCTTGCGGTTCAACCTGGGGTCTTTGGCTTTAAGGACCACCGATATGTCGCCCCAGGAGTAGGCCTTATTTTCTGCCAAATCATGCACTGAAATAAGGAGAGAGGCCAGGTTGACGTCCTTGCCGTCCAAAATGTCCTTCCTGATACTGGTTGGGACCAGATGGGAGGGGTAGACAATGGCGCTCGAGCCTAAGGTACCTGCAGGAAGAGGTGTCAAGGTTTGAGTTGCAGTTGGGTCGGGGACAGCCGTGGCCGGTCGGGCCTCCAGAAGTGCAACCCTGGTTTGGACGTCTGCAACTGAGGTGGATAGAGATGACACCATCGTGTGTAATTGCGAGATGGCCGATGATATGGACTGGAGGGATGCCTGTTGGGTACTGGGTCCTGCTGCTGGTGGGGGAAAGAGGAGTTTGAAGAGCTCGCCTTTCCTCGCTGTGGCGGGAAAGGGCACACCTCTGCGTCTGAGCTCTGCCGTCAGTTTGGGGATAGTCCATCCCCTGAGGGATTGCACGCTGCCGCTTTCTGAGACCGGAGAGGGTGACAGAGGGGCCGTGAAGTCTTCGCTGCCGGCCTGGGACATGGTTGCTCTGGTGAGGATCTCTCGAGCTTTATTTCCTGGTTGACTGTAACCTATTGGGGTGACATGAATTTCAAGTTTTTTCTTTTGATCCGCTGAGTCATACTTACCCGACTTATTCTCCCATTCCTTTTTTTTTTTTTTTTTTTTACCTGGGGGGATATCGTCCAACCTGGTGCAGGGTGGACCTACTGAACTTTGACTGACCTGAGGAAAATGAAAAGGTGACAATTCGTGAAGGGATTGCTAACTAACTTGAAGCAACGATTTGTATGGTGCTTGCAATCTTGTGACAATGAAATGATTCGAAATGTTTGCCTTGATTATGAAATGAATGAACTCCATGACAGAGGTCCAACCTGGTCGTCATGATTTATTCGACCGTGAACCGGGCTCTGGAGCATGTATTGAAATGAGGCAACTGAAAACATTGGTGCACCCGGGACGAATCGGTGCCTGTTTGATGCATCTGGATTCGAATCGGAGCGCAGTATGAAATGAAATGAGAGAAATGATTATTTTGACCGAGGCTCGAATTGGTTGTGCCGTGTATGCGACTGGCAACCAACCGAGCTCTGGTATAGGTATGAAATGCGATCGGAACCAGCGAGACATTCCGTGCCGAATCGGTGCATGTCAGATGCGACTGGTTTCGGAACGGTGATGCGTTGTGGGAGTGAAATGGTAGAAATTGCATGACAGAGATATGGATCAATCCCCCGATGTCTGCGACTAGCTATGAACCGGACTCTGGAGCATGTATCAGAAATGAGGCGGAGCCCTGGGGCACGCCGTAATGAATCGGTGCATTTCCATGCGTCAGAATTCATGTTGGAACGTGATACGTGGAAATGAAATGATAACCATGACAGAGGTACGAATGACTGATACTAACGTAACTCTGGAGCATGTATAGAAATGAGGCCAATCCTGGGGCACGCCGAGACGAATCGTTGCATTTCCATGCGACTGAATTCATGTCGGAACGTGATACGTGGAAATGAAATGATAACCATGACAGAGGTACGTATGACTGATAAAACGTAACTCTGGAGCATGTATAGAAATGAGGCCAATCCTGGGGCACGCCGAGACGAATCGGTGCATTTTCATGCGACTGGATTCGTGTCGGAACGTGATACGTGGAAATGAAATGATAACCATGACAGAGGTACAAATGACTGACAATAACGTAACTCTGGAGCATGTATAGAAATGAGGCCAATCCTGGGACACGCCGAGACGAATCGGTGCATTTCCATGCGACTGGATTCATGTCGGAACGTGAATACGTGGAAATGAAATGATAACCATGACAGAGGTACAAATAACTGAAAATAACGTAACTCTGGAGCATGTATAGAAATGAGGCCGTAATAACTGGGGCACACCGGAACGAATCGGCGCACCTTTTGGTGCGACTGGATTCGAATCGGAGCGCGGTAAGTGACTGAAATGAGAAATGATTTGAAATGTCAGAAATGAGTTTAGAAATGTTTCAGAAATGAGAAATGGTTGGTATCGAACTGACTTGATAAATTGCAAATTGCGACTCGCTATGGCTGTCTACCGACGCATATATATATTTTTTTTTTTTTTTCGTTTTTGAATACCGACATGCTAGAAATGAAGCGACGTCTGCGTCGCGGTGCTGTCGAAATGGTAACATATCGAAGGTACGAGCGATATACATTGCAGTTTGTGAAATGCGAGTGAAACGAAAATTTGAAATCACGGTTTAGTGACATGATATGAAAACGAAAAGTCCGACGGGACCTTACCTGTGACAGCCAAGCCAGACGCGTGGTACAAACTACGAACGAAAAACGCGGACTTCGAAAGTTTTGAGTACGGAATATCGAATACGGGAACTTGCGAGGCAAGAACTTGCGGACGCTGGTATATCGAATAGTCGGCCTAGTGACGTATATCGCGCACAGGAAACCGACAAGCACCACAGGTGAGCGGGCTGCTTAAGTACCCCCCGGGCTCCTCCCATAAATTCAAGCCACCATACTGGCCTTCCTACATATATATATATATATTTTTTTTTTTTTTTTTTAAGACACCCTAGAGAATAAAATGGCGGTTGTTGCAATACTTTTCACACCGTATTTGTGCAGCGGTCTTACGCAGTTTTTTTTCTTAATTGTGAAAGATAATTTTACACCGAGTAAATTGATACCCAACATGTCATGCTTCAAAATTGCACCCGCTCATGGAATAGCGACAAACTTTGGCACTCAAAAATCTCCATCGGCGACATTTAAAAATTTGTACAGGTTACCAGTTTTGAGTTACAGAGGAAGTCTAGTGCTCGAATTGTTTAATATAGGTATTCCTGCGCTATCGAATATGGAGATGGCTAAAGGTGGAACAGCTGCATGCACCTATTAGGGCAAACACCTGACCTAAATAGATAGTATATGGATGAATGGTGCAGCGCTAATCCTGTATGTAAACCTCTAGTGGTTTAAAATAGGTCATAATATAGTCCGCTATATTGTGTATAAATAGTGTGAGAAACCAGTGACGTATAAGTGATGTAACTCACTATACAAAAATAAATCAATGAAAAATTGTGGGTGTAAACAATTTACCAACCTAGAAAACTTAGATCATCATAACAACCATAGGTGGCCTTATCAGTGACTGGTCCAACATAAGTGACAAAAACAATTTTAAATATTAAATATAGTGCAGCGTAAATTGTACTATATGATTTATAATCCAATGTTGGCAAGGTGCAAAACACTGTACCTCCTAGGACCTGGAAACTTCTACCAGTGGACCAATTTCCTTAGCATTACTATATGCGTGACTTTATTCTACCCTTGTGAGTAGATTTTAATTATGCTTTTAAAAAAATTTACTGAAGGATAATGCACGAGGCTGGTGCGCCTTCCTTTTTTCTTTTCGTTTTATCACTAGGATTCCCCATTCTGGAGGGCAGCAAGGCCGAAATTCATTTTCCACTTTGTATTCTTTGGATCAACAAGCTTACACACCTGTGCGCAAGAGTATTTGCTTCTGTAGTATTTATGTAACTATCTTGACAAAAAAACATGGACACCGATTGGTTTCTATGTAGAGGTGCACCAGATTTTGCACTCTCCAGTTTTGGTAAATCAATCCTATATAGTGCCAATATAGGGCAGACAGACACTGTTGGAGAACTGCAAAACAAAACCAAAGAGATTCCAAGCTCAAATTACCGACCAGCCTGTAGCCAACTGAATTATCCTCTCTAACAGTATGCATTAAAAACACGGGTTTAGTTTGCACACGTTTGCAAATACATGCGTAAGCTACAAAGCCCTGTCAAGGCACCCCAGTCTAAATTTTGAGAGCCTCCACAGTGGAAGCACATGCATTATAATGTATAGGGAGAGGGCAAGTGAGCCTGGAGGGAGCCCACCCCTCCTTAAAGGCACAGAGGCGCACTGGACACCCAGCATATAACACCATGGCAGTAAAGGTGTCCAGGTGGGTCCCCTCATCAGTATTTCAACAGTACAAGTACAAACAAATGGTCACGGCCCTCACCTATAACTGGCCTTTGCAGCAAGGAGCACATGGAAGGGCAACGCATGCAAAACAAAGCCAAAGAAATTCCCAGCTCAACTTACCGAACAGCCTGCAACCAACCAAATTATCCTGTCTAACAATATGCGTTAAAAACAGGGGTTAAATTTGTTTGGTTGCAGGCTGGTCAGTAAATTGAGCTGAGAATTTCTTTGGGTTTTTTTTTGCATGCGTTGCCCTTGCATATGCTTCTTGCTGCAAAGGTCAGTTATAGGTGAGGGCAGTGGCCATTTGTTTGTACTGTTGGAGAACTACCCTGCACAATGCAATATACTCTAGACTGAGAGATGTCTGTGCTCAAATCCAAATAGCTTTTATACATGAGAAGGTGACACCCCAGTTTAAGGGAGAGCGCACTGCTAAATATTTGTAGGCTGCACAGTATTTTTTAACCTACTGGTACCTGTAGCGGCATAATTGATTTTAAGCAAAAGGTAAACTTGGCCTTTAACCCTTTCGCTGCCACCGCCATAGGTTGTCGGTAGTGTACATAAACTCCTAGGTGCCTAGTGTGTAAATATGCTGCCTTCCCCACATCCCAAACATCCTTTCACTGATTTCACCTAGCTAGCCTGGATGCAACAAGGATTGTGTCACTTATGGTTTCAGCTGTCACTTTTCCAGGCTGCTATGGCCAAGGAAGAAGATAATGGATCGTAATCTGTTCTCCATTAGCTTTATTGGCATGCAGGGTGGGTAGGCAGTCAGGGGTCGAATAGATCCCTGATGTCTTACCGAAGAGAGCCTGTCAGAATAAACCTTCTATTACATAGGGGGCTTTTGGTTAAGTGAAAACAAGCTGTAAAAAAAATAAAAAGACACCCAAGCACTAAAACCAAAAATGTTGAGCCCTCCTGCCTACACATACATGCACATATGTTCATAAACACACATGTTGATTGCACTACAAATGTTACATATTGCCATGCATGCTAAAGTGACAGTGATAATTCTAAGGCCATTATACACAGTTAAGAGCTTTCAAAGCATCACCTATAGAAAATTTGCAGTCTGCCCCTGTTACACGGCCACTCACAGTTTTAGGGCTTGGCGTGTTTGGTATCTATTTACTCTGCAAAAACTCATCTTTTATACTTTACCAAAAATGGGTAATACAGTATATTGTATTTGTATGCACTACAACTTTACTGTATTTTTACAGAAAATTTACACTTGATAAACTGTTGCTGTAATATACAGCGTGACATATACATTGGGACTGCCACCATTTGATTCTTTGAGGTTTTACCTAATCTTCAGGCCTAAATTTATTTTTTGTGTGCAATAAAATGCAAAAACAGCACTTGCAGCAAAAGGGTTAAATAAAAGGTTAAATAAGAGAAGTTGGAAATGAACAAGACCATTCTAATATAGGAAGTAAAATAAGTCTAGTTAGCTCATTTTTTCTTTGTGAAAGGTCAGACTTGCTATTAAAAATCAGCGCTGCAATAGTTTCATTTGTGCTAACACATTTAAAGCGGTAGTAAACTCTTTGAAGAAAGTTCCACCGCTCAGGTAGGTCTGAATCAATAAGTAGATGAACAAGTTTGTATCGTTCAAAGGGAAGAGTCCCAAGTGCTGGCTGATGCAGGGTGGAGCAGAAGTAAAGGAAATGATCTGGATGCCGCACACTGGACAAGATAGCAAGTGCCTTTATTAATAAGAAGCTGGATCGCAAGGTATACAAGACACTACAGCAGGGATGTACAGGGATAACTGACGCGTTTCGCACTCATAACGGGTGCTTACTCATAGATATAGCTATGAGTAAGCACCCGTTATGAGTGCGAAACGCGTCAACTGATCCCTGTACATCCCTGCTGTAATGTCTTGTATTACTTGCGATCCAGCTTTTTATTAATAAAGGCACTTGCTATCTCGTCCGGTGTGTGGCATCCAGATCATTTTGTTTACTTCCGGTAGTAAACTCTTGTAAACATTATGAAAGACTTACCTTGAAATGAAGCCCTTCAGCGGCGCGCTGTCACTGCTGCAGAGGCTTCCATCTTCATCCGGTCTTCCTTACAGGTTCGCAGGCTGTGGCCGCTTGAATGGCCGAGCTGCAATGACGTCACTCCCGCGCATGTGCGTGGGAGTCTTGGTTATTGCACACAAGTCGGAAGGAGCGACATGGGTATGCTGTTTCTTCAGAGCGCATGTGCTGGTGACATCACCGGCTGCTGCTCGTGAAAATATCTCTTACAGCGGAAGTAAACCCATCCATAAAACGGTTTCATTTCCGGCACGTGCCAGAAATGTAACACTCCCATTGGTTGTGCTCCTAACCAAACTGTCAAACCATCCAATGGCTGGTGTTATAACTGATCACATGTGCAACATCATGGCAGTTGAAGATTAAACAGAGGCAAAGATGACATTCCTTGGCTGAAAACAATAGGGGGTTTTACTTACACTTTAAACAGCGCAAATTTAGGAGATATTCATTTTACTTACAGGTAAGCTTTATTATAAGTTTACTACCACTTTCCCTACATTCACACCAATGCGCTTGTTAGTGTGTTTTGCATTTTGCAGTGCATTTGATTGACGATGGATCTACATCAGGGGGCATTATTTTTGGATTTGTAATAAAGGAATCGTCAAACAATGCATTAGTGTTTTTTTGGGGGGGGGGTTTTGGTGAATGAGTAGGGGTACAATGTACCCCTACTCATTTACGTGGGGGGGGGGGCAGGATCTGGGGACCCCCTTGTTAAAGAGGGCTTCCAGATTCTGAAAAGCCCCTCGCCCACAGACCCCCACAGCCTAGGGTTGTGGGGAAGAGGCCCTTGTCCCCATCAACATAGCATAGGGGAGTAGAGCCATGGGGGATAGAGCCATGGCATGTGGTCTGGTATGGCGCTCGCTCTTCCCCTCCCTTTCCTGACCTGCCGAGCTGCATGCTTGTATAAGGGTCTGGCATGGATTTGGGGGGGAACCCCACGCCAAAATCAGAAAAAACAATGGCGTGGGGTTCCCCTTCAACTCCATACCAGACCCGAAGGGGACCCCACGCCATTTTTTTCACAAATGTTTTGTCAACAATTTTTTTTTTTTTTTTAATTCAGCTGTCAGCGGGGAATAATACAAAATGCATGAAAACTGCATGCAAAAAGGCAACAAAAACGAGGGTTTAAAAATGCAAAATGCGCCTGAAAAACGCATCAGCCATATAGATGTGAACCTAGACTTTAAGATATAAGCATGTAGTACAGATTGGAATCTAGTCATCCTTCTTTTTCTTCCTCTAGGGGTAGGGGGAGGTATGCAGTGCTATTCATTTTGGATTTATTAGCAGGAAAATTGAATTTCTGAAAAAAAAATATTGAACATATTCCAATCTTTCCAGTTGGTTGCTGCAAATGGCCAAATTCAGTCACTTGCACACAAAGGGATTATCAACAATATAATTGAGCGATATCTGTCCTTGGCCATGTGGCCACCTTTCGCCTTTTTCGTGTTAGTGCGTACGCCAAAGTTTTCTGTGCTGGAGGTTAAGTGAAAAGTAAAAGGTTCAAATCCAACAAAAGCATGTTAAGCTTTCCCTTGACATTGCCTGTTGTTGGCTTAGACATTCTGTTTACCTGTTTTCCAATCCGTCATTATGTTCAGCCACTCATTTCTGAAATGGCGAACAATACAAAACATATTTTAGACATGCAGAAAAGAGTATTTGTCTTTCTTGCCATGATTGGCTCCGCATTCCAAAAGCACCTGTGCAAATACATCTCTGGATGGCAATGTGATTAATGGTTTATCATCACAAAGCCTGTCCACCTTTGCACAGTGGCCCAATACATCGTCTCCTATGTGCTTCATAGCTGATCATTGTGCAAGACCCTTCATGGTGCTTCTGTCTGTCAGTTACTGATAGACATGTCGGAGAATAGATGGGGCACCCACTGCTCTCGGCAATGGAGGACCATTCATGCAATTCAAGTCTGGAACATGTAGAGTCACTGCTGAATATTATCAAGACTTTCTTCAGCCTTCCTTCAAAGAGAACGTGTATTTATTTCATCTGGACCTGGGACACAGAAACATTTATTGAATATGAAAACTATTATTTATATAGCCAGGAAATATTTGTGTGCAGCTGTGTTTATTTACATTTGAAGAATAGGAATAGTAGTTATCATTTTACATTGTAGGGCTCGTTTACACTTGCGTCGCCCTCTGGAGAGCGATCTGCGGGGGATGACTTTTTGAAGGGCGTTTGACGGGTGGCTGGGAGGCAATATGCCGCTTCCTCTTGCCTGTTTTAACCCCTTAAACAATGAAACCCAAAGGACTTCAGCGCAATCACTCAAAGGGAAGAGTGTGGCATTATCACTTATATATCAAAAATGTGATTTGTGAAAAAACCACCCCAAAATGAAATTAATAATAATTCTAATCAACCTCAGATATCTGTCTTATCAATATCATAAAATAGACTTGTAAAAATAATCGCGCTATTGTTAAATAATTCATACATAAACAATCAATACATCAATAGGCAAAAAAATATTACAGTGCCACAGTGCATAGATCTGTGAAGGAATTTAAATTACCGTATATACTCAAGTATAAGTCGTTCCGAGAATAAGTCGAGGCCCTAATTTACCACAAAAAAATGGGAAAAACTTATTGACCCGAGTATAAGACGAGGGTGAGAAATGCACAGCTACTGTAAGTGGAAAAGAGGGTCAACAATGCCCATTTGCAGCATCACTATGCCCATTTGCAGCCTCACTGTGCCCATTTGCAGCCTCACTGTGCCCATTTGCAGCCATAGGTCCCCTAAACTTCAAACTCGGTAGTTAAGGGTTCCTAGATGCCCCCTAGCTGCAGCCAAAATTTGGGGTCTCTGAACCCAAAGAGTCCCGAAATGACATTGCTGCAGATGGACACAGTTGACCGAATTTGGGGCCCCGTATCTCAGGGCCACTTAGTGCTAGGAACCCCAAATTTGGTGTGCAAACCCAGTGGAACAACTAGCTCCATAAAATTTCCAAAGCTGGGGTTTCTAGCACCAAGTGGCCCCGAGATACAGGGCCCCAAAAATCAGTTCAGAAAATGTCAAGCACTTTTCTGCAGCAGAGAATGACATTTTCCAAACCGGTTTTGGGGCCCCGTATCTCAGGGCCACTTGGTGCTAGGAACCCCAGCTTTAGATATGTTATGGTACCAGTTCCACTGGGTTTGCACACCAAATTTGCGGTTCCTAGCTCCAAGTAGCCCTGAGATATGGGGCCCCAAAGTCGGTTCAGAAAATGTCAAGCACTTTTCTGCAGCATAGAATGACATTTTCCGAACCGATTTTGGGGCCCCGTATCTCGGGGTCACTTGGTGCTAGAAACTTCAGCTTTGGATATGTTGTGATACCAGTTCCACTGGGTATCCACACCAAATTTGGGGTTCCTAGCACCAAGTGGCCCTGAGATACGGGGCCCCAAAGTCAGTTCAGAAAATGAAATTTTTTGCTGCAGAAAAGTGCTTGACTCGAGTATAAGTCGAGGGGGCACTTTCAGCACAAAAAAATGTGCTGAAAAATTTGACTTATACTGGAGTATATACGGTATGTGAAAAACTGTCAGTAATCAGGTGAATAATAAAGATGATCTAATTGGGGAACAAGTCAATCTTCCAACACCAAAATGCTGTGAATCCACCACCAGCCGAAGAGACTGCTTACCAGCTCCTGTTGACCCCTTATTATAGGGGGTCGGATACCTCCTGTGGCTTATCACCCAGCCCGGGCCTTTCTCCTTATTTCACGGCTGCTCCACACATCCAGTATAACTTAATAGGTGAACGATGAGATATGGCACCAAAGATAGACTAGTGTCACTACCAGTCCTCACACCTCTTGCATTCCCACAAGTGTACTTAAGTCAATATATACACTATATTGCCAAAAGTATTGGGGCACCTTCCTTTACACGCACATAAACTTTAATGACATCCCAGTCTTAGTTCATAGGGGTTTAATATTGAGTTGGCCCACCCTTTGCAGCTATAACAGCTTCAACTCTTCTGGGAAGGCTGTCCACAAGGTTTAGGAGTGTGTCTATGGGAATGTTTGACCATTCTTCCAGAAGTTTGGAGCTCAGGCACTGAGGTGGATGAGAAGGCCTGGCTCGCAGTCTCTGCTCTAATTCATCCCAAAGGTGTTCTATCTGGTTGAGGTCAGGACTCAAGCCAGTCAAGTTCCTCGACCCCAAACTCACTCATCCATGTCTTTATGGACCGTGCTTTGTGCACCGGTGCACAGTCATCTTGGAACAGGAAGCGGCCATCTCCAAACTGTTCCCACAAAGTTGGAAGCATGAAACTGTCCAAAATGTCTTGGTATGCTGACACCCTAAGAATTCCCTTCACTGGAACTAAGGGGCCAAGCTCAACCCCTGAAAAAACAACCCCACACCATAATCTTCCCTCCACCAAATGATTTCAACCAATACACAAAGAATGGTCCATAAAGACATGGATGAGTGAGTTTGGAGTGAAGGAACTTGATTGGCCTGCACAGTGCCTTACCTCACAATTGCGCTTCTGGAAGAATAGTCAAACATTCCCATAGATACACTCCTAAACCTTGTGGATAGCCTTCCCAGAAGAGTTTTTTTTTTTAATTGTATTTTTTATTGGGATATCAAAGAACAAGTACAAAATTGTAACAAAATGTACATTACATTATTAATACAAGTGTATTATAATCAATCATAATAAAAAAGGAAAGCAAAATGCAAAGTAACAAGTATAAGTAATAAGAAAAGTGTTCACAGAAATTAGGCACATGTGTGTATTGGATCAATTCCCTATGATGTACGCAGTAAGCGTAGTATGGGTAAGAGCCTAGAACCTTGAGGACAGTCCAGGCCATATACACAGTCAGTGTAGAATCAATATGAAATTAGGGCATGCTCGGTAGCATGGGGGTCCCGAATTCCGAAAGGTCCCACGGTTCCCATATTTTATTAAATTGGGGAATGTAGTCATGTATCGGGGCCGTCAAAAACTCCATTGTCCGAATCTCAGCCACCAAATGTAGAAATCTGGACCATAGGGGAGGTGTATTGAATAACCAGAACAATGGAATAAGCCTCCTGGCGGCTAGTAATATATAAGATATCAGTTTATTTGTCTTTTTAGATACCCCTGAAAGGAGGCAGACCCAATGGGTAATTCAAAGGATCCATCGGAAGGGACACCCCAGTCAGCTTTTGTATAAGAAAATGTACATCACACCAAAAGGGTTGAATCAAGGAGCATTGCCAAAAGATATGAAATAGGGAACCAATATCAGTTCCACACCGCCAACAATGCTAAGGAACTGAGGGATCATACTTATGAATTACATCAGGAGTTCTGTACCAAAACATGCCCAGAAGAGTTGAAGCTGTTATAGCTGCAAAGGGTGGGCCAACTCAATATTGAACCCTACGGACTAAGACTGGAATGCCATTAAAGTTCATGTGCGTTTAAAGGCAGGTGTCCCAATACTTTTGACTATATATACTAAACCAAAGAATCATTAAAGTGCAACATATAAATAATAAAAAAGAAAAAAGTCCCAAGTGCCCATGTGATTTTTCAATCATTCATATTCATGATATTGTGTTTATTCAATGACAGTAATGCCAGATAACTGCAACTTGCTTTGTATTTCTTCTTTCACCACATGCATTTATCCATTCACCAGTCTACATATGCTCTCACCTTAGTATTTTATCCGATATCAGGTCCCATGCGCTTGCCCCCTAAAGTGGGGGGTCTCCTATGGTACGGATATTCTGTCTTTCTCCACTTCCCTAGTATTCTCAATCCACCTCCACCCTCAATAATCATGCAATAAATATATGAGATTCACAAAAAAAAATAGAATATATAGTGCTCTCCGTATAGAAAACTGTATTTTTGATTTAAAGTATTATACTTAACTTATATTGTGCACTAACACTAGTGCACATCAGTATCCAGGCAAAACAATATTGAAAACCACCAACAAAATGGCCGACCACACAGTTCCAGGTCTGCGCTGTGATGCCACTGGCTTCTCCCAACACGTTGCGTCATTAAAACATGTGACTTCATCTGAGGATCCCTGCTAGTCTCCTAGTACATCTAACATTCTTCTTCCCCCAGACTGACAGTGCTGCTGCCCAAAGGTGCCCCCTGTGCTTCTTCATCCAGAGTGTAGGCACTCTAAAACAGTATATATTTTACTGACCAGGTCACCAGGTGCAAACAGAGGGGAAAAAGCCTGGAAAGAGAAAACCAATGTAGCCACCACATGTAATGGTTGGTAAGTTGCAATATATTACATATTGATTTGAGTCTTAATACTACTTTAAGAAAGGCGGTAAAACTGCTCCACTGCCCATTTTTACCATCCAGCCCCCAACCACTAGTGTAAACTAGGCATGCAGGTGATTTCAGAGGGAGGTGCTCAAATGTCAGTGAGACCTAAATTGTTTCTAATAAAACTAGAAAGAAAATGATGGATTTCAGGCAGATTTAAATTACAAAAATAAATAGTGAGGCTATCAATACAGCTCTAAAAGTATTGGTTTTAAATTCCAACAGTGTGAAAACCTGAACTTGAACTGGTACCAGCCTCATGCAGTTTACTGTACAGCAGAGCTCAAACTGGGTGAGGGAGAAGCACTAAGTGCGAGGTACATGCTGATATATAATTAGAGCAGAGTAACAGAGAGATGAGCTCATCATTGTGCTTCTTCTTCTTTCACTGTCCATTCACAGGCTGGGGGAGGGAAAAGAACTGTAAGCGCCATTCCAGTGCCAGTTCCTGCATCGCATAGAACTCGCAGGCAGTTCACACTGCCCTATGCGAACCACTGCGGGTGTCAATAGAAAGTTAATGACACCCCCAGATCGGTTCGCGAACTGTCAATTCGGACAGGAATCGGATCGCATAGGTGTGGACACCCATGTGATCCGATGCTGGTGTGGACAAAAAAAAGGGTCTTGCATGATTTTGGTCCGAATGCAATGCAAATTCAGCCATACGATCTGTATGGCTGAATTCACATCGCACAGACATCGCATGTGATCTGCACAGCAGTGCGGTCCGAATCACATGTCACTTCTGACATCACATGCAGAAGTGTGAATTGGCACTGAAGGTAATGCATCTTTTAGCATATGCTCCCTTTGAACTGTATATTTGTGACAGATTTATTTTATAGCAGGTCATGTTTTCTATGATACTCAAATCCAGTCTTCTCTGGGTAGAGATCCTTCTATTTATGTTTTTACTATGAATTCCGTCACAGAATACATTCAAAACAACTCACAAAGAATGACTCTCACTGATTTCTAGATATGTTTTATTTTTTCAGTTATGCTATCACTGCTCTGAAGATATAAGCAATAACACCAGTATTTACTATACAGTATATAGGAGGATGTGTTTTACAGGTTGTTTGCCATATTATTTGTGTATATTGTGCAATGAATGTGTATACATTATTTTATTAGATTTGAGCTTTTAATTGTGAAATGATTTTGCTGCAGGAGACATTAATCTCACAGTTTAAGACGCTGAGGACTCTGATCACTGATGCTTGTGCAGCGCAGGGCAGGACATTGAAGCCACACCCCAAGGGTGAAAACTGGCCCTTGTCAGGTGAGTGCAGCACTTAGTACATAGCCTAATTGCAATAGCTGGCCATACATTGTTAGGTTGGGTACACACTAGCTCTGAAAAGCAATCCACTGTGGATCGCTTTTTAGAGTGTGGCAAAGTTGGCGCTGTCAGGCATTTAGGAGTCAATCTTGCCGCCTCCTGATTGCCTTTTTTTTTCTTTTTTTTTAACAAATGGCAGTTTATAATGGGGCTACTGCACTGAAACCACGAGCCAAGAATTTGTCTTGTGGTTGCAAAGAAGCCCTATTGATTTAATTGGCGAGTTTGACAGGCAGTGCTGCCTGTTATTCTATGTTGCTTTACAATTTGCAGCACCCACGGCGCAAAGCATTGCAGCTTCTGCATGAGAACGGCCTTCACCAGTGAGGGGGGGGGGGGTTGTGAGGTAAAACTGCAGCTGAGCCGCCTGTTTTTTACCACCCCCTGGCTGCCCTTGTGAAAGAGGCCTTAGTGCCAGTCCACACCATAGAAACGCAGTCCGGGTGCGTTCCAGATGCTTTTCTGCTCGTTTTTGATGCGTTCCAGTGCCTTTTTGGTGCATTTTTTGATGCAGTCCAGTGTATCCCCCCCCCCCTCTTTTTTCCTAACTTTAAATAAGGACATGTGTGTTCCAGTGCCTTTTTGGTGTGTTTTGATGCATTCCAGTGTGTTTTTGATGCTTTTTAGAGCGTTCCAGTACCGTCCAATGCAGGATAAATGCAACATGTTCTACTTTTTTTCTGCAACTGAAACTGCAAGCACTGGTGGGAACTATGCCATTAAAAACCATATAACCTACTTTCCATGCTTTTTTGATGCAAAAAAAAAAACGCACTGGACTGCAGGTGGTGTGAACTGGCCCATAGAAACGCAGTCCGGATGCTTTGCAGATGCTTTTCTGCATGCGCATTTTTTGTCGCAGTCCAGTGCATTTTTGGTGTGTTTTTGATGCAGTCCAGTGCATTTTTCCCCCCTCTTTTTTCTTAACCTTAAATAAGGACATGTGGTGTGAACTGGCCCTTAGTCTTTTTTTCTGGTACAATAGTTTTTTTTGTAATAAAGAAGCATAACAGCGTAACAACCATTCACCCACACAGGAGCACAACATATCAGACATAACATCAAGACATGGGCAAGAAAGCATATGCGCAGTTAACTTTTTTGAAGAATGAATGTCCACTGAGCGACCCAGGGGTGCAAACTGCAGGACCACTTATGTCACCTGGGGGCCTTAGTCTTTTTTCATTCAGCCAGCGGGCTGAATGGAAAATAACTAATGCCGCGTACACGCGATCGGACTTTTCGTCTACAAAAGTCCGACGGACTAAAGCTGGCTGACAATCCAATCGTGTGTGGGCTTCCCCGGACTTTCAGCGGACTTTTCCAGCTGCAAATCTGACGGACTTTAGATTTGAAACATGTTTCAAATCTTTACGTCGTAACTATGCCGGACCCAGAAATCCGCTCGTCTGTGTGCTAGTCCGACGGGCAAAAACCCACGCTAGGGCAGCTATTGGCTACTGGCTATCAACTTTCTTATTTTAGTCCGGTGTACGTCATCACGTACGAATCCGTCCGACTTTGGTGTGTTCGTATGTAGGCAAGTCCGTTCGTAAGAAAGTCTGCCGCAAGTCCGACAAAAGTCAGTCGAAAGTCTGTCGGACAGGCTGTCGGACTTTTGTAGCCGAAAAGTCCGACCGTGTGTACGCGGCATTACAGATTCCTCCATCCGCACAAACAAGATTGATGGAGGAATTCCCCCCGTTGGGACACTGTAATCTGGCAGCTGTTGGTTTCAAAATACACTGATTGAAGCTATTGTTCAAGGAAAATTGGGGAGGGCCACACTGATCAAAATTCAGCCAGCCCCTGTTGAACCAACTGAATTGTGGTCAATGTATGGCCAGCTAATGGTTCCCAACCTCAGTCTTCAAGTACCAGCCAGCTTATCATGTTTTCAGGATTTTCTACACCTTTTCTAAGGCCCCTTTCACACTGGGGCGGGGGCGGCATCGGCGGTAAAGCGCCGCTATTGTAAGCGCCTGCAATAGCGACTGCAAACCGCCCCAGTGTGAAAGGGCCCTAAGTGCCTGTTCACATGACAAAAACGTCCTCCTGATCTGTTTCCGATCGCATTCCTGTTTTTATCGCATTTATGATGCATTTCAGTGCATTTTTGATGCGTTTCTGGATGCATTCCACATGCTTTTTTTCCTGTTTATTTTTTTCACTGTACTGGGATCTGGTGTATTTTTTATGCATTTTTATGCTTTTTACCGCATTTCAGTACAATTCTGTGCAAGGAAAAAAGCAACATGTTGTACTTTTTTTCTGGAACTGAAAAGCACCAGAACACACTGCACTGTAGTGAACTATGCCATTGGAACCCGTATAACCTACTTTCTATGAATTTTTGGTGCAGAAAACCAAAGCACTGCACTGCATGTTGCGTGAACGGACCCCTAGAGAAATTCCCAAAACATATCCTGTTGGGGGGGGGGGGGGTCCTTGAAGAACAAGGTTTGTAAACACTGCCCTGTATGATCAGGAGTGACCTATACACACAGCAGTGACATACGTAAAATTTCTACGGCTGATGCCCTGTGGCTAAAGGCAGTGTTGATGTTATTACCTCTTGTTGATGTTATTACACCACTTGATAAACAGACTTTCACCTTTTGTATATAAAGCATTGGCTGCCAAACTGTAGCAAGATAGGTTATTAAATTGTTTGTGTACACATTCTAAAATACTTGTGTTGCATCCCATAACAACAGTTATTGTATTGTTGTTTTGGCTATTGAGGGTACAACAATATGCGCCTTATTGCAGCATTCTAATTCTGGCATGTATATAACAAACCGAAAAACAGATGCACTTTATTTACATCACACAGCTGCTGTCTTTTTAAGTAAATGTTATTGATTTTTTTTAACAATGAGAACAGGTTGAAAACATCAAGGTGCATACAGGGGCATTCTGTATGTACAAAAGTCTACCCAAGTTTTAAACATTGTATTAAATTTTAACCACTTCAATACCAGGCACTTTCACCCCCTTTCTGCCCAGGTCAAATTTCAGCTTTCAGCGCTGTCATACTTTGAATGACAATTGTGTGGTCATGCAACACTGTACCCAAATTAAATTTTAATAATAAATAGATAATAAATAGGATTGAGCTTTCTTTTGGTATTTAATCACCATTGGGTTTTTTAATGCTTTTGCTAAACAAATGAAAACAAAATAAAATTTTGAGAAAAAAAACGTTTTCCTGACAGGCTCCATGGCAGCATACGTGTGGGTTGACCCCGCCTCCATAACTACCCTATAGGACCCCTCCCTATGAATTTCAGCTGTGAGCTCCTAGCCGTGTTCCTTTTTTGTCCTCCTCCGTAGGACCATATGTTTTGGTTCTCCTACCTGAAGACGATGTCCTACGATCGTGATCGGCCAAACGATATGATGTCACATCCCTCTGATAAGCCTTAAATGTTAGCAGGGTTTGGAGTGTATTGCAGAGTAAGCGCTGAAGAGCTGGAATCATGTCTACTATTGGAAAGACAAGCTCGCACAGGCCTGTTTGCCTAGCAGTTTGCAGGTGACCATTATCTGCCTGAAAGCCCGGTGTGTGTATGGACGTTCCTGGCCGAATCTATCGTAGGTGGTGGTAAGCATGTATCGCCTTTATGGCAGCAGTGTTTATGTTTGTAGTTTGTTTTTTCCTTATATGCCTTTTTTCTTTCATATATATGCCAATGCAGCGGCTGGCTCCCTGTGCATTCCAGCCGCCGCTCCCTCTTACTTCCGGGTTCCCTCTGCGCATGCGTGGTCCCGGAATAAAAGCGAGGCCTGGTTTCGCGCATACGCGTGTGGATCGCGGGCCTGGCGTGGCCATGACGTCATGCGGTGCCAAATTTAAAAGCCTGGGGAGGCCTGCAGATCTCAGGAACGATTGTGGGCATAGAAGCGACTTCCTGCTCCCTGAGCACCTGCAGAGCCTACCCCAGGTAAGTGCAATTCAGATGGGTCTGAATTTTTGCCTTTTCGTTTTCCTGCCCGTGTCTGATGCATTCTCTGTTCACCTGCAGTGATTTCAAGTATCAGTCATGGACTCTTCACTGCCTCCTGGTGGCCAGTCCTCTCGCAGCAGGTAAGATTTGAAAACTGTTTTTTTCCTTACTCTGCCTGCTGGGGGGGAAGAGAGTGGAATGTAGGGCATTATTCTTGACTTTGTGCCTTTTCTCTCTCTGTTTCTATCTTTCCCCTTTCCTCAGCCCTTCTAGGTCTGACCAACGACAAAGCAGTTCCCGCAGAAGGAGCGGGTCTTCTAAATCACACCACCGACACTCCTCTGGTTCTAGACACCATGGTTCCTCCTCTAAGTTCAAGGACCATAGTAGAGGCTCTCCTCATCCCCCCCTCATCCCACAGTAGGGGGCTGAAATAATCATGTTGGGGATGCAGGGCCCCAGTTCCTGCCAGCAAGTCTCTCTGTGACCGCTGTTTCTCTAAAGCAGCTAATGAGAGGGAAGGTGCACATAAACACCTGGAAACACTAATTAAGCGAGTCGTGAAAGAGTCGCTACAGGAGAAAGCCTGGAAAGCCTTGTGATTCTCCTCAAGATCCACTGATTCCCCTGTCAGAAGAGGGTCCAGTCCATGAGACATGGGAGTCTTCTCAACCTAGTCACCAGTCAGCTCCCCCTTCAGATAGCGGGTCAGAAACAGATAATCCTGGGATGGGCTTTGAATACGCCTTGGTTCCTTCTCTGGTGAAAGCTGTTAAAGACGCTTTGAATTGGGAAGAGCCAGTAATTTCTCCTCCTAAACAGAGAACATTTTTCAAACAGCTCAGTAAGGAGCATCAATATTTTCCCTTTCTCACTGAAGTAGGAGCCATAATATCTGAAGAATGGGGCAAGATGGATAGAAAAAGTTCTATGCAATCTAAAATCTCAAAACTATACCCTTTCAAGGAAGAAGAGGTTAAACACCTTGAGTCAGCTCCTTTGGTGGATGCTGCATTAATGAGACTTGTGAGGTATGTGACTCTTGCTCTTGAAGATACGGTCTCATTTAAAGATCCTTTGGAGAGACAGATTGATTCCAACCTAAAACGGATTTATTTGACAGCAGGCACAGTGTGCAAACCTGTCCTGGCCTTTTAAGCAGTCTCTAAAGCTTTAGAGGCATGGTCAGACAATGTGAACGAGTCTCTTAGAGGTATCTCTGAAGAAGCAGCCAATTCAGGAAATCAGGCTGGCTGCCGCCTTTCTGGGGGAGGTCTCTATTGACGTTATTCGCCTAGTGGCTCGGGTGATGTTGTCAGCGGTCACCGCTCGTCGGGCCTTGTAGCTCCGACCCTGGTTGGCGGATCCAGCTTCTAATTAAGCTTGGTGCCGTATTCCTTTTGAGGGCACGTCTCTCTTTGGCAACAAGCTTGATAGCGCCAAAACCCGGGCCACGGGTGGTAAGTCGGGGTTCCTCCCTCAGGATAGGCATTTACAGAACCAGAAATGCAACTTTTCAAGAACACAGAACACCGACTGTGCAAGGGAAGCACGCAGCTACAGACCTGGTCGTGAATTTTCAAGATCTTGGAAATCCAGGCAGTCCTCTTTTAAAAAGCCCACGAAAGGGGCTTCTTCTGTTAACCAGGACTCCACTAAGTCCTTTTGAAATTGGGCCCGCTCAAACATGTCAGGTGGGGACTCTCCTTCTCAACTTCCAGCATGTTTGGGCGGCCTCAATTCGGGATTTCTGGACTGTCAAGACGATCTCCTCAGGCCACACTTGGGTTTTCAACAGCACTCCCAGACTAAGATTTATGCCAACAAATCTTCCAAGTTCAGAGGAAAAGAAACAAGTTCTTTTAGCTTACGTAAGCTCTTTATTAGTTCAAGGCGTAGCCATTCCTGTTCCAGATGGCGAACGAGGCGAAAGCATGTATTCCCCTCTATTCTTGGTGCAGAAAATGAACGGCACATGGAGGCCAGTCATAGACTTGACTCATCTCAACCGGTTTATCCGAAAGGAAAAATTCAAGATGGAATCACTATTAACGATTCAACAGTCGGTTCATCTAGGGGACTGGTTGGTGTCAATAGACTTGAAAGATGCTTACTTTCACGTTCCAGTGGCGGCAGAACTTCCAAAAGTTCCTTCACTTTGCAGTGGGCGATCAACACTTACAGTTTACCTGCCTTCCATTTGGTCTCACGACATCACCTTGGGTGTTCTCCAAGGTTCTGTTAGCTGTTGTTGCTCTGCTCCGAGTCAAATGAGTTCGTCTTCACCACTATCTAGACGACCGCCTCTTTCTAGCCCAGGACAAAGGTCAACTTCTAGAGCACAGCAGTCTAGTAATTGCCACTCTCCAAGAGTTTGAGTGGCTCCTAAATTTGGAGAAAAGTCACCTGAATCCCTCGCAGTCTCTCGTATTTCTAGATACCCATTTCAACACGCTGGAAGGCACCATCTCGCTACCCGAGGAGAAGATTGTGGTGATCCAGGACAGGAGACTCCACAACTGCCACTCGATTCTTCCCATCACATGGGTTACAATAACCTCAGATGCCAGCAATTGGGGCTGGTGTGCTCATTGCCTATCGGAAGTGGCTCAGGGCAGATGGAACTCACCATCTCAAAGGATTGTATCCAATATACTGGAGCTGCGGGCAGCCTTTTAGGCGCTCAGGTCTTTCCACCATCTGATAGAGAACTCCTCAGTGATGCTCCGGTTGGACAATATAACCGCGGTGGCTTACATAAGGAAGCAAGGTGGAACTCGCAGCTGGCCTCTCCTACGAGAGGTGGAGCCAATCATGAAATGGGCTCAGAAGAATTTGTCCAACATTTCGGCAGTCTACATTCCAGGGGTTCAGAATGTACAGGGCAGACTTTCTGTCTTGTGTTCAAAATGGACAACGAGTGGTCTCTACACAAAGAGGTGTTCAAATGGCTTCTAACACTGGGAGTGTCTCCAGAAGTGGATCTCTTTGCATCCCCATGCAATTACAAGCTGACCAAGTATTATTCGAAGTTCCGGGATCCCCAAGCCTATGGGATAGATGCCCTCATGGACCGTTGGAGATTCAGCAAGGCGTATGCCTTCCCTCCGGTATCTGTGATATTCCAGTTTCTCCGCAGGTTCAGAACAGAGGAGGTGGAAATCTTAGCAGTAATACAGTTTTGGCCCAACAGGCCATGGTTTCCCCTCTTAACTCTCCTAAGTTATCGAGACTCAATTCCTCTGCCTCTCAGGCCGGATCTTCTGTCTCAAGGCACAATCCTGCATCCGTGCCCTGCTCATCTACATCTCAGGGTCTGGTTTTTGAGAGGGGAAGGCTCGAAGCCTTAGGTTGTCCAGAAGAAGCTATTCCTACTCTTTTTAATGCCAGACGAAAGAGCATTAATAGAGTTTACGACCGTATCTGGTCCAAGTTTACAGAACACATGTCCTCTAGACCTAATCCTTGTTGTTCTCCAGAAGTCCAGGATATCCTTAGCTTTCTGCAAACAGGGTTGGATTTGCCTCTAGCAGTAAGTTCCCTTTGTGTACAAATATCAGCCATCTCGGCGTTCACAGGAATTTCATGGGCCAACCACTCCCTGGTTCGTCTGTTCTTCAAGGGTGCTTTTAGGCTAAGACCTCAAAGAAAACCAAGGTTTCCTAAATGGGATCTTCCCCTTGTTCTAGATTTTCTTTCCACACTTGGAACAGATCCTGACAAACCTCTATCAATCAAACACCTCACACTCAAGACCGTATTCCTGGTGGCAGTAACCTCAGCCAAAAGAGTGTCTGAAATCAGAAACTTAGGTTCAAAAGTGCATTTCCTGACCTTTTCTCCAGATAGAGCAGTGTTAATTCCCAAGCTGGGCTCAAACCCTAAAGTAACATCTATTTTTAAGGAAAATCAAGAAATTGTGTTGCCTACCTTTGGGACAACAGAGGGTCAAGATGTCCATCCCCTTAATGTGGGACATACTTTGAGTCAATATTTGGAAGTTACGGAATCTTTTAGACAAACAGACTTTCTTTTCATTCTTCTACATGGAAAAAATAAAGTAAAATGGGCTTCAGTTAGATCCATTTCTGCTTGGATAGTACAGACCATTCAAAAGGCTTATAAAGCGAAGGGCTTGGCTCCTCCAGAGGCAGTGACTGCACACTCAACTCGGGAGTATCTTAGCCTCTTGGGCGGCTTCTCGTCATGTCGCACCTGAAGTTATATGTAGAGCGGCTTCTTGGTCATCTATTAATACTTATGTTTCCCACTATTGTGTTGAACCAGCCGTCTTGTCATTCGTTAATTTTGGTTTGAAAGCACTGTCATTTGATAGTGTTAAATAAATGTATTTTCTTTGCTCAGCATTATGCCCACCCGGGTGTGTTTGGCGAGTTATTTCCCACACGTATGCTGCCATGGCGCCTGTCAGGAAAACAGAAAATTTATATCAAATACTTACCGTAATTTTCCTTTCCTGATAGGCTCCATGGCAGCAGGAGTCCCTCCCAATGCTTGGAGTAGGCTAGTTACGAAACACGGCTAGGAGGTCACAGCTGAAATTTATAGGGAGGGGTCCTATTGGGTAGTTATGGGGGCGGGGTCAACCCACAAGTATGCTGCCATGGAGCCTATCAGGAAAGGAAAATTACGGTAAGTATTTGATATAAATTTTACGTTTTTCCTAGTTTCTGTTATAAAATTTTGCAAATAAATAATTTTTCTTCTTCACTGATGTGCGCTGATGAGGCTGCACTGTACCTGTTCCAAAATGAAATTTTAATAATTTTTTGGAGGCAGAGCTTTCTTTTGGTGGTATTTATTCACCACTGGGGTTTTTATTTTTTGGCAAATAAAAAAAGACCGAAAATTTGGAAAAGAAAAAAAAACATTTTCTTAGATATAAAATTTTGCAAATAAGTAATTTTTCTTTTTCACTTATGGCTGCACTGATGGGCACCGATGGGCACTGATAACCTGCACTGATTGGCAGTGTTGGACACTGATGAGGAGGCACTGATGGGCTATGATAGGCTGCACTGATGATCAGTGCCCTGATTATCAGTGTAAATGCTGTACTCACTGTGCCTTATCAGATCGGCTCCCCTTTCCTCACACGCTGTCTCTGTGTGAGGAAACTAGAGCTGATCATAGGACAGAATGTTTACATGTGACCAGCTGTGATTGGACACAGCTGATCACATGGTAAAGGGCTGCTGTGATTGGCCCTTTACCCCGATCTGTGATCTGCTGTGTCCAAGGGACACAGCTATCACAGACAGTTCCTGATGCGTGTGCCAGGTAAGCGGATTCTCGGGACGATGTCCAGGAATTACCTCCCAGAATTGGAGAGTCACGTTGTAGCCGTATATCAGCTATAATGCGGTGGGCAAGTGGTTAAAGCTGGTCACAGACCCTGAAGCAGCATTGCTCAACCTTTTTACCCCAGGAGAACCCCTAAAATACATTTCAGGTCTAGGAGAACTCTTACCTAAACCAATTATTTGGAGTCAATAGCAAAAAGACCTCTTACATTGCATTGGTGGTCAGTTGGAAGAATGCAACTCTTAGATCTGTTTCACACGGGCTTCAGCCTGTACAAGAGAAGTGTGAACAGCAAGCTTTGAAAAAGCAGTTGCAGAGCTTTCAGCAAGTTTTGTTAAAGCTTTTAAAGTATCATCGAACTCCAGTTTGTAAATGTTGAACACAGATCCTAATAGTAGTGCTGGTTGCCACTTTAACCTCTTCCCGCCCACGCCTTAGCCAAAAGCTGGCTACAGCGCGGGCTTCCAGTTCTGTGAGGATGTCCATGGGCTTCCTCCCAGAACCCCGCCTCCCGT
This sequence comes from Lithobates clamitans, assembly GCA_037952925.1. NCBI lineage: Eukaryota > Metazoa > Chordata > Amphibia > Anura > Ranidae > Lithobates > Lithobates clamitans. Next base: position 818,924 of record JBBGZY010000587.1, on the reverse strand, counting down.
GTGCTCTGTGATCGTTGTGTCCTTTGGCCAATCACAGCAGCCCTTTACCATGTGATCAGCAGTGTCCAATCACAGCTGGATTTGCCGGTTATCGACAGTCATTTCCTCCCACGCTGCGTGTGTGTGAGGAAAGGAGAGCCGTTAACTGGCAATACTGTCAGTACATTGTTTACACTGATAATCAGGGCATTGATCGTCAGTGCCCTGATTATCAGTGCAGCCCAATCAGCGAGGCCTGTTATTGCCTATCAGTTCTGCCTCTTCAGTGCAGCTTATCAGTGCCCATCAGTGCAGTCTCATCAGCGCACATCAGTGAAGAAGAAAGATTATATATTTGCAAACATTTTTAACAGAAACTATGAAAAACTTTTTTTTGTTTTTTTGTTTGTTTTTTTTTACTTCATTTGTTTAGCAAAAAATAAAAAAGCCATATGTGATTAAATACCAAAAGAAAAATGATAAAAATGTAATTTGGATACAGTGTTGCATGACTGCGTAATTGTCATTGTCGATCGCACTGAAAGGTGAAAGTGCCTGGTATTGAAGTGGTTAAGCAAGCTGCTAGCAGGCTTCAACAAGCTTCAGGTAGTACTGAGGACTGCTAACATCTTGTTTAAACACTTGAAGACCAGGCCTTTTTCTGACACTTCTCACATCTGTATTTTTTTGCTCGAAAATTACCCACAAACATTATACATTTTTTTTAGAAGAGGCCCTAGAGAATAAAATGGTGGATGTTGCAATTTTTTATGTCACACGGTATTTGTGCAGAGGTTTTTCAAAATGTTTTGGGGGAAAGAAGACACTTTAAAAAAATTTGAATGCACAAAAACTAAATGGATACCAAACATGTCAGGCTTTAAAATTGCACATGCCTGTGGAACAGCGACCAACAACGTAAATGATATTATACATAGATGACGCTTTAAACATCTCTACAAGTTACCATTTTAAATGTACACAGTAGCTCTGGTGCTACAATTGTTGCTCTCGATCTGGTGTTTGTGGTGATACCTTACATCTGTGGTGCGATCGCTGTTTATGTACGATGCAGAACCAACACATGTGTTCACCATTGATTGAGTGCGAGTATGGGGGGCAGCGGTGCTTAAAATATATATATATTTATTTATTTTTTATCACTTTTATTGTTATCACAAGGACTGTAAACATCCCTTGTGATAGCAATAGGCAGTGACAGGTCCTCTTTACTGAGTCATCTGGGATCTTTTAGATCCCAGATGTCTCCATTGCGCTTAAAAGCTTCAGATCATAAAAAGATCAGTATCATCCAATGGTTCTTTCAAACCAGTATTGGTTTGTTTACAACCAGCGAAACCGGAAGCGATGAAATACTCGTTGCTTCTGGTTTCATAGACCATAGAGATGATCGGGGCTGTTCCAGTGCCTGATCAGCTCTATGGTCAGCTGGCGAAACCGCCAGCTGCAACCTCGGGTTCCCTGGCTCCCACCACTTGTAAAAGCTAGGATTGCTTTTGCTAGAAAGTGCTCCACCAGCTCTAAAAAAAAAAATACTGGGATAATGCCTGCGGCTGCAGTATAACCACTGAAAGTCGGGCGGCATACAGGTACATTGCCCGGCAGACGTAGGCATCATCCCAGTATAACCACTGAAAGTCGGGTGGCGTACAGGTAAGTGGTATTCAGCTCTTCCTTTAGGGTCTGTGTTCAGCTGAATGGTACTTTAAAGCTTCAATAAAGTCTGCTTAAAGCTCTGCAAGTGTTTTGTCAAAGCTTGCTGTTCACACTGCTCTTATACAAGCTGAAGCCGTGTGAACGAGGCCTCATAGACAGTTAAAACGATAATTGGTGTCATGCTGCTGGCTCTGCCAAGTGGTGTGGGCCCTAGACCCTATTGGCTCAGAAACAGCGCCTCCCTCTGCACCCTCCTAGTTAGGGCTGTGTGTGGAGGGTGATTTTGCCATCAGGGCAACACTTCTCCAGCAACAAAATTACAAAATTAATTTGGGTTATCAGTAGTCAACCTATTGCTCTCTGAAAAGCTGCAGAAAGTGAATCACAGTAACAATACACCAGTTCATTTAGAAACAGAACAACTTCATAAGATAATGTAAGCTAAACCTTTTAGAATCTATTGCTGGTGTAGTGTCACCAGTGACTTCAGTGCCCGTGTGACCTGGTCCATTGTAGACATGACCTGGCTCAGAATTTGGCTATCGGCCAGAAAGAGATGACTGGAAGTGCCAAGACATTCAGTGGGCAGTGTTGAGCAAAGATGTTGAAATCTTTTCGGCCTTACTATTGCATAGAAACACCCGGTATTATTTGTTTCTCTAATGCTTTTTGTTGAGGTGACACGCATAGAATGTTGCTGAGCCATTAGTTAAGTTTTTAGAGGTACATATCACTTACATCAATAGCATCGCCGTGTTGGTGATGAGTGAAGAGTTCAGTTTTATTCATAGAATCCCGGAGTGATTTATAAGCACATCCAGATGACTTCCCTTCTTGTGTTCTATGACAAGCTCTCTATGAATTTGCCTTTTTCTTGTCGACACAGATTTGGTTTAAACACATACTGTAATAAATATACCTGCTTGTTCTTTGCTTCTAGATGACATTAGCATTGTTGTACCTTAATCCTCGCAGCATTCACTGAAATTATAATAAAAAAATATAGATACTTTAAGGAGAGGACCTAATCATTCTGCTGCGTGGGCACATGATAAAACCTGGTATTTCAGCATTATTATTATATATAAAGGCAAATTACTTTGTATCCAGTTTTTATTGAAGTAGCAGGAGAAAATTATGAAATAAAAACCTTCTTAACAAAAAAATACTAAAAATACTATACTACCTTGAAAATAGAACTATGGGCAAAAGCAAAAATGACATTCTTGAGGAAGTCTGTCACCAGCATTAGTGTAAGGCTCAACACCCTTTCACAATTTAATGTTACAGTACATGATCTAATATCAACTATTTCTATATGTACTGTATATCAGTTAGTTCACACCTACATGTTATACTAATGGTAATGTGTCTGGCCACTGGTATGTTGAAGGAATTTAAAGCAGTGTTTCTCAACTCCAGTCCTCAAGGCGCCCCAACAGGTCATGTTTTCAGGATTTCCCTCAGATGAAACGACTGTGGTAATTACTAAGGCAGTGAAACGGATCAAATCACCTGTGCAAAATAATGGAGAGCCTGAAAACATGACCTGTTGGGGCGCCTTGAGGACTGGAGTTGAGGAACACTGATTTAAAGAATAACATTATATAGTAGCACAAGTTTAGAAATTGAAGTGTGAACTAGTGATGGAAGACAATCAAACAGTGGAGCACCGGAGTGAAGAACTATTACTGTGTGTCAATGAAAAATGGAGTAACAATACAATGGACTTTTGAAGCCAAAACACAATCAAAAGAGTGGATATAGAAAACAAGGGTTGTAGTGACTGGATGGTCCTCGGTACAATACGGCACCTCATCCCAATAGGTTTAAAGTTGAAATATGCATCATAGGATAGGGGATTATTGCGTGCCAAAAGAAAACTAAAGTACAAAAATATGCAATACTTTATTAACAAAGTTAAAAAAATTGGTACAATGTTACATATCAAAGGTGTGCACCAAAATGGGGAATTGTAAAAACACAACAATTTGTAGCAAGAATTACAAGACTTAGCCTAGAAGCGTGGTGGCCAATCTTGTAAACAGGTAGTCGAAAGTCCTAAATGTTTCGCCTGAAGCGGCTTCCTCAGGGACAGTTGGTTGTACCTGTATCGCTACTGTAAATTCCGCAGGTCACCGGGGGCAGACGTGGAGGGAACCCGGAGCAACTCCAGGATATCAGGGCACAATAAAAGACTGCAGGGGGCAGATAAGAGGACAATATATATATATATATAATATTCGAGGAAAGGAAAATGGAAACAGGGCACCCAGTAGACTGAAATGATGTCTTCAAAAATGACAATCGAATGGTAATGAGAAGTGGACGGATAATCCAAAAGAAGTCTCAGAGTGATAAAGGGATATATTGAGCTATATGCTTGTCATGGATTTGCTTAAAACAGCTATGGCATCCATAGTATGTGCTGGCATAGGCATGGGTGTCCTGTGGTCCCCGGCGGCACATCCATGACAAGCATATAGCTCAATATATCCCTTTATCACTCTGAGACTTCTTTTGGATTATCCGTCCACTTCTCATTACCATTCTATTGTCATTTTTATAGACATCATTTCAGTCTACTGGGTGTCCTGTTTCCATTTTCCTTTCCTCGAATATTATTTACATATATTGTCCTCTTATCTGCCCCCTGCAGTCTTTTATTGTGCCCTGATATCCTGGAGTTGCTCCGGGTTCCCTCCACGTCTGCCCCCGGTGACCTGCGGAATTTACAGTAGCGATACAGGTACAACCAACTGTCCCTGAGGAAGCTGCTTCAGGCGAAACAAGTAGGACTTTCAACTACCTGTTTACAAGATTGGCCACCACGTTTCTAGGCTAAGTCTTGTAATTCTTGCTACAAATTGTTGTGTTTTTACAATTCCCAATTTTGGTGCACACCTTTGATATGTAACATTGTACCAATTTTTTTAACTTTGTTAATAAAGTATTGCATATTTTTACTTATGTACTTTAGTTTTCTTTTGGCACGCAATAATCCCCTATCCTATGATGCATATTTCAACAATCAAAAGAGTCTCAATACCAGGGCCTCTACCCTATCCTTGGCAAAATGATCTATTAACTACAGCAAAAATTGTATATAATATAATGAATAATGGTTGGGGGGAGTCGTCGGTATTCCTTAAAATACCAAAAACTAAAAATCTTTGGCCAAGAATATAGACAAACATACACAGACATATGTAAGCAACATGGGCTTATATATATATATATATATATATATATATATATATCTGTGTATGTTTGTGTATATTCTTGGCCAAAGATTTTTAATTTTTGTTATTTTAAGGAATATATTAACAAAATGTGATTTTAGGCTTTCCTCTAAGTGTGTGTATCAATTTTTGAATATATTGTAGATTTTGGAGTTGGCAGTCAAAGTCAGGTTTTTTTATGAATATTCACAATAGACTATTTGCAGAGGTCAATCAAAAAAGGAGTACCTAGATGATTCATTTTTGGTAGTGAGATGAACTGTTGGTGTAGTTCAGCCAAAACCTGACTGCTACTATGATAAACAATTGGTGGGGTGTAATCAAAGATTGATTACTGATGTGATTACTTATTGATGTGTCTATCAAAAATGGAGTACCAGTGTGCTAAACTATTAGGGCTGGTTCACACCAGATGCAGTCCAGTGCATTTTTAATCTGCATCAAAAACGCACTCACAGTGTTTTCCATGTATTCCAATGGCCCTAGTTCACAGCAGTGTGTTCCAGTGGAGTCAACTAAAGTAGAACATGTTGCACTTGTTTCTGTATGGAACACATCTGAAATGGAGCCAAATGCATCAAAAACGTACCATGCGGATCAATCCTAAAATTAGGAGTATAACCTATTATGCCTGTGTTTTTTCTCTACAGTAAGGTCCAGTTCTGGGGGTTCCAGTAGCTCGTTTAGCAGACATCAGCAATCTGAATACAATCCTCAGTATGAACATCATTCTGAAAGACACCAACAGTGGAATGTTCAAAGGCAACAAAAAAATAACAGAGGTATGCTTGTAAACATATTGTAATAAATAGTATAGGTGTTTGCCACAATAAATAAAATCACATTACTGTCACAAAATCCAGTCTACATTCATTTAAAAAAGGCAACATTGATGTACATTTCCCCAAGTCATTGATCTACCCATATAAACCACCTACTTCAGTCATTCAGGAATTTGTTCCAACAACATTGACATTGCTTTCAGGCTCATAAGAATGTCAGTCAGACTAATCAAATGAAGCACAAAATTATACATTTCAATGACTTTTGACATTTAAAGTGATTTATATTAGTACTAGTGAGTTTCCCGTTATTTCCTGTTAATCAAACACAGGGTTGAGATGAAAGAAACATTTTATCTATGATCATCATGATGGGTTGTTTTGAAGACTACATTTTTAGGTTTCACATTTGTCATCACATACCTGAAACTAGAGTACATGACTATAAGGGCAAAGAACTTATGAGACTCATATACTGTATGTAATGTGTGCTAGCAGGAATTTTTCTACTGCCTATAGCAACGAAAATCAGAATCCCCATTTCATATTGAAGTAGAACTGACCTAAAGAAGTAAAGATTTGTTGTGTATTATAGGGGACATTTAGAATTAATTATGTCTCAGTATCCTCAAAAATATGTATTTCGTCCTAAATTCTTCTTGAAAATAGCAGTGCACCTCCTGATATTGTGAGAGTGCCTAGGTCTAGGTCTGTGCATATAGCCTCATAGCTGTATATCTGCACTATGATCTAAGGCATTGGTGCCTCTGGCTGCAAGTCTCAGAATATTTGGTGTAAGAATTGAAGAATTGGTGATATCTGCTGTTTTTTCTTTTTTTCTTTCATTGTAATGCTAGGTACACACAGGAATTTCAGGCTGAACAAAAAAAAAACTGAGAGGTCGCCATACTAACTAAGTGATGTTAGTGCGGTGATCTCCCCCGCTGAGCTATTGTGTTTTGACAGAGGGAATGCAGCCCCCCCCCCCCTGACCTCCACAACATAGTGATCAGCACTCGCAGACATTGGCTGCAAGTCCTGATCCGATGCTGGTTTTCCAGCATGCCCGTTCGATAAAACCCAGTCGTTACACCAACTTCTGTCGGACAGGCTGGTGTACACACAGGCCAAATGTTGACCGGTTTCTGTTAAACTAGCTGATACCGGCTGAAAATCCGTCCTGTGTATACTGACCTTACGTCGGTAATGGGAAAAAATCAGTTGCAGGGAGACCATAGACAATATTGGTGCCTAGTCATTTGTCCTCTGCCTTTTTTTTTGGGCACAGCTTTTCCAGTTCAGTTCTTCTTTTTAGCAAGGACAGCAAGATATGATGGAAGCTGATTGGTTGCTGTGGCCCTTAAGATTCTTTGTTCAATATACTTTTCATACATCAGCAAATAGGGGGCCCTCTGTCCTACTTGCATGCAAGCAGTACATGTTAGCAGGATGTGCCATTAGAGCACACATTGATACATAATGTTAGCAGTCCTTTCCCCTTTTAGTAAGTGTTATTTGCATGTCTAGTGTAACTCAATAGATTGTAGCAGTAATGATAATTGCACAAATGGCAAAAAATGGCAAAAAACAGCTATAAATTCTACATATATGATCTTTGGCAAACCTTTGTATTGAAAATATCACTAAATGAGCACTTATGCTTATTACATGAAGAACATATTAATAGCTTAAAAGATTTGCTCTCCTTTTCAGAAAAAATGAAAAGGTGAATTAACATCATACACCTTCCCTCCCCCGTCCCCCGTGTACTTACCTCCATGAGTGATGAGTTCTCAGCGCCCACGCAGCTGGTGCAGCGAACCGGGGATGTGAAATGCTTCTGGGATGGAAGCCTGTCCTGAGGAAGATGACCTTGTGCCTCGTAAAAACCTAAAAATCACCTTTCAAACCCTGCAAGTGCTGCTTTTATCTTCTGGATTTACTGTATATAAATAAATGTCATTAATAGCTTGTACTGTATTGGTAACACCTTCTCAAGAGAAAATCAGTTTCATCAGCATGCCGGTTCCAATAAACAAAGAGACTGGAGTCATTTTTCCAGACCACAAACAAGCCACCAAGGTAGATCAGTGAGATACCTTCTCAGAAATAAACACTGTCCAATGACATTGTATGTTGTGAAAACAATACAATTTTAATGCAAATCCAGGTATTCCCAAGACAACTCATTTGTTTAATTTGTTTTACTTAGGACCACGTGCAGACTTTGAAGACACAGAAGGTCCTTACCAAGGAAATTATGAATATGGCAGACATAACACAGGTAGAGGTTCATGAACTCCAACATTGTTTATTGTTCCCATAAAATGGACGATGGTCACCTGTGATAAATGAGGTCGCAGGTTGCATTTCAAGGACTCTTCTTGAATAAGCTGTGAATAGGTGGGTCTTTTCAATAGAGCAGTTTTTATCACTTTTCTAACCCCAGAGGAATGAATAAAATTATTTTCAGGTATCGGGGAACCCCTGCTGAAACAAATTATTTGTGAGTCAGTGGAAAAATGTCCCTTACATTGGTAATCAGTGAGCAAAATTCCCCCATTAGAGTGGTAGTCAGAATGCCGCTGGTTCTTCCAGATAGGAGGTCAATAAGTCACACATTGAGGAAGACACACAGCTCTGACACTCTCCTCATGGAAGCAATAGCCGTCAAGAATATAGTCCTTAAATTAAATGCAACAAAGAGAATGTGGAAATTGCAGCAAACGGAGCAACATCTGGAAGAACCATAGGGTTCCTCGAATGGTTCAGAATGGCTGCCTTAGAGGATAATGGCGAATGTGAAGCAGATCTACCCACAGCAGTTGAATCCTTTACAGAAGTACCACTACTGGCAGCAGTAAACACCAGTTCATATTCCGGGTACAGATAGGTACTCACTCATTGCTAGGCAAACAGCCCGCAGCTGCCTATTTTCAAACATTTATTTTTTTATTAAGGGCTTATGAACATGGATGTATTTGTAGGCATTTGGCATACAGCATAAAATACACCCGTATATGTGGTGCCTGGGAGTTTTAGATTTTTAGTTTTAGATTTGGGTGGTGAAAGGTTTTACCGTTACCTACAGCACTGTGTGGTGGGGTGGGTTGGAGCGCACCCCAAAGCATATACCATATGTTGGGTTGGGTTGTGTTTAAATAAAAAGCTGCAGGTCTAGTTTTTGTTCAGTTGCGGTGCATTGACAGCCCGTTTATTTAATCGCAATGCAAAGGCTACAGATCATTAGCAGTTGATGTTTAGTGGTATCTTGTCATAATTGATTTTCTTTTAGTTTATTCCATAATTTATTTATCAGGACAAAGACCATGGCATGGAAGCAAAAGAGGAAGAGGACACCAGTTTTCTAATCAGTACGTGAAATTGTGTGTGTATAAATATATCTATATAGTATGTTTTTTTAAATAGTTATTGTTGACTATAAGTGCTGTCATAAGCTGCATTTATACTTTGCTCTCTGTTAGTATTTCTGCGCAGCAACTCATTAAAATACTTGAGCTTGATGTTCCTGTCATTTTCATTGTTGTGAGATATCTTGACAACTGACAAGTCTATAGGAAGGTGACAGCATTACAAAATTGTAACTACCGGGTAGTAGCAGCTGCGGAGAGAAACTTGGGTATCTGGTGATATCTTACATTCCAGTTCTTCTCAGTTTCCCTTCATATAATATTGCTAGGCAACAAGGAAGAGTTTCTCTCCCTTACTACTCTTATAATTAATGAATGACAACAGTCAAACTCAAAATACATACAAAATAACTTGCCTACAGTGTAGCTCAAAGAAACACTGGCATAGCTTGTCATGAGTAAAGAAATATTACATGTATTGTTTACGGGGGAACTATTGTAGTTTTGGTCGCAGGCACATTCTTCAGCCAGATCAATAGTATTTGGCATCCGAATGTCAGCATTGTGAAATCTTGATGCAGGAGAGGTAGCTTTCAAAACAGATAGTTGTAAAGCTCAATAAGAGAGGTGCAATCTTGCAGGGGGTAATTTGTGTTATGAATTAGAGTTAGGTTCAGGGATCTTAGGATAAATTTAAACTATGAACACAATTAAAAATGACATAAATACTGTAGACTGGCATTAACACTAGAATGGGGTGCTTACAATGATCAGCTTTTATTTATTTATGGAAAACCTTTATCCTAAAAAGGAAAAAAATGGTTTGCTTTAACTGATCATAAAGTGTTAGCTGGAGTTTGGCTTCAATTTTTAGCGTATTTAAATTTGCTAATACATCTTAACACTCTCCCCCCCAGACTGACAATGCTGCTGTCTGTTGTGCCCCCTGTGTTAAATTCATCCAGAGTGGGGCACGCTAATATAGGAGGTATGTTGCTGGCCAAATCACCAGGTGAAAACAGAGGGGAAAAAGCCTAAAAAAAGGAAAACGAATGCAACCATCATATCTAAAGAATGGTAAGCTGCAATATATTACATGTAGCGCTTACCCATGCAGGAGCCGCTGGTGATGGTGGGTCTTCTGATGGATCCAGCCATTTTTGTCCCCTTGTAACATAGTTCTTTTCCTGTTGATCCTGGCAGTAGATGTTAGTTTTCCACTTTCTGAAGGAGATTGACAATGCTGTTCATTCTGGAGTAAAATTACATGCCAGCATTGTCACCCTGTGTATAGGGTAGTCTTAGAAGAACATGTATTTTTAAATGGACATTAAGTTAAGAAAGATAATATGATACTTGTTGATATTGTTGTTGAAAAGTGAAGACACAGCAAAAATTGGTTCGACAGCAATCCACTCCACATAGCAACATAAAGTACATATCCTGTATGTGTGTCTGTGTTTTAGGGAAAATTGTTTTTCTTACATACTGTCATTTTCCTTTCCTGGATCCTCCTCATGTCAGCCTACCATGGGTCAGCCCCGCCCCCCTGACCCCTGCAGGACAACCTCTTAACTAGCCTATAAGGTGCTATAAACAGCCAGTTTTCAAAAATGTCCCACCTCGCAACGGAAACTGGGTGGGGAATCCCCAACTGACATGTGGAGGATCCAGGAAAAGTAAATAACTGTAAGGAAAACAATTTTCCCTATTCCTGGGCCTTCTCATGTTAGCCTACCATGGGATGTAACAAGCAATGCCCATCAAGAAGGGAGGGAAACCACTGCGAAAGGAAAAGGGCTACCGAAAAACCTGAATGCTGCTAAACAATTTAATGACTGACAACCGCCGCAATGACCGTAGAACCAAACACCTCTGTGGGCCACATTTACCCTGTAGTGGCGAATAAAAGTATTAGGGAAAGACAAAAAGGATGTCCTGCTTACGGAAATCCTTAGTTCGTTCCAGGTAGCCCGCCACAGAAACAACTAGGTCTAACTTCTTCCATTCATCCTCTGAACCATCTTCTGGAAAGGCTGGAAGGATTGACTCCCAATTTATATGAAAAGAGGTAGAAACTTTAAAAAGGAAGTTTGGCACCGGTCTTAGCACAATTCTGTCTTGAAGCACCAAGCAGTACAGCTCTTTAGATGAGAAGACATACAGCTCTGACACTCTCCTCATGGAAGCAATAACTGTCAAGAATATAGTCCTCAGAGTTAGATGGAACAAAGAGCATGTGGAAATTGGATCAAACTGAGGAAGCAACAAAGCTTTCAAGACTAAGGATAAATCCCACTTAGGGAAAAAAAACCTTACTGGTGGTCTGATCTTCATAGCTGCTTTTAGGAAGCGAACAACTAACAGATCGAAGGCCCACCTCTTGTTTGATATAGCCGATAGAGCCGAGACTTGGACTCCTAATGAAATGCAAGCTAAGCCGCATTCCAGACCCCTTTGCAGGAACTCTAAAATCTTGGATACTGTAGGCAATATGGGGTTCCAGTTCTTCTCTGCCGAGACACGCCGGTAGGCCTTCCTAACTCGATAGTAGGTAAAGTTGGTCGATTTCGTTTGGGCCTGCAATAAAATGCCCACTATACAGTCAGATAAATCAAACTGGCACAGAGATCTCCTTTAAATTTCCATGCCATTAATTTCATTCTGCCGGGGTTTGGATGAAACACCACATTCTGAACCAGGAGATCCTGACATGAAGGTAGTGGAATCGGCTGACAGAACCTCATACTCCACACTGAAGGAAACCTGGGCCAAAAGGGGAGGATCACTATAGCAGAAACAGTTTGGGGCTGAATCTTGAGTAGTACTTTGAGAATTAATGGAGTCTGAGGAGATTTGTAAACTGGCTCGACAGCGATCCACTCCACATAGCAACATAAAGTATATAAGTTTTATGTAGGTGTGAAAAAATGCTCTAAATTAGGAATGCTTTCAGAAATTGAAGTGCTAATAGTTTATTTTATTAATTAACAAAATGGAAAGGAAATGAACAGAAAAGAAATCCAAATCCACCCTTTGGCTTCCAAAGAGGATCAGTTCTTCTAGGTACACTTGCACAGTTTTTGAAGGAACTCGACAGGTAATTGGTCATTGAGAAGCAACCACAGACCTTCCTTAGATGTAGGCTGCCTAAAATCCTTTTGTCTCTTCATGTAATACCAAACATACTTGATGATGTTGAGTTTAGGGCTCTGTGGGGGCCAAACCATCACTTCCAGGACTCTTTGTTCTTCTTTATGCTGAAGATAATTCTTAATGGCATTGGCTGTATGTTTGGGGTCATTGACCTTCTGCAGAATAAATTTGGGGCCAACCACACTGATGGAGAGATGTATCTGCCTGTATTTCACAGCATTAAGGACACCATCGATCGGGCAACATTGAGGACCGTAGATGCAGTGGTTGGCCAAGGAAATGCATGCAGCAGATGAAAGACATATATTTTTGAGAGCATTCTTACTTTACAGCATTTCTTAACACCTGTCTAAATCTTTTTCACAGTAATGTATACAGTGTCAGGTCATCTGAGTCCAGGTGACAGATGCACTCCGTAGGAGTGCACCGCTAAGGTAGTGAACCCTATGACTGACTGCTGCGGATTGAACTCTGGGAGGTTCAAGAAGCAGGTCTACTGGAGCACCAACACAGATCCCACTGGGGAGCTAGAGCATAGATTCCCTAGGGCGCGGAGTCTAAGAGCCAGCAGGTGTTCACCAGAGCCTCTAGTGGTGAGGATGGACTGCGCTGCAGTCTGGCTCCAGGTCACGGCCCCCAGGAGCTCACGGTAGACTACAGGATAAAGAGGAAGGAAACAGCAGGCTGGAACAACAAGGATAGTAAAGGGATAAGCCAAAGGTCGGGGCAACTAGCAGACAAGGATAAACATAGAACACGCCAAAGGTCAGGGTCACAAGCACACAGAGATAATCGAGAACAGGCCAAGATCGGTAACTGGAATCAGACGTAGGAGACATAGCAAGTTGCACACGAAAGCTAAACACACAATGGTTGATCAGCAAGGTTGGCTTGCAATGCACAGGTTAATATAGTGTTCCTAATTGGAGGCTGAGGTGGAGCTATGCTGTGGGAAGATTATATAAGCAGTCAGGTGAGGGTGGCTGGCCTCTAAAGGTGAATACATGCAGGAGAGGTAAGCTGACAGACCAAGCTTACTGCATAACCATGAGATACAGTATATATATATATCAATGGTTGTCAACCAGTGAACTAAAGGGGGCCTCAAATACGGCCCCTGACATCACCAAAGACCACACATAATGTTCAGTTTATTAAGTGCTTGAGAGGACTGTCAGAAACTGAAGACCTAACAGAGAAAATGATGGTCAGAGAGTGTGAACATGCTACCTTTTAGGCTGGGGATATGCTACAGAAGACAATAAGAAACCTCTCTGTTACTCTATCCAAAATGAAAAAAGGTTACGCCTTTAGTTCTACTTTAACCACTTGCCGACCAACCGCCGCAGTAGCACTGCGGCAGAATGGCACAGCTGGACGAAACAACGTTATGTAATGTCGCTTCGCCCTGTGGCCACTAGGGGCGCGTGCGCGCCCCCTGCTTGCCCATGGAGCCGATGCGAGTGCCCGGCGGTCGCGATCACCGCCAGGCTCCCGCGATCGGTCAGGGCACACAGAGAACAATCACACAGTTTCTGGTTCTCTGAGGAGAGAAGTGACAGATCCTCTGTTCATACAGAGTATGAACAGCGATCTATTTCTTCCCCTACACAGTCCACTCCCCCCTTCATTTAGAACACACACTAGGGAACACAATTAACCCCTTGATCGCCCCTTAGTGTTAACCCCTTCCCTGCCAGTGACATTTTTACAGTAATCAATGCATTTTTATAGCACTGATCACTGTAAAAATGCCAATGGTCCTAAAAATGTGTCAAAGTTGTCCGACGTATCCGCCATAATGTCGCAGTCCCAATAAAAATTGCAGATCACCGCCATTACTAGTAAAAAAAAATTAATAATAAAAATGCCATAAAACTATCCCCTATTTTGTAAACGCTATAACTTTTGCGCAAACCAATCAATATACGCTTATTGCGATTTTTTTTTTTATACCAAAAATATGTAGAAGAATACATATCAGCCTAAACTGAAAAAAAAATATTTTTTTATATATATTTTTGGGGGATATTTATTATAGCAAAAAGTAAAAAGTATTGTGGTTTTTCAAAATTGTTGCTCTTTTTTTGTTTATAGCGCAAAAAATAAAAACAGAGCAGAGGTGATCAAATACCATCAAAAGAAAGCTCTATTTGTGGGAAAAAAAGGACGTCAATTTTGTTTGGGTGCAACGTCGCACGACCGCGCAATTGTCAGTTAAAGCGACGCAGTGCTGAATCGCAAAAAGTGCTCTGGTCAGGAAGAGGGTAAAATCTTGCGGGGCTGAAGCGGTTAAGGATAATGGTAGATGAAGTATAATTATCCAACCTAACACGCTGGGATCTATTGGACAAAAAATCCCTAATCCACAGACATAAAATATCTTATTTTATTCTTTTCCAAGTTTGCTCAGAGCTGAAAGTCAAATGAGAAGAAACCCTGCAGTAAGATTTTTTATTTTATTTTTTTTGCTGTAATATTTTTTGAACAAGTATAATGCAGATATTGCTCTTTTTCTTATTACAACATGGCATTTGTTTAGATGATGATGAATAAAAGATCCATCCACTCCCTCAGACAGTTTGAGAAAGATATTTTGTTTTAATTTGCACAAAGTTTCCAGCACCAAAAAGCAATATACCATTCTTTCACAATTATATCCCATATAAATGGGATTAACAATCTGTTCCGTTAATGGGATTACCATTCTGTTCTGTTAATGGGATTACCATTCTGGTATTACCATTGTATTATTCTGTTCCTTCTCCATCATATTTTATTCTAGAGTATATTGGTGTATGTTTCAGCCTATAATATACAGTTACTTATACACTATATTACCAAAAGTATTGGGACGCCTGACTTTACACGCACATGAATTTTAATGGAAACCGAGTCTTGGTCCGTAGGGTTCACTATTGAGTTGGCCCACCCTTTACAGCTATAACAGCTTCAACTCTTCTGGGAAGGATGTCCACAAGGTTTAGGAGTGTGTCTATGGGAATGTTTGACCATTCTTCCAGAAGCGCATTTGTGAGGTCAGGCACTGATATGGACGTGAAGGCCTGGCTCGCAGTGTCCACTCTAATTCATCCATTGGTTTGAGGTCAGGACTCTATGCAGGCCAGTAATATAAGTAGCTCAGGCCATGGTAGCATTGACAATTGGGTAAGGTCCTGCAATAAAATAGGTAGAGGGGCTTACTCAAATTTTTAGCCGGCCATAGATGGATCAAAATTTGGCCAGTTAAGCAGGAACTGGCTGATTTTAGATACATCTATGCTCAAGCTGGTTGTACAGAAGTTGATCTCTCGGTAAACTTCTGTACAACCAGCCTGTCTGTTTTTTTCCTGCTCAATCAGTGTCGCCATCTATAACTGGCAGCAGCGATGAGTGTATTCTGATGCTGGGGAATTTTCCCAACTGTCACCATGCAATAGCTCCATGGGAGGGATTCCCCCATCATTGATGGGGGGGATTAAATATATATAAAACATTTTCAATCCACTGGATAAATGAAAAAAATGCATCATCTATATGGCTTCTTTTTCTCTGTTGCCAAACAAAAAAAAACTGTTGTTACATAGTTACATAGGTGAAGTTGAAAGGTTGTGTGGTATGAAGTGCAGGTTTAATGACTGCCAATGGCTGGGTACACCCAGTACCTTCTCCACTTTATTTCTCACTCTTGTTCCACAACAGCTGCTAAAGCAGTAACAAAGACAATACAATATAGACAGAATTAACATCTTTGGACTCTAAATGATGATGTTCTCAACATAGAAATTAGTAGGAAGTATTCTCTATTCATAGCAGTACAAAGGAAAAATTGCAATGGTTTACTGGTTAATGGAGCAAATTCTTTTACTTTAAATTGATGCAGTGAACCTGCATGCTAAAGCAGGATATCAACACATGATGAAACACAATTATTATGTGTATTGATGCACACTCATAGTTGTGAATTAGCCCTCACTTACCAGGAATGAGGTGTTAGAGGTATTACCTACATCATTAATCTCAGATAGAGGCAAACCAATCCAAACAGCCTTAATCTACCAGGTGTTTGTCATTTCAGGAAAGGCAAGGGATAAATTCCTCATGCTCAGATTGTTGCCTGAAATGCTTTGTATACACTGATACCTTTTCCCACCTTTTCTGCATGTGATAAATCACAGAAGTTTGTTCCAAATATAATCTCCTAGGTGTTGAATGTCCCTTTTACACTAGACCCTTTACTCCTCCTATTAGGACTAGCAGAAAAAGTTGTTAAATTAACATTGAATATACCCTATCTTCTATTTACTTCTTTTAGTCATTCTTTCCATTTTTTCTTATTTGTGCTACCCCAAATTCCCAGTCCCTGGCAGCCCACTTTAGATAAGGACCGGTATGCTCTATTCAGAAGTGAGCATTAGTGTTCCTCAGTAGATGTGACTGCATGGGGTGTGTTGGACTGCTAGAGACAGACCACTGTTCTTACACAAAGGCAGCGGTCCTCATCTCTAGCAAGCTGCCAGGTTTGGGGTAGCAAATTAGGCAATAGATAAAGGAATGACTATTTAAAAAAAAAACTATCTATGCTCCTTGACCTTACACCTAAACTGTTAAAGCTTAGACTACAATTGAGCTTTAGCCCTCGGTCACACCTGTGCGACTTGTCATGCGATTTGACAGTTTCGCACCCTATTGTCCACATTGGAAACAGTCGAATCAGTGCGACTCCGTCAGAGTTGTACTGATTTTGAAAGTAGTTTGTGCACTGCTTTGTGCAAGTTTAGGTGCAAATTGCATAGACATCTGTGCATGAAGTCGCACAGATGTCTTCCATGTCACACCTGAAGCAGCACTACAATGCTACTTCAAGTGAAGTAGCACGATTTCAGTGTCACGATCGGTGTGCCCAGTGTGTAAGGTCTTATACACACTGCACGTTTGTTCAGCTACTCCTAGGGGTGTCTGGCATTTTGTTTTCCTGCCTCTAAATGCCCCTGCATGTTAGCCTATGTGTCCATGCACACATAAGCTTTTAGAGGAGTTTAGAAGCAGAGTCGTTTAGAGGCAGGAAAAAAAATCCACTGGTAACAAGTATAAGCGCAACAACTCAGGAGTCATACATTTCCCAATGCAAGTCTGTTGTAAAATAAATGTTCTATAATAGAACTAATAAGTCCATATGGCATACGCAGGCTAAAAAGTCTATGTAGTGGCACTAGAGGAAGTTGAAAAACCGTCCAAAAGATGCAAGCAAGGCTGCTATCAAAGTAGAACAGAAACCATATTCCAAGGGCTGTAAAGGAGGCTTGAAGCGCACAATGCGGCTGGCTCAGACGGGTGACGTCATCAAACATGGGCGCGTTTCGCGAGCTTGCGCACTTGGATGTGTTTACAAGTCGCGCTCCTCCACCATGGACATCTTATGCAACCGGTAACCAATCTGCAGGATATACACAGCACAGGGACCCCTCTGGAATGCAGCATGTGCTGTGTATATCCTGCAGATTGGTTGCTTCAAGCCTCGCTCTGAGGCCGCCTTCCGGAGCCGGCTAATCCACCTGTCGGAAGAGCCACTGCCCTCAGCTGCTATCAGCAAGGATGTTTTTGGCACAGAACTTGGGAGCGTCATCCTGATTATTGTATACCATACCTGTCACTTCCATCCAAATGTGAGTGTATTTATTATGAGATTAAAACCGTTTGTTCAAACTACTGCACCCAGAGGCCCCTCTCCACTTGTGTTTTCTTTTTAAAAAATCCACTGCCAGCGCGCCCAGGAGCAGCAGAGTTTTGGCAGAAAAAACGCTTGACGTTTTGAAGCGCATCCAAACACTAGGCATGTTTAGCACTTAATTCATTTGAATGGCCAGGGAAAATAATTATTCTGGCCAATAAAATTAACGCCCAAATGCTTGATGCCTGTAAATGAACCTAAACGCGTTAACGCTTTTACGCTTTACAAGTGCCAGGCGTTTTTCGGCCAAAATGCTGCTGCCAGGAGGAAAGGCATCTAGGAGAGTTGCAAATATCCTATGTGCATAGGGCCTTTGAAATAAACTTTTCAGTAACTTTACAAGTCTGTATTATTAATACAAAGGGGAGATCCATACCTGACTGCTGCAGGGCCATGCCGCTCATTGCCTGAAATCCAGCACTTCAAAATCGGACTGTTCTTCCTGTTACTGGTCACTATTTGTTGGTAGATCCAGAGATTCAAAAAGCTGAGTTTATATTGTCCCTTTTTCCTATAAAACATGCCTCTACCAAGCTTTTATAATAAGCATAGAATCTGCCCAATAGGGAGCTGGGGGTGGAGCTGACTTTTACGGGAAATTTCAAACTTTGCATATAACATCAGCAGCCTATATCCATGGATTGATTTCTCATGCACTTTCATCATATGCTCTGTTTTAATTTCCCACTTTTGTGACAGATTTGCTGAAAACATAAGTCATGGATTGCTGTTTTCAGTAATCACATGTAGTTTTTGACTTGAGGATCTCTTCAAAGCTGAACTCCAGTTAGCAGTAAAATACCATTTTTAATGTAACACTCCAGATAGCAAGGTTTATTAGCTTGTTTAATCAAAGGTAGGTCACTGTTAGACCTGTCTGTCTTTTTTCCGCTCATCTGATCTCAGCTTGTCCAACATCATTGCTTACAATGCATGACCAGCAGTCCTGCATTGTACAAGAAGGACACCAAGGGCTGGCCACATATCAAAAGCAAGGAATAAGATAAGTATTCCTCTACTCTACAACCCGCCTAGACTAAACAAGCTATTAAACTTTACTATCCGGTGGGGATATATTTATTTTGATTGGAGTTACACAGTTTATTTGCCTCATTATATTCCTGTGTACTTACGTGAGGCTTTTTAATTAATATTTTCAGATTTGACATAGCAGAGCAACTGTGCTGTGTAAATATGGGAATCCAATTTCATATAGACTTTACCCAGCACTTCATCTAAAAAAGAAATCACCTTTACTTTGGAGCTTGCCATATGTCACAGTGACTAGCACAAATGTTTAGCTGGAGAGGAGTGAAATTCAGCTCCTATTCATTTGTCTAGTAACCTGCAGAAGTATTTATTCAAACTCAAGCTAGACTTCCATAGAGCAGCTTGGAAGCCTTTTTATGTCTATGGACTACTCTTATCAAAGGACAGCTGGCTATAATAAATCCAATCCAGAATATTTCAGTACTGTCCACGGCAAAATTAATGACCATTGTTTTATATTATACCACTTTATTATACAATTGTATAATTTATTAATAATGCATGAACATAATATACTGGGTGCAGTTTAAACATTACTTGCTCTGTTCATCTGTATACCTACAACATACAGTATGGTCACCTTTGCATTTACATACTAGAGTCTGATGGTTGTTTTTCGGTTTCTTTGTTGAATGTGTATCTAAACCCAAAACAAAAGTAATGTGGTGGCTGTATTCATTTTCTTTTTATTTTCTTTTTACATGGCAAACCTGCAAAGACACACTGACTGTCCTTGGCTGACTCTGCTCACTCCTCCACTGTATCTGTGGAGGAAGCCATGGATGTCACACAGACTGGACTTCCAACACGTTTGCCTTTTTTCTATCTCCATTACATGCGTGGGGGGGGGTTTGATGGAACTAGCAGTATTCACAGGAAAGATGAGATTTTTGTGCTTTTAATTCATCAAACAGAAAGTGAAAAGGACACTGTGTTTCTGGCAAGATCAACATACATTTTATATATTTGCTAAAGATGTTTTAGGTCTGAGAAATAAAAACTTTTGCAGCCACTACATCTAAGGACCGGTAAGCTGCAATATATCCAATTTTTTGTTCATGGGTTTAGGTATACTTTAAATACTAAAAAGAAAAAGGCATCAAGCTCAAGTATTTGTTTTTGTCTTGAAGGGCCAACGTAAATTGTTTCTTGAGCAATGAATACAGGGTAGGATGAAAGAAAGTGATAGAAAATGTGAATGTTTGATTAGTTTGTTGGGGGGTTGTAGGTCTGGAGGAAGGGGTATGAGTGTAATGCCCCAAGACTTGTTGATGGGGAGGTTGGAAAGCAGTGTCATGGCCATTTGGATTAATTTTTTAGTAGAGCAGTTATTTTTTAGAGCTAAAGCTGGCCATAGATGGGTCGAAATTCAGGTGGTTCAGCAGGGACTGGCCAAATTTTGATCCATCTATGGCCATTCCCATTTGGGAGGAGTCAACTTAGTAATCGGCTCTTCAAGCAACAGGAAAATTGGTGTTCCATCAGCACATGCAGTCAATTGGCTGGATATTCAGCTGTCAGAATATGACAGAGCAGCGGTAAGCGGTAAAGCGCCGGGTTAAATCCCCACTAGTGGCTGAAAAAGGGTTAAAAGCACCGCTACAGTGGCAGTTTGGCGGCACTGCCCACTGCCCACTCCTACAGAGATGCAAAGATGCTGCTTGCAGGATTTTTTTTACCGTCCTGCTAGCGCACCGCTTCAGTGTGAAAGCACTGGGGCTTTCACACTGGAGTGAGAGGTGAGGCTCTTTACAGGCGCTATTTTTAGCACTATAGCGCCTGTAAAGCGCCTCAATTTGAAAGCAGTCTAAAGGTTTCTTCATCCACCTTGAATCTGTGAATGGGGGAATATGTTAATGTTTTTTCTTGATCAGCCGGCTGCCTGATCAAAAAAGGAAAACCTTTAAAAACCTTGACGAGCTTAATAATAAGGTAGCCAGGACTGAGAAATCTTTTGTGAGTGTCATTTAAGATCGCTGAACTAAGGTTGCCATCTGTCATCTTATGGCTAAACTGTAAGGCCTCTTTCAGACGAACGATCCATTCAGGTCCGCCTGTCAGTTTTTTAGGCGGACCTGAACAGACTCTCCATAGACCTCTATGGAGCGTCGGATGTCAGCGGTGACATGTCCGCTGACATCCGACCCGCTCCGATCCGAAAAAGTGTAACGGAGGAAAAACCTACTTTTCCATCCGTGATCGGATCGGGTGACGACAGACTCTGCGGTCCGTCGTCATCCGATCCCCCATAGGGGAAAGCAGCGCTCTGACAGGTCCGTCGCTGCACAGTGTGCAGCGATGGACCTGTCATCTGCCTGCTCAGCGGGGATCGGTGGAGTGATCCCCGCTGAGCAAACGGATGTTCACGGGGCGGATCATCATGGATCCGTCCCGTGTGAAAGAGCCCTAAGTGTCACGATCTATGTGACTCGCTAATGTAAACAATGGTATTTGTAATCATCAAGCAGGATTATTACCAATTGCAATCACTCAGGTTTTACTTTTCATTTAATAGAATTGATAAACAATAATCCTGAAATCCTGATTGATGTTTTTGGACAATTACTCCACTTTCGTGCTCTTTTTCGCCATAATGAATCGGCCCTGTACTATTTTTAACAATAATCTCTTTTTTTGTTCTTTCTTTTTCCATAGGTGGCAACATTGATTCACATCTGGCAGTTCAGCAAAATGTAAAGGACTGTCATTTTCAGGTTCATTGGAAGTCAGCTCAGCCTTTATAATGAAAAAAGTACATCATGTAAATAAATGTATTTTGGTCCAAGGTACAATCTGATGTGTAATTTAAAAAGAAAAAAACATGAAAAAAGCAGATCCTTATCGTTCAAAGAGTTTTATTGTGAGTTACAAGCGCGAGTAAGCATCTAACAAGCCAATATACATATGTGTATATATATATACAAATATGTATATTGCACAATTCACATAGTGCTTCACAGAAAACACAAAAGCAACATGGTATATAAAGCAGTAGCTCACCACAGCCAGCCTCGCTAATCAACTAAGTAACAAGTTAAGCCATCTGCCCTAGAGTTACCCCAACTTTATCTGGATGGCAGAGCTTCCATAAAAAATCTATCTCAGGCGTATTATGAATATTGCAAATTATATCAATCAGCATAACAAAAGTTCCCCTGTGTACATGAGGAATTGGCTTGCTGAATTTGTAACAAAATCTTAAGAATTCAAAACAAGAACAGGAAATAGCTCAAGAGCGAGCAATATGAAGAAGGCAAGGAGAAAAGGGAAATAACTGAGGAAAGAAAAGAGGAGGAGACCTAGGACTCATATAAGATACCAAGCTCTTTGAAACTTCCAAGGGTGGGAGACAGAGGTACCTTCACATAATTTGCCCATGGTTCCCAAGTTCATTCAAAGAGGGCCTGTTTGTCATTATGCTTGCCACCTTTTCATGTACCATGATCCAAGACATTTTATGCTTCCTGCGGCGAACCGATACAGAGAGTGATTTCCACGCCTCGGCAATGGTGATCTGAGCCGCCAAGAGCATAACATATATTAATCGCTTCATAGGGCGCGGCACACCTTCTGGGAGATCATTCAGCAGAGCAATAGAAGGTTGTTTTTCAACCGCAATGCCTGTTATTTCACGAATTATGGAGAAAACTCGACTCCAATAGCTCCTGATTCAGGGGCATTCCCACCAGATTTGGAGCATGGTGCCTTGCAAGGAACACCCTCTAAAGCAATCTGCCAAAGTTGATAGATAGATCCTGGCTAAGCGAGTAGGGACCAAGTACCACCTAGTTAGTACTTTAATACTTGCCTCTATCAAAGAGATGTTCAGTATACCCTTGAAAGAGACCCAAAGCCCGGAAAACCAGGACTCAGGATCTAACTCAAAATCCAGATCCCTCTCTAATGCCATCATGTACGGATGTTTTGAAGGTGAGGCGAACAACGATGCATAAGCCATGGAAATGCCATACCTGAAGCCCTGATCTCTAGTACAACATTGTTTGTAAGCTATTAAGAAGGGAGGATTTGGTGATGATCGGAGACTCGATAAAAAATTAGCAGTTTGGGAGAAGCAAAATTGCTCAGTGGGGGGCATCTCTAAAGTAGTAACGCAGTGAGATAAAGTGAAAGGCCTTCTATGCGTATAAAAATGTCCTATACGGTAGAGGCTCTTATTCATCTACCATTTAAAAGCTCTAATTTCCATGCCTAGAGGGAAGGCCAGGTTATGGAATAGTGTCACGTCCCTCACTTACCAGACAGGTGAGTCCGCTTGGGCAGAGGGTAGGCTCCCTTACGTATCCGACTCGGGGCCCCTGATAGAGCAGACAGGAAGCCCGCGAGTACGGAGTGGTATGAGGGCCTGGTATATGGATCCTGGAGAAAAGTGGTCTTTCAAGCAGCAGGTAGAACTCAGGAACGCTGGAACTGATGCTGAGTAGGAGCTTACTAGGCTGGTCACACACAGGCAGAGGTCGGCAACGGGCTGGCAACAGAGGTACAAAAGGAGCAGGTAGAAGCGGGGCCGGGTTCAGGCAGCAGTCAGGGAGGTCCAAGAGGCAAGCCGGGTCGTAACAGGTCAAAACTTCAGAGATACGGAACACAGAGAGGATCATGGAACTTAGGCACAGAGCTGTTGATCAGGCAGCACCGAACAGGGATTGAGGCAGACCTAAATAGGCCGTTTGGCGCCAAACGCCGCGCTCGTGCACGCGCCGATTCGCGCACGCGCCCGAGCGCGCCCCCGAACACCGGCGTGCATGCCAGCACTACCAGGCACGCTTGCAGTAACGCCCATAGGCGAACGCGTGCGCGCCCGGATGCCACCCTGCACGCCATGGCCGGCCAGACCAGACACGCCGGTGCCCCCAGGAACACGTGCCCCAGCACACACAGGAACACGCGCACCAACGCGCACCGGCGCCCATCCAGGTAACCTCTCTGACAAATAGGTGATCTAAAGGAGTGAAGTCAGAAACCAAAGCCGAGTTATTGTGAACACAATCCCAGATCGCAAAGGAGTGGGAAAGTGTAGGCGCCATAATGGAGGGTCTAGCTTTAGCAGTACGTCATAGGAGAAAATCCATTGTATAGGTCAGAACAGTCTGTCGTTCAATAGTCACCCAATTAGGGCATTCCCATTGTGAATAGACCACCGATAATTGCATGAGCTGCACCTAGCCTTTCCTTGGTTTTTGGCACATTAGGGATGGCACGGGGAAGTCTGGGACCCTTACGGCCCCAAATTAACTTAAAGCTGAGCTCCACCCAAAAGGGGAAGCTCCACTTGTTTGCCTGTTTTTGACAGGTACTCATCTCCACTTTCCGGAGACCTCACCGTGTATGGCCCCCCTCCTCCTTCCATTACCACTGGGCCATTCAGAAAGCTCAGCGCGCTTTGCGCATGCACAGTAGGGAACCTGCTGTGAAGCTGCAAGGATTTGTAGCAAATCAAGCAATTTAGGCAGTAGGGCCATTTTGACCATGGACATCTTCCCGAGCCACAAAAGATTATGCATTGTCCAGCCCAAGAGGAGATCGAGCAAGTGACAAAAAAAGGGGGGATAATTAGCTGAGTACAGCGCTGAGTAGGTTGCAGTAAGAGAGATTCCCAGATATGGTAAAGCTCCATCTTGCCATTGGAATGGAAAAGCTTCCTGTATGTGAGTAATCAACGATTCAGGAGTATTAAAATTAAGGGCCAAGGACTTAGTCTCATTAACTTTAAGTCCAGATATAACACAAAATTCCCGTAGCATCTGCGTCAGTACGGGAAGGGAGGTGAGAGGCAACCTACCAAACAGTAGGATGTCATCTGCATATAAAACGCACTTATGTTCCTGTGTACTGCAGGTCACTCCTTGAATATCCGGGTTGTCTCGGATGGCTATTCCTAGAGTCTCTATCGCAATAGCGAAGAGCAAAGGGGCAGAGGACACCCCTGACGAGTACCTCGGGCAATGTCTATAAGATCAGAGTAAAATCCTACCAGCCTGACTCTCGCCTGTGGTGGGTACGAGTATAAGGTTCCCATCATGCGAAGAAAGCATGGCCCAAAGCCCCAAGCGTTCAAGACCCCAAAAATGTAGCTCCAGGAGACTGAATCACTGCCTTTTGTAGGTCTAACGATAACAAAATCCCTACTGAGGTGTGCCCCCCTGCCCAACCTGCTTGCATATGGGAAACAATATCAATGGCCCTCCTGATCTGGTCCAGACCCTGCCTGCCAGGAATAAAGCGCCACCTGGTCCTTATGTACATATGGTGGGATAAAATATGATAAACCGTTCCCTAGCACATTAGTAAATAAATCATTGTCTATAAGAGATATAGGGCAATAATTCCCCACCTCTCCAGGATCCTTATGCGGTTTCGGCACAACCGAAATGTAGGCCATATGAGAAAGAGGATCCAGGGGAGCGCCATCCAGCAGGGCATTGAAGAAGCGGACCATATGGGAAACCAAGATAACTTGAAACTTATGATAGTAAATGGATGGAAAACCATCAAGGCCTGGCGCTGTACCTCCTTTGTGGCTTTAAGCACAAGCAAGACTTCCTGTGGGGTAAAAGGAGCTTCCATATGTGACCTATGTGCGTTGGGAAGTTTAGGGAGACGAAGACTCTCCAGATAGGTAGCACTGGACTGAGAGTCCTCCCCGCCGGGGCTTATAATAATGAAGAATAAAAATTTTGGAAGGATTCTAGAACCTTATGTGGATTTTGAGAATAGAAACCACCAGGGCAGTGCAATTTCGGGACGGCTCAGGTGCGCATGTTTGGGTTTAAATTAAGGGCAAGTAGGGAACTAATTTTGTCTTTGTGCATAAAAAAGCACTTGGAGGCCCAACAAACATTTTTATCGGCTTGCGTTGTTAACTCCAGATTGGGCTCCAATCTCGTTTGATCTGTTTGTTGAAGAACAGAGGGATCTGGGGATTGCGATCAAGGGTTTGAACTTGCTCCCATCAAGCCCTGTTAAGCTTAAAGGATGTTTGGATGATCTTTCCATGCACTGTTGCCTTATGGGCAGCCCATACGGAGACTGGGTAAATATCGTCTCTTAGGTTATCCTGAAAGTAGTGATGCAAACTCATCCCAATATCCTCACACCAGCACTGATCTGATAATAACGATTCATTGAGCCTCCACTGAGATGCCCAGGGAGAGACTGAGAGAGACTCGAAAAACACAGATACCAGGGAATGATCGGACCAAGCTACGGCTTTAACAGCAGCTTTACCAATACCAGGAATCAAGGTAGAAGACATAAGAATATGATCAATACGGGAATACGTTGCATAAGGTGCAGAATAAAAGGTGTAGTCATGTGAGGAGGGGTTAAATTCAGCATGCAGCATTTTAGCCACACGTGTGCCAGATTTAGGGGGCCATCTAACAGTAGAGCGAGATGGGTTGGATTTTTCTAAACTCAGAACAAGGCCAAGATTAGTATATCCGCCACAAATCACTTGGCCCTCCAGGAAAGGAGTCAGAGCTCTCAGCAATTTAGTGATAAAAGTAGCTTTTTCCAATTTAGGGGCATAGTAGGAAAATAAAGTACTTAGCTGTTCCCCTACTAAACCTTTTTTCCAAAAGGTATCTCCTGTCTGGGTCTCAAATTTCCTGCTGTAGTGTAAAAGAAAGTATTTTAGAAAAGCAAATGGCTACCCCTTTAGTCTTATCCCGAGCATTTGCTAAATAGAAAACATGGTACTGTTTATGTAAAAAAGATGGTCTGTATAAGCGGAGAAAACGGGTGTCTTATAATAACAGGATATCCGCTCTGCAGAAATGATAATGATGAAAAGCCTTGCGCCGTTGGATTGGGGAGTTAAGGCCTTGTGTGTTATGAGATACGACCCTACAAGGGGTTGAAGGGTCCTTATGTGTACTCATGGCTCCAGATGGCATCTGCATAACCTACTGCATCACTCACACTAGCCTTCATACACCATTTTGCTGTCCTGTCCAGAGTTTGGGTTTAAATCCTTCCACTATATGCCTTCTCCAAATATATGTAACTATGCAGTTAGTTAGTGCACTAGGGTGTGTCTCCTCAAGAGGAATGACCCCTCCCTGCCCCCCCCCAGGGTGCAAGACTCCTGATGGGGGGCAAGATATGCTTAGAACCACTCAGGCCCAGTGGACCCTGCTCTTCATGGGCAGCCAAAATCAACCAATGAGTACTGTGCTGGGGGCTCTCCTATAGGGAGAGCCCCCAAGGCAGGGAGGGAACCTGATGGCCTCTCATTCTCCTCGTAGACTTCAGGGTAAGCCCGAAGACCCACACCCTACCAACTGTGAGTAAAAGGAAAAAGATACTTCTATAAAGTACAGTGACACAACATGAAGATTGAAAAAATGAAAAAGTGGCAACATATTCATAATGGCTAGGCCTTGCGGACTGTAACCAAATTGCCCCAGTCTCGGCCAAAAGGCCTAGCCCATGTGGTGATGTGCAAAAAAATCAAGATGTGTTGCAGCCAAGTGCTCATTCTCACAGTGGGTCCCAAACTCATAGTCATACCAACAGCTCCCCTGGGTCACCACTCCCAGAGGGTACTTAAAGCAGATCTTCACCCTCAGCAAACACTTTCTTTCTGTCCACCCCCCGGCTACCAGATTAGGGCTGTCTTTTTTTTTTCCTTTTTTCAAAACAAAAAGTGCAGCTCCGTTACCCCTTGCATGTCTTTCACCTAGCTGAATGATGTACATTGTTCTCCCTTTGCTTCCTGAGATATGCACATGACATATCCCAGGAGGCATAGAGCTTCATTCATAAAAAAGGAGGAGCACATCATCAGTAAGCGTGCCAGCTGAACCAGGAAGAGTCAGTGGGCCTCTTGATGATGTCATAAGCCATGGACTGAGAGGTAGCAAAGAACAAGAGGATCTCAGCGGGACAACCCTGGATGCTCTGGGCAGATGAGTATTGGAAATGGAAGCAACAGACCCCCCTATAAGCAGGGAGGGAGGGTAAAAAAGGGGAGTTCCAAGAGAAGATCCTCTTTAACAGTGCAGGCTCTCTGCCTCCCCAATCCCTGGCCAGACAAGGCAGCACTGTTCAAACCAGGAGGCACTAGGCCCCTCAGAATCTTCCACACTAGGGAAGTACTACCAACCCCCAGCTTACGTGATGGGCGCTTGATTCGGATTGATTCCCACGAGGCAGATCTCTCAGGACCTCTTCTTACCAACAGGGATACTATACAGCCAGCCTTCCTAACCTAAAAGCCAGAATGATGGCCTACTACACTTGATCTTAGCCAAAAGGCAGCATGCATGGATATGTTCAAAACATACTGCAATGAATCCCTCTGGTCACACCAGGACCCATTGATATGTCACAACACAAATATTGGTACTATTTCTGACATTTTTCTGAAAATGCTAGTTTTTCAAAGTGATTTCTCAGTAAAATAAAGCTTGGAGACATAGATGGATGGGTGAGTTTGCTTTGAATATTGAAAAAGAATTAAATAGCATTTTTGGTTTGTGGTGCTCAGATACAGTGTAATTCCACTTTAACGTTTTCTTTTGTGACTATTTTATGATATCCACACAACTTGCTTCATAACAGAAATCTCAATAAAAAAACTAAGAAATTGGATATTGTTCTTTTTCTTTTCCTTATTTCAACATACAGTACTTTAAAAATGAGTCCTCATCTCTTCCAATATAAATGATACAGAGGCAGAGTTGTAGACAATAAAAAAAGACTGATTTACATAATTTAACACAGAAATTATACACAGTCCTTAATAAATATCCAGGTACCCACACATGGGAGCAAATTTCTTACCTATTCCAGTCTAGGATTAAGCTGATTATGATTTGCTGATCTTCACACAGTCATGCAAATTATTGGAAACAATAATAACTGTCTACAGCAGAAACATTTGAGTATGAATTTATATTTTGACTCTATAAAGGTAACTTAACTTTCTGAAGTATATTTTTTTTAGCTTTGTAGATAACAGATTTTTACTACCCCCCACACTGCCACTGATCTATATGAAAGAAATGTGCACTGATTAAGGGGGATGCTAGGTGAACTGAAGATATGATCAGCTGAATGTCTGTCTTCGCTGTTATAGAATGTCACCCTGTTTACAAAACAGCTCTCCTTTGAATATGTAACAATCCCTATAGGTGCACTTGTGATGTGTCATTAACACTGGCAGTTAGCCTGCTTTCAGACATCAGTGTTTAATTGTAAAGATACATGATGCCAGGACTTTCTGGCATTTACATTCCTACATAGTTTTGATTCTTGAGTGACGAAAGAAGAGTATAGTAGATAAAACAGACCCGATTTTATTTTATGTTTCCACAAACTTGTCAAGGTACCATTTTGCACAAAAAATGGTCTTTTCTAGCAATACATAATGTTTGTAAAAAATATTATCCTGCTGCTATTAAAAAGCATTTAAGCAAATATAAAGCCAAACATTTTTCTTTAGGTTTGTATAGTGTAAGGAAGAGTTAAGCTGCCCATACATGGCTCAGTTTTTTTGTTCAGCTAGCGAGCTGAACGAAAAAAACTGAAACGATTCCCCCATGCACACATTCAAGGTAGATGCAGGAGTCCTCCCCGCTGTATCGTTGTATTCTGACAGCGCGACTCCCCCACTGTCAGATTACACTGATCAGCTCTGCAACTGATTGGCTGCATTCGCTCATCGACGCAAATTTTTCCAACAAACCCATTCATGAGCAGTTGATCGTTAGATTGATTTCTCATGAAAAGTAATGACCATAGATGGATCAAAATGTAGCCATCAAGGTGGATGTGGGAATCCTCCCCACTGTGTCATTGTATTCTGACAGCAGGACTCCCCTGCTTCAAACTATTTTGTTGTTGATTCTTAATAAATAATTATCATTAAAGGTGTAATTCAATTTCACTCTAATGCACCAGCATCACCCGAAGAGTCCAGCTGCCAGTATAGTTGGGTCCTCCAATAGACATGAGCTTGTTTCCAATCTAGCCAAAAACTGGCTTTGGGTAGCTTTATATAGTGAACAAGTTCTTAGGTTGACAAGTTCTCTTTGTATGTCATCTAAGGTATTTTCATCACTGACAAAGTATCTTATAATCTTCACAAAGTACACACTCATGGGAAGTTGATGGACCACTTGTCCTTGCAAGCTTAGCACAAATCCATAAACAATATGATAATATTTAAGTAGCAAAAGAAAGACAGAGCGCATGGGATTGCACAGAAAATTAAAATTTTAATTAAATAGAAAAATCATTATTTAGCATTTACAACTTTACAACTTATATGTAGTTAAAGCAATAAAAACTTACCTTTAAAAAAAGATCTAATACATCCATGCAGGGCATTTGGAATGTGGGCTGCTTTGTAACCAGCATGCGCCAAGCATGTATGCTAAACAGGGTACATCGCTGACTGGCAAAGTATCTGTCTAGGCACAGATCAATTCACTACTATAAATCAACTATAAATCTAAGCTCATAGTTCTGCTTAAACCAAGGCATATTGGCAAAATGTAGTGGTAAGGTTTTGTTGCACTAGATCCATGAAGGAGGATCCTTACATTTAGTTGAGAAAGAATGTTTGGCTTATGGTAAAATATTGTTGAGCATGTATGGAATGGCATTCTGCAGGCAGGAGCCTGGTCTCTAAAGAAAATAAAGGGATCCATTAGTAATTCGAAGACACTGAAGCATAAATGAAGCCTTTTTTCCCCCCAAAAGCCTCCCATCTCGGAGCAGAGCCAAAATATATGGCTCATGGAACAAAACTGCTTGCACCACCTCTAACAAAAGGGGAGACACTTGGAAAGAGTACTCAAAATCTTTTTGTTATATCATGCTTTGAGAATTGTATAAATGTCCTACTTGATTGTGGTACAGATGGAAGATTTGATGCATTCTCCAGATACCTGGGGAAGAAGTGCATTGAAGCTCATGTTTAAAAGTGAAAATTGACATAGCTCAGGAAGATATACATTTTTGGTTAGATTAAACCTTTGCACGCTGGGCCTTTACACTGGCATATTTTGTCAATATCAATGGTACCGGCAACTACCAAAGTAGCAAATTTCATGTAATCAAAATAACTGGTTCTAGAATAGGTCCACCAGAAACTCAAACTGCCTTTTAGCTTGGATTTCGTTTTCTGCATACCAGGTCTATAAAATATTTGAAAAATATGTCTTCCTAGAGAACCTGCGTACTTTCATAGTAATAAAATCTCAAGAGAAAAGGGAAAGTGAGGCTGAAAATAGATTTTCCCAGACGAGAACGCTAAAATAGATTGGATGCATTAAGGCCATTTCCATATCTGCCCATCTGGAGTAATGCTTGTCCTAATGTTTCTGACAATAAATCTTGCTTCAACAACAGAGCTTATTTTTCTGGGTCAGAAAATCACCCATGCGGTGACATGAATTAATCTAAAGGTGACAGTAAAAGCATTGCTACCAAGAGGTTAGGTGAGAATATTTAGTCAGGCAGCAGTTTCCAAGGAGGGGCAGAGAAGATGGTTCTCACCTCACCTGTTGGCCATTCAGCACATTGGTGCTTACTTTATTAGTGAGAGCTTGTGTGCATTCCTTTTTCCTTTCTGTTATACAGGCAGTCGAGGCTGAAATAGTGCTAAAGGGTTTGGAGCGGAGGGATGCATATCCTTTTTAACTAAATGTATCAAGTTACTCCTGTCAATCCAATTTTAACTATAATAATAACTAATATGTTACCGTAACTGTTCACATTAACAATGCCTTCACAGAACAGTCAACAATATTCCACTCAGATTTAGTTTCAATATTATCAGAATTAATAACTATGTACCGTAATTATCCCTAATAGGAATTCTAAAAGTCTAGGGAACCATGTGCTCTACAAGCTTGATGGGTTTTTTTTCTTTTCTCCAAAAAAAACTTTTTAAATTCCACAAATACTTTATCAGAGAAGGAATACATATACATAGGCCCATGGATGCTCTCCCCTCCCCACGGTTGACCCTTACAGTTTTATTTCTTTAAAAATATCGTGGGCTCTACACAGCACAGAGCAATAGAAACAGATCCCAAATAGTGTTATATTGGAATACTGTGAGAAACACAATAAATGTAGAAGAAAAGCCATTTCCATGTACACTAGCGTTTTATTAAGCTCCTAAAAGTTATTACCGTATGAGCATTTTTTTCTGCTCCTAAAAGCTAATAGTGTTATCTTATGTGTCCATGTACACTATTTTATGCTAGAAGCCTTTTTCAATGTTCAGCGTTTAGGCGCAGAAAAAAAATGTTTTTGTAGAGTTTTTGGGAGCCTTTTCCCGGCAGAAAGAAAGCGCTAAACGCTACTTAAATGCTAAACGGCTTTTTTCGAGTGTTTCTTTTTTCTTCATGTGCTATAAAAACGCTCTTAAAAGGCAAACGCTCCTCAATTTCTAAAAGCTACTAATACGCTACTACAAGCCGGCACAAAAACGCTATTATCAGCATTTTTCATCCAGCGTTTTTTCTAGTTTTTTGAGCTTATAAAAAAGACGCTAGTGTGCATGGAGCCTCAATATGATGTACTTAGTGTCTATACTAGTGACTGGATGGACTGGGGTTTTTATTCAACCTCACCAACTATGTAAGTATGATGGGAAACTGGTGTATTTAAAGTTGAAGTCAACCTATCAGTCTTAGCATGCCTTACCAGTTTCCTGGCTGACCTTATAATTCTTTGGTTTACAGTGCATGCAAGGGCATGTAGTTTCAAGTCCTGGAGATGAAACTGATTGTTTTTCCTAGATCTATGCGAGTGTTTCTTAAAGCAATTCCAAGGTACCATTAAGGCTCCTTGCACACTAGCGTAAAAACACTCCTAGCTTTTGAGCATTTTTATTTTCTGATAAAGGGACCCTCTCACCAGCCCATGCATATTATAATTGAGACGTTATCGAAACCTGCTTACATTTAAATAGTTAGGGCTGTCTGACTTCTTAATACATTTTTTTGCTTTGAACAGCATTTTTCCCTTACTCCAACACTCCCAGGAGTGTGCACCAGCCTGACACCATGGTCCCCCCAGCCTTGGCATCAGCTGTTCCCTTGGCTAGGGCCAGGGAAATCGTACATGATATGCAAAGTCTACAATTACTGAAATGTGAGTAGTTTTTACATAACATCATAAATCATCAAAAAAAGCATGGGGGTGGTGCCACTGGCTAAACGTGTGATTTGTAGCCCTAGAGATGGGGAAAACTATCTTAGAGCAAAAATCACTATTTATTGCTACTGTGCAAGAATGTTGAGCGAATACAAAAAGATTAGTGTCAATACATTATTCTCACAGGGATATACCTTAAAATCACTCAAGAATTTCTTAAATGTGTGAACATTGAGAGATTAATCTCCTGCTCCCTTTCAAGTCTGTGGAGGACAAGAGATGAATTGCTTCTAGTTTCTGCAATGCAATTGCTGTATCGGGTGATTGTGGGAGATTGGTCGCTCAATCGCACATCTACTAATCTCAAATATACCACCTATAAGGTCAATTAAATCTTTGTGCTGCGCAGAGATCCGACCTCCATGAAATGACTTGGAGGGCTGGATTCAGCCTGCGGGCCTTGTGTTTGGCATATGTGGTGTAAAGTATTACTCAAATTTCTCATACTAAAAAAAAAAAAAAACATTTATAAAATGTTACCATTATCTGCTTTAGTAGATATTTCTTCACCCACTAAAATTACAAGAGCAGGGAAATTACATAAAGAGCTGCTTAATAAATAGGAAACACTGATGGCAAAAATTATTATAAAAAAAAAACAAAAAAACAAAAAACTAAAAAATAGCAATTCAGCCTATAAATAAAGTAAGTCCCTGAGTAATTGAATAAAGCTATTAGTAGTCAAGACAATATATTTTAAATTACCCTTATTGTCACCCCCATCCCACTGCAAGAGGTTAAATGCTCATTTAGCCTCATTTAGCTGTAATATATAACATAAACAACTTCACTTTCACTTGCACTACCATTACCTCCTGTGGGATAGATATTCTAAAGTTGAGCTTCCACTGCCAATCAGACCATAACAGAACACAGGAAATGACCAATTAATTGACACAGTACAACTCCAAACTACCTAAAAACTCAGTGAAGCATAAAAAAAGACACACTTTCCTCAGATGGCTGCTTATCTAACCAGGACTTAGCTTGGGAAGATAGACCAAAAAAGCAGTATAAAAAACATGACAATTGTAGCTATATGCACTTTACTCTGGTGCTGAAAGACCATTTAGGGAAAGTTTAAAAATTCTATATGTGACACGGAACCTTTATATGTGTTTATAAATTGCAGGATTTAGGTGTGTGTGTGTTACCTAATCCATACAAGCTTTATCAGGTCTCCCACCTAGTGAGCACAAGAGAATTACCAACACTATCATTAGTATCCATAGCAGCTTATAAATACTTTCAGAAAACACTGCACAGGTGATGATACCAAAAGTATGGAGTCATTCATTACAAAGACAATAGATACCTCCATCATGTAAAATCCATATATTTGTCTGGGTCTGTGTCCAACAGAGGTGGTTCCCTATAGACAGGGCTTTTGTTTCTCAGACAATAGGTGCAGGAACTCGCCCCCTACCTACCTCCTGCACCATAGCTTGGTTCCACCCCCTACCCAACTCCCAGTACTGCCCCTCTTAGAGAATACAGAACCAAGTAACAATTGTGGTACTAAGTAATTTGTATGGAATTCGTTGATAACAAGAAAAGCAGTAATATAGATCCCCCAGCAACAATGGACCACCCGCAACAGATTACCCCCTCCCCCAGCAACAAACGATCCCCAGCAACAATAACAGATCTCGCTGTAGCATTCAGCATCAACCAGCAACCAGCATTAATAGGCTCTACAGCAGCCAGCAATAAAAGACTCCTCAGCAACAATGGACCACCTGCAACAAAACGCCCCCACCCCCTACAGCAACAACAAATCTCCCTGCAGCCAGCATCAATAGACCCCTCCCTCAACAATAGACCCCTCCCAGCAACAACTGACCCCCCAGCAACAATAGATCCACCAGCAACAATAGAACCCCCCCCACAAAAATAGATCCCCTCCAGCAACAATAGATTCCCAGCAGCTAGCATCAATAGACCCTGTACCCCTTGCCATTACATACATTTAGTGTGTTCCCGCTGAAAAAAAGCCCTGCCTATAGTGTTTACTTTTTGCCCACTTATAACTGGTATGTGGACAAATCTTAATCTGTTGCCGCCTGTGTAACACATATGTGTTAGCGGCAAAAAGGGTGGGCTTTAACACTCACACATCGCACATATACATCACTGGGTGGCCTATGTTTCTGTGCTGAGAGCATGCTCACTGCACGCTCCCAGCACAAAGACAGCTCCTGGTTCCCACTTAGGTAGGCAGTGGAACTGGCTTCAGGTCACATGATTGCCGTTCCTTCCTGCCCCTGGGCATTAAGAACCTTTTAATTACTTCCCGCCCAGCCTATTGTAAATGATGTCTGGGCAAGACATTGGTCATCCGGGTGGCTATTCCGGGTCATATAAAATTCTCCTGGAATGCGCCTGGTGAGTGGCCATGGGGCTTTGGCACAATCTGCCACCTTCTGTGTCCACCGGACACAGCCTATGACTGATCAGTGTACTGGCCCGCTGCTGCTACCATGTGATGGTTGTGATCACATGGTAGCACAGCAGATCACATGACAATTGTAAACAGTGAACAGCTTTGATTCATGCTAATCATTGTGTACAATTGTGTTGCTAGCTGTGATTGGTCACAGTGATTACATGGTACAGACAGGGCCAATCACAGCTTACCACAATAGTAAACACTAAGGCTGGGTTCACACTATCTTCGCATGCGGCTCACAGCAGGGGTCCGGTGCGTCCCAGTTCACCATTTCAGGTCCGATTTCAGCCTGAATTTTAGGCTGAATTCGGACCTGAAACAGACCAAAAGAAGCACAGTACCCCTGTGCAAATTCGCACCGGAGCCGCAGCGGAGATATGTGAACCGGCTCCATAGAGAACAGGTCAAAATCTCCTGCTATTGCATCCAATTCACAATAATGTGAACCCAGCCTGAATTAATCTGTTTCATTAAAGTGTTTGTAAAGTCACTATGTGACTTTACATGTATCCTATGCAGGTATCCTGCCAATAACAAAAGTGTATGTGTTTGTTTGAAATTAAAAGGCTAAACACCTTTTCTCACACGGCAGCTGTGCGGTCACGTGATGCCTCTGTACTGGCCGGCCCTGATCGATGGAAAAAAGGGTGAGGGGCCGAGATTCCCCTGTGAAGCAAGCCGGCCAGCAGAGGGGAATCTCAGCCCCCCCTCCCCGCTTCTCTCCAAAGATCGGGAGCGGCCAGCACAGAGCACAGGGGGATCACGTGACCGCACAGCTGCGATGTGAAAAAAGGTATTTGGCTTTTTTAATTCAAACAAACACATACACTTTTGTTAATGGCTGGATACCTGCATGGGGATACATTGATATGTGCTGGATTATGCAGCTGCATAGTGGTGGGAGGGGCAGGGAAGAAAGTGCTCTCATGCTGACAGGGAGGGAGGGGGAGAAGAAAGAGAATGTCAGAGGAGAGACAGCAGCAGCAATGATTACCATGGTCAGCACGGACAGAGGGACACAGGAAGTGGCAGGATCAACCAGGTCTATTACAAGACCGGAAGATAAAAATTGCACAGCACAAGCAATGTGTTGTTATTCATACCTTTTTAGGGTTACAAACACTTTAAGTAAAAATGGTTGCTTATACCAGTGAAAAATCCTGATCACTTCCCCAGAGTCATATGGTAACACTGTATTGCTGTGGTCACAGTGTGTTTAAAAAAAAGTAACAAAAAAGAAAATAATGTCAAACAAATTGAAGATTTTTTTTTTTTTTTTTACATACTGTCACCAGTCAGTGTCACTGATCACCGCCAGTTATATGATAATGCTGTACTACACTGGTGACAGTATGTAATTAAAAAAAAAAGTATGAAAAAAAAAATTTTTTTACATTTCTTTCCAAAACATTGCGACAAAAAAAATACAACTCACCATGCCTCTTACTAAATACCTTTTACTGTCTACTTTCCAATATTTTTGTACTGTCCTGGCGTTTTCGGGCCTGAAGAAATGAGATAGGCCGTCAGTATATCAGGATTGATCAGTTTTCAGATATACGTATATACCATAATTTGTGGACTCTATAACATTCCTACAGACTAAATCATAAACACTGATTTGGGTTATTTTCACCAAAGGAAAAATGTATCAGAATACAGTTTCTCCTAAATTTATCAAGAAAGATTTTTTATTTGCTAAAATTATTATTTTTTTAATTTTCAGTCTTTTTTCGTTTATCTAGCAAAAACATAAAAACCCAGTGGTGAGTAAATATCACCAAAAGAAAGATCCATTTGTGTGAAAAAAAAAAGATAAAAACTACATATGCGTACAGTGTTGCATGACCGTGCAATTGTCACTCAAAGTGTGACAGCGCTGAAAGCTGAAAAGTGGCCTGGGCAGGAAGGTGGTGAAAATGCCCTGTATGGAAGTGGTTAAAGTGACGCATGGGCAAGCAACAAGAGGTTAAACCTTCAGTTAAATTTTGATCTTATTTTTAACATCTATCAAATTAATTT
This sequence comes from Lithobates clamitans, assembly GCA_037952925.1. Taxonomy (NCBI): domain Eukaryota; kingdom Metazoa; phylum Chordata; class Amphibia; order Anura; family Ranidae; genus Lithobates; species Lithobates clamitans. The sequence continues at coordinate 781,269 of JBBGZY010000587.1, read as the reverse complement.
GAACTAGCTTGCTATTTTAATGCATCATTCGTTTAAAAGGAAACTATAGTGGTTTTTAAACAATTTTAAATTTTTGGAGGTTTTTTTATATACATTTTTATAGTTTATTTGAAATGGATGTTTTATAATCTGTGTTACATTTTATTAAAAAAAATATTTTACAAATAAACGTTTAATACAGGGTACTCCCATGTTAGTGGTAGGTTTTCTTAAAAGAAGGAAAAGCAGAAACTTTTTGCCGGTAAACTATCTCTCGCTAATTAAAAGATCTTGTTTTAATAGAGCTTGCAAAGAAGTGGAAAGAGGGGGTTAAGTGAATGATCAAATTGGTATAGTGGACATTTCACCCCAGTACTTTTTTTGTCACTAATATTTAACTCTACCCCACACATTAATAAACTATCCCCGCATTTAGTTGAAGCAAAGTTAGTAAAATGCTGGACTCACCGGGAGCTTTTTGCCAATAATGTTGCATAATGTGCTAACATGTAGGGTCGCTGATAAGGCAGTACAGCCAGCGCTCCTGTACTGGGCCCAAACCCCATCAGTTCAGAAGGCGGGCCCGGGTACCTGCTGAGCAGGATGTCTGGCTGTACTGTCTTATTGCAGACACCAATCCTCTTCTGCCTCCCCTTGAAGTGCTGCCAGCTTTTCCTCTTCTTTCTTCCTCCAGCTGCAGTGCAGGAGGAATGGTTCTAGCACATACGCTCCTTCCATCTGCTGTCCGGGCCCCCCTCAGTGCCCCCCACAGCGCTTCCGGCTTCCCTCCTCTCCTCTCTTGCCGGCAGCTGCTATAGTCACATAGGGGAATGTTTCAGAATGGAAAGCGGGGAAAGGGGCCAATAAATATGTAATTTACTGGCCCCTTCCATTCCTAAATGAACAGAGTGAGCGACTGGTACCAATCACTCCCGTGTCCATTCATCACTAAAGCATAGTAAACTGTATTTAATTTGCTTCAGTTTGTGAATGAGCAGGAAGCCTCTGAGCGCTTCCTATTCATTCATCTGTGCAGATGAGGCTACAGAGAAAGGGACTGATAAATCTATGTCTTCAGTCACTTTCGGCCGGGTGAAAGGGGCCTTGTTAGTTAGGCTGTATGGGGCCTTGTGATTTCTAACAGCACTCCTGCTAACATGTACAGCATATTAGCTCATTATGGCAGACTTACTGACCAAAGCGATCCCCTTCCAGTGCTGCAATGTCAGTACTCCTCTCCATTGCCAGCGCCTTCATCAGATCACTGGCTACCGCCAGGTTCGGAGTTTTGGATGGCCAGACATGAATAACCTAACTTATGTGCATGGGAGATGCTTCGCCAAGAATTATGCCAAGACTGTACACTGAGCTGTGTGGCTCAGAGTACACTTACAGAGAAAAGTGATGGCAGGTGGAGAGAAACATCCATAACACAGTTCTGTCTACTGTCAGCACTTTTTTTTACCAAAGCAATTTTAGTACCACTTTAAAATACATAAGTCTCCTGGATCTTCGCCCACCAGTTCACAGGCAACATTACTCTATTGGAAAATATTATTAGATGCTAAATGAGTACAGTTGTGGCTGCTTGAGCTTGAGTTATTGACCTCTGTAAATGTGTTTTTACAAAGCAGCCAAAGTTAGCCCAGTAAATGTGAAAAGGAGCCTAGAGTTTGCTGCTTGCTGGACATTTAGTTGTTACATTTTCATATATAATAAGTTATAAGCAGAGTTGCCTAGAAAGCAATTATCATACAGAATCCAATCTGCAATCTTCCTACATTCTTTTGATATGTCTCAACAAATGTCCAGTTTGTGATTATAAGTGATTTGTTGGATTTACATTATTATTGCTCATTGCACAGCCGCATTAAATAAACCCTACAATTTGTTAAATACCCAATCATCTCCTGCAATAATCTCTATCAGTCTGAACTCCAGTTTAAAGTGATAGTTCACCTTGTACCCTCAAGCCCTGTACGCACGGGACGAGTGTCGGGGGATACAAAAAAAAAACATCCGGCATTTGGCCCATGTGTATGCCACACTGTCCGACAGAAGCCAGTCGTTTGGCTGGCTTCTTTTGGACGAGTATGCTGGCTGGAAAACCAGCAGCTGTCCGACAACCAATCAGTGCTCTCCACCAATGGCAGAGAGCACTGATTGGAGTGTTCAGGCGGTGGGCCGTCCCCCTCTTAGAACACAACAGTCCAGCAGGTTAGATCGCTATACTAACTTGCTGGGTTGAATGAAAAAATACTAATTTTGTGTACCAGGCTTTACAGAAAACCTCTTCCATCCTCAGACCCCTCTGTACTTACCGTACTTGGATGATTCGTTGTGAATGCCCAAGCAGCTGATACAGCGGTCAATGGTATTAAATTTAATGCTAATCTTCCGCTTCTCTATGCATCGCTGTCGGGGCAGATTAGAACAATTCACTGTGCAGGTACTGACGAATCAGAATCGCTGCACAGAGAAGAGGGAGAAGAGCGGGAATTTTAAATCCCTGGACTGCTAGACTGGCTACAAAAGCACTGACAGCTCAGCATCTCCAGAGATAAGTACAGCGAAGACGGGTGGGGTGGGGAGAGTGTACCGTGTTCCCTTTTTCTTTTTTTTCTGTAAGGGTGAACCAACCCTTTAAACCAAAAGTGGGTTCGAAAATAAGAACAACTTGCTTTGTCACCTTTTAAAAAATAAATGTTATCTCAGGTATATCCAACATGCCAGCCAAAACTTTTTTTCTGTTACATAGTTACATAGTAGGTGAGGTGGAAAAAAGACACAAGTCCAACCTATGTGTGTGATTATATGTCAGTATTAAATTGTATATCCCTGTATGTTGCGGTCGTTCAGGTGCTTATCTAATAGTTTCTTGAAACTATCAATGCCCCCCGCTAAGACCACCGCCTGTGAAAGGGAATTCCACATCTTTGCCGCTCTTACAATAAAGAACCCTCTATTTAGTTTAAGGTTAAACCTCTTTTCTGTTAAACTCCCTTCAGAGGAAAAGTTTTTATCCCTATTGTGGGGTCACCAGTACGGTATTTATAAATGTTTGTTGCAATACTTTGTATTTAATTTCAGTAAACAAGGAGACCCTCGTCAAAGATACCCGGACTATCACATCACATGAAACAATGTAAAGTGGCTTTTTGCCAGCAATAATCTTTTATAGGTTCTTGTTGAGGAGATGCGTATAACCTCACTTCCCGGGGTGTGACAGGTACAATACAGGATGTAATATCTCTTCTATGGTCAAAGAAACAGCAGTAGAGAAGGGGTGATAGCATTGGTCAGGTTTTGTGTGTTGCTTTCCTATCCCATTGACACCTGTACACTTCATTTTTTTTATCCTGGTGTAATCGGAACAGGTAGTGAGGGTATATTTTTCCTGTGACAATACAGATAGCATTTAAGCTTTATCAGAAGTTCTGACTCTTACCTACTCTACGTACACCAGAGATATTGTGTTTTCCAGTTATGGGTGTTTTTAATGATCAGTTACTATTTACATAAACCAGCATGTGGGGAGCTGCAGCATGGTGTGGCGGCAGTGAACACACAGAGTCCAGTTGCAATAAAACTTGAAACTTGTATTGAGCAGAATGCCAGCGTGCAAACACCCTGGCAGGAGAGCGCCACTTACGGGAATAACTCACAGTTAAACGTAGTTGAAGATGTGGCTAAGGAGAGGTGCAGACAGCATCTATTTTAGAGGTTGAAGTGCGACCTGGCCGGTCCAGTCCCAAGTGGGGAGGCTCCTTTTCTTGGTTAGCAAGCCCTAGCCCCTTTTCTGCAACTTTTGCCTACCACTAGTTACTTACCCTAACAAAGGGGGTCTTTCTCCCTGCACTAGCCACTCAAAAAGATGTACACCAAAACCCAGGGGCATGGACTTACTGGACTTAATTATATGTTCCATGCTTGACCCAAGATGGCCATCAAGGGTCGCATGACTACAGCATAGCCAACCAAGATGCTGCTCCATTGACCCAAGAAACCATAGAGAAACTATATGTCCCCTTGACTCCCTCTCCAGGTTGTGGTACCACTCAGGTCGAGCGCCACCTACAGTGGAGAAAACAGACTGCACCTGCCTACAAGCACCAGTCAACCAAATGATTTGTGTACTGATTTTTACTTCGTTAACCAGAACAAGTGCATTAAGGCCCTCATAGACAGCTCAAATTTTATTTGATTCCTGCTGAATCTAGCAAAATTCAAACCGCAGGTGGGCCTGCAAGCACCACCTGTTTTGACAAAAGTTGATTTTTAAGCAGGGTGAAAAATGACTGGCCGAAACGTGAATGCATCCTATCAGATGCAGTCTTTGCTCAGCAGTTGCCTGAATACAATAGTGGGCAGTGGAGATAGTTTTTTTTATCTTTCTCTTACGGGCTGAATGGATGAAACTTGATCCATCTTTGGGGGCCTTTAGAGTATTCACACAGATTTATGGGCTTGTTCACACCATGTCTATGGAGCTGTGTTGATTTGCATAGATCACCAAAGGCTCAATGTAAGCGCACATAGAAAACAATTATTTTTTTATGTGCTCTGTTCATACCGTACGTATGCTGTGGCGCGCACTGTATAAAAATGCATGTGGTGCATAGCTTTGAATAAAATGTCATTTTGTTTAAAAGAAAAAAAAACAGTGTGGTGCATCATAAGAATGCATTGCACCTTCCCCCACCAACATGCATGTGTATTAGTATGCAGGCTGGTGTAATTGAGCTTTAGAGGCCCAGGTTTGGCATTGAAAAGTTGGGGCCATTCCATTCTCCTGCCTTTTCCTCTATACAAACATGATTTGCAGTTTTCACTTCCTTGAGATCTTGAGACAATCAAATAAAACAATGTGCGGGGAACCCACAAGTCAGCACTATGAGACCTTACAGTAAATGAAATATAAACAACATTCAAGAAAGCCTGTAATTGCTTTTCTACTAGAAGTAAAGTACCACTCTTCCTAAAATAAATAGCACCAGCAGCTGTTGATAGAAGAGAGATTTGGCCCATTAAGGGTATTAGCCGCTCTGATGGCACTACTGATACTGCATTGTAAGAGCCTTGATCTTTCAAGATCTGGATGAGAGCTGTGTCACGGCACATCACTGTCACTGAGGTCTCTCCGGATCACTGCAAAAGGAAGTTTTATGTGCGGGATTAGACCCAATTAGGATTACAGCGCAGATTATCCAAACAAACACAAACTGTTTATGTTATAAAAGACAATTGTTTAATCAGTAAAGAAAAAGATATTTTCTTTGAATTAAAGGGACGTTTTAGCTAAACTGCAGGCCACGTACCGGACAACTGCTTCTCGTTTCCAGGGATAATGAGCTAAATTGAGTTTGGTCAAGTCAATCAGAGAGTGTCAGAAGTTATCTTCATTTTAATGGGGTCTCAGGTATATTATCCAAATATTGAGACAAATCCAAAACTGGTATAGAAGCACTTACGTGTCTTGCAGAGGAGATAGATCAAAACAGCAGCATTTTATTGTCGATGTTTCGATGAAGTTCAGTTCATCTTTCTCCAAATATTGTGCATGGTTAATAATGGCACCATGGCTTTGTGATTTTGGTCTGCCCTTGCTGTTGGGTCTGTTATAATCACTGTTGTTAGTGGTCATTTAATTTTAAAAGTGCTTGTAGGTAAGTTTTTTTTTTTTTTTCTTTTAATAGCATTGGCACCTGCCTTTACATGCACATGAACTTTAATGGCATCCCAGTCTTAGTCCGTAGGGTTCAATATTGAGTTGGCCCACCCTTTGCAGCTATAACAGCTTCAACTCTTCTGGGAAGGCTGTCCACATGTTTTAGGAGTGTGTCTATGGGAATGTTTGATGTTTGACCATTCTTCCAGAAGTGCATTTGTGAGGTCAGGCACTGATGTTGGATGAGAAGGCCTGCCTTGCGGTCTCCACTCTAATTCATCCCAAAGGTGTTCTAACGGGTTGAGGTTAGGACTCTGTGCAGGCCAGTCAAGTTCCTCCACCCCAAACTCGCTCATCCATGTCTTTATGGACCTTGCTTTGTGCACTGGTGTGCAGTCATGTTGGAACAGGAAGGGGCCATCCTCGAACTTGGGAGCATGAAATTGTCCAAAATGTCTTGAAATGCTGACACCTTAAGACAGGGGTCAGCAACCTTTTTCCACTTAAGGGCCGGATTCAATGTATGTGGAGGGCCAGCTTTCACCTGCTAATAAATGAAGATAATAATAACATCGTAATAATAACAGTACAGGTTTATCTCACTTTAAGGTGCTTTACTAATACAAAGCCAGTTAACCCTGAGGGAGCATGTGGCTGGGGATTCAGATTTGACTGCCCCCTCCTCCATCCTGGCACCCAAGGCTGGCTGACGCCAGCCCTACCAGTCAGCATGGTCCGGAGAAGGGGTTCCTGTCCCTAGGGAAAATGGGGTCCCCATCCCTAAGGGAGATGGGGGCCCCATCCCCAGGGGTGATGGGGTCCCTGTCCCCAGGGGAGAAGGGACCCCTAACAGGGCCCCCCCTATTACAGTGTTCTCTGCCCCCCTTCACATCACTCCCAAAGTGTCCTCTGCCCCCTCCCCCCCATAGCAAGTTTCCTGTGCCCCCCAAAGCAGTATCCTCTGTATCCCCCATTGTAGTGTCTTCTGCCCCCTGCATCCCACCGTAGTGTTCTCTGCCCCCTGCATCCCACCGTAGTGTCCTCTGCTCCCTGCATCCCCCATTGTAGTGTTCTCTGCCCCCTGCATCCCCCACTGTAGTGTAATCTGCCCCCTGCATCCCCCACTGTAGTGTCCTCTGCCCACTGCATCCCCCATTGTAGTGTGTCCTCTGCCCCCTGCATCCCTCATTGTAGTGTCCCCTGCCCCCTGCACACACAAACACTGTATAGGATGGTATAACTCTCCTACCTCTCTCAACACAGGTGCACAGCAAAGCAGAGCAGAGATCAGCATCACAGGTCTGGATGGGGGCGGGAACTGCCGAAGTAAACTTTTCACATTAACAGGCTGGTGATTGGTTGCTAGATCGCTCAGCAATCAATCACATGCTGTAATGTAAAAAGTTAACTCCAGCGGTTCCCGCCCCATCCAGCCTGTTATATTGGCTGCTTGCCGCTGTCCAATGAAGAGGACAGCAGCGAACATGTATGTGGGCCGGGTGCCTGTGAATTAATCATGGGCACTGACAGGCCGGACAATTTGCGGTGGTGGGTCGGATGCGGCCCACGGGTTGCCGACCCCTGTCTTAAGAGTTCCCCTCACTGAAACTAAGGGACCAAGCCCAACCCCTGAAAAACAACCCCACACCATAATTCCCCCTCCACCAAATGATTTGGACCAGTGCACAAAGCAAGGACCAAAAAGACGCGGATGAGCGAGTTTGGGGTGGAGGAACTGGACTGTTCTGACCTCAACACAGTAGAACACCTTTGGAATGATTTAGAGCGGAGACTGCGAGCCAGGCCTTCTCGTACACATCAGTGCCTGACCTCACAAATGCGCTTCTGGAAGAATGGTCAAACATTCCCATAGACACACTCCTAAACCTTGTGGACAGCCTTCCCAGAAGAGTTGAAGCTGTTATAGGTGCAAAGGCTGGGCCAACTCAACATTGAACCCTACGGACTAAGACTGGGATGCCATTAAAGTTCATGTGCGTGCATAGGCTGTACTTTTGGTAATATAGTGTATATGTATCTTTATATGTGTTTTGATACCCATACTTAGTTACTGAGAAAGTATAAAAAGCATTTGTGTGCAATACAGAAAGTTTAGAAACACATCAGATTCCAGTTCACTGTAGTCTAATTAGTTTAAGGATGATTTGTGATTGGTTGTTATAGGATACCATATTTTGCAGATCATAAGTCATGTTTGCGTTTTATTACTGAGTATACCAAATCCTCTAGAAAAATATGCATGAATAGAAATGATTGCCTGTATAACCTTTGGTAAATATTTTTTAAAGTTATATTTACTATTTGGGAACATAAAAAGGAGAATGCAAAATAGCATATTTCTAACTACACAAGTGACATTGTGAGTTGTGCTTTTATCCATGCAGTCATTCCTATAGACAGTGGCGAAGCTAGACATTCTATAACCCAGGAGAAAAACTCAGTTCAGCCCCCCAACCCCCTTCCCAGTAATAAAACAAGGTAATTCAGTGCTTAGGGTAAAGATCCCAAACTGTGAACCCCCACCCCCAACACCAGTTGGGTCGGGGGGTGTTGATTGGGAGAGTAGGGTGTGGGATGCAGCGCACCACACTGAAGCATGTAGCACTCTATCCAGCAGTAAAATATGGGGTAACAGTGACGCAGAGAGTAATGGGGCCTGTGTACAGAAAAAAAGCCCTGTGCGCACGGGGTGATTAGGGCAGGGGTAGGCAACCTTTGAGTGGTGGAGATCTACCTGAACAGCATGAAAGAGATGGTGTGAGTAGGGCAGTAAACGGTGTCAGATTTTTTTTCTCTTACAACTTTATTATTTTTTACAATATTATTTTTTACTATTTTTTAGGCGCCCTGTTGGGGTGCTTTAGTGAAGTATCAGGGGTCTAAACAGAGGACAGAGAATCCCCAGTCCCTTTCTCTGCACCCTCAGCTGCACTGGACTGTCATCACTCATGCACAAAAGGAAAGGGCCAGTAATGACATACTTACTGCCCCCTTCCCCCACTCTCCTGGAAAAAAACCCACAGCAGCCTGCAGAAGAGGAGGGAAGCCAGCAGCCCTGCGGGGGCGGGGGGGCAAGGGAGCACACAGGGGCCAGGCAGTGGAAGGAAGAGGGAACCCAGACAGAAGGAAGGGGGTAGCAGCTGAATCCTGGCAGGAGGAAGGGGAGTAGAAGGAGGCTTTTAGATGCTGCAGGAGGAAAATACACCCCATCGGTTGCACTAAATGCCGCCCCTCCTCTCCAGGTTCCGAGGTGTTGGGCATTCTCTGTGCATGAGCCTGGGGGGGATGCAGCTGAGCTGAATAAATGAAGATGACTCACTCCCAGCTCTCCACTCCTGGATCTCACCGCCATGGTCCACACTCTTCTTTCTCCATGGCCGGGATCACAGTGCCCCCATGGCAGGCTGTGCTGCAGAAGTGGGTGCGCTGTCCCAGCTCTCTCTACCTTCTGACCTTCTCCTGGATACTGACACCCTCTGGCGGTGCCCCTCTCAATGCAGCACCTGGGGCACATACCCCCCAAGTTTGAGCCCTGCCTTTAGGAGCCGGATTTGCACATCCACACTACAGACAGCATCAGTAGCAAGAATTAAGTTGATTACACTAAATTGATACAATAGTTACATTTTTCTTAAATTCTTAAAATTAAATTCTTCTCAAAAGAATTGTCAAAGGATCTGCGGGAAAAGGTAGTTAAACTGTATAAAACAGGAAAAGGATTTAAAAAGATATCCAAGGAATTGAGAATTCCAATCAGCAGTGTTCAAACTCTAATCAAGAAGTGGAAAATGAGGGGTTTTGTTGAAACCAAACCACGGTCAGGTAGACCAACTAAGATTTCAGCCACAACTGCCAGGAAAATTGTTCGGGATGCAAAGAAAAACCCACAAATATCTTCAGGTGAAATACAGGACTCTCTGAAAACATGTTGTGTGGCTGTTTCAAAATGCACAATAAGGAGGCACTTGAAGAAAGATGGGCTGCATGGTCGAGGCGCCAGAAGAAAGCCATTAATACGCACATGCCACAAAGTATCCCACTTACAATACGCCAAACAGCACAGAGACAAGCCTCAAACCTTCTGGCACGAAGTCATTTGGAGTGATGTGAGCAAAATTTAGCTTTTTGGCCACAACCATGAACACTATGATTGGAGAGGAGTCAACAAGGCCTATGATAAAAGGTACACCATTCCTACTGTGAAACACAAAGGTGGATGTGTTGGGGATGTGTGAGCTACAAAGGCACAGGAAATTTGGTCAAAACTGATGGCAAGATGAATGCAGTATGTTATCAAAAAATAATGGAGGAACATTTGCATTTATCAGCCAGGAAGCTGCGCATGGGACGCACTTGGACATTCCAACATGACAATGATCCAAAACACAAGGCCAAGTCGACCTGACATTGGCTACAGCAGAATAAAGTGAAGGTTCTGGAGTGGCCATCTCAGTCTCCTGACCTCAATATCATTGAGCCACTCTGGGGAGATCTCAAACGTGCAGTTCATGCAAGACAACCCAAGAATTTACAGGAACTGGAGGCTTTTTGCCAAGAGGAATGGGCAGCTTTACCATCTGAGAAGATAAAGCGCTTCATCCACAAATACCACAAAAGACTGCAAGCTGTCATTGATGTTAAAGGGGGCAATACACAGTATTAAGAACTGGGGTATGTAAACTTTTGATCAGGGTCATTCGGGTAGTTTCTGTTACCATTATGGTTTAAAAAGAGTAAACACAGTTGATTGATAATAAATGGCTTCAGCCAAACACTAACCATGAGTGAAAGAAAAGTTTTTGTGTTATCATTCATCTTCTCTGAAAAATGGCCAAGAGTTCATAAATTCTGCCAGGGTATGTAAACTTATGAGCACAACTGTGTATACCCACAGTACTGTGCAAAAGATTTAGGCAGGTGTGAAGAAATGGAGTAAAGTAAGAATGCTTTCAAAAATATATATTTGAATTGTTTATTTTTAGAAATTTACAAAATGCAAAAGGAAAGAAAAGAAGAAAAATCTAAATCAAATCAATATTTGGTGGGACTAGCCTTTGGCTTCAAACCAGCATCATTTGCTACACTTGCACATGTTGCATACTTGTACAAAGTCAAGGATTTTGAAAGATTAGAGTCAGGTTTATGATTAACCAATTATACCAGGCGGGTGTTAATGATCATCAACTTCATATATAGTTTGAAAAACAGTTATTAACTGAAACAGAAACAGTTATGTAGGAGGCTTAAAACTGTGTGAGGAACAGCCAAACTATGCTACTAAGGTAAAGTTGTGGAAGACAGTTTCAGGTCACAGGTCATACACCATGGCAAGACTGAGCACAGCAATGAGACACAAGGTAGATATACTGTATCAGCAAGGCCTTGTCCAGGCAAAGATTTCAAAGCAGACTGGGGTTTCAAGATGTGTTGTTCAAGCTCTTTTGAATAAGCATAAAGAAACAGGCAACATTGAGGTTCGTAGACACAGTGGTCAGAACCTAATGCAGTAGAAGAAAGACGCATCATGCTTCCCTTCCACATGTGTTCACCAGTGCCATCAGCAAAGAACTGGCGGAAACCAGTGGGACCCAGGTGCATTCATCCACTGTCCAGGGAAGTCTGGTCAGAAGTGGTCTTCGTGAAATAATTGTGGCCAAAAAGCCATACCATCAACATGGAAACAAGGCTAAACGACTCAACTATACACGAAATGCACAAAAACATAGGAACCGGGGTTCAGAAAAATGGCAGCGGGTCCTCTGGACTGATGAGTCAAAATCTGAAATATTTGGCTGTAGCAGGAGGCAGTTTGTTGTCTGAAGGGCTGGAGAGTGGTACAATAATGATTGTCTGCAGGCAACAGTGAAGCACGGTGTAGGTTCCTTGCAAGTTTGGGGCTGCATTTCTGCAAATGGAGTTGGAGTTTTGCTCAGGAACAATGGTGTCCTCAAGGCTGAGATACTTATCAATTATGCCATATCATCAGGGAGGCATGTGATTGGCCCCAAAGTTATTCTGCAGCAGGTCAATGACCCCAAACATACCACCAATGTCATTAAGAACTATCTTCAGCTTAAAGAAGAACAAGGAGTCCTGGAAGTGATGGTTTGGCCCCACAGAGCCCTCATCTCAATATCAATATGTCTGGAATTACATGAAGCGACAGAAGGATTTGAGACACCCTACATCCACAGAAAATCTGTCTTTAGTTCTCCAAGATGTTTGGAACAACCGACCTGCCAAACTCCTGTGTTCAAGTGTACCTAGAAGAATTGAAGAATTGATGCTGCTTTGAAAGCAAATGGTGGTCACACCAAATATTGATTTGAATTGGATTTCTCGTCTGTTCATTTACTTTGTTCATTGATAAAAAATAAACTATTAACACTTCTAGTTCTGAAAGCATTCTTACTTTAGAGCAGGGGTCTCCAAGCCTTCTAAAGAAAGGGCCAGTTTCTTGTCCTTCAGACTTTAGAGGGTCAGGACTGTGCTCAGTGGGAGTAAACAATGCCTGATCTTTGGTATTGGGGGAGAATTAGTTGGTGTCAGTGGGAGAATAGTGTCCCATTTTTCTTGTCAATGGAAGGAATTATTCCCCATCGTTGGTGTCAGTGGAAGGAATAGTGCCCCATTGTTGGTGTGTGTCAGTGGCAAGACTAATGCCTCAAGGGCCAGATAAAGGCAAGCAAAGGGCCACAGTTTGGAGACCACTGCTTTAGAACATTTTATCGCACCTGCCTAAAACAATGTAAAATATATATATATATATATATATATATGAAGAACAAAAATGGGGCAGACTGGATGAGCGCCACGTCTTTTTTCTGCCCTCATTCTTCTATATTTCTTTATGCCTCTGGGTCAGTTTCAGGTCTATTGATTGTCATCAATGCAGCGCAGTGCATGAAAACATTGAGAAAATATAACCATACATGGTTATAGTGTTACAATGCAATTTGTAATATATATCTCTATACTACTCAGCTGTAACTGTGCTAAAAACTGTAGAATGATTTGCATTGCTCTGCCCACTATCCTAAAATAAGGAATAAAACCTATATTTTTGGGATTTGTGATAGAACTCAGACTTTTATGCCACGTACACACGGTCAAACTGTTTGACAACAAAGGTCCGACGGTCTTTCCGACGGACTTTCAACGGAGTTATGACAGACTTTTGACGGACTTTCTAATGACCGGAGTTGCCTACACACGATCACACCAAAGTCCAAGGGATTCGTACGTGATGTCGTACGACCGGACTAAAATAAGGAAGTTAATAGCCAGTAGCCAATAGCTGCCCTAGCGTCAGTTTTTGTCTGTCGGACTAGCATACAGACTTGCAGATTTTTCAACCGGGCTCGAGTCCGTCGGAAAGATTTGAAGCATGTTCCAAATCTAAAGTCCGTCAGATTTTCAACCACAAAAGTCCGCTGCAGGTCCGATGAAGCCCACACACGGTCGAATTGTCAGCTCGTGTGTACGCGGCTTTAGACACATTGGGTTGATTTACTAAAATTGGAGAGTGCAAAATCTAGTTCAGCTGTGCATGGTAGCCATATTAGAAGCATCAGCTTCTAAATTCAGCTTGTTCAATTAAGCTTTGGCAAAAAAAAAAAACCTGGAAGCTGATTGGTTTCTATGCAGGACTGAACCAGATTTTGCACTCTACAATTTTAGTAAACCAACCCTATTATGTTTTAAGAAGGCTCTATGCACTTCTCATTTGTTTGGTGGGGGACTTTTTGGGACCTTTTAGCCCACCTTAGCATTACCTGTCTGGTTATATTTTACCAAGTATAAAACAAGTGATAAAGAGTAACAGTCCCACCTTTTCTGCAGAGATCTTCCTAAATGCTACGATTAAGAGGAAAAGTAAACAGTGATTATACCATGTACAAGCATCAAAAAAGGGAAAAATAGATTGATTGCATTGGTTTTGAGTGTGTTACATTGTTCATTAGAATTAGCAAATCTTAGCTTTTTGCAGATATAGATATCTGCACGTGGATGACCAGCCTTCCACTTTTCCTAATCATACACATCTTCATCCAAACTGTTCATACAAGACTGTCGGGATCAAAGCATCTGATCTATAAAGGAAAAGACTTAAATCAAATTAACGTGATTATGGCAGAGTCAGAACGTTGCTCCAGTTCTCTTGCTCTTTTGATCTGAATTTAAGATTTGGTTATGACTGAGCGTTTCATCAAAAAAGTCATATTGATTTTTTTCAGCAGTAAGCAGAGCTTCTAGCAAGAACTCTCTGTGCACAGCAGGGGGGACTAGAGGCGTTGTGCATGCAATCTCATTTACTCCTGCTGTGTGCAGACACAACCAAAGATTTAGAAGATGTGTGTCTTTTTAAGCTTAGTTTCCTGCCATAACGATCGATTGGACCACAACCAATTGATACAAAGGCTTCGGGGATCCAACCATTTGCAGCTGCACTCTTTGTTAGAAAGGCTTTTATTTTTCCATCCTTCTCAATTATAATCTAATAGAAAAGTGGACAAGGACAAGTTACTGCATGAGTTAGGTTGAAAGAAAGGCTTTTATTAAGTATAAAGAAATAGATACCTTTCATGTCAAGCACATTTTAAAGGTCAGTCCACCGAAAACTGATATAAAACATGGCTAAAAGTATGACAGCACCCATAGAAGTCCTGGGGCTACCAGTGAAAGGTACTGTTAATGTCGCAGCCTACAAAAACAATTTAGCCAATTATATGCTTCCAGAATTATGGCAACAGGAAAGGAAAGGCCCTTTGTCGCATCACGACTGTACTCCTGTGCACAAAGCCAGGGTGGAGAAACACAAGTGGCCTGGAAATAGCTCTAACCTTAACCCTGTTTCAGAGGCAAAAAAAGGGTGAACAACTCCATATTGAAGTTTATCTAAACCCGAGAACAAAGATATAATATATTGCAGGTAGCCAGCCCTTAGATGTGATGGCTGCATTAGTTATCTTTATGTAGGCTTTTTCCTTCAGTTTCACATGGTGATCCTGCCAGTAACACACTTTCTTAGCTAGGTTGACAGCTATCACTCATTATAGTAAATCTATAGAGGAGCTATTGATGCACAATGAGTAGTGCTTGCATCAATGAATGTGCTAGCCTGAATTTACACAAGCTCAAACTAGCACTATATACAATATACCCCTCAACTGTCCTTAATTCTGTGGGACTGTCCAGGAATTTAAACACAATCCTAGTGTCCCACGCATTCAAATTGTGTCAAGCACTCCACTCTGCCCTGTGCAGAAACTGTCGGTGGAGTGATCCCCTTCCAACAGACTGCATACTCCCAGCAGAGAGAAGGAGGAAAAATGAGAGAGTAGTGGCATGAGACACAGACAGACTACAACAAGGTAAATGTCCACTGGGCACCAATGTACCCCGTCAGTTTGTACTGACCTCCACTGTACCCCTACGACCCCCATTGACCACCATGGTACTCTTCCGCACCAAACTGCCTACCACAGTACTCTTCTGCCTCCAATGACCACAAGTGTACCCTTCTAGCCCAGCTTGACCATCATGGTACCCCTAAGGCCCCTCATAACCTCCAATAATCCCCTCTACCTCCCAGGTTGCAGCACTTATAGACACATCTCCTATCCCCTTCAGCTCCCATCACCACAACAGGTCCTACTCTAACTCACCACACCCCCCACCAACTGCAAACCTGTTTTTCCCTTTCCCTCAACCCTAAAACTCCATTAACCATACATTTACTTTCCTGGGGCAATAACACCAATCCCAAGGGTAATTTGTTGCACTGACAACAATCCTGTTTTTTTCTGCACTGCCAGCATTTTGGTGTGTTTTGCCTGAATTGACACCAAACCTGGGGATGTTTTTGCCGCACTCACTGACACTCACTGACACCAACCTGGGGGTGTCAGAGGGGCTGCAAGTCTTGAGAAGGTCGAGGCAAAGAACAGAGGACTCATCCTATCCAGCGGCTCCTACAGGGGGAAGCGCTAAACATTTAAATTCTACTTTTTTTTCTACTTTTTTTTTAACATAAAAGTTATTTTATGTTAAAATGTATATCTTTAAAAATATAAAGGACTGAAATTAAAAGTCACTATAATAAATAATACAACCTTCATGCTGTACTGATATTCTTTAGACACACTTGTCACACACAAACAAAGGGTGTCTTATTTGCAGAATTGTAAGATTGCTTCCATTATTAAATAGCATAGATAGGTCACTGCTAAAATCTGTTCCTTTTTTCACCCACATCCACATGATGTATTTATAAGGTTTGCAATGTTCTGTGTGTGATCTCTGTGCTTGTATGATTTGATTAACATTGAACTGGACATTAAAAATACAATAGGTGATAAATAGTTTATGAGGCTCCACTCCATATCAGTGCTTTGCAGTTCTATCTGTTGAAGGCAGGTGGCCACATATTCTCCGAAGGCACAGTTCTGTATTTTTACAGCTTTACAACATTTTGCCTGCCCCTATATCTCCTGTGTTAAAGAACTACCAATTTAAGTGCCACCTGTTTTAAAGAAATAGCCTTACAATTAATATTATTAATATAGACATGTAGATGTCGTGTGCTGATTTTCATTTCTACTGCCTCAATTTATTTTCTGCGTGACATTTATAGTGGCTCTGTCCCTGGAGTGGTAGTATTTTGGTGCTGAGCTATGTTTGCTGCTTATTGAGTAGAGTTGTCCTGAATCTCAGATGATGTTACATTGTTTCTAAAGTCTAAACATGTTTTACCTTAATGCATTCCCATGTCTTAAGGTACAAAACGCTCCACTACCTGCTCCCCCTTCCTGCCCCTAAACACTTACCTGGCTCTTCTCACCAATCCAGGCTGTGCTTTCTGCAGCACTGTTCTTTCTCTTTCTGGTCTCAAAGGAAATATAGGCAGCAGCGGGAGCCATAGACTGCTGATGCTGTCAGTCATATCCTTTGAGAAGGGAGCAGGGGGTATGGCTGAGCCACACTGCGTGTCTATAGATGAACACAGCCCAGCTCGGGAGTGTGCGTGCATGGGTGCCTCCTTAGCAGTGAGTGTGCATTACAGAAAAGTTACACTCCAGGCAAAGTTTGTAATAATAGGAAACTTAAGCTTTTTTGTCCATGCAATCAAAGTAACTGGCTCATTTTAAAGTGGTTGTTAACCCTTCGATATATCCACTGAAATGACTAGTCTCATGTGATACACAGAGATAAAACAAATCCTCCTATGTACGTTGTACCTCTTTATCTGCAGATCTCTTCTCTACAGCCTTCTAAATCACACTGATCAAGGGCTACTTCTTAGCTCAAGCAGGCAGGGATTTGATATCACACAGCACAGCATAGAACACAGAGCTGAGGGTAATCTGAGACCTGAGTGGAGGGAATGAATATCCTCTCTCCACAGTGAAACATGCACAGCTAAGGCTGTCACTCACCTGCTCTGTGCTGGGGAGGGGGGGAGCCATCCCCCGAGATTCTGTGGTGTCAGGATAGTAGTGAATCAAGCAGATAGAAGAATGACAGAGCAGACAGAAATCATATTAGGTGCTTTGGATTGAGGATAGTACACACTACAGAAGGAAATGCTGTTTACAACCATCTTAATGCCCCTCCCCATTTCTGCTCCTCTGGTAAGATGCCAAGAGCAAGGAAAGGAAGCCCTGTGTAAGCTCTAGTTGGATCTACAACTTACACAGGGCTGACTGACTATGTCACCATGGCAATTATGAGACCAATCACCATCACTGTTACATGAGAAATGGGAGGGGAGGGGGGGTGACATGCTCCTCCATTCCCAGAAGTACTATTTTTTCTTTTCCTTCCAGTGTTAAACTATAGTAGTAGGGGAGCATGTGCTCTAGTGCAGAGAGGCATTGAACCTTGTTACATTACCTTATATGGCCAAAGCACAGATCTTCTTTATGCCTTGAAATGCATACAGAGAGCATAGCCTACCTGCTCAAAGATTCTGTTTTTCATCCAGACAAAGCTGTGGTATGCAAGGTTAATGTATTGATTTTTTGTCAGCAACCCTTCTGGGAATTGTTTTTGCTTATCTTAATTATGAAAGTATCATTACTAAAAGTTTCGTAAAGCACTTAGTCAGATTACAAACTGCTTTGAAAATTTTAAAAACATGGGTTATGGGCCTCCAAGGGAATTAAAATGATTGAACACCTAGGTGTAAATGGTACCCTTGCCTCCTATGATGCTCTTAAGCAAAAGTTTGCGTTACTCAACCACTACTTATTTTGCTTCCTACAAGTTAGACATGCTTTCTCCACTTAATGTGGTTCACAACCGGTAATCCTCCTCTAGTCTAATTTTGAATTTCTGCTAAGGGATGATCAACTGGACAAACCCTTATCAAACATTTACAAGGCGCTAATGCCCTCAGTTCATTTTGGCCTATAGAGGCGTTACTCTAGCTGGCAGGAAGATTCCCCTGGCTTGGATGTGGAGGATTGGGAAGACATGTGGAAGTATCACTTTCTTCAACTGGTGGCAGTAAGGGATCGTTTGATTCAGTTTAAGTTTATTCATAGAATTTATTTAACTCCACAGAAATTGAATCCAATTTACACAGGTGCTTACCCCTGCTGTTGGAAATGCTGTGGCAGTGAGACTAACTTCTGCCATATGGTATGGTCATGCCCAAAACTGCAATCCTTCTGGAACTTGATAACTCAATTTATATCCTCCCTGGTGATGACTCAGATTTCTTTGACTGTTTCAGCCTGTCTTTTGGGCTTGGTGAGCACCTTGGCACATCGCTGAACAACAAGGACTCTCATTTGGTTGTTGTTTTATGCCCGGAAGGCGATTTTAAAATGGAAACTGCCAGAAATACCCTCCTTAAATTTCTGGAAGGCATTAGTCATACAGCCATCCCTCAATACAAATCCACATACTTTTCCTGTGGATGTTCAACCAAATTTGAAAAAATATGGGCACTCTGGCTAGATTCAACAGGACACTAATGCCTCACAATAAGTTGTTAATTAGTTTGGGTAGTTATGCTCTAACCTTGGTCTGCTACTCCAATTTGTGGGTCCCGATTATACTAAATCGATTATATAGGCACCTAGGTCTTGAACTTTTATATTCCCTCCAATAAACACAGTCTATGTCTATCCTCTTAGTGCACACATAGAAATCCATAAATGCATTGCATGTTATTCAAATTGCAAGATGAACGTGTGACTAATTTCTTAGGACCAAGGTTTGTATTTTACTAGTAGAGCCTTTTCAAGGTTAAAAAGTTGTTTTACTTTTTTGTGTTTTACTCAAGCTGGGGAATGCCCAGAGGCTCTGTACTATACTAGTTTTTCTACTTTTGAAAATCAATAAAAAGAATTTACAAAAAAAAAACAAAAAACTTTGACAACATTGCAGAGCCTAGATTTTAGGGAGGACAGGAGGTCCTTAGGGAGCTAGAATGTAAGTACCCAGGCAGAATGGGGGTTGTGTGTGGGCATCAGTTAAGCTGGCTATACACTAGTAGAAGTTTGAACGAAAATTTGCATGAAGATTCTTAAAATTTTTAAAATTAAGAAATTTAATACAAAAATTCTCAGAACATTCAAATGTCTTTCAAAAGTAGTTCAAGATTTTGTTTGATTTAAAATAATGATTTGGAATGAATGGACTTTACCAAACAAAAACCACATACTATGTTAAAAATTTGTAGATTCGAGAAACATTTTCCTTCCTGCTCTTTTGAATTTTCTCTTCACTGCAGTCAAAAATGAACATCGATTTGGCCCCTACTTATGATTAGAAAATGAATATATGTTCTTACAACGCAATTCTACTAGTGTACACCTTGCTGTAGTTAATAGAGATGCAGCCACTAGAATTTAGTTTAACTGCTTCTGGACCGCCCCACGTATATTTACTGCAGCGGGGTGGCCTCCCTGGGCGAAATCACGTACCTGTATGTGATTTACAGTGGGGCAAAAAAGTACCATATTTATCGGCATATAACACGCACTTTTTTCCCCTTAAAATCAGGGGAAAATCGTGGGTGCTTGTTATAGGCCGATCCCCGCCAATTTTGTTCTGATCGGAGCGATCGCAGCTATTGCCGCGATCGCCGCCGACATACACAGCCGTGTGTAAATTCAAATATGGCACCGAGACTGCAGGGACTCGTCAGAGCCGAGATACACATACCTGAGTATCTTCGGCTTTTCTCGGTGCCGCTCACAGTCACGCCCAGTCCCGCCATTCGACCTGTGTTATGTCCATCATAGGACGGGACTGGGCGTGACTGTGAGCGGCGCCGAGAAAAGCCGAAGATACTCGGGTATGTGTATCTCGGCTCCGACGAGTCCCTGCAGTCTCGGCGCCATATTTGAATTTACACACGGCTGTGTATGTCGGCGGCGATCGCCGCAATCACACAAGGCTGCACTGGGGCAAAGCTGCACTGGGGCAAAGCTGCACTGGGACAAAGCTGCACTGACATGGCTGCACTGGGGCAAAGCTGCACTGACAAGGCTGCACTGACAAGGCTGCAGATGGACACCGATAACACTGCATTGATGGGCATTTTAATGTAAGTTTTTCTTCCTCAAACTTCCCTCCTAAACTTGGGGTGCGTGTTATACGCCGATAAATGCGGTATTTAGTCAGCCACCAATTGTGCAAGTTCTCCCACTTAAAAAGATGAGAGAGGCCTATAATTGTCATCATGGGTATACCCCAACTATGAGAGACAAAATGTGGAAACAAATCCAGACAATCACATTGTCTGATTTTTGAAAGAAGTTATTTGCAATTATGGTGGAAAATAAGTATTAATATCAAAAGTTCATCTCAATACTTTGTTATATATCCTTTGTTGGCAATGAGAGAGGTCAAATGTTTTCTGTAAGCCTTCACAAGGTTGTCACACACTGTTGCTGGTATGTTGGCCCATTCCTCCATGCAGATCTCCTCTAGAGCAGTGATGTTTTGAGGCTGTCGCTGGGCAACATGGACATTCAACTCCCTCCAAAGGTTTTCTATGGGGTTGAGATCTGGAGACTGGCTAGGCCACTCCAGGACCTTGAAATGCTTCTTACGAAGCCACTCCTTTGTTGCCCGGGCAGTGTGTTTGGGATTATTGTCATGCTAAAAGACCCGGCCACGTTTCATCTTCAATGCCCTTGCTGATGGGAGGAGGTTTGCACTCAAAATCCCACGATACCCTTTGCAAAGAAACAGCCCCAAAGCATGATGTTGCCACCCCATGCTTCACAGTAGGTATGGTGTTCTTTGAGAAGACAGAGATCTTGTGATTCTGCTAAGCAGGAACACAAATATCTGTCTCCTTACAGTACAGCCCCCCCCCACACACACACACGTACACGCACAGTTAGAAAGCACTCTAGGGACACATTTACCCCTTTGCCCCTGATGTTAACCCCTTCCCTGCCAGTGTCATTAGTACAGTTACAGTGCATATTATTTAGAACTGATTGCTGTTGTTGTATCACTGGTCTCCAAAAAAGTGTTGTGTGATTTAGTGTCTGATTTGTCTGCCACAATGTCACAGTCCCGCTATTAGTTGCTGACCGCCGCCATTACTAGTAAGAAAAATAAATAAAAATTCCATAAAAATATCCTATAGTTTGTAGACGCTATAACTTTTGCGCAAACCCATCAATATACACTTATTGTGATTTTTTTACTAAAAATATGTAGCAAAAGACATATTAGCCTCAATTTATAAAGAAATTACATTTTTTACTTTTTTTTTTTTTGGATGTGTTTATAGCAAAGAGTAAAAAATATTGTGTTTTTTTTTTCAAAATTGTCGTTTTTTTTTTAATAGCGCAAAAAATAAAAACCGCAGAGGTGCTCGAATACCACCAAACTAAAGCTCTGTTTGTGGGGGAAAAAAGACATCAATTTAATATATGTACAGCATCGCACGACTGCGCAGTCAGTTAAAGTAACGCAGTGCCGTATCGCAAAAAATGGCCTGGTCATGAAGGAGGTAAAACCTTCCAGAGCTGAAGTGGATAAAGTTCAGGAACATCAGGAAAGCAAATGAACAAAACCATCACAGTATTTAGTAGGCTCAGTGATGAGGTATTGGCTGTAGATCTTATAGGCTTGCAGTAGGAGTAATTGGTGCCATTATAGAATTATTTGCAAATAGGTGGTAATCTAATCCCATAGGCCATTTTTGTTCTCAGTTTTAGTTTAAAACGTTTGCTAGTTATCCTAGTAGTTACTGCTAAGCCATTTCTAAGGTAAGTTGTTAATAGACATAAAAGGCAGATTTATATGCTTCCACAGTCCTCGCATTTCGCTTCTGTTGCTGTGATTGGCTGATCAATAAACACAAACAGGCATTGATTGCTTGAAAACTCAGAGCGCTACATTGGTACATTGGTAAAGTGGTTCTAAAGGCATGAGGTTTTCACCTCAATGCATTCTCTGCTTTAATGTAAAAAAAAAACTTCCCATGATCAGCTCCTCCCAGGCTCCCCCCTTAGATACTTATCTGGTTCCTTTTTCGATCCAGCGCTGTTCCTATCTGCAGAAATGCTGCTCTCATTTCCTCTTCACACAGGACACAGACAGCAGTAGGAGCCAATGGGGGTGATTTACTTAAGGCAAATAGACTGTGCAGTTTACAAAGTGCAGTTGCTCCAGAGCTTAGTAAATGAGGTAAAGCTTCACTTTGCAAAGAATACCCAATCACTTGCAAGGAAATTTTTTTTTAAAAAAACTGCATTTTTGCTTGCACAAGTTTGAATGATGGAAGTCAGCAGAGCTTCTGCTCATTTACTAAGCTCTAGGGCAATTGCTCTTGCAGAGTGCAATTGCAGATTGTAAAGTGCACAGTGTATTTTTCTTTAGTAAATCATTCTCCTTGGCTCCTGCTGCTGGCAATCAAATCCTGTGATGAGGGAGCAGGGGGCAGGGTTGAGTCTCAGTGTGTGTATCTATGAATACACACAGCCCGGCTTGGGACTGTGCCTGCATGACTGCCACCGTAGCAAGCAGCTTGCTATGGGAGCACTCAAAGAAGCCAGGAGAGAGTTTAGGGGACCCAAGTAGAGGAGGTCCTGGGGCCACTCTGTGCAAAACCATTGCACAGAGCAGGTAAGAATGGCATGTTTATTATTTTAAGAAAAAATAATTATACTTTAACAACTGCTTTAAATAAGAAGGATACACAGAGGGGTCCTAGATCTTGATATGAAAGCATTCATATTGTTGCAGAACATTATGCTTCTAGTTAAATAGTTGTTACAACAAAGCAAAACATTATGTACTAGCAACAGGAAAGTGTTGCTGTTGATATAGAGAATTTCTGTTATCTGTCGAAACATTCTTTTGCTAACAATAAAGAAAGAATAATAAATCAGTAAAAAAGACAGCCAAATTAAGAGAGAATTTGCCTCTAAGTCAATCACTGCTCATCATTTGCAAGTGTACAAGCCAGGTATTTGTGGCAATCATATTTTATTTGTTTAGTGAACGCAACTGTATCTAATTTCTTAGTGCCTGTTTATTGTGAAAACCCCAGCCTCTGGTTCAAGGCCAATGAAGGCTGTGCCCACCTGAAGTGCCCTATAATACAATTTTCTGACAGTAGAAATGTATGTGCTCCATAATTGGAGAATAGAGCTAAATTATGAAACAGCTTAGAGAACTCTAACATTAACACGATAGAGAACGCCAAAATCATAAGAGAACCCGGAGAACACTAAAATGATGAGGCAACTTGGAGAACACTAAAATCATGAGAGAACCTGCAAAACATCAAAGTTATGAGGGACTAATGCCCCGTACACACGGTCGGACTTTGTTCGGACATTCCCACAACAAAATCCTAGGATTTTTTCCAACGGATGTTGGCTCAAACTTGTCTTGCATACACTTGGTCACACAAAGTTGTCGCAAAATCAGATCGTTCTAAACGCGGTGACGTAAAACACGTACGTACGTAAAACACGTAATAGCTTTCATCTCTTTATTTATTCTGAGCATGCGTGGCACTTTGTCCGTCGGATTTGTGTACACACGATCGGAATTTCCGACAGCGGATTTTGTTGTCGGAAAATTGTATATCCTGCTCTCAAACTTTGTGTGTCGGAAAATCCGATGGAAAATGTCCGATGGCGCCCACACACGGTCAGAATTTCCAACAACACGCTCCGATCGGACATTTTCCATCGGAATATACGACCGTGTGTACGGGGCATTAGACAACACCAATGTTTTGAGACAAACAACACAACACCAACATCATGAGACAACTTAGAAAACAACAACAATTATGAGACAACTTAGAAAACATTAACATTTTCAGACAACTTAGATCTGCCAAAATGATGAGACAACCTAGAGAATACCAAACTCATGAGACAAACTAGAGACCAAAGATGGATACAATGCTGTTTGTTAGTTCCGAAATTTAGAGTTTTCAGTCAAAACTGGAGATGAAACCTTGAGCCACATAGAAGAAGCACAATCTACCTGTCCAGTAGTTACATTTTTCATCCATATGTTGGTGTATTGTCTCAATCCATTCCAACACCTTTTGTTGGTAATCTGGTGATCCTGGAACAAACCCGCTGATGCTGATGGAACATCCTCCATTTTGTCTCTCACAATAAGTACTTTTGGGCAAAAGCAAATCAAAGTTGCCATATCATGTAAGTGTACAAAAAATGTAGTTTTACTTTTATTTGGTGATGGAGATAAGCCTGGCAGCATATTACAATACCAGGCTATGGATAGAAGTTTTTAAAGGAGGTAGGGAAGATATTTTTCTGCTTGAATTGTCGTTGAATGTGTAAGTGCCAACTTTAACATGATTATTCTTTTGTGTTGGATAGCTTTTATTGAACATGCAGTATATTAGAAGTATATAAAAATGGAAACAAATATAAGTCATCCTCGAATTATTTTAGCTGAATTGAAGACATTTTAGATGACATGCTGACTCAAGGGTAACGGTAAATTGGACAATAAATTCTTATATACAGTATATATGAGTTATTCTTTCATTTTGAATTTGGTTAAAATGTATGTTATATATTCTTTTGTATTCATTCTGTATGAATATCTTTTAATGTGGACCTAATGTTTATAGGATATATGAACCCATGTTGTGGCCCATAAAAAGATTGATATCTTTTGAGGGCCTTTCATGTTTTCCTCAGTGAACACCAAGATGAGAAGATAGATGAACTGTTTATGGTCCATCAGGACAAGGACTGTCGACACCAATTATTTCTCTGTGAATCCTTGCCTATCATGTACCAGATAAATGTGTTTTCCCCTCAATAGGAAAAAACAGGACTGATTCCCCTGTCTCTAAGGATAACTATCAACACCATGGCCTTGTAACCTCCACAGGAGCCTGAGAGACAGCAGTGACAACAGCCTTTCATGATAACTTAGATTAGATAATCACAGGTTAGGGGTGAAAATGGTAAGTAGTTTATGTCTAAAACAAGTGCATATATATAAATAAAGCTTTTTTGGAAAAACAAAATGTCCGGCATTTACATTAAAGTAAATCCAAACCCAATCCACAAAACTTAAGCATAGTGAACCTTTCCTAAAAATAAAATGTGTGATTTTTTTTCACGTCCCTCCAACACAATAAAAACATATTACTTCTGCGAAAAATTAGGCTTTATGGAAAAAAAATACCTTGGCCTTGGCTCCCGGCATGTGTGAGTACATATTGTGCCTCATTGCTGCCTCCTGCGAATGCTGGTCACTCAAAATCCCAAAGCAATGCGCTCCTGTAATAGGATCATATTCTCCGGGGATTCTCCTTTAATTACACAATGCTGGAGGAAAGCAATAATGTAAGTGGGTCTTCTCATAGAATTCTGAAAAAGCTGAGCCCACATAAATGCACTTCTGAACAGTTTTGGAGTGTCTTGTGAGATTTGGGACCCAGGACTTCCATGATCCACTGTAAGATCCAGTGACATCAATGACAGAAAGCAGACCGCAACCAGAACCGAGGGTGGAGGGTGGAGGATCACTATTGACATTTAGCCATGAAAACTAATTTGACAAAGCTCATCTGATTAATGCTTATTACTGAATATAAGAAGTCTCAGTGCCATGGAACTATGTCGGTTTTTTATCAATTTTATTTTATATGTATTTTTATTGTTGTATATATTATAAAGGTTCTAAAAAATATATAGATTTATAGATGATATCAGTTGCAGTACAATATTTGTATAAAATCCTTATTTTACAAACATTTCATACAGGGTGCGTTCATGCTTTAGGTTGTGCAGAGCATGGTTTGCTCTCTATAAGAGAGCTCAGTACTAGCACTGGATTTGTTGATTGGTCTTGCAGACCAGAGATCCATATAAGACCATCTCTACTTGGGAAGAAATAGGGGTATGAATAACTTCATTTTTCAGCAGTGTGTTAGTTGCCCTGCTAATAAAGCAAAGCTTCACTCAAAATTGAAATTTCTCCTCCCCACCCCAGCACATTAGATCTTTTTTTTTTTTTTTTTTTTTTTTTTTTAGTTTTTACTAGGAGCCAATACCTTTGACAGGTTCCCACTTCCTCAATTCTCACCTAGGTTAGAATGATCTGGGCTTAGGCACACTCCCTGCCTATGTCCCCCGCCTGCAGCCTTCTGGGACACATTACATGTCCTAGGAGGCTTCAGAACCAGCCCCACAGCATGGTCCAATCTCATGTGGGGTGCCAGCTGTGATTCCTCAGGAAGTCACAGTCAGCATCCATATAGAAGGTAGCGGCAACAGGGACCTGCAGCGATAAAAAGATCAGGCTGCGGGAAGACAATTCTGGACTCAAGGCACTGATAAGTACCCGATTTTATAAAAGCCAGCAGACACAATATTGTAGCTGCTGACCTTTCTTTTTTTTTTACAAAAAAAATTAAAGACTGAAGTTCCTGACAGTTATTACCTTTTGTATCAATTAACCCTCCCTTTTAAATTGTAAGCTCTAACGAGCAGGGCCCTTTGATTCCTCTTGTATCAAATTGTAAAGTAACTGTAATGTCTGCCTTTATTTTGGTAAGCGCTGTGCAAACTGTTGGCGCTATGTAAATGCTATATAATAATAATTGAAAAAATGCTGGGATAAGTGTTTACATGTAGCAGGGGAGTATGTTGAAAAATAGATGCAGTTTCCACTCCTTGAAATTTGTTATTTTATTATATAAACTCAAAAGTCCCAGTTTGACTTGACCGCCCTTCGTACATGAAAACATTGTATCTTTAACAATGAGTTCCAACACACATGGTGTCAGCCCTGCCTACTTAATTTCTGATGCATTACAGAGAACATAGATCTCTCCTCATCTCCTCCTCCCTCCTCCTCTTCTCCTCCTCCCTCCTTGTCTCCATAAGCTCTTCCTCCCATCCTCGCCTCTAAGACTTCTCCAGAGCCTCTCCCATCCTCTGGAACTTCCTGCCCCAATATGTCCGGTCAGCTCCTACCCTGTTCCCCTTTAGGCGATCCTTGAAAACTTATTTATTCAGGGAAGCCTACCCCACCTCCACCTCTGAACTGTACTTGAGTCACCTCCATCACATCAGATCATCCTGTACCACCCCCCCTCCCCTTTAGATTGTAAGCTCCATGAGCAGGGCCCTCCTGTATTGAACTGTGTTGTAATTGTACTGTCCCCCTTTGTATTGTAAAGCTCTGTGTAAACTGTTGGCGCTATATAAATCCTGTATAAAAATAGGCTCTTCTTGTGCATAGGCAAAGGGCACAAGCAGTTATCGGCTTCAAATATTTTTGGCAAAATCAAGACATATTTTTTGCACTGATTGTACACATAACATCACTTTCTATAGTATATTAAGCAGAGAGAAAGAGAGCAAAACGTAGGGTTTACATACACATTACATTACATTTGCATTGAAAACGATTTGTCTCTTAACATGTTATTTAACACAGTCCCCAATTTTCTCTGCAACTGTAGCTTTAACACCAAGCAGATTTGTTAACCTGGCATACTGCTGCCTCTGTCTAATGATCTGACATCCCTTAGGAGATATTCATTTCACCGAAGATGCCATTTTAGTGGCAGACAGCTGCTTTGTAACCTCTGTGTGGATTATATGACAAAGCCTGCCACACTGGACTAGATACATTTGAGAAGTCCAGAAAGTTTCTTGTTATTTAAGTTGACTCTATGAAGAAGAAGTAGGCATTGGAATGGAAAGCACCAAGAAATGTCCCCATGCCTGATGGCATACCATGGGGATCATCTTGAAAGTCAGATACCTTCTTTAGTAGTAGTGTACTCTTAAGTCTAATACACACCACTCGTTTTTTTTTTGTTGAACGTAAAAAAACTTACAGCTCCGGTCAGAGCCACTATACCAACAAGCTGATGTTAGTACAGCAATCTCCCCTGCTGTTCTATTGTGTTCTGACATGGGGACGGCCCCTCGCCAGAACACTCCGGTTGGCTGAGAGCGCTGATCAGGAGCTGGTCGGTTGCTGGTTTTCCAGCATGCTTGTCCGACAGAAGCCGGCCGAACTTCTGTCAGACCGGCTGCCATACACATGGGCCGAATGTTGGCTGCTTTTTATTGAACTGGCCAATGTCGCCCAACATTCATCCCCTGTGTACTAGGTTTTAGTGTACAAGTATTATTCAGGTCCTGTCACGTTCAGTACTCTCTGCACAGCTTGTTTTTACATTTCCCTTATATGTTCTTTCCTTCTGATGTTTAACCTGATACCACTTCAATTGATAATACTGTCAATTACTTGATGTACCAAAACTCTGTTTTGTAAATGTACGTACATGTATTTCTTTTTATGTATATAGAATAAAGCAAGTTTAACCACTCAAGGACCAGGCCTTTTTCTGACACAAGACATAAGTTTCCAAGTTTAAATTAGTATTCCTTGCTAGAAAATTACTTAGAACCCCCAAACATTTTATATATATATATATATATATATATATATATATATATATATATATATATATTTTAGCAGAGACCCTAGAGAATAAAATGGCAGTCGTTGCAATATTTTATGTCACACTGTATTTGCGCGGCGGTTATTCAAGCGCTATTTTTGGGGAAAAAAATACACTTTCATGAATTAAAAAAACAAAACAGTAAAGTTAGCCCAATTTTTTTGTATAATGCGAAAGACGATGTTACGCAGAGTAAATAGATACCTAACATGCCATGCTTCAAAATCACGCTCGTGGAATGGTGACGAACTATGGTACTTAAAAACCTCCATAGGCGACGCTTGAAATTTTTTTACAGGTTGCCTGTTTAGAGTTATAGAGGAGGTCTAGAGCTAGAATTATTGCTCTCGCTCTAACGATCACTGCAAAACCTCACCACATGTGTGTTTTTAACACTGTTTACATATGTGGGTGTGACTTACGTATGCATTCTCTTCTGCGCGTGAGCTCCGGGGGACGGGATGCTTTACATTTCTTTTCCTTTTTTCTTATTTATTTCCCTTTTTATTTTTACACTGTCCCTTTAGAAAAAAAATCTGATCACTTTCTTTCCTATTACAAGGAATGTAAACATCCCTTGTAATAGAAATAAGCATTCCAGGTCCTCTTTATTGCGAGATCTGGAGTCCAAAAGACCCCAGATCTCACATTTACACTTAAAGCGGGGTTCCACCCAAATTTTGAACAATATCTGTATGTATTCTCTTCCTTGCCTAGATGCTGACATGCCGTTTAAAAAAAATTTAAATCGCCGTAATTACCTTTTATTTTTCTATTCTTCTTTGCACTTCCTGGTTCTCCTCCCGTGGGAGTAGGCGTGTTTCTAGCCTCTCCCAGACTCCTGGGAGCTTGTCTCAGGCTTCCCAGGATGCCACTGAGCATGTGCGGGAACGAGCAGTGAATGCTGGGAGCACAGCATTCACCACATCCAGGAAATAAATGCTTGTGGGCTTCAAATGCCCACAATCAAGATGGAAACCGCCTGCAGTGAATAATATAAGTTATTCTTTCCGACGAAATCTGACACAGGCGGACATATTACACACAATATGTGAGTATGTAATGCTGAGAAGAAAAGTTTGTGAATGAACTAAAAAAAAAAAAAACGATAGATAGGTGGACCCCCGCTTTAAGAGCAAAAAAACTGGCCCTTTAAGGGCGTGAGGCGGACATGACGTCAGACGTCGCTCGGGTCCTCCAAGCTCATAGAGTTAAATCCCGTGGATTTAAGTGACTTTGAACGAGGCATGGTTGTTGGTGCCAGACAGGCTGGTATGATTTAAAAAACTGTTGCTCTACTGGGATTTTCACGCACAGCCATCTCTAGGGTTTAAAGTGAATGGTCCGAAAAAGAGAAAATATCCAGTGACCGACAGTTGTGTGGACAAAAATGCCTTGTTGATGGCAGAGGAGAATGGGCAGACTGGTTTGAGATGATAGAAAGGCAACAGTAACTCAAATAACCACTCATTACAACCAAGGTATGCAGAATACCATCTCTGAATGCACAACACATCGAACCTCAAAGCAAATGGGCTACAGCAACAGAAGACCACTCCGGGTGCCACTCCTATCAGCTAAGAATGGGAAACTGAGGCTACAATTCGCACAGGCTCACCTAAATTGGACAATAGAAGATTGTATCAATGGTTCAGGCTGGTGGTGGTGGTGTAATGGTGTGGGGGATATTTTCTTGGCACACTTTGGGCTCTTAGTACCAATTGAGCATCATATAAACACCACAGCCTACCTGAGTATTGTTGCCGACCATGTCCATCCCTTTATGACTACATTGTCCTCATCTTTTGATGGCTACTTCCAGCAGGATAATGCACCATGTCACAAAGCTCAAATCATCTCAAATTGATTTCCTGAACATGACAATGAGTTCCCTGTACTTCAATGGCCTCAACAGTCACCAGATCTCAAACCAATAGAGCTCCTTTGGGATGTGGTGGTATGGGAGATTCGCATCATGGATGTGCAGCTGACAAATCTGCAACAACTACGTGATGCTATCATGTCAATATGGACCAGAATCTCTGAAGAATGTTTCCAACACCTTGTTGTGTTTATGCCACAAAGAATTTAGACAGTTCTGAAGGCAAAAAGGGGGTCCAACCCGGTACTAGCAAGGTGTACCTAATAAAGTGGCTGACGAGTGTATATCATAGAGGCAGACAGAGTGGTTCAGGTCTTTGTCCGCCTCTATGATCAGCCAGCTGGTTGATCGGGTGTCCCAGTGGGATTGGACTGCCCGTGGAAGGCACGTCCCTTCCCACTGCTTTTAAAAGCAATTCAGCAGCTAGTTAGCCTCTCAGATTGCTTTTACTAGAGAGGCAACTGTCGGCTCTAAACCCTGCTGCGTGCCCGCAGCAGGGCTAAATGTATAAACAGCTTCTTGCCTGAACTGCATATCTAAGACGTTGGGGCGATAGGAATTTAACATTTCTGAACTATCATGGCTGCTGGTGCTCTTAAAGTGGTTGTAATCCCACTTTGAGAATAAAAAAAAAAACTAACACCTGCAAGACAAAGGCATAATGAGCTAGTATGCATAGCATACTAGCTCATTATGTAATACTCACCTGAGATCAAAGCCCTCGCTGCGGTGCCCGTACACCTCTCCGGTAGCCGACATCACTCCCGGGGGTTACTTCCGCGTATCGCGGCTCCGGTGCTGTGATTGGCCGAAGCCGCGATGATGTCACTCCCGCTAAATACGTGCCGTTGCTTCAGTTTGTGTCAGTGCGCATGTGCCGATGACGTCCGTGCAGGTTTAGGAGATATCCAGGGTAGCTACAGGTAAGCCTTATTATAGGCTTACCTGTAGCACAAAGTGGTCTGTAAGGTTTACAACCGTTTTAACTAAACTGTCAAGCCATGGCTGGCATCATTGCTGATCACGTGCAGTACTATGGCAACTGCAGATCAAAGAGAGGCTAAGATGGCAGCTTCCTTGGTTGTAGATATCAGGATGGTTTAGTTCCACTTTAACTTTTGCACATTGGAGGTAAGCTGGCCATACACTGATACATACAAATTTGACTGGTCCACCAGGGACCACCGATTTTTGATCATTGTGTGGCTTCCCCCAAGTGACAGAAATCAATTATGTAATTGAGTTCTTTTGAAGGGATGCCGATCCCTCAGCCTCTGATCAGTGTATTCTGACTGCAGTGGGTGCTGCGGACAGAATACAATGTCCCGGCGGGGGGGTTGGGGATTGCTCCATCCACTTCATCTGCTGACTTAAAAAGAAAATGTGCATGGCCAGTGGTGCTCTTTTGGTCCATGCTTTGCCAGTTCCGTCCTACTAAGTAGTCATGTTTATTGCTTCTTTCTGAGCTGGCCAAAATGGTTTTCTTTGCATCTACAAACCCCTAGAGTGCCAATACCTTCAGTTAGCAGCTCTGTACCTAGCCTTAGAGTAATTTATTAACCATTGCTAAAGTATTTTCTACAAGTCACAAATGGCATTTATGGGCCAAACAGTGACATTGAATGGTGTGAACTCGAGCTCCAGACTTGGAAACAGGTTATTATTTGCATAATAGGGCAAACTTCTTTTTGGGGCTCCTGTAGCTCTCTATGAAAATGTAAATAAATCCTTAAATAATGATATAGTCCCCTGGGCTCATGCACGCAGAGGTAAATACAGGTGTAAGGGTTTGCATCATAAAATAAATATGTATCTGTCACGCCCAGGAGCCCCAGATTGGGTGGCATTCTACCAATAGAACTGTATTGACAGAATTATGCGACTATATGCCTGTTAACGCGGGTATGTGCATTTACACGTGCACATGTATGGGCATAACATCTCAAACAAGGAAGTTTTGCACTTGCAGGAAATTGCGCTTGTGTGCATGTAAACGCTTTTAACATTTTGAAGCATAATATTTCAGCTTTCTAGGCTTATACTGTAGTGGCTGCATTTGTTTCTTTTTTGGGGGGGGGTTTTCCCCCAATTTGCACTTCGGGATCCTACACATGACACACTTCCTGGTCTTAGGTGGCTATGCCCAGTTATTCTACTGTATCTATGGAGGGAGCCATGGTTGTCTGCACTTAAAATATGTGACTTATCTCTTCAGCTCCAGTACATGGGGATGGTAAGATTAGTAGTTTACAGAAGGAAGCTAACATTGTTTGTGATTTTAGTTGAGTTCACAGAAAGCGACACTGAATTTTGAGCATGATCAACAGGTTTTTTTCTGTACTTGCTGAAAATGTTGCTGAAAACAAACGCAGATAGCACTTCTAAGGACTGGCAGGCTGCAATATATTACAATTTTTTTCTTAGGTTTAGACATCCTTCAACATCTTATTCAGGTAGACATCAAAGAAATTCTGGACAGCCGCCCTCAAAAATATTTGCCTTTATTCAATAGGGTGTCATCCAAAATACAGGTCACAGCAAAGTGGAACAAAGCTTACGCGTTTCGCACTACAAGGAGTGCTTAGTCATAGCTATGGTGCTTAGTTATAGCTACTACAAGGAGTGCTATGACTAAGCACTCCTTGTAGTGCGCAATGCGTAAGCTTTGTTCCACTTTGCTGTGACCTGTATTTTGGATGACACCTTATTGAATAAAGGCAAATATTTTTGAGTGTGGCTGTCCAGAATTTCTTTGATGTCTAACTGCCATAGCATTGCCAGCACCTGAACTTCTAGACTGAAGGAGATGCCTTTTACCTTGATCTGACCCAACTGGAGCGGTGATACTCTCTCTCTACTTCTTCACATGGGCACTGTGGCCCATACAGATACAGCGTGAATTGGCCATTTGTTTATGTGGCTGGAGCCTCCAGGAGCTGCGTGCAAGCAGCCTATGAAACCCTATATATGAGGCATCTGTATGGACACAGCCGCTTGTCCTAAATTGACAGGTGAGAAGAGGTAGGTGATCAGTCTCTAACGCACATTGTCTGCATTCAGGGAAACTCACTCAACCCTGCACACCTTTCAGATTAAGATGTGTGAGGTGTCCTTACAGCTACCACACACCGTAGGGTTACATAGGCTGCCTGTCTGCATAAACAGATAATTCATGCTGTAGCCCACAGTGCCCATATGAATGAGACCTGTAAAGGGTATCCCAGTGGTTACCATACACAGAACAATTTTTTTATACGATCGTCCTGTTGATTGATTTACTGTCCGGGAGAAAAATACAATTGGAAGACTGAAAAGAATATTCAGTGTGCGGTACACTTAATGATCAATATTGATCTACCTACTTTCCTACTATTGTGTTTTCTGTCCAACTGGAAAAGAATGATTGTCCAAAATCGATCACTGGCACACTAGGTGTCAATAATTCATAGATTCGAACATCTTTTCTGATTCTGTGAACAATTGTTCAAACAGAACGGCCACCATAAGGGTCATGTTAGGAATCATGGGGTGTGAGAGGGCCACTTTTTTTTCACATGATTTGACACTGAAGCTCTAGTGCCAAAACCAGCCAGCGTTAGTATTTTGTTCAATGCTTGATGATAATTATTCTCTATTTCCATGTTTTACAGAGTCCAATATACATCTCATGTTAGAAGTATCCTTATCAAGGCCTCCTTCACATGGGTGTACTTAAGGCTCCATTCACACCTAATGCCGCGTACAAACAACCGGACTTTTCGGCATCAAAGGTCCGACAGAACGAATCCTTCGGACAATTTGATCGTGTGTGGGCTTCATAGGACCTTTTCTGTCTAAAAATCTGACGGACCTTAGAAATAAAACAAGTTTCAAATCTTTCAGACGGACTCGACTCCTATCGAAAAAAACGTTCGTATGTATGCTAGTCCGACGGACCAAAAACGACGCAAGGCCAGCTATTGGCTACTGGCTATGAACTTCCTTATTCTAGTCCGGTCGTACGTCTTCACATTCGTAACGATCGGACTTTGGTGTGATCGTGTGTGGGCAAGTCTGTTTCGTTGGAATATATGAAGATATGAATGAGACTGTCTGCATCCAGATGCCTGAAACACCTGTACATCCTATGTGGGCAAACACAGCACTACACATAGACATACAGTGGATATAAAAAGTTTACACACCCCTGTTAAAATGTCAGATTTCTGTGATGTAAAAAAATTAGACAAAGGTAAATAATTTCAGAACTTTTTCCACCTTTAATGTGACCTATAAACTGTACAACTCAGTTGAAAAACAAACTGAAATCTTTTAGGAAGGGGAAGTAGAAATGAAAAACTCAAATAATGTGGTTATATAAGTGTGCACACCCTCTTATAACTGGTGATGAGCTGTGTTCAGAATTAAGCAATCACATTCAAACTCATGTTAATTAGGAGTCAGTACACATCTGCCCAGTGGCCTTGCAAGGGGGTGAGGCTGCACCCGGGTGACACTCACCAGAGGGGTGACACCCATCAGCAGGGCCCAGGGCAACACCACTGCACCAACGATCCCCTCCCCCTGCGGCCGCGGGCTGTCTGAGCGGCTCTCACACAGCCGAGCAGAGTGAAGCCGCCTCCTCCTCTACTCTGTTTATGTCTACACAGGAGGAGGGGACCTGCTGTGCATGCCCCTCGCTGATCTGAGATCTGAGGTATTTTATGGGTCTGACTGCACTGAATGGGGGGTCTTCACTGAAGGAGGGGGGGTCTGTACTGAAGGGAGGATCTGCACTGAAGGGGGGTCTTCACTAAATGGGGGGATCTGTACTGAATGATGGGGGTCTGCACTGAAGGGGGTTTTTCACTGAATGGGGGGTCTGTACTGAAAGGGGGTCTGTACTCTGAGGTAGGGGCGGTCTGTACTGATGAGGGGGGTCTGTACTGATGAGAGGGGGGTCTCTACTTAGGGAGGGGGGTCTGAACGGATCAGAGGGGTCTGTACTGATGTAGGGGTGTCTATATTGAGGGAGGACTTTAGTTGGTGGAGGGGGGGTGACGCCTTTTTTTCTCCACCGAGTGACACCAACCCTAGTGACGCCACTGCACCTGCCATCATTTAAAGTGCCTATGATTAACCCCCAAATAAAGTTCAGTTGTTCTAGTAGGTCTTTCCTGACATTTTCTGAGTCGTATCCTACAACAAAAGCCATTGTCCGCAGAGCGCTTTCAAAGCATCAGAGGGATTTCATTGTTAAAAGGTATCAGTCAGGAGAAGGGTACAAAAGAATTTCCAAGGCATTAGATATACCATGGAACACAGTGAAGACAATCATCAAGTGGAGAAAATATGGCACAACAGTGACATTACCAAGAACTGGACGTCCCTCCAAAATTGATGAAAGACGAGAAGAAAACTAATCAGGGAGGCTGCCAAGAGACCTACAGCAACATTAAAGGAGCTGCAGGGATATCTGGCAAATACTGGCTGTGTGGTACATGCGACAACAATCTCCCATATTCTCCATATGTCTGGGCAATGGGGTAGAGTGACAAGACGGAAGCCTTTTCTTACTAAATTTTGCAAGAACACATCTGAAGTCTCCCAAAAGCATGTGGAAAAATGTGTTATGGTGTGATGAAACGTTTTGGCCATAATTCCAAAAGATACGTTTGGCGCAAAAACAACACTGTACATCACCAAAAGAACACCATACCCACAGTGAAGCATGGTGGTGGCAGCAGTTTCTTCGGCTGGAACAGGGGCCTTAGTCAAGGTAGAGGGAATTATGATCAGTTCCAAATACCAGTCATTGTTGGCACAAAACCTTCAGGCTTCTGCTAGAAAGCTGAACATGAAGAGGAACTTCATCTTTCATCATGACAACGACCCAAAGCATACATCCAAATCAACAAAGGAATGGCTTCACCAGAGGATGATTAAAGTTTTGGAATAGCGCAGCCAGAGCCCAGACCTAAATCCGATTGGAAATCTGTGGGGTGATCTAAAGAGGGCTGTGCACAGGAGATGCCCTCGCAATCTGACAGATTTGGAGTGTTTTTGCAAAGAAGAGTGGGCAAATATTGCCAAATCAAGATGTGCCATGCTGATACTCATACCCAAAAAGACTGAGAGCTGTAATAAAATCAAAAGGTGCTTCAACAAAGTATTAGTTTAAGGGGGTGCACACTTCTGCAACCATATTATTTTATTTTTTTACTTTTACTTCCCTCCACCTAAAGGATTTCAGTTTGTTGTTCAACTGAGTTGTACAGTTTATAGGTCACATTAAAGGTGAAAAAAGTTCTGAAATGACTCATCTTTGTCTCATTTTTTTACATCACAGAAACCTGACATTTTAACAGGGGTGTGTAGACTTTTTGTATCCACTGAATGCTTTTAAACGATCACCTTGTAAAAGAACCCATTCCCTTTAAAATAAAAACTGAAAAGCAAATCATTTGTGTATAGATATATAAAAACATTATAAATACCCTTTTTAAAAGTGATCACATAAACTCTGTTCCCTCTGTTCTCAGCTGAATGAGAGCTGAGGGAGGAGAAACAACAGTACACTGAGCTTCCCAGTAAAAAGTTAAAGGAGGGAGGCGTTTCAGGACAGGTCTGATTACTGGAGGTGAGCAGGCTGAGTTCCCAGCATAGCTAGAGAACTGACCATGCTGTGCTCTCCTGCTTAGTGTGGTCGGTATTTAATAGGAAAGCAAGGGGACTGACAGGAACACCAGGGATTTCACAAAAAGGAAGCAAGACAAAGAGAACAGGATATTTTCTTATACAAGTACATGGGACGGCATGCACATATCAGGAATATGAAATGCTGCGATAAAAAACACTTTAAGTATGCCCGGGTGAACGAAGCCTAAGTCAGGGTTCACAGTATTGCAGGAGCAAGAAAGCATGTAAATACACCTGTTCCTGCACCCGCAGGCAACTGCAGCACACATGCACAGCGGATTTTTCCATGTGCGGAAACGTTCAAAAATGCATGGTGCCAAAGGTCCATGCAGTTTCCAAATGGCTACAGTTTTAGAAAAGTCTCAGGGATCTTTTCTCTGCGTTTCCCGCAGGTACAGCAGTCCGTATAAATGAATGGCTGCTGTGCCCATGCAAATGCGGCCACAGGGAACCTAAATAGTGTGAACTTAGCCTAACAGCTAATGATCTGATCCTTGGTTTTGTATCTCCATATGTTGTTGACTAATTAACAGTTCTGTTTTACCAGAAAAAGACCAGTTGGCAAAATTTTTGACAGGTAGTATAGAAACATTTTTTTGTTGTTGTTCTGTATCTACAATATCACATATACGGTACTTGTCCGCTATCGGTCTCACGCCCGTGTTTAGCCTTAGATGGAGTTTACCACCCGCTTTGGGCTGCATTCCCAATGCGATGTGTATGAACACTATACCCATAAATGTACATACTGCACAGGAAGACTGAAGGAGTTTACATAATGAAAAGAGGAACCTTTGTGCGTTGCGTCTTCCAGATTTGTACTCCATAGATCCACCAATCAACCTCCATTTTTATTTGTCTAATGTGTTAAAAACAACCCCGCAGAAACCCTCCATGCCTAATTAGTGTCCTTGTAAAGGTGTCTTGGCCATTGTACAGAGTGAAATACAAATGGCAGCCTTTCTTTTGTGTGGCTGAGCGTTGTAAATAGTGTTACAGGCTGGTTAAGTTAAACAAAATGAAAAAGAAAGATAGAAAAGGAAGAAAACAAAAGTTAAACTTGCACAGCGAAGTGTTAGTAATCAGTTTTCCAGTGACTCACTAATACCTCCCATTCACTTTTCCCCACTAATCTTCCTTGTGTAAGCTGCAACAATGAAGCACCAAAGGAGGAGGAAATGTCAGGTTATGTTTCAGGACCAGCCCATTGCCCACCCTCCATCTGTGCCGATGTCAGTGCTTATTGGAACATATGCTGCCTGTTGCTCACTGACCATCTGTTAGCTGAGCTGATGAAGTGTTCCTATAACCTGGACAATATGAACCTGGGTGGCTAGTGCCACTGGAAGCATTTTACTCTCAGGTTACACTGATGTTCATGTTAAGGAATGGCAGACTCCACCGTGTAGATATATAACTTGCTAGTATAGGCTACAAGTGGCTTTGCCTCTCCATTGTTACATAGTCAGATTTCAGCAACATTTCTAAGAACTTTTAAAGGTTACCTGGCTACCATAGTCCGGATTTAAAGTCTAAAGCCTCGTACACACCGTACGATTGTTGGACAACCGAACGTCTGATTTTTTTCAAAAGGGCGCGTGCTTATCTTGCATACTAACGTTACACAAATTGTCGTGCCGCATACACGAACGTAGTGACGTACTACGAGGAATTTCAGCTCTTGAGCGCCACCCTTTGGGCCCCTTCTGCTAATGTTGTGTTTGGTGAGCACTGATTCCAGGCATGCGTGTTTGTACTTTCGACTTTTGTATGACGGATTTTTGTACTGACGTGGAGCTGTCGTTGGACAAAAATTTACATTAACCACTTGCCGACCAGCCGCCGCCGTAAACTACTGCGGAAGAATGGCATGGCTGGGCGAAACGACGTTATGTTACGTCACTTGGTCCTGTGGCCACTAGGGGCGCGCTTACTGTTAGCCCCCGGAACCGATGCGAGCGCGTTGGCCGCCAGGCTCCCGCGATCGCTCATGACACACCGAGAACTGGGATCTGTGTGTGTAAACACAGATCCCGGTTCTCTGAGAGGAGAAGAGACTGATCGTGTGTTCATACAAAGTATGAACAGCGATCTGTCATCTCCCCTAGACAGTCCCATCCCCCCTTCAGTTAGAACACAGAGAGAGAACACAGTCAACCCCTTGATCGCCCCCTAGTGTTAACCCCTTCCCTGCCAGTGACATTTTTACAGTAATCAGTGCATTTTTATAGCACTGATCGCTGTATAAATGCCAATGGTCCCAAAAATGTGTCAAAAATGTCTGATGTGTCCGCCATAATGTCGCAGTCCTGATAAAAATCGCAGATTGCAGCCATTACTAGTAAAAAAAAAATAATAATAATAATAAAAATGCTATAAATCTATCCCCTGTTTTGTAGACGCTATAACTTTTGCGCAAACCAATCAATATACGCTTATTGCGATTTTTATTACCAAAAATATGTAGAAGAATACATATCGGCCTAAACTAAGAAAAAATGTGCTTTTTAAAAAAAAAAAAAGCGGATATTTATTATAGCAAAAAGTACAAAATATTGTGTTTTTTTTTTTCAAAATAGACGCTCTTTTTTTGTTTATAGTGCAAAAAATAAAAACAGCAGAGATAATCAAATACCACCAAAAGAAATCTC
This sequence comes from Lithobates clamitans, assembly GCA_037952925.1. Taxonomy (NCBI): domain Eukaryota; kingdom Metazoa; phylum Chordata; class Amphibia; order Anura; family Ranidae; genus Lithobates; species Lithobates clamitans. Next base: position 741,418 of record JBBGZY010000587.1, on the reverse strand, counting down.
TATTTGTGGGGAAAAAAGGACGTCAATTTTGTTTGGGTGCAGCGCCGCACGACCAACATTTGGCCGAAAATTGAAAAACAATTGTTGAAAGGAACGTAAGAACTTCGGACAACAGCCTGTCCAACGACAATTCCCTTCTGATTTTCGTACCGCGTGTACGAGGCTTAAGTCCTCTTCCACACGGAGTGAAGTCCACTATGATCAGCAGGAGTTCCCTTCTGATTGGAGCAGAGCGGGACAGATGTCCCATCCATGGCCACTCAGTTTATGCAGAGTGGACATGAGAAGACCCGCTCTGTTGTATGGTCGGCCAGGTATAGACAGACCCCCTTGTCCGTTTTCATCAGACTACCTCTGATCCGGTCCGTCAAAACAAGACACAGTCCTTTTCCATTTTTTTTACTGGACCTGATTGGACCCAGAGATAGGTGGATGTAAGGAATCATGCACACTGCAACTCAAAGGAGCTCAAAGAAGCGGCTCCTACAGGCTTTTGAGCTGGTGTGAGCTCTTATTTTTTCTGCCTAGAAACTCCCCTCCATGTTAGCCAATGTGTCCATGTACACTAGGGCTTTTTCAGGCATATGCTTCTACAGGCAGAAAAAAGACCCCACCAAACTCACGTTTTTGAGAGGAGCTAGTGTCCCAAAGAGCTCAAAAGAGCTCAAAAACGTGTGAAAACACGCAAAAAGTTTTGTTCCAGCTTTTTGTTTTGTTTATACAGTGGTTAAAAAAATACTATCTAGGAAGGTTTGTGAAAAAAAAAAAATGCTTATGCTCAAAAAAGCTCGAAAGAGCTCAATAAAAATTTGAGGAAGAGCACAAAAAAACAAGCTTCTTCAAGCTTTTATAGGCAGAAATAAAAGCTCAAACGCCTGTAAAAAGCAGCTTTTTTTTTTTGAGCTGCAATGTGCATGAGCCCTAAACAGACACCACTTCATTACATCCACCTGTCCATAGGCCTCCATGGACCTTCCAGTCAGGTCTACCTGAAAAGCAGACAGGTGGACCCTTAGGGGCCTAAGCTTATTTTTTTTTTAATCAGCACAAGGGGTGGTACTTACATTGAATAGGAAGTGTCCCTTGTACTGGTGGCTGCTCTTCCTTCCTTTGCCTCCCCCATACCCATACAGTGGTAATCTTCTGGTGTGTCAGGGGTTAATAGGAGCCACTGGACCTGTCATAGGCACTCAACTATGCCTGCCCTTTCTGCCCACCTCCTCCAATCATAGAAGCTGTACTATACATTCCAATAATGAACAGCAATCTATAAATGGGGAGGTGGACCTTTTGGTTATCTGCCCATCCTCCATTCATAGAGCACTTTTCATTAATGGAAGGTATAGTACAGCCTCTATGAATAGAGAAGGGGGGTGGAAAGGGTGGGCATAGTTGGCACTCTTGACGAGCATCTATGACAGGTCCAGCAGCTAATATCAACCCCTGCAGCACCAGAAGATTACCGCTGCAGGTGTTTTGGGGGCAACAAAGCGTAGAAGATTTAAGAGAGCAGCACAAGGGACACTTTCCATTCATTGTAAAGTAATCCCTTTTGCTGATTTTTTTTTAAATGCAACTATACTTGGACTTGAACCACTTGCCGACCACCCACAGTATATATACATCATTACTTTGATGTTTAATACCGGGGTTATGGCAGCAGCTAGCTCGACTAGGAAGTCGAGTGAGGGCAAGACAGCCCTCACTCGCCTCTATGCCCTTGGAGGACTGGGGCGACCTCTGACGTCACTTCCGGTTTCTCGGGCATAAAGAAATTATTATTTTGTTTTTGCCTTTTTCTTTTGCTTTTAAAGGTAAATGAGAGATCTGGGGTCTTTTTGACCCCAGATCTCTCAATAAAGAGGACCTGTCATGCTTATTTCTATTACAAATGATGTTTATATGAAAAGAAATAAAAGGACAGTGTAAAAATAAAAAGGAAAAGAAATAAGTTCAGTTCTCTGAGGGGAGAAGAGACTGATCATGTGTTCATACAAAGTATGAACAGCGATCTGTCATCTCCCCTAGACAGTCCCATCCCCCCTTCAGTTAGAACACAGAGAGAGAACACAGTTAACCCCTTGATCGCCCCCTTAGTGTTAACCCCTTCCCTGCCAGTGACATTTTTACAGTAATCAGTGCATTTTTATAGCACTGATCGCTGTATAATTGCCAATGATATGTTTACTGTCCCCTTCCCCGTTCTCTATCCTGACATTATCCCCCACAGCAGCCAGCAGGAGAGGGGAAGGGCAAACCCAACAGAGCTGCGGGGGATGAGGGGGGCTGGGAGAAAGCACAGAGGCAGCAAAAAGAAACTGCATAGAGGGGCGGCATATAGAGGAATCGATCCCCTCAATGTTCCTCCTGCAGCCGCAGAATGCCTGTGGGAGGAAGAGGAGGAGAAGTGGGCATTCAGTGGCTGCCGGAGCAAAATGACGGGGGTTGGTTCCTCCCCGCCACCCCTCCATCTGCACCTCCTCTAAGCTGCATGGGCCCCATGAAGGATGGGACTGGGTCCCAATTGCGACCCCTGTACTTACACCCCTGAGCAGGAGAAATATTTAACTTTGGTTGAAGCTGCACAGTGTGGTTTTATCCACAGATGCCCCTTATCTGCATAGCCAGTTAATATGTTTTTTGGTAAAGGTGAACTATGATTTTAAAGTAGCCAAAACACACATAACAGTCTAGTTGGACAATGTTTGTATAACCTCCTTTAGGTTTATCCAGGACAATGGAGAGTGAGAGTCTACATAAACAAACCTTCATTTATATTTAGTCTAGCAGACCCATCTTTTATATAGTTGTTTTATCTAAAGGGATCGTAGAGTCAGATTGTAATGTGTCCAGCCTTGAACCCATTTCACATGGGGCAGACTCTGTAATGCGCATCTACCTGCTCAGTAGGGGATCTCTCACTGAACAGGCGGATAACAGGTCCATGTGCACTCCACTATGCAGAGGTCATCCACTCAGCACTGTTTTACTGCCTCACCTCTCCACCTAGTCCAATCAGAGAATGCTTTGCATTTTTTCAGAAATGCTGAGTGGGTAAACTACTGTGAACTGTTTTTTGGGTTAGTTTCACATAATGTTATTTACATTTAGATCTATAATCACATGATTGCCAGAGCTCCACCCACATATTCCCACGCACTGCAAGATAAAACAGTAGAGTGAGAAGGAAATGCTCTTCTGTCATTTAACCACTAGGCCTCCAGGAGGGTTTTACCCCCTTCAGGACTAGACCATTTTTTGCTATTCAGCACTGTGCTACTTGGGCAGCACAGTGGTGTAGTGGGTAGCACTCTCGCCTAGCAGTAAACAGGCTCGCTGGTTCGAATCCCAACCACGAAACTACCTGCCTGGAGTTTGCATGTTCTCCCTGTGCCTGCGTGGGTTTCCTCCGGGTACTCCGGTTTCCTCCCACACTCCAAAGACATGCTGGTAGGTGGTAATTGGCTTCTGTCCAAAAAATTGGCCCTAGTATGTGAATGGGGACCTTGGTTTGAGGGTAGGGACTGATGTGAGTTTGGGATGTACAGGGTTAGGGACAATTGTAGACACACACCAACATTCACTCAGGTTGAACTGGATGGACTTATGTCTTTATTCAACCTTACTAACTATGTAACTATGTACTTTAACTGACAATTGCACGGTCATGCAACACTGTACACAAATGAAATATTTATCATTTTTTTCACACAAATTGAGCTTTTTTTTGGTGGTATTTGATTACCACTGGGGTCTTTTTTTTTTTTTTTGCAATGTACAGTATCTCACAAAAGTGAGTACACCCCTCACATTTTTGTAAATATTTTATTCTATCTTTTTATGTGACAACACTGAAGTAATTACACTTTGCTACAATGTAAAGTAGTGAATGTACAGCTTGTATAACAGTGTAAATTTGCTGTCCCCTCAAAATAACTCAACACACAGCCATTAATGTCTAAACCACTGGCAATAAAAGTGAGTACACCCCTAAGTGAAAATGTCCAAATTGGGTCCAATTAGCCATTTTCCCTCCCCGGTGTCATGTGACTCATTAGTGTTACAAGGTCTCAGGTGTGAATGGGGAGCAGGTGTGTTAAATTTGGTGTTATCGCTCTCACTCTCTCATACTGGTCACTGGAAGTTCAACATGGCACTCATGGCAAAGAACTCTCTGAGGATCTGAAAAAAAGAATTGTTGGTCTACATAAAGATGGCCTAGGCTATAAGAAGATTGTCAAGACCCTGAAACTGAGCTGCAGCACGGTGGCCAAGACCATACAGCGGTTTAACAGGACAGGTTCCACTCAGAACAGGCCTCGCCATGGTCGACCAAAGAAGTTAAGTGCACATGCTCAGCGTCATATCCAGAGGTTGTCTTTGGGAAATAGACATATGAGTGTTGCCAGCATTGCTGCAGAGGTTGAAGGGGTGGGGGGTTAGCCTGTCAGTGATCCGACCATACACCGCACACTGGATCAAATTATTTTGCATAGCTATCATCCCAGAAGGAAGCCTCTTCTAAAGATGATGCACAAGAAAGCCCGCAAACAGTTTTCTGAAGACAAACAGACTAAGGACATGGATTACTGGAACCATGTCTTGTGGTCTTATGAGACCAAGATAAACTTATTTGGTTCAGATGGTGTTAAGCTTGTGTGGCAGCAACCAGGTGAGGAGTACAAAGACAAGTATGTCTTGCCTACAGTCAAGCATGGTGGTGGGAGTGTCATGGTCTGGGGCTGCATGAGTGCTGCCGGCACTGGGGAGCTACAGTTCATTGAGGGAACCATGAATGCCAACATGTACTGTGACATACTGAAGCAGAGCATGATCCCCCCTCTTCAGAGACTGGCTGCAGGACAGTATTCCAACATGATAACGACCCCAAACTCACCTCCAAGACGACCACTGCCTTGCTAAAGAAGCTGAGAGTAAATGTGATGGATTGGCCAAGCATGTCTCCAGACCTAAACCTTATTGAGCATCTGTGGGGCATCCTCAAACGACAGGTGGAGGAGCGCAAGGTCTCTAACATCAACCAGCTCCGTGATGTCGTCATGGAGGAGTGGAAGAGGACTCCAGTGCCAACCCCGGAAGCTCTGGTGAACTCCATGCCCAAGAGGGTTAAGGCAGTGCTGGAAAATAATGGTGACCACACAAAATATTGACACTTTGGGCCCAATTTGGACATTTTTAATTAGGGGTGTACTCACTTTTGTTGCCAGAGGTTTAGACATTAATGCAGTGGCGGCTGGTGCTCAACATTTTTTGGGGGGGCGCAAACAAACTGAAAAATTCTGAAAAAACCCCATCAATTGCAGCCTCACTGTGCCATCAAACCCAGCCACTGTGCCCATCAAACGCAGCCACTGTACACATCAAACGCAGTCACTGTGCCCATCAAACGCAGCCACTGTGCCATCAAATGCAGCCACTGTGCCCATCAATTGCTGCCACTGTACCATCAAACACAGCCACTGTGCCATCAAACGCAGCCATTATGCCCATTAATTGCTGCCACTGTGCCATCAAACACAGCCATTGTGCCCATCAAACGCAGCCACTGTGTCCATCAAACGCAGCCACTGTACCATATCAAATGCTCCCACTGTGCCATCAAATGCTGCCACTGTGCCCCATCAAATACAGCTACTGTGTCCATCTTATGCAGCCACTGTGCCCATCTTATGCAGCCACTGTGCCCCATCAAATGCAGCCACTGTGCAGCATCAAATGCAGCCACTGTGCCCATCATATGCAGCTACACCGTGCCCCATTAAATTCAGCTTCACTGTGCTCCAACTAATGCAGCCTCACTGTGCCCCATCTAATGAAGCCTCACTATGCCCCATCTAATTCAGCCTCACTGTGCCCCATCTAATGCAGCCTCACTGTGCCCCATCTAATGCAGCCTCACTGTGCCCCATCTAATGCAGCCTCACTGTGTCCCATCAAATGCAGCCTCACTGTGCCCCATCTAATGCAGCCTCACTGTGCTCCCTCATATGCAGCCTCACTGTGCCCCATCTAATGCAGCCCTGAGCCTCACTACCTTACAGGCAGCTCCGCTCGGGCCGTGCGTTCCACGGAGCTGCTGACGTCACTTCCGGTTTCCCTGTGGAACAGGGAAACCTGAAGTAACCTCTTAACTTGAACAACAAAGCTCCTGGCCGTAGTAATACTTCGGGCGGAAGCTGTTCCATGCTTTGGATTGCGCCGCAAAACAGGTCAAAAGCCTGCAAATGAAGCGCCTCGTCTGCAATTTTGTGATTACATTGATGTGTCGCTTCCCATAGTGCACTGTGTCCGGCGCACAAACAAAGTGCACTTAAAGAACATTTTTTTTCTATTTTTTTTTTTAAGAGACCTTTTTGTGACTGAGGGGGAGGCGCCCGTGCACCACCTATGGACGGGCCGCCACTGCATCAATGGCTGTGTGTTGAGTTATTTTGAGGGGACAGCAAATTTACACTGTTATACAAGCTGTACACTCACTACTTTACATTGTATCAAAGTGTTATTTCTTCAGTGTTGTCACATGAAAAGATATAATAAAATATTTACAAAAATGTGAGTGAGTGTGTTACACTTTTGTGAGATACTGTAAATTAAAAAAAGATCAGAAATGTTGAAAAAAAAACAATATTTTCTGCTTTCTGTTATAAAACATATCTAATGAAAAAATGTAAAAATCTAATTTCTTTATAAATTTAGACCAAAATGTTTTCTGCTTCTGTTTGTCTTTAGTAACAAAAATCACAATAAGTTATATTAAATGGTTTGTGCAAAAGTTATAGCATCTACAAAATATTATATATATATATACTGGCGTTTTCGCAGCTATAGACGCTGTACTGTAATGGTGGTGATCAGTAACTTATAGTGGGACTATGATAATCTGTCACTAACAGACACAATCCGGGAGCGTCACTGACACCCCTAGTGACGCTAATATAGTGATCAGTAATAATAGTGTACACCGGCAATGTATTAATGACACTGGCAGTGAAGGGGTTAATATCTAGGGGCAATCAAGGGCCTAAATATTTGCCTACCAATGTGTAATGTGTGCTGCTTTTACTTTTCTATCTGGCTATTTTTTTCCCTGCTTTCCAACCATAACCACAAAGCTGGAAGAACCCCCACCGACGTATAGGTACATGATCTGTACTGCAGACAGGCAGCAAGAAGATCAATCGAAGCAAGTGACAAGTGGGCGGGACACTGGCAGCGCTGCTCAGGAGTGAGACTGCACAAGTGCCCCCATAGGAAGCGGCTTCTATGAGGGCTTTTTCCAGAGGGAGGAACCAGAGGTGGCGGAGAGGGACCCAAGAAGAGGAGGTTTAGGGCCACTCTGTGTAATTCCCTTGCACAGAGCAGATAAGTATAAACCTGCTTATTTTTCATTTTTCATTTTTTTGTGTGTTTACAGTCACTATATTATAATCGGCTGATATCAAGACGAATTTGGATATTTTTACAAGGCCTTTGGATATTTAGATATTTAAAGAGCCCCAAAGCACAAAATAATGCATTTACAGAACTTTTAAGTACCACAAAGCAAGACGTGAGGAACACAAGGAGTTTACCCTATAATTCTTAGCTGCTTATACAAAGCTTATTATTTTTGGAACCAGACATACACTCACCGGCCATTTTATGAGGTACACCTGTTCAATTGCTTGATAACACCAATCACATGGCAGCAACTCAATGAATTTACGCATCTAGACGTGGTGAAGATGACTTGCTGAAGTTCAAACCAAGCATCAGAATGGGGAAGAAAGAAAGGGGATTTAAGTGACTTTGGACATGGCATGGTTGTTGCTGCCAGACGGGCTGGTCTGAGTATTTCAAAAACTGCTGATCTACTGGGATTTTCATACACAACCATCTCTGGGGTTTACAGAGAATGGTCCAAAAGAGAGAAAATATCCAGTGAGTGGCAGTTATGTGGACAAAAATGCCTTGTTGATGTCAGAGGTCAGAGGAGAATGGGCAGACTGGTTAGAGATGATAGAAATACAACAGTAACTCAAATAACCACTCGTTACAACCAAGGTATGCAGAATACCATCTCTGAATGCACAACACATCGAACCTTGAAGCAGATGGGCTACAGCAGCAGAAGACCACACTGGGTGCCACTCCTGTCAGCTAAGAGCAGGAAACTGAGGCTACAATTCACACAGGCTCACCAAAATTGGATAATAGAAGATTGGAAAAACATTGCCTGGTCTGATTAATCTCAATTTCAGCTGCGACACTCAGTAGGGTCAGAATTTGACATAAGCATGAAAGAATGGATCCATCCTGCCTTGTATCAATGGGTCAGGCTGGTGGTGTAATGGTGTGGGGGATATTTTCTTGGCACACTTTGGGCCCCTTAGTAAAAGTTGGGCATCAACCAGGTTGTTGCTGACCATGCCCATCCCTTTATGACTACAATGTACTCATCTTCTGATGGCTACTTCCAGCAGGATAATGCACCATGTCACAAAGCTCAAATCATCTCAAACAGGCAAAAGCGGGTCCAACCTAGTATACAGTGGCCAGTGAGTGTATTTCCAAGGCATAAGGATTCTGGTCTATACTGTGTGCATATTTTTTTGAGGTTTACTTTACTATTATTGCTGTCATAAAGAGTAGGGAATGGTTAAGTAGGCCCCATTCTTTAATCTGTTATTTAAAACTTTCTACGACCTTCAGATCACGCCATTGTACTGGGATCTAAGGCTATAATAATTATAGTGGGGTTCCCTCAGACCTGAAAACTCTCTCATGGATCCCTCCATAGTAAAAAAGATTGAGAAAGGCTTGCCTAAATTATGGACTTACCTAAAAAGAATTCCACTTCTATGTTGATTGTAAAATTCTTCTTCTTTTGTTTTTAAATCTCCATTACATTGCAATATTCAGCTATACACTATGGGATTTTTTTCAGGTCACTCAATAAATGTGAGTTTTGCTTTTAAATAGGTAGTGCAAATAAAATATTTGAATACAGGTTTTTTTTTTTACTTGCCTTCTCCTCAGGGGCACAAAATTCTTCTCTTTACCTCTGTGATCTCATCCTTCCTCAATTATCAAGCCCAGAGCTAGCAGGACGGATTTCAGAGGGTGCACAATGGACAACACTAAGCTGTCACAACTCCAGGGTGGGTGGAGCAAGGCATGGTCAGCCTTAAGTGGCAGTAAGGAGGTGGGTTATTGGGGGACCCTCCCCCCATAGAAACATCAAGATATTTATTGATCAGACTAGTCATCTAATTAAAATTTGAATAGCACTCATTATCTGGAATGATAATGATATATGAACAAGTTTTCTTTGATGATTTGGTGTAAATGAACTTTAAGACTCGACTCACACTGTTGCAATGTAGTAACGTATGTGAGTTAACACGCATTACGCAGTGTGTTAACATGTGCTGTGTTTAGGCAGCCCATTCATTTGAATGGTGTGCCTAACACACAAAAACTCACCAGAAAAGGTGCATGCACTATATTTTCTGTCTTTTTTTACATTACATTTTACATTTACATTATATTTTTTTAATGTTTTCTGCAATGTATACTGACGAACCGCCCACTTCCACCCCGGTTTGGTTTGTGCCAGAACTCTTGAACATCGCAAAGGATCGGACCCGAACTGCAAACCCTATTAAAGCTTATGGGACCTGAACTTGAAGAATCAAAAGTGCCTAATTTATTGCCCATAAAAAAAGAGTATGGGGGCCCGGTTACTGCCCTGGGGGGGAGGAGCAGTGATTTTAAAGATGCTTATGTTGAAACAATCAGAATGAAAAGTTCCTTTAAATATAGTGCCTGGGGTTCTTTTTTTTTGTTTGTAAAGTGTGTAAATCTGTACCATGTATAGAACCTGCTGCAGCAAAACTGACATTTATAAAGAAAAAAAATGACATTTAAATTGCCGGTGATACTATACCATTTCCGGCAATACGAAAAAAAAAAGTCCATACCAGACCCTTATCTGAGCATGCAGCCTGGCAGGTCAGGAAAGGGGAGCGAATGAGCACCCCCCCTCCTGAACCATCCCAGGCCACATGCCCTCAGCATGGGGGGTGCTTTGGGGCGGGAGGGCTCCACCCCCACCCCATCCCAAAGCACCTTGTCCCCTTGTTGATGGGGACAATGGACTCTTCCTGACAACCCTGGGCTGTGGTTGTGGCAGTTTGCAGGCAGGAGGCCCCCAGATCCCAGCCCCCTCCTTATGTGAATGAGTTTGGGGTATATTGTACCTCTACTCATTCACCAAAAAAGTTTCAAAAGAAAACAAAGACAGGAGGCAGTTTTTGACAATTGCTTTCTTAAAAAAATGAACAAACAATGTGGATGGATCATCAATCATGACGCCCGCCACACTGCCGAACCTGGAAAAAAAACACTCCACCCCGACGAAGGCTAACCGCCGAATGCTTGCTCCACCATTTGACAGTTCTTAAATAGGTAAAGGGCAAGGCCACCTGGTGATGTCATCTGGCACTGCCCCTCTTGTGACATCACTGACTGAACATCCCGCCGAGCTCCCCGCAAATTCGGGTGTTCTTTAAACAGGCAAACAGGCAATGTTCAGGCCCAACTTTTGCTCGGCTTGAACTGTTCGCCCAACTCTAGTCCTCAATATAGCAACCACATTTTTAGCTCAGATAGCAGTGATTTGAATGGGTCGGGAGCTTCCCATAGACATGAGATCTCCCCAGACTGAAAATGACAAGATGAGGCAACTGCCATCTCCTGCCTAGTAGCCCTACAAGGACAGATGATGAGTTTCATAAGTCCTATATATAATTTTGGTTAAAGCGTAACTCGACTCTTGTTGGAAAAAAACATTCCCCTCTGGGTGATCTATGTCCATTGCAAGAATTATAACAAGCTTTGTTGCAGATTCCTAACTTTTGTTATTCTAAAGAAATCCCTGTTTGTTCCTCTGTGCCTCTGTTCTGAGTGGGTCTAATGGGAATGGTTTTAAAATTATCCATCAGCTGTGCAGCTGCAAAGCTCTAATGAGGAAATCTGCTGGGCCTGCATCCCTTTAGACGTGTTCCTACTGGGAGTATCTCACCAAAAATGGCATTTTTGTTGCATGGGATGCCTGAAATCCGACTTGTATCTTAGGCAGACTTCTGGGAAAATTGGTGAGCCAATCACACAAGCAGGAAATGATGTTTCTGGGGGGTGGTCAGTATACATTCTGTGTACAGAACAACTCCAGGTAGCCATATTGCAATGCATTTTTAGAAAATTAGAGCGGCTGCAGATTGAACAGGAAAGGTCATTTTTAATAAAATTCAATTATAATATGACTTGTGTCGCAATTGTATACGTTATATTATTTTTTCTTTATTTCCTATTTTTTTTTCCCCACGAAAGTGGAATTACCCTTTAATTGAGTTACCAAAAGGGATAAAAACAAGGAAAACTTTTTTCTCTACTAGCCTTTATAGAAAGCAGATTTCCAAATTGTTACCATTTTTTTGCTAACCACCACCAACATTCCAAATCAGACTTTTACATTTAAATTGCACTCTGAAGCCACCTAGTGGGAAGAGGAATCAATTTTTTTCTCTTCCCTCCCCTTGGTGTCTCCATTGTTTTCTGCTGTGGCTCTGTCCTGGGTGTAGTGTTGGGGGGAGGTTAGTTGGAGGCGATCATAGCCCCCTCCTCTGATATGTGGCCTAGGGGGAGCCACGCTGTAGTCAAGCAGCTTTCTCATTGGAATGGGCTTGACTTATGCCTCGTGCACACGATCGGACTCTCCGACAACAAAATTGTGGAATTTTGTCCGAAGGGTGCTGGCTCAAACTTGTCTTGCATACACACGGTCACACAAATGTTGGCCAACAATTACGAACGTAGAGACGTACTAGACGTACTACATGGTTTTTCAGCTCTTTAGCGCACCCCTTTGGGCTCCTTCTGCTAATTTTGTGTTAGTAGAAGTTTGGTGAGTGTTGATTTGCGTTTTTCATTTAGTGCTTTCAGTTCATTTCTGAATAGCCGTTCGTCAACCAGACATGTTGCAGAATCACAGGAGATAACGTGTTATTTATTATTGGCCTTTGAGTTATTGCTTTGACATTATTTTTTTGGTTGAATAATGATTTGATTTTGGATATTTTCTATATTTTTGGATGCATAGAATGCACTTTTTGGTGAAATTATATTGGCAGATAGCATGCCTAATTTTATTTGTTTTATTTTTCTAATGCACAATAAAAAAACTGCGGAGAATAATACTTGGCTATGTGTTTTACTTCAAATGACAGTTTGGGTGTAGGCAGTTACATTTAGAAAAATTAAATGTAAAATTGACAAGGGACACCAATATAGTTGTATCTTTGATCTTAAAAACTACAGGATAATGGTGGTGTGGTAATTTGCCCAAATAAAATAATTAAAAAAAACACATAATAATAATATTCTTGATATCACTTGAAAAAAAAAAAGCCTTTGAAAATTCATTTGCAATAACTCCATCAGTATCACCAGCAAAGCAGCTTCATTATTATCCCATTAAAGAAGAAGAGAATTGTGCGCTGCATTTGGAGATTCCATAATTTGCAACGTCACGAATATTAATTCTCCATTACGAACGCTAGTTTACAAGACCGACCGCTTCTGCTTCCAAGCATGCCTGTTTGTACTTTGGACTTTTGTCCGACGGACTTGTGTACACGCGGCCGGAAAGTCCAACAACACACATTTGTTGCCGGAAAATTTGAGAACATGCTAGCCAACATTTATTGGCGGAAAGTCAGACAACAATTGTCCAATGGAGCATACACACGGTCGGACTTACCGCCAACAACATGTCATCCAACATTTCCCATCGGAAAGTCCGATCGTGTGTACAGGGCTTAAGACCGGTAATATGGCCTACAATAGAGAACTTATACTTATGCAGCGTACACATGAGCGGACTTTACGGCAGACTTTGCCCGGCGGACGGGATTTAGTCGGACAATTCGATCGTGTGTGGGCTCCAGCGGACTTTGTTTTCTCAAAAGTTGGACGGACTTAGATTTGAAACATGTTTTAAATCTTTCCGTCGAACTCGAGTCCACTCGTCTGTATGCTAGTTCGACGGAAAAAAGCCACGCTAGGGCAGCTATTGGCTACTGGCTATGAACTTCCTTGTTTTAGTCCGGTCGTACATCATCACGTACGAATTCGACGGACTTTGGTTGATTGTGTGTAGGCAAGTCCGTTCATTCAGAAAGTCCGTCGTAAAGTCCGTCGTAAAGTCGGCCAGGCAAAGTCTGCTGTAAAGTCCGCTCGTGTGTACGCCGCATTAGGCTAGTCGGTGATAATGTTGCAGATGTTGCCCCAAGTTTCCAAAGGAGTGAACTCCAGAGCCATGTTAAACATATAATTGTTCAACATTTCTGTTGCATTGTGTTCTATTTCTCTTTCCTGAATATCTCCAAGGTACATGTCAATATTACGCTGCTGCTTTAGAAACTCAGAAAATGTTTGTTGTGACATGTGACTTGGTTCTAAATAAAGATTATATAAAAAAAAAATTTGCACGCTGAAAATGTCAAATCTTTTATGGCCTATCCATAAGAAGATAACTCTACGAAATCCTGAAAAATTAGCCCATCCATGGTCAACATGAGTTCTTCTGAATAAACAGCAGACATTGTGCTGGCTGCCTTCAGTAGCTTGACTATCAAAACAGAGATTTCCATCTAGCAAAGGTCTCAGAAATAAACAACATACGCTTACAATTAAACAATACATCCAAACAGATTGCTGCCAACGCTATTTAATAAACGGAACATCTGCTTGGTATTGAAGCGGCGGCTGGATGACGTGGTAAAGGGAAAGCAAAAGTGAGAGAGGGGTCTTATCTGTAGCGTCTCTTGCCCAAGAGAAATTAATTAGCTCGGCACTCTCTCAGCATTCAGCCTCTGTGGAGACTTGCAGGTGTTAGGCTGATAGAACTCTCGATTAGCTAATTAAATTCTAATAATTTGGGTTACTCATTACCCTGTTGCCACAGACAACTGAAGCTTTCGGCTTGTGGCCTGGCAGATGGGACGCCTTTCACACAGCATGGCAGAATCGGAATTTCTAATTATTAATGTTTTCCTTGCTGACTTGTCATTCCCACCATGTATTCAAATAAAAGAAAGGAAAAAGGGAGAAATGGCAGAGTTCATGTTTGTTTTCCTGCAGCGTTAATTAGCTTCACTGCCTTGTAATCTTTCTATGAACAATTTAATATCATCTTAAAAACCCTTTTCAAATTACCTATATATTTTTAGAAATTAAATTTGACTACTAGTGCCATAATGACATTTGATATAAATGATGTATACTGCATAGATAAATTAGGCTTAGTATATAAGTGTTTGTTTTACTGACCCTCAAAAACTTTTCTTAACCTTATATGTAAGATATTATTAAATTTTAAGTAAAGAATAGACAAAACCTGCGCTTGAACTCAATATACTGTATTAAGTAGCTACTAACACAATTATATATATATATATATATATATATATATATATATATATATAGTATATATGTCATATATACCTACATTCCTACTGCTTGGTGCGGAGTTCTACAGAGAACATTAAGTGGGACCTGCAACGCAAGTAGATTTCCGCCGCCCGGGTACATAAAGCCTGCTTGGCATCGCTTAGCCACGCCCCTGACGACATCTTATGATGATGAAACGCATAGGGGGAGCTTTGGCGTGGGACGTCATGACGTACCGGAATGGAGCGAAGTGCAACCATTTTCTTGGCTGGAAACTTTTGCAATTCGAATATTACCCTGTTTTTAACCTGGATCTATGTAAGTGTTACTTTTATTTTTAATAAATACAAAGTTAAGTTTATAAGCTTACTACACCATGAGGGCTTTATTTCTTCCCTTGAGATATACCCTTTGGGAGACCATTGCTCTACACTATCTGACTATCCCAGCCTGGAGGGGCTTTAAGCCGAGTCTATTAGCTGACGGATTGGATTCTCTATGAGGCATAACTGGGGCATAATTGTGTGTTTTGTAGGAGGTGGCGGATCTCTCTCTGGGTTACATCTTGATTTCATCCTATTATTTATTGCATGTGGACAAGGAATGGACTTTATATTCACTTTGGTGTGATTTTTTGAAGCACATGAATTTTTTCCATGCATCTGCCCCCTTGATATACAGGGCGCCGGACTTATGGATTCCAATGGCGGGGGTGTGTTTTTTTGAAGCACATGAATTCGAGCCAGAGGCTCTAATAGGCTTCAAAAAAGGGTGGGCTCGGGGCGCAGGGCACTGCGCCCTGATATCACCAAGTTGTGTGACAATAATGAATGAATATTTGCTATTTTCACACTGATCCTCCTCTCGGCCAATCAGGAAGCGGGTCATGAGACCTATCACCCCTTTGGCCAAAAGGAGATCCCGCCAAAAGGAGGGGGAGGAGAGGATGAGGAACCGAGTCCCGCCCGCAGCCCAAAGAGAAGCTGCACTGCCCAAGAGATGGGGTGAGTGCTGCCCCTGACTGATTAACCGGGGGGGGGGGTTTCGCCCGTGACCCAGCCGATTGGATTTTGGCTTCAGTATTGTTTGTGCCCCCCCCAAAAAAAAAAAACTCACCAGCCGCCACTGGTTTTAATATTAAAAAAATGCATGTAAACCCAAAAATAAATAAAGTTATTTTCTGTTAGCTTAGTCTCCATTGAACACAGTGCCACTAGTCCTTTTTTGCTTGAGGCTTTGCATTTGCCCCTGGTAATCCAGCCAGCTATCACCTGGAAATGTGTTTCCTGCCATAGGGAGACATGACTTAAAGTAGAACTATATGCAAAATGTTTTTTTTTTTTCATTTTGGATAGAGCAAGGAAGGGTTATAATCCCTTTAAGGCTTATTTTTGCCATCTGTGTCCCATTGGGGAGATTTACCATCACTTCCTGTCCCATAGCCAAACAATAAGTGATAGGAAATCCCTGCTAATTAAGGGAATCTCTTGGGGACCCCCAGGTCACCAGAGCTAGTGTCCCCATATTACCCATTACTTTTCTGGAGACAACCCAAAATTTGGCATTTTCTTTTTCTTTCACTTTCAATGAAACCGGTAAACAGGGAAAATAGAGAGGGTGAATCTTCCTAACAGGGACACCAATAAAAACTGTAAGGGGGTCTAATCCATCTCCACTCTATCCAAAGCTAAAAAGCCGGCCATAGATGGTACGAATTTCGAGCCGGCTGGATTCAAACCATATATGGGCAGGCTGAATGTACTCAGAAAGACTTGATGTGGAGGAGTGTTGCTGCTCTGTGCTGAGACCCATCCACAACACTTTAACTATTTAAAAGGGCGCCTACTGCATTTGTTAAGTGACGTGAATTGATGTGCACCCATATAAGAGGGATTGGAGGGATGGAGTTGTGGGCACAATGATGGCACTGGAATTTTAAACTTGAAAAACGATAACTTTACTAAGCCAAAAAAAGTCAGTTAAAGCGACGCAGTGCCGTATCGCAAAAAATTGCCTGGTAATTAAGGGCTGAAGTGATTAATATTGATTTATATAATTGATCATCTCATGTGGTTTTGTACTAGATAAATTTTAACAACAAGGATAGTAGATATATATACTACAATACAGTAACACCTTTTAATGCTAAGATAGATGTACACCCTGGAGGACTTTTAGTTTCAGTGTCAGAGTGTATCATTTTAGTAAAGTTATGTTGGATTCAACTTTCATGTCTTATTGAAGATTTGAGCTGCCTGTGGATTCTGCCAATTCAGCACGTGGCCATACTGTTTACATAGACTGGGTCTAAGAGGTTATGTCATTACAGATATTGACATTTGAAATAGAACAACCTCTATATTATTGCATGTGTTATTTTGAAAAGCCAGTATAAAGGAAAAAAAGAGTGGTAGTAAAAAAAAAACTTGTGTGTTTAACCACATGGACACACATGTGGCAGGGTGACAGCACAGGACAGGAAATGGGGCAGGGGCATGTCTCCTCATAGCAGGAAATTCCTATACAATGATTTTAATGGCAGGATCACCAGTTATTAAAAAGATTTAAAATTACTTTAGAAATGTCATTAACATCTTAAAGGTTAAACAAAGTTTTAGTGATTGGGTTTACTTCTACTTGTACATGCTTTTAGGTGTGTTTTTGTGAATTTTTTCATGCTGAAATGTACTGTATGTTGATGCATTTTAATGCTTTGTGTTGTGTTTATTATGCATTTCAAAGTTCATATTCTCCTTTAATAAAATGCCTGCAAAAACATATAAAAAAGTGCATCAATGTGCTTTTTAAGGGCAAGGTTCAGTTGACACGCATTTGTGTGATCGCTAACTGTCCTCAAGCACAGAACTTGCTGAGCACTCACGGAGCAGGACAAGGTGTTCTCTGATTGGACAAGGTGGAGAGGCAGCGATGACATCACACTCTCCACCTTGTCGAATCAGAGAATGCTTTGCATTAATTCAGAAAATGCAACGCATTCTCTCATTAACCCCCATGCCAAGTGGCTGACTTGCTGTGTTCAGGATACAGAAGTAAGTGGAGATGTCTATTTCAGTGATTTCCAGCTTCCAGGGTCTTTGGCCAGGTGTGGTATATACATAGTTACATTGAACCAAGCTGAAACAATGTAAGGCTGGTTTTACACAGGCTTTAGCTGTAGTTAGCATCCGCCTGCTCAGCAGGGTATCTCCCCACCGAGCAGGCAAATGACAGGTCCGTGTCCGCTATGCAGAGTGGACATAGACACAGCCCTGCTGTTCTCTATGGGGCTGTCACATGGAAACAAACAACCTGTCCATTTCCATCTGACTGTCATCTGATCCGATCCACCAGTTTTGGCAGATAGGATCGGATGTCAGGGGGTGTCAGCAGACACATGTCTGCTGACATCCGCCGCTCTATAGAGAGCTAGGGGTGGTCTGATCAGGTCCGCAATATCCATACCTGGAACTTTTCATTAAATTGGATGTAAATCCACTCTCATCCTTTCTAAACTACTGCCATAGGGGTTATCTATAAGGATATACATGTCTCCTGCATGTATCTTTACCTGTCAAATGTCTCCCCTCTGTCTGTTATGAGACCAGAAAAACTGCATATTCTGTGGGTGGGTCTGTTGTCTGGAGCTCGGTGGGTGGAGTCGTGATGTCAGTAGACTCCCCGCCCACCTCTACACTCCCCTTGTCAACATGCATTTTTCTCCTGTGTATTTCTTAAGCCGTGTACACACGATCAGATTTTCCGTCGGGAAATGTGTGATGACAGGCTGTTGATGGAAAATCCGACCGTTTGAACGCTCCATCGGACAATTGTCAGATTTTCCGCGGACAAATGTTGGATGGCATGTTTTAAAATTTTCTGTGGACAAATGTCTATTGTCGGATTTTCCGAGCGTGTGTACACAAGTTCCTTGGACAAAAGTCCAAAGTACAAACACGCATGCTCGGAGGCAAGGATGAGCCAAAAGTCGGTCTTGTAAACTAGCGTTCGTAATGGAAAATTAACATTCGTGACGTGGCAAATTATGAAATCTCCAAATGCAGCGCACATTCTCTTCTTCTTTAATGGGATAATAATGAAGCTGCTTTGCTGGCGATACAGTTGGAGTTATTTCAAATGAATTTTCAAAGGCTTTTTTCTTCTAGTGATATCACGAATAATATTAATATGCTTTTTTTTTTTTTTTTGGGGGGGGGGGGGCAAGTTATCACAACACCATTATCCCGGAGTTTTTAAGATCAAAGATACAACTATGTTGGTGTCCCTTGTCAATTTTATATCAAATGAAGGACCTAGTAATATAGTACCTAGGAATGCAGGGTGACTCTGCAGGTACTAGATAAAAATTGTGCCAACGTCCCCAACAATATAGTAGTGGATATATAGAATCTAGGGATGGGACTTTGAAGGCACAACAATATCAAACTACAGAAAGATAAGTTGGTTTAGGGGTTTTTTATTTATAAAGTATAAAAAGACAATGGACAAT
This sequence comes from Lithobates clamitans, assembly GCA_037952925.1. Lineage (NCBI taxonomy): Eukaryota > Metazoa > Chordata > Amphibia > Anura > Ranidae > Lithobates > Lithobates clamitans. The sequence continues at coordinate 722,397 of JBBGZY010000587.1, read as the reverse complement.
CATAAATATTTAAAAACACATCAGACTAGGCATAAGACCTAATATTGGTATACCGTGTGGAACCTATCCTGCAAGCTTGTATAGTAATGAAAAGATTGTAAGTACATAAACAAATCACTTGGTCAAGGTAGAGGAGAGATACTTCCCCAAGTGTTACACAGTAAGTAGTCAAAAAACTAACACAAGCACAATACTGCAGGTTTGGTGATCCACGGTGAGTAATCTCTGGTTGCTCTACATGTTTCGCGTTTCGCAGAACGCTTCCTCAGGAGCTAGAGATTCATTTGGAAATGGTAAGACCAGGAACTGTCAATGATAATAAGATGCTATGATCGCGATTCGATCAGAATTCACTATTGTCTGGAGTATAATGAAGACAGCAGCCGGCCATATACTGGGGTCTCTGCGCCGTCCGGTACCTACAGCACCGGTCCTTCACTGACTGGACGGCGCATCTACGTGGTTCCTCTCAATGACCCGAGGTATTATTACTACAAAGCCTCTACTCCTTCACCTATGGATACCTGATGCTACTTTTCATTTGAGAGACCCCAGTATATGGCTGGCTGCTGTCTTCATTATACTCCAGACAATAGTGACTTCTGATCGAATCGCGATCATAGGCATCTTATTATCATTGACAGTTCCTGGTCTTACCATTTCCAAATGAATCTCTAGCTCCTGAGGAAGCGTTCTGCGAAACGCGAAACATGTAGAGCAACCAGAGATTACTCACCGTGGATCACCAAACCTGCAGTATTGTGCTTGTGTTAGTTTTTTGACTACTTACTGTGTAACACTTGGGGAAGTATCTCTCCTCTACCTTGACCAAGTGATTTGTTTATGTACTTACAATCTTTTCATTACTATACAAGCTTGCAGGATAGGTTCCACACGGTATACCAATATTAGGTCTTATGCCTAGTCTGATGTGTTTTTAAATATTTATGATTGTCCATTGTCTTTTTATACTTTATAAATAAAAAACCCCTAAACCAACTTATCTTTTTGTAGTTTGATATTGTTGTGCCTTCAAAGTCCCATCCCTAGACCCTTGTCAATTTTACATTGTATTTTTTTAAATGTAACTGCCTACTTCCAAACTATCATTTGAAGTAAAACACATAGCCAAGTATTATTTTCCACAATTTTTTTATTGTGCAAAAACAAATAAAAATAGACATGCTGTCTACCAATAGAACGTAACCAAAAAGTGCATTCTATGCATCCAAAAATATAGAAAATATAACAAATCAAATCAATATTATTCAACCAAAAAATAAAATAAAAGCCTCCTGCATGTGTCCCGCTTCTTAATATAGGGGGTCAACAATGCCAAGAGTTGGTGAAAGCAGGGGTCCGTCATCCGGAGATAATTCCAAAAAACATCTGGATTATTCTCCTAGAGCTCCCGCAGAAAACGCATATGACCTAATTGGTCACGATTAATAAAGCAACCAATTTTTGGTCCAAGAACTCCTCCTCCTCCTGTTCCTGGACTGGTCAAAGCAATAACTCCAAGGCCAATAATAAATAACACATTATTTCCTCCGATTACGCAACATGTCTGGTTGCCGTTCAGAAACGAAGTGAAAAGCGTGAACTGAAAAGCGCAAACTGAAAAGCGCGAATCAACACTCACCAAACTTCTACTAACACAAAATTAGCAGAAGGAGCCCAAAGGGTGGCACTAAAGAGCTGAAAAAACACGTAGTACATCACTACATTCGTGTTTGTTGGCCGACAATTCCTTGCCATTTGTATGCAAGACAAAATCCAGGCACACGTCTTCAGACACAAGTCCGAGGTTTTGTCTGCGGAAAATCCGATTGTGTGTACAAGGCTTAACACTGAACTTCTGCTATGGTCACTAAGATCCAGTCAAAACCCAGAAAGGTCACCACATGACTTCAGCATGCCCAATCATGCTGAGGTGTGGAGCAGCCAATCCTGGGACAGCTGGAGAAGAAAGGAGGGGGGATGGGAAGTACACAGAATCCCTCTCTCAGGCTCATTCATGAGACATGTAAATAACCTGTCACTCACAGCAAGGGGGAAGAACTGACTCCTATTTCTGTGTGTGTCAATTTTTATCTTACTGAAAAAAGATAAGAGGATTGCTCAGAGCTGGATTAACTCTTCATGGCAAGACTGAGCACAGATGACACTAAATCCTATACTGTACAAGGTGCAAGCCTTAATTACATTTTTTTTTTCGGGTTTACATCCACTTTAAGGTTATTTTTACTGCACACCATCTGCATGTATTATACCAAGGTGCCAGTCATTTGTATCATAAAATCGGACCCCATATATGCACACTTATTATTCTCGGCTCTGGTGACAACAACTTGATTGCATGACTTAGGCCTCATGTACACTGCTGCTGCTAAAAGGACGTTTAGGAGCAGTTGGGAGTATTTTTCAACTGCCCCTGAACTCTCCTCTATCTTATCTTATCTGTCCATGTACACAGGGTCAATTACAGTCGTTTCTAGGCAGATGAGTTTAGAGGCATTTTTTGGAACGCAAAAAAATGCGTTCAGCTAGCTGAGTCTACAAGAATTTCAAGCGCCAGACACGTCTAAACGTGTTTGAACATGGCAACTCGCGTTTAGCCGCATTTCGTTTACAGGCATTCTTCTGCATTCTGTGGCAAAACACCGCTAAACGCAGCATGTAAACATGGTAAAACAGACATTTTAAACATCGGTTACTATCTGTCAAGTTAAATCGTTCAGGGGAGGTTGTAAAAATGTTCAGTGTACATGAAGCCTTAGACTGCATGGCTCTCTAAACCACCAGACCAGGCCTTACAGTTATATACACTTACTGGCCACTTTATTAGGTACACCTTGATAGTACCGGGTTGGACCCCCTTTTGCCTTCAGAACTGCCTAAATTCTTCATGCCATAGATTCAACAAGATGTTGGAAACATTCCTCAGAGATTTTGGTCCATATTGACATGATAGCATCATGCAGATTTCTCAGCTGCACATCCATGATGCGAATCTTCCGTTCCACCACATCCCAAAGGTACTCTGTTGGATTGAGATCTGGTGACTGTGGAAGCCATTGGATTACAGTGACCTCATTGTCATGTTCAAGAAACCAGCTTGAGTTGATTTGAGCTTTGCGACATGGTGCATTATCCTGCTAGAAGGAGCCATCAGAAGATGGGTACACTGTAGTCATGAAGGGATGGACATGGTCAATAACGATACTCAGGTAGGCCTTGGTGTTTAAACAATGCTAAGTTGGTGCTAAGGGGCCCAATAAAATATCCCCCACACCCAGGGCTTTTTTTTCAGCGGGAATGTGGGAGAACGCAGTTCCGGCACCTCCTGCACTGAATGTATATAATGGCAAAGGGTGTTGGGGTGTGGCTGGGAGATCTATTGTTGATTGGAGGAATCTACTGTTGAGGGAAGGGTCTATTGTTGTTGGCTGCTGGAGGGTCTATTGATGCTGGCTGATGGGGGGGGTCTATCGTTACTGGGGGCCAATTGTTGCTGTTAGGGATCTACTGATGAGAAAGGGGTTTATTGTTGCTGGCTGCTGGAGGGTCTACTGATGCTGGCTGCTGGGAGATCTATTGTTGCTGACAGGGGTCTATTGTTGCTGGCGTGGATCTGTTGTTACTAAGGTGGATCTTTTGTTACTGGAGGGTCATTTTGTTGCGGGGGGTCTATTGTTGAAAGGGAGGATCTATTGTTGAAAGAAGGATGTATATCTTAATGCTTATTAATAAAATCTATACAAATCACTTAGCACCACATAATGATACTTGGTTCTATATTCTCTAAAAAGGGCCGTACAGGAAGGTGGGTAGAGGATGGAACCAAGGGATGGTGCTCAGAGGTGGATAGGGGGCGAAGACAAGGGGTGACTTGAAAAGGGGAGTTCCTGAACCTATTCTCTGAGAAATAAAGCCCTGCCCACACCATTACACCACCAGCCTGAGCCGTTGATACAAGGTAGGATGGATCCATGCTTTCATGTTGTTTATGTCAAATTTTGACCCTACCATCGGAATTTCGCAGCTGAAATCGAGACTCATCAGATCAGTCAATGGCCTGAATCGTTGATACAATCTTCTATTGTTCAATTTTGGCAAGCCTGTGCGAATTGTATAAATAAAAAAGGGGAGTAAAAGGGGGGGGGTGGTACTCAGTAGTGAAGAGTACCAGGTAAGGGGTTACTTTCAGCAGCAATAATTAGATCAAACTATAATATATCAAAAATTAATTAATGATATTCCATATACCAAAAAATATTGAATATCAAAAGGTTATAATAAAGATGAGTGCAGTATTCATAAAAACTAATTAAATCTAATAATACAAAGAATTAATTACCATGGACATATCAAGAAACAAGACCAACATATAACAGTACAAAACAACACTAAACACTGTCCGGATGCATTGTATTAGCCACACGTCAGTCAAAAAATGTTTTCCCTCATTAGGGTATAGTTTGGTAAAATAGGGTCAGATATGATCCCCTAATTTCACTAATTGTTTATGGCTGACATCAGGCTAATCTATTTGGAAAGATAGGGTGTGAGGGGTGAGTAGTGGGCCTGTAAGAGGTTATCGCTTCGGCTATTATGCTGAAAACAAGATTGTTATTCAATAAATGCAAGGAAAAAATATTTAAACGCTATGTTAATCCCTGCATCTGAAGGAAAACTGATGTACTGATGTACTGTTACTGAGAATAATTTGAAAAACAGACAGTCCTTGGATGCCCACTTATTGTATCTGAAGGATCCAGAAATTGGAAATAATTATTGTACTGCTGTAATCTCAAGCTTCAAGTTCTTTCCATCATATTCCAAAGAAAAGTTTTTAGCATAACAGGATTTCCTTTAACATTCAATGCTCAGATCCCGAAGTAATTTATCAAGTTTAGGAAAACATCAGCATTATAAAGATCACCTCTGTCATGGGTATTGTAAATACAGGGCGAGAGTAGAACCGGAAACAGTCAGGTTGTAAATAACAGCTTCAAGCGGTGTTGTGTAATGCATTACATGTGAAAGTTATCTATACGTTGCCATTTTGCTAGTAGTGAGCTTTAAATCAGCTGTCTCCGTCAATTAGAGTGGCGATGGATTAAAGTCACGAATCTCTCCTGGTCACCAAGGTGTAGGCCGAGAGATGATAGACACCAACTTGGTATGACCGTTGCCAAGTTCATATAGCCCTTAGCTATGTTGTCTCTCGCAATAGTATTCTGTTACTGCGGCCGAAGCTCACAGAAGCCCGTATCCCGGCGTATCGAGTGTCCTGTACGTATGATTTTAGATTCTTAACCATATCTTTCAAAAGGGAGTCCAAGTACCTACCGACTCTCTCAAGAGGACCCTGGCAGGCCGAGACTATCTGACTGCCAGGTGGGTTTTGTAAATCTTTATGTATCTTGGGAATTATGTAAAAGGTAGGTACATTGAACTCCTGAACATTAAGATATTGAAATTCTCATATGGTCGGTAATCCCTCATCCTTAGCCTCCATCAGTTTTTGATTTAGTTAATGAACTAAGTTAGGGAATGAATTGTGGTCCAGTTTACTATAGGTGGTCTGATCATTAGGCAGACGTTTTGCCTCTTTTTCGTAGTGTTGTTGATTCAACAAAACTACGTTGCCACCCTTGTCGCTCTTTTTGATTACGATATTTTTCCTCTGTTTAAGGTCATTGAGGGCTCGCCTTTCACCTATGGTTAGGTTATCACTAGTTTTTCGCATCCAATCTATTTTTTCCAGGTCTGACTGGACCATGTCTAAAAATAGGTTCAGCCATTTATTTTTTGACAGGGGGGGCATTTTTCATCCACAACGCTGCCTTGTCCCATGATGCTGTTTGAGTGGGTTGTGCTAAGAATGCTGGGATACGGGCTTCTGTGAGCTTCAGCAGCAGTAACGGAATACTATTGTGAGAGACAACATAGCTGAGGGCTATATGAACTTGGCAAAGGTCATACCAAGTTGGTGACTATCATCTCTTGGCCTACACCTTGGTGACCGGGAAAGATTTGTGACTTTAATCCATCGCCACTCTTATTGATGGAGACAGCTGATTTAAAGCTCACTACTAGCAGAATGGCAACGTATAGATAACTTTTACATGTAATGCATTACACAACACCGCTTGAAGCTGTTATTTACAACTGACTGTTTCCGGTTCTACTCTCGCCCTGTATTTACAATACCCATGACTGAGGTGATCTTTATAATGCTGATGATTTCCTGAACTTGATAAATTACTTCTGGATCTGAGCATTGAATTTCAAAGGAAATCCTGTTATGCTAAAAACTTTTCTTTGGAATATGATGGAAAGAACTTGAAGTTTGAGATTACAGCAGTACAATAATTATTTCCAATATCTGGATCCTTCGGATACAATAAGTGGGCACCTAAGGACTGTCTGTTTTTTAAATTATTCTCAGTAACAGTACATCAGTTTTCCTTCAGATGCAGGGATTAACATAGCATTTAAATATTTTTTCCTTGCATTTATTAAATAACAATCTTGTTTTCAGCATAATAGGCGAAGCGATAACCTATTACAGGCCCACTACTCACATCTCACACCCTATCTTTCCAAATAGATTAGCCTGATGTCAGCCATAAACAATTTGTGACATTAGGGGATCATATCTGACCCTATTTTACCAAACTATACCCTAATGAGGGAAAAAAAATGCGTCTGGACAGTGTTTAGTGTTGTTTTGTACTGTTATATGTTGGTCTTGTTTGTTGATATGTCCATGGTAATTAATTCTTTGTATTATTAGATTTAATTAGTTAATATGAATACTGCACTCATTTTTATTATAACCTTTTGGTATTCAATATTTTTTGGTATATGGAATAAACTTAATTAATTTTTGATATATTATAGTTTGATCTAATTATTGCTGCTGAAAGTAACCCCTTACCCGCTACTCTTCACTACTGAGTACCATCCCCCCCTTCCCCCCCCCCTTTTTTTATTTATATGCTATATGGTTACAGCAACAACACTTTAACAGGTGATAGATCAAAATCGGTCATTTATTGTACTTGACCGGCAAATAGTGAAAAGCTTGCCACATTTCCTTCCCTTCCCCCTTCCCTTTTCCACCCCCCTCTTTTACTGTGCGAATTGTAGCCTCAGGTTCCTTTTCTTAGCTGACAGGAGTGGCACCAGGTGTGGTCTTATGCTGCTGTAGCCTATCTGCTTCAAGCTTCGATGTGTTATGTGTTCAGAGATGGTATTCTGCATACCTTGGTTGTAACGAGTGGTTATTTGCGTTACTGTTGCCTTTCTATCATCTCAAACCAGTCTGCCAATTCGCCTCTGACCTCTGACATCAACAAGACATTTTCATCCACACAACTGCGCTCATTGGATATTTTCTCCTTTTCTGACCATTCTTTATAAACCCTAGAGATGGCTTTGCGTGAAAATTCCAGTAGATCAGCAGTTTTTGAAATACTCAGACCAGCCCGGCACCAACAACAATGCCATTTTCAGATTCAATTAAATCCCCTTTCTTCCTCATTCTGATGCTCAGTTTGAACTTCAGCAAGTTGTCTTTGTCACGTCTAGATGCCTAAATGCATTAAGGTGCTGCCATGTGATCGGCTGATTAGCAATTTGTGTTACCAAGTAATTGATCAGGTGTACCTAATAAAGTGGCCGGTGAGTGTATAGTTACAGTTACATATATAGTCATGGTTATATATAGTTATATATGGATTTACCTTTACAGCACAACAAGGCAGTCCAAAGACCAGCAAAACATTTTATGTGATAGATTTTCTATAAGATTGCATTGTCAGTTATCCTCCCTCTGCTGTTCAAATGGAGCACTGCGCCAAAATAAAACCGGCTCCTTGACCATTTCTTAGGTGTGTCCCCTGGAACGGGATTTTAAAGGCACTACCATACAATTAATACAATATAAGTAAAAGGTATAATTTTATTACATAACAAGAAAAAATATATACAAATCAAAACAGAAAAATACAAAGTACAAATTGAATAGAATAAATATGAATATGGATACACATTGAAATATAATGGAAAAAGGACCGTCACTGGAAGTGGGTAAGTCTCACTGAACCAGTTGTTCAGTGAGACTTACCCACTTCCAGTAACGGTCCTTTTTCCATTATATTTCAATGTGTATCCATATTCATTTTTATTCTATTCTATTTGTACATTGTATTTTTCTGTTTTGATTTGTATATATTTTTTCTTGTTATGTAATAAAATTATACCTTTTACTTCTGTTTTGATTTGTATATATTTTTTCTTGTTATGTAATAAAATTATACCTTTTACTTATATTGTATTAATTGTATGGTAGTGCCTTTAAAATCCCGTTCCAGGGGAACCATTGCTTTTTTCTATGTACTTTGGATGTGGTACACCCATTGAACCTACTCCCTGTCAGATTCTTTTTTTTTCTATTTCTTAGGTGTGTGTGCTTTATCATGTTGTGCAAGAGCATGATAAATATGTTTCAAATTGTTGCAACCTGCCACAATCTTAGGATTTTATGCACAGAGGTTGCAGATGCTTTTTTAAAGTCTATGTAAAGCCAACATTTATTTTTGTTTTGGATGCAGTAGGAAAGGATTAATTTTCTATTGGGTTATTTTTGCTGCATTTGTCCTGCTAGAGAGATTTTTCTTCACTTTTTATCCAAAATTTATCCAGGAAAAAAGTGAACAAAATTCCAATCTTATGCCGCGTACACACGATCTGATTTCTCGTCGGAATAAGATATGACAGCTTTTCTGACGGGATTCCGCTCAAGTTTGCCTTGCATACACACGGTCACGCAAAAGTTCGCTGAAATTACGACTGTCAAGAACGCGGTGACGTACAACACTACGACGAGCCGAGAAAATGAAGTTCAATGCTTCCGAGCATGCGTCGAATTGTTTCCGAGCATGTGCAGGGATTTTGCGCGTCAGAATTGCCACAAACGATCACATTTTCGGATAAGAACTTTTCCCGACCGAAAAATTGAGAGCATGCTCTCAATCTTTTGCTGACTGGAATTCTGCCAGCAAAAGACCGATGGAGCATACACGCTGTCACATTTTCAGAAGAAAAACTCTCATCGGTCTTTTGCGGGCCAAAATTCTGATCGTGTGTACGCGGCATTAGAGTGTTGTCTAAGTAACGTGTCCCAAATGGAGGATTTAGCCTCACTTCTTGCTCTGGTGACAACTCTTTAGGAAAATGATCACTGGGACAAACAGAGGGATTAATCGCCTCAGCAGCAACAAAAAACTGACAGGGGGTCTAACCCTTCCTCACCCTATTCACAATTAAAAAATAAATTTGTCTTTACATACACTTCAACTAAAAAAAACAGGCATATAGTTGATACATTCTAACATATGGAAGGATTGAAAATTAGGTTTAAATCATAGATACATGATAAATAATGCAAACCATACTTTTACATTGTATAATGAGCTTTTGCCATGGTTAGCATGGGGTGAATAAATCAATGGGCTTTGGCCCTAATGAAAGTAAATATATTCCAGCTTTGTTGTTTGAGCCTCTGCATCTTGTTCCTTTAGGATCTAGGCCCAGGAGACCCATTCAAGGGAGAACCTCTACTTACTAAATGGATGGTAGAATTGAAAAACAACCATCTGCACATCAGGTACTATGACATTTCTAATTTATATCAAAATAAATGAATGCAACTTAGTAGAGGGCAAGAAGTTTTGTTCTTTAATTTCTATTGCAAAGCATCACATAAAGGAGGATCATAAAACAAGCTGCACTTTCTACTGCTCCGTGTACCTCTTTTACATGAATCTACAATGGCTTTTATGTATTTTCCAAAGATTTATTTAATCCACTGTGTTTAGCATTATCGTCATGTTCCGCCATGAACTTTTCTGCCATATCTGAACTATGGATGCTCATAAAAAGCACAACTCTTGCTGTTTTAGAAGACTTAAACAAGCCAAATCGAAAAATAAACAGGCTGTAAAATGGTGTCTCCTTTATGACTGTGGCTTACCTCTACGGTGCTTAAAAGGTGAAAGGTTTAGAAGACACAAAGGGGAGCACGCATTGCCTTTGAAATTGGGATGGGGGAGCCTTGTTAGAGATAATTTTCCAGCTGTCACTTTGTAATATCGATCTGGCTTAAATCTGGTTCTTCTAAGCATGGCCACCTATAGCGTCATATAAATCCCTTTAACACGTGTATTATTGAGGGTCAGGAATGGTATTGCTCAGCAATAGGCTTAAAGCCCAAAAAAAAGTCTCAAGAGCAGGGGACACGCCTTTCAGTAGCTACACTTTTATCAAAGCCGAATACTTATATTCATGAGATAGCACTACGCTGCAGAACAAAACTTGTTCATCTTGCAACAACTTAAGTAAAATAACCAGTTTAAACATTGCTCATGTCTATGAACCATCTTCGGTTGCTTCTATTTACTGCTTGAATTAGTTCATATGCATAGGGTTAGATTTCCAAAAAAAAGCAAAACACCAAAATGTATAAGGCACCTATCCAAGTCATACACAAGAGCACAAGAGCACTTAATATGCCCTTCAAAAATCGCAGTTTAAACTCCACCACTGGATCTAGCAGGGATATATATATATATTTTATTTTAATTTTCTTAACCTTTATTCATATATAGTGCCTTGCAACCTTACAAAAAAACTCTCTTTTCATAGCAGCTTACATAGAGGGAAACAAATCTCAAACTTGTTAAAGTGTATGTTGTATAAAAGAATCAATTAGCCAAAGAATAATAGAAATCAAGATTTATAATATAAAGAACGGCTAAAAACTTTAATTGTATCATAGGTATTCTATACAATTTAAATTCCCATTTACAGTAAAATTCAACCCCCTATAACTGAAATCATTAAAACTCCATATTTAATAATCAGCTATTAGTTCAGCAAGCACAGTCTAGTTCATGTGTTCCATACTGATTTTTAAAAAAATGAAAATAAACTTGTAAAGCCACATCCCTTATTGTTTACTATAGTACAAATAAGTAATTCCTGGACACCTCTGTTTTCATAAATCAATGTATAATATGAAATAGCAGCATTTATCATGGTGAACCATTCACAGATGGTGGTATGCTTGCCATTTTAAGTATATGAAGCCACCCACAACATCCAGATATGTCCTACTGCAATGTCCTACTGCGTTATCAGAGAGAATGCCTGTATAAAAAGAATCAAGGTAGTGGTCCACACAGACCATTGCATTCTGACCCTCATATAGAACCGTAAATAGATCCACCAGTATGGCTACCAGGCTTATCATGGTGACCCAGGGATAACCAATTATCTCTTCTGCTAAACATTGTGCAGTGGTGTATGTTTGTATAGAACAGCAGGTCTTCTAAAGATTATTCACGGCATGTAGCATGTTAAGGGATTCTCTTATTAAATACCAAATACCACCACCAAGCTTCACATAATTTTGTCAGCAGGAAAGTTTATTTCATGGGGGTGTCTGCATCTGGGTCTAAACAAGGATCTGGGAGTGAAGTAGTGTTCAAGTATGTGAAAAAGTGTGTCACAATTAAAGCAAACCTTAACCCATGAAATTAAGTTACTCTCAAGGTCTTTCCCCCACTCTTCCTTCTTACACAATGACAGATAATTTGTTCATGTTAAGCAGAGAAAATGCCTTTAATACTTTCTGCGGTCTGCCATTTCCTAATTCCTCACTTAGCCAAGGATGATGTAGGGGTGGCCCACCTGCTGACATCCCAGAAGGTAGTGTCCAATAATGGATAAAGTATTTTACATGAATGATTCTGCTCAATTCAAGTATTTGGGGGGCTCTTCATCATGTGTGAGCATGTGTGAGATCCTGTGGCACGCATACGCATGAAAATCAGTAAGAAAGAGTCTCCCTGGGAGTTTCAAAATGGTGGAGTGAAAGCAGAGTCGAGCAGGGAGAACTTTGACTGTAAGGAAGACAGTACTGGACTCCATTGACTATTAGGTATGTTGTTTTTTTAGCATATAGAAACACTTTAGAGAGATAGAGTTTAGCTTTATCTAGATAAATTGAAGTTTCTCTTTACCCATGTCACTTTTGAAAACCCATTCTTCATCATGTCCACCTGTCAACGCTGCACCATGGCCAACTGTACATGATAGACTGTCCCTGGCTCACAAAAATGAGTCCTTATCATGAAAGGGCAAATTGGTTGTGTTTTTTCCAAGGTCAGAGGTTCCCAGTTCTCACCTGATTTGAATTAACTGGGTTTAAATCGACATTTGTTATGGAGCAGGATGGAAGATGTTTCCTGAATGAAAGAAATTCAGTGTATGTCGTTTTCGTTCAGGAAAGCCATTTCATTCCAAAATGAAATGTTAAAAACAAACAAAATTTAGAATTTTAAACAACTTTCATCAAAAAGTCATCAAATGTACTCAGAAGTTTTCTATGAATTTTTCTATAAACGTTCGTTTGAAAATCTACTAGTGCAGTTGTCTCCAAACTGTGGCCCAGGGGCCAGATGTGACTCTTTGCTTGCTAATACTCGGCCCTTGGAGCACTATTTCATCCACTGACCCCAATGAATGGGCACAATTTCTCCAACTGACACCAATGATGGGGCACAATTCCTCTCACTGACACCAAAGATGGGGCATTGTTTTTTTCCCATTGATGTCAGGATTTTTTCTACTGCCAATGGCCACAGTCCAGCCCCCCTGAAGTCTGAGGGACAGTAAACTAGCCCACTGTTTAGAAAGTTTGGAGACCCCCGTACTAGTGTAGGCCAGCTTTATTCCCATGTTTACAAAAGCTCTGTGAATACAGCTTGAAATATTACATATAAACGATCTGCCAAACCTGTGGCAGCTACTTAATTTCTGAAGAATATTCCTTTAGGCCTCTTTCACATCAACAGCCGGGAAGGGGGGGGGGAGCGGGGACGGGTTGAAGCTAAAGGCTAAACAACAGCCAGAGGCTGTTCATATGCTGCGGCTGCCATGCCTTGCGTTGCAGCCACAGTAAATTTAACGCAACATGTTGAGTTGACAGGCGGCATCTTTCAAGTCAATGGGACTGTTCTGAAGCCAGCGGTATTGGCGCATTAGCCCCATTATAAACTGGCGTATGGCAGAAAAAAAAACATTCATGAGATGTCAGGATTGCCTGAATGCCTTATGCCGCGTACACACGATCGGTTTTGCCGTCGGAACAAACTCCAAGGTTTCTCCGACGGAACTCCGACGGAAGTCTTGCATACACACAGTCACACCAAAGTCCGACCGTCCAGAACGCGGTGACGTACAACACGTACGACGGGACTAGAAAAAGGAAGTTCAATAGCCAGTACCCAATAGCTTCCGTCTCGTACTTGCTTCAGAGCATGAGCCGTTTTTGGTCCGTCGGAACAGCATACAGACGATCGGTTTTCCCGATAGGAATTGGTTCCGTCGGAAATATTTAGAACACGTTACATTTCTAGATCCGTCAGAATTTTCAAAAAAGGAGTCTGAAGAGGCATACACATGATCGGAATAAATGATGAAAAGCTTCCGTCTGACTTTTTCTGTCGAACATTTCGCTCGTGGGTACGCGGCTTTACAGTGACTAAGCCACTTAGCCAATCACAGATCACTTTTCAGAGCTTTGGCTAGTGTGAACCTAGCCTACGGGGCCCATTTATTATTTAACTTGAAACAAATCATACAATGATGTTTGTGCTTTAAAAAAAATATTTCTACATATTAAAATCGTTGCTCCCGGCGCTTAGATTTTTCTTTTACGTTAGCCGTTAAGGGGTTAAAATTCTCCACAGCAGCAAATAATTTAAAATAAAGGATGAAAGCTTATTCCCCCAACAAAATAGAGGGTGCATTTAAAGTAATCCTGCCATCCGATCTGCCTGCCCTTCCAAAGAGGCCTGTGCTGCCTTTGATGTGTCAGCCTCTAAGCACGCTTCAGAGATGCACAATAGAGGTGCCACTGACCAGAGAGCATTGAAATGCATTCTGAGTCACAACAGCAGTGATAGCAGCACAACAGCAGTCCAGGCCTAGCAGAGTAATAGCCCAGCTGTTACCTGATTTAACACCCCAGCAGCTGCACTCCCTGACTTGACAGAAAAAAGCGCCCTTTCCACCGCTCCTGCCAATATTACCTTTCAGCCAGCTAGACATATGTCACCTTTTTTACTTTAAAATACAATGTTTCACATTAGGAAGCAAAGAGGACCAGGAGATGTATGTGTGCTAGGAGCAGAAAGAGAGGGAAAGCTTTATGAAAAGTTACCTGACTCCTAAATTATACCGCACTGAAAGAATGCAATCTGTTCTGAGGACAGCTCCCTTTACATTCATGTCAATATGATTAGACTGCTGGCAGAATGCTTTCCAAAAAAAACTTCTTAGCAACCATTTTGATACCTTGAAGTTTTCTGATTGGTTGTTGTGGTAGATGACCATTGAATGTTCTTGGCCTTGTTAAAGGGTAACTCCACTTTCGTGGGGAAAAAAAATAAAGAAAAAATAATATAGCCCATATAATTGCGACACTAATCATTTTGTAATTGAATGTTATTAAAAAATGACCTTTCCTTTTCAATCTGCAGCCAATGTAATTTTCTGAGAATGCATTGCAATATGGCTACCTGGAGTTGTTCTGTACACAGAATGTATACTGACCACTCCCCAGAAACATCATTTCCTGTTTGTGTGATTGGCTCACCAATTTCCCCAGAAGTCTGCCTAGGGCCCCTTAGGTCCGCCGGCTCATCGGGAGATCTGTCCGTTGATCTCCGCTGAGCCGGCGGATGACAGGTCCCTCTCTGCTCACTGAGCGGGGAGGGGCTTGTCAGGTGCCGCCGCCTATGGAGGGATCGGACGAAAACGGAAAGCGTGTCCGTTTTCATCAGATCTCCCCCGATCCAATCCGCCAGCGACGGACCTGGACGTAGGGCCATCCGTCTGCTCTTCAGCGGATCGGACCGGGTCGGATGTCAGCGGACATGTCTCCGCTGACATACGACGCTCCATAGACTAACATGGAGCGCCCGTTCAGGTCCGCCGTCAAAACTGACAGGCGGACCTGAACGGTCCGATCGTGTGAAAGGGGCCTTAGATACACGTCAGATTTCAGGCATCCCCTGCAACAAAATTGTCATTTTTTGAGAGATACTTTCAATAGGAACACATCTAAAGGGATGCAGGCCCAGCAGATTTCCTCATTACTATCCTGTAGCTCCACACCTGACAGTTAATTATGAAACCTCTCCCATTAGACCCGCTCAGAACAGAAGCACAGACAAACACACATGGATTTCTTCAGAATAACAAAAGGTAGAAATCTGCAACAAAGTTTGTTATAATCCTTGCAATGTACATAGATCACCCAGAGGGGAATGCTTTTTTCTCAACAAAAGTGAAGTTACGCTTTAAAGTAGTTGTGAACCCTTACATATACCCAACTAAGTGACTGGCTTCAGTTTATACACAGAGAGGAAGTAAACCCTGATGAGATTTACTTCCTCTTCTTTCCCCTACTTTCCCCTGCAAAGTAAAAGCATAATGGGCTAGTATGCATCGCATACTAGCCCATTATGTGGCACTTACCTGCAAACGAAGGCCACATTGTCCCCACTGGTGGCCACATCCATCTTCGCCCCTCTTCCTTCCGGGGCCGCGGACTCCGGCTCTGTGGTTGGCTGGAGTCACCTGACATCACTCCCGCGCATGCACGTGGGAGCCGTCAGTTACAGCATTTACTAGTTAAGAAACACCACAGAGGGCCGTTTCTTCAGAGTGCATGCGCTGATGATGTCAGTGCAAGCGCACATGGTAAATATCTCCTAAACTGCAGGTTTAGGAGATATTTACAGTACCTACAGGTAAGCCTTATTATAGTCTTACCGGTAGGTGTAACTAGGTTTACAACCACCTTAAGTTGTACCTGTTTATTTGGGGTCTTGACTTTTCTACATTCGTTCAAAGTCCAGAATTTATAGCTTGTTTGAGCTTTTAAAAAGCAGTGGGCAGGGAGCTAAAGTTACACTCTGCAGAGCTCAGTGAGAGCTGATTGGAGGGAAGGGAAACACCCCCATTCACATAGCACATAGGAACAGAGCTGAGGCTGTTAATCACAGGGTGTGCTGAAGCTCCCTCCCCTGCCACCCTTTTCGGCTTGGTGTCAGGAAAACTTGTCAGAAGTTACTCATGACGATAGCAAATGAAGGAAGCAGCAGAGAGGAATGAAACTTAGTGCTCTGGATTGAGAAAACCACCGTCTATAGAGGTATATGCTTTGTTCATATTTAATGTCAGAGGATTTCAACCACTTGAAATACAAGACAAAGTGCTTAAAATGACGCTAAATTATATTCTTATTCTTCAAAAATAACCTATACACAACCCCTATGTAATGGCCCAGTAATCGAATCCTCTATTTTTCATTAAATCGGTTCTTACTGTGGTTTTGTGTGTCCTTGTAATGTCCCAGGTGAGCACCCAAACCTCTGCACCATGTTTGGTTTACCTTTAAGAAATAATGGCACCACAAGCACGTCAAACATTTTGTTGCAATTCTGGAATCACAGGCAGAATCATGCAATTCTGGCCACGATTCCAATATGCTCAGATGTGAACAGGCCTAAGAGGGAGATAGAGCGCTGTGCTTAGGTGGATTTTGAACCTGGCAGAGTGCTCCTTCCTGCCATGCTGGTGGTGTACAGCACGTCCTGGCATCTGGACAGAATTAGGAGGATTACTCACAATCTGACTTTTTTTTAACAGGCTTGGCAGATGCCACGCAAGGCCTACAGGTAAAGCATTTTATTGAAGCTCCCTTTTTAAAATCCACATAGTTTTTTTTTATTCTACTGGGAACACTTGAATACATTGAAACTTTGAAAGGTGATCTTAGCTTTTAAGTTATTAAGCTGTTTATCACGTTATTATAATAATTTTAATTACTAAAGCGCATCCCCATGCAAAATATGACCCCTCTCCTTCTAATTCACCTGGCATGATTTAGGATATACCCAACTAAGTCAACTGTCCAGGTCCATCACTGGCTCCATTTTGGAGACCGCTTATCCAGCACTGCAGATGTGCCCATGGCTGGTCACTAAAGTCACTTTGTGCTGATGTCACTTCCCTTCTTGATTTTAAGAGGATCTGGATGCTAAACAGCCATTAGGAAGTGTCTATGTCACTCAAGCAGTGATGTGGGCACCTGAAGAAAGACCCTGTCTGCTTTAAAGAAAAGAGGAGGGAAGACTTGAAGCTGGAGCATCACGTGACCACATCTTTTGGTAAGTAAAATGGGTAGTGGGAGAGAAGGGGGTTAGCATATCTTGGCAATGAGCTTTGAAGTGACACTAAACAATATCCTTATTCTCCAAAATTAATCTATTCATATCAACTACCTGATGGCCTGTAATCTTTTTCATGGAATTGTTTCTTAATGTGTTTTTCTGCCCCCTTTAATGTCCTCTGTGAGCTCCTGAACCTATTTCCTCTTTAATTTACGCTTGTTTAAAACCAGCAGTGCACGTTAGTTGCGATCATGAGCCCTTCTATATGAACACTACATATTGCATAGTCCCTAGTCCATCTAAGGAAAACAAGCAAGAGAGGGTGGTTGTGTTCCTTCATACAGTAGGGCCATGAAGAACGAATGTAGCAATTCGTTAACAGGAAGCTGGATCACAGTAGCCAAAAAAAAAGGATTTTGGAGGAGGTTGAGAGCCATAGAAAATACTTTTCTGTGTTATGAATACAAATTTGAATAGATTTTTTTTAAATCAGAGTTTACTGTCACATTAAATCAATAATTTAAGAAGCTACTGCAAGTATAAAGTGAAAATGCCTAGAGGTGTCTACACAATATAGGAGGATTCCCCCAGGGTTTTTTTAGCAGCAAAGTATTTCGGTCAAAAATTAGTGGTTTGGTAAAATCTTTTTATTATGCCAAAGTAGAATTCAAATGTATGAATTGGTTTAAAATATGAGCTCTGGTTACAAGCTTAAGGGACATATTCCATTATACATGGCAAAAAATCATACAGAGGTACAAATCATTACATTACAAAATTGCCATCCATATTGATTCCTCTGCCATCCATATTGTCTACGCATACCTACAGCAGGTCCACAAAGAAACAAAAAAGGGATGACAGAGGTTTTACCTCTTCCTCACTCTATGCAAAACTAGAAAGAAAATGTTTGGCTGGAGTTACACTTTTGAAAGCGAACCTGTGAGGAGACAATAGAACTGCTGCAAGCACATTGAATACTGGAATACCAGGCCATGACGACAGGTAAAGCTGGGACATGTCTGGGTAGTTTGTCTCTGCCTTCTGCCCCCACACATTTCTACAGGCCTACAGCCAGCCATAGACGATTCGAATCTCAGCTGAATCCTGGAGATTCAAACCGTGTATGGGCAGGTTGAATGCACCCACGTTGATAGATCGATCAACTTGGGTACAACCCACCTGCCGGATTTTACATGCGATTAGCCGCTAGCAATAATTACTGTGTTCTCCTGGCAGGGATGGCTTCCCCCAAATACAGTTCAGAAGGGTTCAACTGCAGGTCAAACACACCTGTCAGTAAATTCTGAATGATCTCAGAAGTGTCTTAAACTGATGTCATCTACATAATTCCAAAGCCTAGGCCCACAGGGAGTTCCATAGCTTTGAATATCAGAACATCCCAGCATTTCACTAATGAGCAGGAATCTCAAGGGCTTGCACCTTACGCCTACAACAGTTTTTCCCCTGACTAGGTCTCTTTACGTGTAACTAGACAAAAACTTTTTTTTCTAATCTGGCTTGTTTCCTTGTTAGGAAAAGGTCCCACTTCCTTTCATTGTAAGGAAACAGGAAGTATGGAAAATATTCCACTAATCCCACTAATTGAAGTGCTTTTATTGCTGCCTGTATCCCTGTTAGAAAGATCCTCTTTGCTTCCTGGTCCCAGTAACCAAGTTAGTGGGAACAGAGCAATAAAAACAGGGACAAACTTGCAAAATCCTTTCTCCTGCTTTCCAAAGTTGCAAGGATTCACTGTGCTTCTATTTTATTTCTTGGATCCAACTTCTCTGTCACTACTGCCAATAAATACTACATATAAATCTACATACAGGATTTCATACCTGGCATTTGTAGATAATGTAATCTGTATGCAGTACAGCAGTGGCGGCTGGTGCTATAAATTTTTGGCGGGGCGCAAACAAACCCCTCCAGGTCCACATTCACCTAGAGGATGCTGGGCTTTCATGGCTCCCCTGGTACCCGAAGGCTTCCGTGCTTCCTCTTCAGCCTCCTGATTGGCCAGGACAAGAAGGCGGAAGTGACGCCATGGCAAATATTGATTTGCTAAAATCCAAAGTGGGAGGACAATGTACGACAAGCCAATTAAAGCCTCAGGCTCTAATCACATGCTTGTCAAAATTTGACGGACATCATAGAAGCACATTAGTCCGGGGCCCAGCACAGTGCAGTGAGTGCACACACATAGAATGATTTATTTTTAAATAAGTCATAATTTGACTAACATTTTTTTACTTTAAGATGTTAAAAAATGTTAGTCATTATCATTTATTTAAAAATAAATCGATCTATGATTATCTTTCTTTATAGGCAAACTAACTGGGGAACTGGGGGGGTGGGGGGGCAGAGCCCCTGCAATCCCTTATGGATCGCCCGCCTCTGCACTACAGATTCTCCTTGGGTATCCCAGGACCTCTATAACTTTGCCAAATTTACCTGAACTTCAAAAAACATTTACCGTAGATATCATTCATAATGATGTGATTATGTCTAGTGTTGCTTTTAAAGGATCCAGGATTTTTTATATCTTAGTGAAGACCTGTCATGGGAGAAACATGGAGGTGGCTGTTATGCTGACCCTTTTACTTCAATACTTGGAGTCACTGACCTGGGACAAGCTTGCAGATAAGCACTGCATATGTATTTAGGTCACTGGTTTAGAAAATACTGAAACCAATTGGTCAGTAAATCGGGCAGGCAACTAGCATAGTTACATAGTTACATAGTTAGTAAGGTTGAATAAAGACACCAGTCCATCCAGTTCAACCTGAGTATCATCAGTCCCTACCCTCAAGGAGCCCACAATCCAAGGTCCCCAACTACTTTCACAATGTGGTTATCAACGATACTCAAAACATACTTAAAAAAACAATAGGCCAATATAGGGGGTCCTAAAGATCCCGCTGGTTGCTCACTCACCTAAATTAGGCTGTGGCTCCTAGGGTCAATCAAACATTTCGTTTTTTTGGTTATCAATGATAGCCATCAAATTACTCTCATTACAGGGTATTTTTGAGCTGACCATTGTATTTTTGCTTACATTGAAATTACACCTGAATAAAAAAATAATTTTAATTTTGATTTTATTTCTACAATAGATCAGGTTTGAAAATTTGCAATTGAAGACTTTAAACATCACTTCAAAGAAGTACTCTTAGCACAATGATTTTTCATCTGATGTATAATTTCTTAGGTAGGTGAACTATTAGACCGTGATCTATATCACATCAAATGACTACAGCAGAATGCCACTAATCTGATTCTCTGTTGTCTAGGTCCTTCTCATGCAGCTCCCCACAGCTGTGAGAGCGATGTGAACTACTGGAGGTGTCTAAACCAATTCTTTACCATTGGGTAGAAGACTACTGAAAAGGCTATAAAGATTAATGTCCCTCCTTGTCAATAAGCTGACAAGCCTTCGTTGTGGATGCGTACATCTTGAACTTTCCCATAAGAAACTTGAAGGTCCTCGGCTGGAGGCTGGGGTCATCGCGTGTTCTGCGCTTTCCTATTGTGTACTAGGGGTTGAATGAATGAGTTCAGTCAGAAACATTATACCTTGGTCTAGGTTAAGTATTTGGGCTACGGTGTATTACTGGTCAAAAATATGTTGCAAACACTAAAGAACGAAATGAAGAAAACAAAAAAAAAAGAACAAATGGAATAACAACAGTGGTCAGGGTGTACCTTAATGGGGTCCTGTTATATAACTCTGTAATCTGATCTGATTTAGGCAAAATACAAATAAAAGGCATAACTTAAGTAAATGTGAAAACATTTTCAATAGAGGAGGGTGGGCTGGTAAAGACAGTGTTTTCATGCTACTTTGTGCCTTTGTTGCCGGCATCTCTTAGCCATCAACATCCAACTTATTCAGTAAGACAGTGCAAAGTGGTGATGATGTACATAGTTCAGAAAAAGAGGAACCAACCAAAGTGAATCATTCAGGAAAATACTCTGCGCATGCACAGGTAAATGTTGATATAAAGACAATAGGTGCCAATAGGTGCTTACATGAGTATGGCCCATACAATCATTGACATGTACTTGCACCGCATACTAGCTCATTATGAAATACTTACCTTAGAACGAAGCCCCCGCACCATCTCCCGGTCACCACCAAGGAAGCTGACCTTTTGCCTCAGCGATTCTTCCAGGTTTAGGAAATAATAATTTTACCTAAAGGTAAGCCTTATTATAGGCTTAGCTGTATTTAAAAATGTGCTCAATGGGGTATACAACTGCTTTAACACTTAACTTTCCCCTAACACTTAAAATTAACGGTTAACTTAAAGGGGTTGTAAAGGTTTGTGTTTTGTTTTTTTTTTAAACAACAAACATGTTATACTTACCTCCTCTGTGCAAGGGTTTTGCACAGAGGGGCCCCGATCCTCCTCTTCTGGGGTCCCCCGGCGGCACTTCTGGCTTCTCCTCTTCTCGAGTGCCGCCACGGATAACCACTTTCCATGGGGGCACTCGTGCGGGCGAACTCTCGAGTCCTGCTGCTGCGTCCATTGACACAAAAAGCAGGACTCGGCCCCGTGTCATTGGATTTGATTGACAGCAATCAATCTGCTATCAATCTATCCAATGAGGACCTGAGAAAGCGGCTGAAGCTGCAGTGCTCGTCTCCGTCGCTGGAAAGATCGGGTTCAGGTAAGTACGAGGGGGACTCTGGGGGGGCTGCTGCACTACAGAAGGTTTTACACCTTAATGCATATAGAATGCATTAGGGTAAAAAACCTTGAGGGTTTACAACCACTTTAACCCTGAAGCTTAAAGGATAACTCCACTTTCGTGGGAAAAAAGTTAGCATTATATATATATATATATATATATATATATATATATATATATATATATATAGTCTATACAATTGCGACTCAAGCCATATTGTAATTAAATGTTTGTTTGTTTTTTAAATGACCCTTCCTTTTCAATCTGCAGGGCTGTAATTTTCTGAAAATGCAATGCAATATGGCTACCTGGAGGTATTCTGTACACAGATGGTGTCCAGAACGCCCCCTGAAAACATCATTTCCTGCTTGAGTGATTGGCTCACTGATTTTACCAGAAGTCTGCACTAAGATACAAAGTCTAATTTTCAGCACCCCCTGCAAACAAATTGTCATTTTTGGTGAGATTCTCCCAAAGGGAAATCACATCTAAAGGGATGCAGACCTTGCAAATTTCCTCATTAGAGCCCTGCAGGTGCAGTAGCTGATTGATGATTATAAAACCACTCCAATACAGATTCACACAGGGACACAGACAAACAAACAGCTATTTCTTCAGAATAACAAAAGGTAGGATTCTGCAACAAAATTTGTTACAATCCTTGTAATGTACACAAATCACCCAGAGGGGGATGTTTTTTTCTCAACAAAAGTGGAGTAACTCTTTAACACATAAACTCACCATAAAACATAACCTTTAATTTTTATTTTTTTTTAACCTATAATTTTTACTTACCCCTAAAATTAAAAATACCTTCAAAGGCTCTTGTATGACAGTGTAAACTATGTGATGCACAAGCCTCAAAGTATAAAAAAAAGTTTTGCTCTCCTGTGTGAGTCAAATCCTCCTACATATATGTCTCACATGCTCCCCTTCCCTGTGGTCAGATGCGGATTGACAAAATACAGGCTTGTGGAGCAGTAATGACAATACTGATAGCTATGTCTCATGAAATATCTTTTCATCTCACTGTAATGCAAGCAAACACAGCCTACGTGACGGTGGCATTGCTGCTATAAATTTAGGAACAGTGCAGTATTGTCGCCCCATCACAGAGAGTTACATTAATGGGACTTCACTGACAAGATCCACAGATATTTGTAAGGCTTTGCAGGGTGACTAAAGCTGGCTATATTGGGATGGCAGGCTGAATGAAATAAATCTATGCATGTATGGCCAGCCTAAGGAAAAACAAAGGCAGATGCACTCTTAAATAAGTGCTGCAACACATTTTTGCTTTTAATGGTAGACCAAAAATCTACTTTAACTCCCAACATTAAGCCCTGAAGCCCTAAAATGTAATGTAATTACCCTCTAAACCTTAACGTGGTTGTTTTTTTACCTTCATGCATTCTATACATGAAGGTAAAAAACTTTCTGTGTGCTGTTCACCCCACAGCCCCCTTAATACTCCCCTGAGCCCCCTCTCGATCCAGCGAAATGCACGTGAGCCTCGGCTGTCCTGGGTCTCTCTCTTTCCTCATTGGCTGAGACACTGTCAATCACAGCTAGTGAGACAATAAGACAAGAATAGGGGGTGGGGGTCCAGCCACTGCTCTATGTGCCTTATGGACACGTGGAGCTGGGCTCAGGAGCGAGCAGGCACCAGTGCCCCCATAGCAAGCGGCTTGCTATTGGGGGTACTGGTCAAGGGGAGGAGCCAGGAACCCCAGCAGGGGACCCAAGAAGAAGAAGATCGGGGCTACTCTGTGCAAACCCACTACACAAAGCAGATAAGTATGACATGTTTATTTATTTACTTTTTAAAAATGAATCTTCAGAATCACTTTATCCCACAAATCCTTGATTGTAAAATGAACCTAATCTGAGCACTAACTCTAAAGTGTATCTAAAGCCAAAATCTCTTTTTTTTCTAGTTTTGGATACATTTCGGAATGGTTAGAGTTGGACCTTCTATCTGTTTTTTTTTTTTTTTTCTTGCTGTCTTTGTGGCCCCACTGTGGAGATTCGACCTTTCTTTTTGTCCCTGGGACAATAAGTATTGGGAAATCCAAACATTTACAGGACATGAACAGGAAGTGAAGGGAAATAATCTGGTGTTTTCCTGGTGATATTGTCTAAAAAGTGAATTTCCTCTCAAACTTGAGAGTTCACCTTATTTCCAGTTTTGTCTCTGGGACAGGCAATAAAGGGAAATCCCGTAAACCAGGGGTCTCAAACTGGCGGCCCTCCAGCTGTTGCGAAACTACAAGTCCCATGAGGCATGGCAAGGCTGACAGTTACAAGCATGACTCCCTCAGACAAAGGCATGATAGGACTTGTAGTTTCACAACAGCCGGAGGGCTGCGGGTTTGAGACCCCTGCCGTAAACAGTGGGGGGGGGGGGCTTGAGTGAGGTTCTAGCCTTCCCAAAAATGGTTCCAATCTAAACATGGTAAACAATTAAATATGTACTTCTTGTATTCCTAAATAGTGGGGAATGCCGTGTACACCTTTTTCTACCCAGCACTGAGAGGTACTTGGGAACTTAAAAATGTCAACCAATCATCCCCTTTTAGCGTACATGCTGCCTTACAGTAACAGACTGTGGGTCAAATTGAATAGTAAGGAACCATCTTCAACGTACCTCTCCTTCTCCTTTTAGTGAAGCTTGCCTTTAAACTAGAGTCACTACTACAATGATACAGTGAATAGGTTTAAAAACAATTGCCATAGCATAGCAAAAGCATTCATTATCTAGAGGTCAGTAGTGTAATTTGAACTCAGCGAGACCTCCCGTCATACTAATGAGTCCACATAGCAGGATATAACATCCTACCACAGCACAACATAGCAGAGCAGGGTAGGGTGATATTGTACAAAAGGGGTATATTCATATAGTAAACTAGATACTCTTATCTATTACATTGCAACAATACCCATACAGCAGATGGAGCCCTAGAGAACTACATCCATAACCAGCTCACATCTTATAGATATATCAAATACTTCACTACTACAACTAGTTATATATTTTTTTTATATATATTAGCATGTTCTTGCATTTTTAATGTATATTTAATAACACAATAGAGTTTTCAATTTATCACAGTCAAAACTTCATCGTATCCCATCAAATAACGTGGTTTAACATTTCAAACAGCAAAAAAAAAAAAAAAATACTACTACTTAAAAAAAAAAGGAGAAACAAAGTTAATAGTGAGTCCATTCTTTGAAATGCATTCAGCATTGTGAGACCCTTTTCAGAAGAGTGACAGCAGCGTACCTAACCCGAGGCTGTGGCTCAGATTGCAACGAGCCAATCATTTAATAAAAGACCTGACTCTGAGAAACCCTGGGCCGCTGCACAGGACCCGCTTTTCAAGGCAGCATCTGTGCACAGCATATGGCAACTATTTATTATAGCTTCTGCATAGAGAAACAGGAGTTCCCAGGATAACTGCTTCTCATATATCAAGATGTCTTGCTCACTGTTTCGCATAACAGTCTGCCTGGTGTGTTTGTGTGTGTTTGAGTGTGGGGGGCAAAACACTACTACAGGACACAGTTGTTTTTGTAAGATCATAATTGCATACGTTTTTACTGTATTTAAATCTATATCAGGCCAGAGGAAGTGAGAATAGCTATGAGCTCTAAGGGACAAATTTTCTTCAATTTTTTACATTCAGTAAAATAAAGAAAAAAATATCTGCACCTTGTTCAATACAGTGGACTGTTGTGGTTTTCTAGAGTATAAAATTGTCTGTTGAATCTCTGCTTAATGCACACAGGCATTTAATACAAGAGTTATATAGGTATTTAATAAGAATCCTAGATTATTACTTTAAAGGGTCAATCCAGCCAAAAAAATATATATTTTAGATAGAAGTAGAGTCTGGTGGACCAAGTCAGCCTCTGGTTTCTTTTTCGTTTTGTATACCCCGACAGTGAGATCTCCTTTCCACAATTCTCGTCTCTTTCCATTTGAAAGATTAAGGTCTTCCTGACAACCTTTGCTTGTCCCATCATCTTCTGTTCAAACAACTATAAAATCTAATAGGTTGAGTAGGAACCCCTTCTAAGAGCCACAGATGGTGTGCAGACCCAGGAACCCAAGAGCGGAGATATCACCAAGAGATAGAAGTAATTGTCAGGTGTACTAAAAAACTGAAATATCAGTTCTAGGTGGGCTAGCCCTTTAGGGAGCTAGTGGAGTGCAATATTTCACTTGATGTGATGAAAATCTGAGCAACGCTCGAGTTATATGGGTATAGTGGAACTGGAAAACAACCAATAGTAAGCATAAAGGAGAAGCAATAATCTATACCAAACATTACAGAAATAATAAGTCAGGCTTGCTGCTAAGGTAAAAAGATCTATTCATGTACTGTCAGCAGAAGAGGCCATTTACTACTGGGACTAAATTTTCCAGTATGTTTTCCATAGCTTCAAGTACAAAGGATAATTGGCCAGTCTTTGGTTTATGAACAACTGCAACATAATTATAATAATAAAATAATATCCAATCAATATTTGTTGTTCACTTTAAACTTCCAGTATTTATGCTGTTAGCATTACTTATTACTATTAACGTTACCATTAATGTTATTATTAATTTTAATAAACAACTATATGACAAAAAAATATTAATTAATTTAATTTTTGAAATTTATTGTTAATTATTAATTTTAACATTACTTATTACTATGTGAATAACATTACTGTCCAGATTTAAAAGGAAAAAAAAAAACATTTTATTTTTTTTGTTACCCAACTGATGTGTATGATAATTTTTTTTTTGCCAACTTTAAACACCTAAACAAGCAACTGAGATATTTTAATTATAATTTCCATTCAGTCCACTTCAGCATTTGATGTGAACACACTTGTGCTGTTCTCAAATCCTTAGAAAATCATTCTTTAGAAGTAACTTACATTAGTATTCATTTTTTAAATTTTATATCCAATATATAAAATCATAAATGTCTACAGATACCTTACTATTCTTAATATTACAAAAAAAAATGTTTTTCCCTTTCAAAATAAATGAAGCAACTTTTTTGAAAAGTATATAGAATATCTGTAGTGTGAGACCCAGGACCTGTTAGTGCAAGGTGGGGGAGGAAATGAAGCATAATGAATTTGATGTGGAGGGAGGTAAAGCAGGATGAAAGGCAACTGGGGAGGGCTGCACTGATTATTGAGTCTTCTCTCAGCACTGAATTGTAAAGTGTGTATCAAACTGTTTGAGGGCCCCTTTCAGAAAACAATAGCTCTTCCCCTCAACCTGCTACTCGTTTACACATCTGTCAAGCGCGTGTCCTTGTTTGAGAGCTTGTGCAACCTGCATTAGCCAAGCATTTAAATTGTAATTAAGAGAGCTGGGGTGATAGCCTTTCAATATGTACAATAATATCTTTCATTTCATATTCAGCCACAGACAGAAGATGAAATAACAATGGTTCATTTACTAAAATGCTTAATTTATTTTGAGGTAGAGGCTGAATCATTGTTGGACAGTTGTATTTACCGTCACATAAAGCTTAGGTGTAATGCAGTTGAAAAGAATAAACAATTACATGAATACTGAGTGCTTATAGAAGAACTGTAGGCAAAACAAAATAAAACATGATTAAAGCCAAACTTTAGGCAGATATAAAAGACACTCATTAATGCAGATTTGTAATTAATATTATTAACCACCTAAATACAGGGCACTTATACACCTTCCTGCCCAGACCAATCGTCAGCTTTCAGCTCTGTCGCACTTTGAATGTCAATTGCACGGTCATGCAACACTGTACCCAAACGAAATTTTTATCATTTTGCTCCCACAAATAGAGCTTTCTTTTGGTGGTATTTGATCACCTCTGGGATTTTTATTTTCTGCTAAACAAATAAAAAAAAAGACCGAAAATTTAGAAAAAAATTTTTGTTTGTTTCTGTTACAAAACTTTGTAAATAAGTAAGTTTTCTCCTTCACTGACGGGCACTAATGGGCACCGATGAGGTGGCACTGATGAGGTGGCACTGATGATGGGCATTAATATGCGGCACTGATAGGTGGCACTGATGGGCACTGATAGGTGGCGTTGATATGCAGAACTGATGGGTACACATAGGTGCAGAGGCGTAACTAGAATCTTCAGGGCCCCGATGCAAGAAACCATGAAGGGCCCCCCTGACTCCCGGATAGGGCTCTTTTCTCCGAGCCCGATGGCGGAACACCAGGGCCCGGTCGCAAGTGGGTGGCTGCATGTAAAGGAATAGATCCCCCCCCCCTTCTCCTCCTCTCCATCCCACAGGCATTCAGGAGCTGCAGTAGGAAAATGGAGAGATGGGTTCCTCTATGTTGGTGTTTCCCAAACTTTTTCCAGTCAGGGCACCCTTGAAGTGGCTGCACTGCAACCACCCTGCAACTGTGTGCATTGCATGCAGTTGCAGCATAATGATGATGCATTTAAGGGGTTAAAACAGGCGGTCAGGAGGCAACATATTGCCTCTTTACCGGCTGTCAAATGCCTCTGAAAAACAATCTGAGCATGGATCACTTTTCAGAGGAACAGCATTTTTTTTTGCTGGTACTATGAACAAGTAAAAAAAAAAAAAAATCGGTTCTAATGGGACACATATAGGGGGTCAGGGGGTCAGGGTTAAAAGCGCATACATAAAATGTGCATATATATACATGTAAACACACATACATACACACACATATATATATATATATATATATATATATATATATATATATATATATATATATATAAATGCACATATGCACACACACATAAACCAGTGGCAGATGGTGCTCAAAATTTTTTGGGGGATGCAAGCAAACTGAAAAATTCTTTTAAAAAAAACGCATCAATTGCAGCCTCACTGTGCTCATCAAACACAGCCACTGTGCACATTAATTGCCACCACTGTGCCCATCATATGCAGCCACTGTGCCCATCAAACGCAGTCACTGTGCCTATCAAACGCAGTCACTGTGCCTATCAAACGCAGCCACTGTGCACATCAATCGCCACCACTGTGCCCTCAAACGCAGCCACTGTGCCCATCAATTGCCACCACTGTGCCCTCAAAAGCAGTCACTGTGCCTATCAAACGCAGCCACTGTGCCCATCAATTGCCACTACTGTGCCCTCAAACGCAGCCACTGTGCCCATCAAACGCAGCCACTGTGCCCATCAATTGCCACCCCTGTGCCCTCAAACGCAGTCACTGTGCCCATCAAACGCAGCCACTGTGCCCATCAATTGTCACCCCTCTGCCCTCAAATGCAGTCACTCTGCCCATCAAACGCAGCCACTGTGCCCATCAATTGCCACCCCTGTGCCCTCAAACGCAGTCACTGTGCCAATCAAACGCAGCCACTATGCCCATCAATTGCCACCACTGTGCCTATGAAACGCAGCCACTGTGCCCTGAAACGCAGCCACTGTGCCCATCAAACGCAGCCACTGTGCCCTGAAACGCAGCCACTGTGCCATCAAATGCTGCCATTGTGACCCCCCTGCCCGCTCGCAGTCTGCCCGGCACTTACCCTGTCTCGGTGGGGCAGCGGGTGACGTCGACGAGCGGGGTCCTCCATGCGTCTCCTCCCATCCTCTCCTCCTGATAGGCATCCAATAGCGGCGCCTGTCGTTTCAGCCAATCAGGTGACGGGTAATAGACCTGAGCACCTGATTGGTGGAGAGGCGGTTCAGTGTTAGGAAAGCGAATATTTATTTGCTTTTCTAACACACCTGGGTGGACTGTGAGCGCCAAGCATGGCACTCGCAGTTCACCTATTTTGAAGCCTATTAGTGCTTTAAAAACACCCCCGCCTGTGTAATTCAGGCGCCCAGCGTCCAAAAAGGGGCCAGGCCTCTGAATAGGGGGGACAGTGGCGGCCATAGATAGATTCACGCTATGCATGAATCTATTTGTGATAGAGGGGTGCCCAGAGCGAGGGGGCGGCGCCCAATTGGACGCACCACCACTGAACACATACACATACATACACACATATACATACATGCACACACACATGCACATATACATACATGCTCACACACATGCACATACACACACACATACATACATGCACATACATATAAACACACATACAGTAGATAAAAAACTGCCGACTTTTACCTTAGCTCTTCCTGCCTGGTACTGCACTGTAGGGGGAGACAAAGAGCACAGCACTGTGCTTTCACTTTGTAATCAATGTGACCAGCTCCCTGCACAGTGCCGAATACAGTTCGGCTTAGGATCGGGGAGCTTGTCTCCGCTCCTCCTATCAAAGTACTGTATACAGGGGGCCCTCAAGGGCCCCCTGCAGCAAGGGGTCCGGTCGCCATGGCAACCTCAGCAACCCCTATAATTCCGCCACTGCATAGGTGGCATTGATGGGCACTGAAAGGCGGCACTGATAAGCGGTGCGGATGGGCACTGATAGGTGGCATGGATGGGCACTGATAGGTGGCACTGATGTACATTAATGGATGGTACTGATGGATGCCAATCAGTGTCAAACAATAATGCCTGCCAATCAGTGATGCCCTTTGTGGGAACTGATTGGCATCCATTGTGGCCACTGGTTGGCATCCATTGTGGGCACTGATTGGCATCCCTGGTGGCCATGTGTGGCATATCTGGTGGTGACTAGTGGTGGGCATCCCTGGTGGTCCAGTGTGGGCATCCTCGGGGGGGCTGCGCTGATAATCAATCAGCACAGACCCCCCCCACGGTCAGGAGAGCAGGCGATCAGCTCTCCTCTACTTGCGTCTGACAGACGTGAGTGAGGAAAAGCCGATCAACGGCTCTTCCTGCTTACATCGTGATCAGCCGTGATTGGACACAGCTGATCACATGGTAAAAAGTCTCTGTCAGAGACTCTTTACCTAGATCGGAGTTGCGGTGTGTCAGACTGACACACCGCAACAAGGATCGCCGTGATGCGCGCCCCCGGGGGCGTGCAGCGGCTTGATATCCTGGTGACGTCATAGGACTTTCTCCTCGTTGGTTGTAGTTGACAGTAGTGGGAGGCAATGGCTCCTGCTGCTGTGTCAGCCAATGAGGAGGAAGAGACCTGGGAGAGCCACTGCTCTCGTGCACATAGCTGGGTCAAGATGGGGCTCAGGTAAGTATTGGGGTGGCTGCTGCACACAGAAGGTGTTTTTAACTTCCTGAAATGCATGAAGGTAAAAAAACCTTGAGCCTTTACAAACTTTAATATATCATTACATTTATTCTTAAATGCCGGCCCTGTAAGTACCTGAATTGGACCTGGTGTCATCTTTTTGCAGTCCCTGTATATTAGAGCTGGCATATGATAGGAAATAACACTACAAGGAGCCATTCAGTTAATGTGAAGCATACTACATGTGAAGCCATTCAGTTCATGCTTCAGAAGCATGTTGATAGAAAGAAAAAGCAGAGTGACAGAGAGATGAGGTCATCACTGTTCTGCTTCATTTTTCACTGTTAAGTCACAGACTGGGAAGGGTTCAGGGAAAAGTGGATTGAATGATGCTGGCCATCAGATTAAGGGCATCTAATGGCAGATGGTATTAAGGGTATAAATACCTCCACCCAGTGGTGTATTTAGGTTTTTTGCTGCCCTAGGCCTGACTAAACTCATGCACCCCCTAATTTAAATATGACCCACCCCTTCCTGTCAAGGTCACACCCCTTTCTGTTTAAGACCCACTCGGTCATCTGTACACCACACCCCTTCCTCTTTAGGCTTCACCTTTTCCTCTTAGAGCTCCACCACTTCCTCTCTGTACATTAAAAGTGGGTACCAAGTGGGTTACAAGTGTAAGCTCCTTAAGGGCAGGGACCGATGTAAATGTACAATGCACGCCTCAAAATTTGAAGTTCTGAGCCACTAGCCAGGCCTTAAGAGGTACTCACCATCACTTGCCCTATCCAATCCCTACCCTGCCCGCCCCTTAACATGCTCACGTAAATGATCTCATGAGACGACACTGTAAGGCCCCTTTCACATGAGGTCGATCCATTTTGAGGAACACCGATAGCTCAGCGGGGAGCGCTCCGTTGATCCCCGCTAAGCAGGCGGATGACAGGTCCGTCTCCTCTCACTGTGCTGAGACGGACCTGTCAGAGCCCTGCTGTTCTATACGGGGAGATCGGATGTCACCTGGTGCGGTAAAACATGGTGTCACCTCCCCAGTCCCTGGGAACAGTAATACATGATGGCCGACAGGCCCTCTTACCAGACCCAGCAAAACAGCAGCAGTGATCCCTCCGGCTGGATGTTCGCTCACCCTGTGTTGTGTATCGCTCTCTCTGGTGGTGCTGGGCAGCGTGGCGCTTTCTCTGGTGGTGTTGGGCAGCGCAGCGCTCTCTGGTGATGGTGGGCAGCGTGTTACTCTCTCGGGAGGTGCTGGGCAGCGTGGCACTCTCTCTCTGGGTTCCCCCAGCACAGTCCTGGCTGTAACTGGCTGCTACAGTGTAGCACTCACCCCCTCAGCTTGTTCCCAGGATCTTTCTCTCTTCCCCCAGCAGAGTGCATGCTGGGGGGTGTAGCTGGCTCCCTCTGAAGAACAATGTCCTTGATGCTCCCCTAGTATCTTTTGATTGGCCTCCACTGTGGCCAATGGGGAGGGGAAAAAAACAGGCAGGAAGCTGCCCTCACGCTTATCCTGTGCGGCTGACAGGAAAAGAGGGGGGTGAGTGGGGGAACCATCCAACAGCCTGCCTCTCCCCTGTCACAGCGCCAGTACCTGCCTTTAGCTGAGAAGCAGCATGCTGTCACCACTTCACAGCTGGGGGGGGCTCGACAACACCCGCCACTACAACTGCTTCCTGGAGGGTGACACTGGGTCCATCCCGCCCCCCACCCCCATAGCGACGCCCCTGCCTGGGGGATTCCCCACATACTCCAGCTTTTTTGCCGCCCCCCGCAAAGTGCCGCCCTAGGCCTGGGCTTTGTCGGCCCATGCCAAGAGACAGCACTGCCTCCACCACTTAGTCATCCCATGGTGAAAAGAGCTGGGAAGAAACTTCGATACTGTCACAAAATTAAAACAGTATAAAATTTTACCCTGTAAAAAAGAGATATTATACTTACATGTCTGGTTTCTTGTGCCACCTATCTTCGCTCTGTTAT
The DNA here is from genome assembly GCA_037952925.1 of Lithobates clamitans. NCBI lineage: Eukaryota > Metazoa > Chordata > Amphibia > Anura > Ranidae > Lithobates > Lithobates clamitans. Next base: position 689,247 of record JBBGZY010000587.1, on the reverse strand, counting down.
GGTGCTGAAGAATCCTCTTCATCTGCCACATGGCTGGGAGTGTCAAAGTCTTGATCCATCGCCAAGCGCTGGGGTTCCCTTGGCTGACTCCTACATCGCAGTGACTACGGGCCAGTGGTAGAAAGCAAGGGACCAAGAATCAGACACTCCCAAGGGTGTGTTTGATTAAGATGATTCTTTGGGCAACATAGCTCTTAAAATAGGGAAGATAGGTGGAATAGGTGATAAAACAAGCAAGTATAGTATAATATTTCTTCATTACAGAGTAAAATTATTATTATTATGTTCTGTTTTACAGATTGTCTAAAGATTTGGCCTCAACTGGGCTAGTCTTTACAGGGACTAGCTCTGATGCCCACAAGCTGCAACAAACTGTATCTTCCAATATCAATAACCATAGGAGAAGGTCACAAGTCTAACATTGGAGGTTTTTTTGGAAGACCAATAAGCCCACATCACTGTTTCAATAAACAACACGGCCCACTCAGCTACCAAACTGCTGAGACAGTAGCACTGTTCTCCATCGCCAATATTCTGAAATGCGTGGACATTCTGTAGAAAGGTAAGCAGAGCTTGAAAAAGAAAAAAATCATGGCTTGGAGACAAGGCACTCAATCTCTGAATCTTCCAAGAGCATCTGGAAAATGGTAAAAGAAAACAGAACTTCAGGATCGGGGCATATGAGACTTAGTAAGAGTGGTTGATTTAAAGCTTTATCTGAAAGACCCTTTTTGCCTCCATCTCCCCACAAACAGAAATGATAGCAGTGGCACGTGGACAGAGCTCATAGGACCCCAAAATTTAAAGCCCCCAAGCTCTCTGAAAGGTGAAGTAGTCAGAATGCAGTACTATGAGGTAATATAAACAACATATCAACTGTGAAAAAGAACTCCCTATTAATTTAGGCATGAATTACCGATCTTACTTTTTTAAGTCAATGTATTGTTCAGCTCTTAATCATTTCCAGTCATCTTTCCAGTCCTATACATAAGGTCTGGTAGGGGTCATTTCAAGCTGACACATAGAGGACCACAGAAAACAAGCAACCCACTAATTAAATATGCCTGCAACAGACAGTCTTGTTTGGCCCTCACTGCTCTGCCTCTCCACCTCATCCAATCAGAGAATGTTTTGCACTCATTCAGGAGTCTGGAATTTACTGAGCATCTGTATGTACTTCAATTATTTCCAGATACCAGCTGGATAGGCCAAGCCTAAGCTGGACCAGTGTAACTATGTAAAAATATACCATGCCTGGAATTCTTCTTTAATTTTTTTTTTTTTACCTAAGCCTCAAAATTCTGACACTAGGCAGGGATGAAAATTTTTATTTATTGTTTATTCATTTCTGTAGAATCACTAGCTTCCAGAGTAAATCCTGATATTACAGGCTTGACAATTGATAAAACCTTTTACAAAACATCCATCTTTGCAGATGATGTCCCTTTTGAAGTATTCAATCTTAAATTGCTATTCTAAATTTGCATAAGGAACTGGACCTCTATTCGTAACTTTAGGAATGTATAAAGCATCACATACCACCAGGGGTTTTTTTCAGCAGGAACTAGGGGGAACTCAGTTCCACCACCTCTGGCTCAGGTCTTCTGCTCCCTGCTCACCACTATCACCTAGTAAAACTGAAGTCCAGCTTCTGCATTTACAAGTGATAGCTTATCTCCCAGTAGCTCCCACAGGTCAGATATCCTGTGCAGATCCCACTGAGTGCCGGACAATGACAAGGGAGATACAGAACAGGTGCCCAGGGTTCAGTGCAGTCATGAGCAGGAGAGGGTGTTTGGTAGGCTGCACCCTTCTGTAGTCTCCATTTTTTCCCTGGTGACTAGTTGTTGATACTCCTACTGCATAATCTCCCTTGCAAGTGACTGTAGTATAGTATGATGGGAGTCACTACAGCCGGATAGGTGTTTCAGCTTAATATTGCAACAAAGGTAAGACATATGACAGATGGTGGAGCTTTTAAGGAGGGGGAGAAGATGAGGGCAGTGGAGGGAGGGGGTAGTATACAGAGGGACGAGCTACTATTTGATGCCATTTGGCAGATATGTGAGTGTGGCGGGCATGGTTGAGTTCCTGCACCTATTCTCTGAGAAAAAAAAGCCCTGCATACCACACCATACCTTGGAGACCTTGCAGTGTACATTTTCACTAAAATGGCAACGGACAAATGTAAACATTCAGGTATCTTTCCAATCCTTACCTACTCTACCCTTTATAATCCCAACTATAGTAGCATTATTAAAACAATAAAGCCGCTCTGGCAGAGACTGGAATTCTGCAATATATTATGCCGCGTACACACGATCGGAAATTTGGCCAGCAAAAGACCGATGAGAGCTTTTGGTCGGAAAATGCAACCGTGTGTATGCTCCATTGGACTTTTGCTGGCCGAATTTCCACCAGCAAAAGATTGAGAGCATGTTCTCAATTTTCCCAATGGAAAAAGTTTCTATCGGAAATTCCGTTCCTGTGTATGCAATTCCGACACGCAAAAAACCACGCATGCTCAGAATCAAGTACGAGATGGAACCGCTCAGTCAGGTAAAATGACCGTTCGTAATGGAGATGGCACATTCATCACAATGCAAATTTTTAAATCTTTCAATGCAGCGCATTCTCTTCTTCTTTATAATGCTAGAAGAATGGAGTTGTTTTGCTGCTCATATTCACGCAGAGTTCTCACAAACTTATTTCTTTATTATTTATCGTGATCTCCTGACTAATCTTTTTTTGTTTTTAAAGCCAGATCTCCATAATAATGTTTTTTTTATAGTAATTTTTTTTTTCATCAAGATCACCTGTTGTATTTTTTTTTGTTTTTATTATTTTATAGTCATCTCCATATTTTTATTTTTTTTGTATGTCACGTTTCCACAACACCATTATTATCTTGTATTTGTTAACCTCAAGTGGGTTTCTTGGTGTCCCTTGTTAATTTGACATTGTATTTTTGAAATGTACCTGCCTACTCACCAAAAAACTGTCCTATTTGAAGAAAAACATATCGGCAAGTATTTTTCATATAAAAAAACTCCATTTATTCTGGCTCATAATAAAAAAATAAAGAGGGAAGGCAATGCTGGAGAAACAGCTGGAATTTGCGAAGCCTTTGGCCCCCAGGGCAGGCATCAACTCTGTGGATAAAAAAATTGGTAGCTTGAGAAGTCCATATAGAATGGAGCACAATCTGGTCCAGGACTCACAGAGATCAGGAACAGCAGCAGATGACATGTATGTCCCCAGGCTGTGGTACTACAACAGCCTGCGTCTTCTGTCAGACCAGACTGAACCCAGGCAGTCACTTTCTTCTCTTCGCTGTAGCCTTCCCTCTATGCTGCCCTGCAGCCTTTCCTGCAGGCTGTGGCTCTGGAGGTGGACTTGTGGCAGGAGGAGGAGGATGGGCGGGCAAACATCAGTGGATATCATCGGTCATTTGCCCCCTCAACCCCTTGTGAATGGCCTCAAAAAAAATCTTTTCACAGTTGAGGCATTGGCCCGCCTCCATTTTCTGCATATTTGAGGCTAGATAGTAGCCATAGGCCTCTCCAGCATCGAGGGGGGCTTTCAGGGCGTCATTAGCCTCCTTAATGAGGACAAGTGCTGCCTCCTCCACGTTCCTCCCCTTCCTGGGTCTTTTGGTTAGAAGGCGGAGGGGAGGCACCTGGGATTGGGTGAGGCTGAGCCCCACCACCTCCTGGTGGACACTAACCCCCACCTCCTGGCTGACACTTCCCCCCGCCTCCTCCTGTGTGCCACATTCCAGAGCCTTGTCCTGGCTAAGGTCTTCCTGTGTATGAAAAAGGGACATAGTTTTAGTTTTTGGTTCATCAATCACACACAATTTTCAGCTCATGACTGTTGCAAATTGAATGTTAATAACTAGAAAAGACTATAATTCTGACCCCAACATTTTTCATTCTTGTCTCAATGATTTTTGGCCCCTACTGTCTATTGATATGTAAAACACCTTTTGTTAAATCATTAATTTGTTATCAATAATAACATCTAGTTAACAGCAATCATTTTCCCACCAAAAATATGTTTTAATATACTATACTTGGCTCCATCTGGGCTCCTCAATTGCTTCCAGGATGGAAGGCCCAGGTTGGTCCTCGGAAGCCTCAGCTGGGGTTAAGGGAAGGGTGGATGGAAAGGGGGCCAGAAGAGTCGAAAGTGATTCCCTGGCTTCAATCTGGTCTTCTAGAAAACGCATCCTGCTGTACTATCACAGACTGGGTACATACACATCTTCTGCTGCTGCTCCTGACCTCATGGACTTATCGACCTTCTGAAGCTCCTTTCTATGCGTGCTTCTCAAGCTACCAATTTTCTTATCCTAGATGACATGTATGTCCCCAGGCTGTGGTACTACAACAGCCTGCGTCTTCTGTCAGACCAGACTGAACCCAGGCAGTCACTTTCTTCTCTTCGCTGTAGCCTTCCCTCTATGCTGCCCTGCAGCCTTTCCTGCAGGCTGTGGCTCTGGAGGTGGACTTGTGGCAGGAGGAGGAGGATGGGCGGGCAAACATCAGTGGATATCATCGGTCATTTGCCCCCTCAACCCCTTGTGAATGGCCTCAAAAAAAATCTTTTCACAGTTGAGGCATTGGCCCTCCTCCATTTTCTGCATATTTGAGGCTAGATAGTAGCCATAGGCCTCTCCAGCATCGAGGGGGGCTTTCAGGGCGTCATTAGCCTCCTTAATGAGGACAAGTGCTGCCTCCTCCACGTTCCTCCCCTTCCTGGGTCTTTTGGTTAGAAGGCGGAGGGGAGGCACCTGGGATTGGGTGAGGCTGAGCCCCACCACCTCCTGGTGGACACTAACCCCCACCTCCTGGCTGACACTTCCCCCCGCCTCCTCCTGTGTGCCACATTCCAGAGCCTTGTCCTGGCTAAGGTCTTCCTGTGTATGAAAAAGGGACATAGTTTTAGTTTTTGGTTCATCAATCACACACAATTTTCAGCTCATGACTGTTGCAAATTGAATGTTAATAACTAGAAAAGACTATAATTCTGACCCCAACATTTTTCATTCTTGTCTCAATGATTTTTGGCCCCTACTGTCTATTGATATGTAAAACACTTTTTGTTAAATCATTAATTTGTTATCAATAATAACATCTAGTTAACAGCAATCATTTTCCCACAAAAAATATGTTTTAATATACTATACTTGGCTCCATCTGGGCTCCTCAATTGCTTCCAGGATGGAAGGCCCAGGTTGGTCCTCGGAAGCCTCAGCTGGGGTTAAGGGAAGGGTGGATGGAAAGGGGGCCAGAAGAGTCGAAAGTGATTCCCTGGCTTCAATCTGGTCTTCTAGAAAATGCATCCTGCTGTACTATCACAGACTGGGTACATACACATCTTCTGCTGCTGCTCCTGACCTCATGGACTTATCGACCTTCTGAAGCTCCTTTCTATGCGTGCTTCTCAAGCTACCAATTTTCTTATCCACAAACTCGAGGTCTGTGTTGGTGACACGAGTCTTCACAAATTCCAGCAGTTTCTCCATCGATGCCTTCCTTGCTGGCTTGTTGCGATATAAGGGGTTTCTCACCTCCCTTAAATTGCGCATATCCCTGTATCTGTCTATGAATTCGCCAAGGAGTTCTGGGTCTTTAAATTGTTTCACTTTTGCTGCAAGACCAAACAAAAGACAAAAAACACTAATATCAGGCTAAACTCTCCTAATCTTATCCAAATATAGGCCTCAATCTAGAATCAGTAGAATCAATCTAGAATCAGTATAGGCCACTCATGTCCCAAGTTAAAATGTTACCTTCGTTATTATGTTCGTCGCTTCCGTTCCTCCTTCCTCCGCACACAGAACATAGGTACGACATGCGCATGTTAGCTTTATATACACCACGCATGCGTGAAACTCCGCCCGCGTCGGCCGCCCCTGACGTTCTTTCTAGAATATTCCCCGCCCCTTCTCTTTCGTCGCAGTGGGGGAGAGGAACATGGTGGAGACACAGCAGGTGCATAATAGCAGTAACGAGGAGGAAAGCCCGGAGCCTGAAACGTCACGATCCCAGAGGAGGAGATTTAAGGCCTCCAATATGTCCTTTGTAGAGATGGTGGAGATGGTCAACATATTGAAGAGGGCCGACTATGATGGGAAGTATGGACCGTACACCAACCCTAATGAGAGAAAGGTAAAGTTGTGAAGAGTCTGCGCCGGAATTTTGGGGTACGACGATCCAAGGAGCAATTAAGGAAACGCTGGTCGGACCTCAAATTAAGGGAGCACGATCAGTACAAAAGGATCAAGAAAGTGCTTCTAAAAAGTAAGTAGTTGTCGTGTGTTACGATTATTATTATTACTTGCATGCTGTGCCATGTGCTTTTCTTTACTGTTGGACAGTTTAAAATGGCTACTTTCATGTTCGTGGGCACAGTAATCGGTCATAGTAAACATCGTTCGTTTGCAAATAAATACGATGTTTTTGCCAGATACAGGGTTAACTACATTTGGTCATGATAATTTGTATTCAAAGAAGTTTAGGACATTGTTGTCTAGATGTGTTTCAAACTAGAATGAATTACAAACTTGATTCAGTGTAATGTAAGGAGAGAACACTCAGCAGCTGTTTACACATCTGGACTCTGGAGCACTAGTGTGGGACACAAGAACAAACTTTTTAGGGTGTCCCATACAGGTACTCCAGTGGATACTTGGGGCGTCTACATGTGTGAAACTTGTCCAAAAAAGATAAGTATTCTAGCTTTGGTAAGGGAAAAAATAATGCCTTCAGCTTGGAACTCTGCCACAACAGACAATTGTACCCCACTTCCAAGCAATGTTTCATATTCCATTTTCTGGACTCAAATATCTGTGTGCTAAGTATACCTTTTGTTTCATTCTCATGGAGGAGCAAAGACTCGGAAAATATAAAGACACCAGGGATCCTGAAGAAGGGGAACAAAGGTCAAAACCTGAGGATGTGGAGGAAGGAGATGTGGTGGAGATTGTTACCACAACAGGTCAGTGTCGGACACCACAGATTCAGGTAATAGATGTATGCCTGCATATTTATAATACATGGTGTGTATTTTTATTTTAGGTGATGTTCAGGTTGTGGTACCAAAATCCAGTGATTTCACCAGTGACAATGCACAAAGCATGATCCAGGAAATCATGTTTTGTAGTTGTGATTTGGACATTATCAAAGAAAAAACCAAGGAGATTGAACAAAGACTGAAGAACATGATTGATGTACTAGGGAGATTTTAAATCCTAAAAAGATTCCTGGAATTTTTTATTTTTTTTTTTACAATAATTTTATCTAAAGTTTTAATACAGTTTTAAAGCCAAATTTGGAAGATGCACACAGTGTGTCAACATGTGCTATCTGCCATCAGGGGATTTCAATGTACGCGTTTTGTGGGAGCAACCCCTTCCTCCCAAGACTCTAGTAGGTGAGAGGAAGTGGTTGCACCCCCAAAACACGTCCATTGATCCCCCATGATGGGAGATAGCACATGTTGACATTAGGTATGGGATCAGAAAGGAAATCCCCATTTTGACTCACAAATTGTGTGCATCTTCTAAATTTGGCTTATACAGGGGTGACTTCACCCCATCTCATGAAGGCAAGATCAAGACCTTTTTCACACTATAAAAAATCTGATATTGCCTTATTTTTTGCAATGTTGAACTTTGTAAGTTCCAGAGTTGTGTATGTTATGTTTGTAAACTTGCCTGTTTCTGTATTTTTTCAGAAATTTCAAGGTAAAACTATGGGTTTTTTACCGCCAAATGTTTATAAAATGCACATGTGAATGTGCACGGAGTAAAAGGTTTTATACTCAACAATAACAATGTGTGGCTTCTTCTTTCAATGATCAATACCATTTTTTGTGTTAAGTTGGTGTTTACAGTGACAATGGGTGTTATTTAATAATGGAAAAACCACTTGGCGCTACAAGTGCACTAGGAGAACCTAGGAGACAGCAAAAATAAACCCAAGCAGTAAATGAAAATCAAGATTTGATCTGATAAAAGAGAACATTTATTCAAAATGTTCTGGCATAGCAATGGACCCCTACCTGTAAAATATTCAACATATTTTTCTCGCACTTCACGGGCGCTTTGGGGGGGCAAGCCAGGACGTCCAGCTTCCAGGGCTGTCATTGGAGTTTCTGAAAGTCCGGCCTCAGGCCCAATGGAGGCAACATAACTTGCATTATGTCTTCTTAAAAAATTGTGCAGGATGCAGCAACATAAAATGATCTGGTTTAGTTTGTATTCCGCTATATTTATGGCTGTTTGAAATAGGCGGAACTGGCTAGCCAGGATCCCAAAGGCATTCTCCACGACTCTTCTGGCTCTGGCCAACCGGTAATTAAAAACACTCTTCTCCGGGGTGAGGGTCCTCTGGGGGAATAGCCTCATCACGTTGGCACCCAGACCGAATGTCTCATCTGCGACGAAGACAAATGGTAGTCCTTCCACATTCTCCTCCGGAGGTGGCAATCCCTAGCCACCACTCTTGAGATGTCGGTAGAACTCGGTCAGGGCAAAGACTCCACCATCTGACATTCGGCCATTCCTCCCTACGTCCACATATAAAAAAATCATATGTCGCCGACACCACTGCCATCAACACAATACTATTAAACCCCTTGTAATTATAATAGTATGACCCTGAATGGGGTGGTGGGACGATGTGGACGTGCTTCCCATCGATTGCCCCTCCGCAGTTAGGAAAGTTCCAACGCTGGGCAAACTGGGATGCCATAGTCTGCCATTCCTGTGGCGTTGAAGGAAACTGTGGAGTCAAACAAGAACAAAAAATTTGTCATTTTGCACATAAACATTGCAAGCAGATTAGACACAAACATTCTTGCCCAACATCAGTATAACATTTATTTTAAGGAGTATTTAAAGGCTAAAATATAAGGCCCACTTATCAGATTCCTCACCCCCTCTGATGGCCCATTGTAAACATTTTAGTGGGTGGTATGTTTTGGACAGGTAACCCTCTCCACTTCATTGAGAGCTGAATGCATAAATAATGTGGTTTACTTTGGCCAGACCCTCGTTACTTACACTATTGGCAGCCCACTGGACAGGTAAGAAGTGTCATAATACAAATATATAAATACACACTGTACAAATGGAAGCACATTTTTACATTCTGCAATTACCTATCCAGATAATAATAGGAGAACAAAACTTGAAACAGTACCATTTGAAAGTATTCTGGCAGGCCCTTTCACTACATGCTTTGGGGAATTCATCCATAAATATGACCACAAAAGAGGAAGGTATAGTGTGTATGGGTTTGACAAAGTCAGCAGATAAAGGATTGGTATCGGTTGATTTAGCGGTTGGGGGGAGGGAGGGTTCCAAATGATTTTGGGCCACAAAAAAAAAGCCTCTGGCACTCTGCATGAATTTAAGCACACAAATAATATTTGGACACATTTTAGGGGGTGTTTAGGGTAAAGCACTACTATGGAGCTGACAAAATACATTGTTAAGTGACTAGGCTAAGTGGATATGGGCCCAGGATAGAATGCTGGGGAGGTTAGTGTAGGCAAATATGCATGTAGGCCAAAAAAATACATTTTTAAACTTCCAGCATGCATGAGGACAAAGAGAACATTCACAGCACATTACAATCATGGTAATTAGGGAATGATAAAAGAAATACAATACATTAGCAAACATTAAATACATAGAATGTGATGTTAAAGGAGAAAACTTACCCTAATATAGTCCTTCTGCAGGAGCTGAATAATAGCAGAACAGGTCTCTGGAATAATGATCCCCAGAGCCTGAGGGGAGATGCCTGTCGAGAACTTCAGGTCCTGTAGACTTCTCCCAGTCACCAAGTACCGTAACGTGGCGACTAGCCTCTGCTCAGGAGTGATGGCTTGCCGCATGCAGGTGTCCTGCCTGCTGATATAAGGGGACAGCAAAGCCAACAAACAGTGAAAAATGGGGTCCGTCGTCCGGAGATAATTCCTGAAATCTTCAGGGTTATTCCCCTGGATCTCCCTCAACAAAGGCATATGAGAGAATTGGTGACGCTGGAGCAACCAATTCTTGGTCCATGAACTCCTCCTCGCCCTGTTTATGGACTGGGCTTGGGTCAAAGTAAGAACCCCAACACCAAGCCTGCACAACACGAACTCTAAGATGAGTACGTACCCGCAAGATTGCTTCTAAACGGTCGCTGGTCAGAACACACTGAAGAACAGCAAGGCCTGTGAAGAACGACCAGACAAGAACGCACTGAAAAACAGATACGAACTGACTTCACGCACTGAAAAGCAGATACAAACCCACAAGCACAAACTGAACAGCAGTAAAACGATCTGAAAAAGCACGAGTCCGAAAAGCACAAATCGTCTCTCACCAAACTTCTACTAACACGAGATAAACACGAGATTAGCAGAAGCAGCCCAAAGGGTGGCGCGCTGGCTATTGAACTTACCTTTTCTAGTCCCATCGTACGTGTTGTACGTCACCGTGTTCTGGACGGTCGGACTTTGGTGTGACCGTGTGTACGCAAGACAAGCTTGAGCGGAATTCCGTCAGAAAAACCATCACAGCTTTTTTCAACGAGAATTCCGATCATGTGTACACGGCATTAGAGTTAAAGAGAGTTTCATCAATAAAGATTGGCATCACTCCCAATTTTTTTTAACTGTTTGCCACCTACCCTGTGGCTGTCCCTCGCCACACTTGCCACTCTATGGAAATGTTTTTCTCTATCATCCTTAGAGGGACCTAGCTATGATGATGATACACAACCTAGGTTTAAACTGCCACCTACCGGAGCAATAGACCCTAGGCCAGCCCCCTTGAGGCTATAACCCCTCTTATCTCACACCTGCCTAGTAATGCTTAGTGTCTTCAGGTAAATGTATATCGCCTTTTTTTTTGCTATACTTTTGGCTTGAATTGGAAGAGTTTTCCACTATTAACAGCTACTGGTAGCTTTAGGACAGATATTGGAAATCCTGGATGTCTCTCTAATTAGTCAACAAGCACAGGTTTTCTCTTAATCATCCTGCAGTCGGCAGTAACAATCCAGCTGTGTTTCAGTTAGCACAAGATTCAGCTATTTAGGTCCGGCCAGCTTAACCTGGGATTCCTTGTTAAGTTATTGGGACCAGAGCTGTGGCAGTTCACCTTACCCTATCTCTGGAGATTCACTTTTGTGAGTGGCTAGGAGACTAATGGCTACTGTTTCAGTGTGAGATTTCTACAGCAGGTGCTGCATTTGGCTAGGCTGTTTGAGAGTGGTAGTTCTCGAATCTCTCCTTTCTTAAAGGGCTTTTCTAACTTTTAATGTATACTCAACATTTAACCTCACGGTGGTGAGAACCCTCCTTTTTTAAGATTCTGGGGTTGTTTCCCTGCTGGGGCAGCTATGCTCAACCACCATTTTTTAATTTCCTGTTCTTTTTCTCTTCTTTCCTCTGACATAGTAGTGGGAGTGGTGTGCGGGTGTGCGGGTGAGCCTGCCTTAGCCCTTTTCTTCATTCTCTTGTGCAGAGAGTTATTTCAGCTCTCCCTTCTCACATACAGTTTACCCTATGAGAACCTGCATCTTGGTATGGGTCACAGGTCTGGTGATTTTATCACCTCCAGTGACAAGCGATCACAGATTCTTAACTGCTGTTTTAACCCCTGGAACACCTCTGGTTCAGGTCCATGAGCATTCTGGGGGATATAGGTACCTCTGTTTTCATCTTATGGGCCAGTTCACACCACATGCAATCCAGTGCATTTTTGTTCTGCATCAAAAATGCATGGAAAGTAGGTTATATGGTTTCGGATGGCATAGTTCACACCAGGGCAGTCAGTTGCAGGGCTTTTCAGTTCCAGAAAAAAAGGAGAGCATGCTGCATTTTTCCTGCACTGGACTGTACTGGAAAATGTATCAAAAACCCAAGGAAACGCACTGGAATGCATCAAAAATGCACTGGACACATAGTATAGTGAAAAAAAGAACAGGAAAAATGAAGAAAAAAAGCACCTGGAATGCTCCTGGAAATGCATAAAAAACGCACCAAAAAACGCACTGGAACACATTAAAAATGCACCAAAAACGTGCATGCAGAAACGCATCCGGAACGGATCTGGAGTGCGTTTTTGGGGTGTGAACCGGCCCTAAAGGTACGTAATCTTGCAGGTTAACAACATGTCTGGTGCTAAACAGAAGGGCAATTGCCTTGTATCATCTATCCAAGACGTAATGTGTATAGCTGAGCCCTCTGAATTTCAAACAGCAGTTGTTTCACTAAACCAGAGTCCACTGCTCCTTTTTCTTCTATTGCCACGTACACACGATCAGACTTTAGGGCATACTTGGTCCGGCGTACTGGATTTTATTGGACAATTCGATCGTGTGTGGGCTCCAGTGGACTTTGTTTTCTCAAAAGTTTGACGGACTTAGATTGGAAACATGTCGAGTCCGCTCGTCTGTATGCTAGTCCGACGGACAAAAAACGACGCTAGGGCAGCTATTGGCTACTGGCTATGAACTTCCTTGTTTTAGTCCGGTCGTACGTCATCACGTACAAATCCGTCGGACTTTGGTTGATTGTGTGTAGGCAAGTCCGTTCATTCGGAAAGTCCGTCGTAAAGTCCGTCGAAAAGTACGCCAGGCAAAGTCTACCGTAAAGTCCGCTCGTGTGTACGCGGCATAAGGTTCTCAAAAAAACTAAACGTTACACTCTAGTGTTTCTTCATTATTCTCTAGACAATCATTTTTTATACAAAGGCTGGAAACACCTTGGCAAACAATTCTTTGCTCCTAAACAGTTCTTGGTGCAGATGATATTCTATCCTTTTGCAGAGGATATTGTCATGAAATAGACTACTCCTCCCACACTCAACCCTCTAGTGTCTGTCCTTAACAAAGCCATTACTGCAGTGCCTTGAAAAAGTATTCATACCCCTTAAATTTTTCACATTTTGTCATGTTACAACCAAAAATGTAAATGTTTTTTAGTGGGATTTTATGTGATAGACCAACACAGAGTGGCGCATAATTGTGAAGTGGAAGGAAAATGATAAATGGTTTTAATTTTTTTTACAAATAAATATGTGAAAAGTGTGGCGTGTATTTGTATTCAGCCCCCCTGAGTCAATACTTTGTAGAACTACTTTTCACTGCAATTTTCACTGACATGTTTGCCCATTCTTCTTTGTAAAATAGCTCAAGCTCTGTCAGATTGGATGGAGAGCGTCTGAACAGCAATTTTCAAAACTTGCCACAAATTCTCAATTGGATTTAGGTCTGGACTTTGACTGGGCCATTCTAACACATGAATATGCTTTGATCTAAACCATTCCATTGTAGCTCTGGCTGTATGTTTAGGGTCGTTGTCCTGCTGGAAGGTGAACCTCCGCCCCAGTCTCAAGTCTTATGCAGACTCTAACAGGTTTTCTTCTAAGATTGCCCTATATTTGGCTCCATCCACCTTCCCATCAACTTTGACCAGCTTCCCTGCCCCTTCTGAAGAAAACCACCCCACAACATAATGCTGCCACCACCATGTTTCACAGTGGGGATGGTGTGTTCAGGGTGATGTGCAATGTTAATTTTCCACCACGCATAGTGTTTTACTTTTAGGCCAAACAGTTCCATTTTGGCCTCATCTGGCCAAAGAACCTTCTTCTACATGTTTGCTGTGTCCCTCACATGGCTTCTTGCAAACTGCAAACAGGACTTAAAAAAAAGAAAAAAAACAGCACTCAAAATGCCTCATCCTTAATTTGTGAAGAAATAAAGAAAAAGAATTCCAAAAAAGGAAAACCTGTGGTCGGACTTTAAAGGCACAACAAACAGTAGAAATATACAAAAATATTAGCATTTATTGAAATATATATATAAAACAAACAACAGGAACATGAAAGAAACAGCGATAAAAATCATATATACAAAAAACAATATATATATATATGATATGAGCCCTAATACGTCTACGTGTTTCGTTGTACACTTCTTCAGGACACATTTGGGGTTCAGTAGTTGCAAAGAAGAGAAAGGGGTCTCACTATCTTGCAAAAGGAATCACATATTAATCAATCAGTGATAGACAGAGTAATTTCCAACAGAGGGAAAAAGCAAGGTGGCGCAATTAGGTCAGAGCGAATCACTAGGCAAACGACACCCAGGAACCACCTGTGAATCAATGATCACGAGGGTCTAGGTATGATACTTTCAAACAGGGGATGCCGTATCAAAGTGAATATTCATAGAAGACCGGATATATTCATAGATTGTTCATATCAGAAAATATAGGAATCCCTCAGTCAGAGGTAGCCACACACTAAGAAATTTGGCCATATATCAAAAGTAATGAATCCAGATCTGGGATGTTATCATCCAAGACAGATAAAGATACGGCAATGTAACGAAAATCCCCTGGGAGACAGCAGGACACTCTTCCTTATTTTTTTCTACACACACTTACACAGGTTGAACTGGATGGACTGTTGTCTTTATTCAACCACACCAACTATGTTACTATGCCCGGATGTGGTAAGGGCTATTAGGGTTTACCTATCAGTCTTTGCTTTCTTTAGGCAGACCAGGGCCGTCTTTAAGGCAGGGCAAAAGGGGCATCTGCCCTGGGCCCCATCATTGTTGTGGGGCCCAAAGCAGCTGCCTCATACTTGCCAACTATCCCATTTTAAATCCCCTTGTCCCTTGAAGTTTTAGTCCCGTGCTGTGTCCTGATATCTCAGTGTAAAGTTCTGTTACTAATGTTGCTTGGCTCTGCCTATTGCTGTGCACAGATGACTCACCTGCAGGCCCTGTGTTTAAATGTAAATAACCTGCATTGATATGTAAATAGCGACGGGCGACGGCATTAATATGTAACTAGCCTTGGACCAGCTGCATTGATATGTAAATAAAGGCAGCATTCATATATATATCATGCCCCCCTGAGGTCATATCCACCATCACTACTGCTGAATGCTTCCTACTGGGGAGGTAAAATGGCATGCTTGAAAGTCCTGCCTACAACTGTGGTCATTAAACCTATCATTAGCCTCTTCTGCAAGGCAAGCAAATTGGAGGTGGAACCCTTTTTCAAAATAACATGGTGCCACAGCACCCTGAATTGTGGTTCATGTGAATACGCACTTCTCAGCAGATGTGTGAGGGTGTCATTAACAATTAGTGGCACTGCTGTGTGTATCTGCTAAAGGGCAGCATGTTTCTGTGATGTCAGGAAAGAGATTTTGCATGCGTTCCCGACACACACAAATGTGAAAGCATGCTAAATGTCTCAGTTACATTGGTGGTCAGTGTAAATTTTCTCATTACATTGGGGCTTGGTGTGCAATCCTTTCATTCACACTAGTCTCCAGTGTGAAGGTCCCCTTTACATTGCTGGTCAGTGAAAATCCCTTCTTACATTAGTGGTTCCTGTGAATGCTCCTATTACATTAGTGGTCAGTGTTAATCCCCATTACATTAGTGGTCAGTGTGAATCCCCATTACATTGGAGTTTTCTGTCTATTGATGGGTCACCTCCCCAGTGCATGGTGTGCAGGCATTGAGGAGGTGATGTGCTGTAACCTTTAGCAACCAATCAGTGAGCAGTAATGATGTGCACTAACCTCTTGCAACCAATCATTGAGCTGTAAGGATATGCAGTAACTTCTAGCAACCAATTAGTAAGCAGTAATAATGTGCAGTAACATTTAGCAACCAGTTGGTAAGTGGTAAGGATATTCAGTAACCTCTAGCAACAAATCAGTGAGCAGTATTGATGTACAGTAATCTCTAGCAACCAATCAACAAGTAGACGTCATGTGCTGTAACCTCTAGAAAATAATAAGCGAGTCATAACCTCTATCAGCCAGTCAGTGAGTGGTAATGATACACTGTAACCTTTGGCAACCAATTGCAATCACTGCCTGATCTGATTCAGTAAACTGATTTTGAGTCTAGCTGCTATTTATTGTAGACTCAGAGCAGGTGGATAGCGAAATTGCATGGGGGAGGGGGGCCCAAGAAAATGTTTGCCCAGGGTCCAATCAATATTAAAGACGGTTCTGAGGCAGACCGATTCAATCTTTGTAATTCCAGGAAGTCCTAAAAGAGGTTCTTTGGCTTCCATATTCACTATTTCTGTGTGGATTTGACAGGTTATTGTACAGGCTTATAAATTGTAATATGAAATGTTTCCTTTTCCCATTAAAGCAAACTCTACTAAAGCAGTAAATGCTTCTAAGGCTTTTTGACATCAGGCCTCCGTGTCTCAGATATGAAAAGCTGCGACTTGGTCTTCTGTTCCTATGTTACATACTACAAGATGGATGTATTTTCCTCTGCAGATGCTAGTTTTGGCCCAAGTTCTTCAAGTGGCTATTTACTGCTCTTGGTTTCCCTTTTGTTTTGGCTTTATCTTGTTGGTCTAATTTGCCTGTGTTGTCTTGGTGTCCCTGCCGCTCACTTTGGACTGCTTTTGGACAGCCATTGGTTGCTTATTATTATCAAAGCTAAGACCCTCACTGGAAGATAGAAAAATTGGGACATTTTGAAAAAAATTAAAATGGCTGTTATTTATGATATTTATGATAACTGCTGAGCTGCTTAAGCAAACTAAATGTTATTTGGTTCAGGTTTGCATCTAATTTAAAGCAACCCTATCACAAAAAAATGTTACCTGTAAAAGTAGACAGTAAATACTCACCTTTGGCAGTCAAACACCACTTTGATGCAGTAAATTCTCCCCCTGAAGCCCCCTGGGACACCAAAGAACTCCACACTCTGCGAATGTCAATCTCCAGATTACCCTGCAGCTGTCACTGGATTCTTTCTCCGACTTCACATTACTGTAGGATATGGTGACCCAAGTGATCAACACTTCCAGACGAGTTGCATTTGGACTTTGGGGGTGGTTTTACAGCATCAGCTCGGTGTCCAAAGGCATAAGCACTGAGAAAGGTAAGTATTTACTTCCTTCTTTTACAAGTAACAAGGCTTTTCATATGGTCGATCTGGAATTGTGTACTTTCTTTATTTATTGTAGTGTATGACCCAAGCCAGCGCTGCTCCATTGTCCATGCCCTCTGACACATTTCGCCCACCCACTATCATGACTAAGCCCCAGTGGGCCATACACTACTACAAGAATCGAGTCGGTTGAGTGGCGACCTGCCTTCCTCATGCTGACAATCCTGGATTAGTGTAATCAGACGTCCACTCCCTCATTCTGAGTACCAGCGAGGAAATCATCCATACCTCCATTTTTGAGCGGTGCTGTATGTCTTTTCAGGTCTTTTTTTGACTACAGCCATTGTTCTGTGGGAATGTTATTATATTCTTCCTTTACTTGTATTTTCATGACGTGGGAGAGGTAATTATTTATGCACTTTTTTGTTAAGTTAAATCTGTTTTTTAAAGTTTAATTTTTGCAGTGGAATCACTTCAAAGCCAAAATCTAGTCAAAAGGTCTTTTTTTGGATAGAGTGAAAAATGGTTACTACTTCTTCACAGTTTTTTGCAGTTTGTCTGCTCCACGCTGCTGGACAGCATGAGAATAAATTGGGTTCATCCACAGGAAAATCAAAGCACCTACAACAATGTGGCATGTCATGAAACTGCTGAGTAAGATACAATAATCTGGCATTTGTTGTTTCTTGGTCTTGAAATTGTTTTTTATTACGAATGACTGAATTTTTTTTTTAGGGTACAGATCTAATTAGAGTAATTTTATTTTAAAATATCTGTTGTATCTGTTATATGTACCCTGGTAACCCTGTATATATTTAAAATTGTAATAATTGCTGCTTATATGATCCATCAAATTCCACTTCATTACAACTGACAGTACAGATGTGGCGTACACAATTTTTCTTCATTCTCTGATAATGCATTCAGAGCTGTTTAGTCTCCTTCCTTCACATATGTTTTATTCATACCATAGATCTGAAAATGCTTGTATGCTAATGTTCATTTTATTTTTCTACAGGAAACCTTTTTAGTTTATTACATTGCAGGGTGTCTGAAATGTAAAAGCAGTGCGATCTGTGTTTTCTCAAACTGTGCCAGCCTCTGAATCCAAGAATGTATTAAATTTATCCACAGTTGGCATCCACAGGCAGCAGTAATTTAGTTAGCCATGCCAATCAGGGCAACCGGATATTCTGAAACTTACAACCAATTCTGTCAATATTCAAGTGATCTCCTTAGGTCAGCCCTAGACTGGTGAACATAAACACAGTCCAGGTTAATAACTCAAGTGTCTGTTTTAGTAAAGCTGAATCTTTAGTAAATTCTAAGAAATAATATGCTAGTGTTGCAATTTTACTCCAGAAAGACAGAAAGGTAGTAAAAAAAAATACATTTGCCTCTTAGTACAGACCTTTGTTTTAAGTTTTGCTGAAATTTCATAAAGGAAAGTTAGTGCAGGAGTAAAGACAACTTTGTAAAACTGATGATATTGGGCTGCATTTGACCCTTTTTTTGCCCTCTTTGCAGTTTGTGGCCAGTTTATTTATTTATTACAGGTACTTATACAATGCTGTCAATTTACACAGCACTTTACACAATTTAAATTGATTGAGAGCTCCCAGCTGTTTTGCCTACACCTCCTATTTTTGAGGTTGAAACTTAGACATTTTTTTCTGGTCCCTTATGGAGATAACCTATTTTACACATCACCTATTTATTTTATTGTAATAGCCAACTTGATGTAATATGTTTGCAAATAAATGGGTGTCCAGGGGTGAACAAAACAATTATGTTGATAACAGTACAGTTGTTCTCTTAAAGTTAGGGGCTCATTTGCTCTAGCTATGGGTCCTCATTAGAATGTTCTGCACCCCTCTCACTGTCACAGAACCCCCAACACTTCTCACTTCTTGAGAAGAAAATAGCAATTTCAAATCTATCCAACATAGTCTTTCTGATAACCTGGCTGTTTTTCTGACATGGCAGTTTGTTTAACACAACCAACACAACACAAACAAATCACAAACAACAACTTGTGCTTATCCTCATAAACAGCCTCCCTCCCAGTGAAGTCCAGGGTTGCTCTAGAAAAATCTAAGGCCTGAGGACCTAGGGAGCTACCCCACTGGAGCTAGAGAACACTGGCAGCAACTAGGTAGGTGCTCCCCACAGTAACTGGGTGTTCCGGAGAAGCATGCCCAGCTGCTGGCATGTTGGTGTAGACAGTGGAGGTCTCTGACCTAGCTGCAGATGACTTGTCTAGCTATCGCTGCCTCATCAGGTGTAGCCTGCCTGAGCAGCTTAGGGAGAAAAGCTGAGAAACTAAAATACTGAAAGGAAGGTTCTGTTTGTTCTAGTATAAGACCAGCGTGGGCGCATGCACGTGTGCATATTACGGTATGTGGTCCTGTGCTTAGGGTAACCACCGGACATGCAGTAGCGTGCAAGCTCAGCACTGTGTTGGTGTTAAACAACCTACATAAACTTGAAGACTGCATGGAGAAATCTTGAACCTGTGCATACCTGTTGTGACCTTGGAGGCACTGCCTTCTTCCTTGTACCTCCACATCGCAGCTGTTATTGACTTTGGCTTGAACCCTTGACTCCAATCCTGTCTCCTGATTTGGTACCTAGCCTTGGCTTTGGTATACTAACCTTGTATCCTGTCCACATTCATATCACCTGCTCTAGTACTTCATTGTTCCTGCGTTTGGTTTCTGTCCAGTGAGCTACAGACACCTGATCCACACACCTGGTAGCCTTGAAAGATCCAGCACTGCCTGTAACACCAGCACTCATGGCAATCTGTAGCCTTGCATTCCATGTTTCTACCTCCAGTGGTGCTGGGCAGGAGGGGCAAGGGAAGCCCCTAGATAACTTAATCTCAACCAGGTGCATGACAGCATCACTCAGCCATACTGGAGGCCAAAAGGAATGCTTCACCAGTAGTGTCTGTATGTCAGCAGTTCACCTCTCTTACCAGGCAATGAAGAATCCACAGGAAGGGTATACTCAACTGGAAAGCCACATCCAGTCCTTGTCTGCTACACCTCCTCTGACTACTACCTCTTTATTGGCAACTAAACCTGTCATGGCTTAGCTGCTCTAGCAACAGTCCACTTCTGCACCTACAGTGGTCATTCCCCACCAGAACCCTGACCCCAGAACACTTCTCAAAAGTTTATAACAAGCTTTACGCATTTTAAAATGCCTGTCAGTTGTATTTTGCTTTACAACTACAAAAGTGGGATTTTTATCTTCTTATTCCAGTAAGAACCTGTCAGGAACCATGAATCAGACGGAGACAGAAAATGCAGTAAAAATCACACCTTTTAATATAGTGGTAAAAATGGTACAAATAGTAAACGTAGTCAAAACATAGCATGGGTACAGTAATCAAAGCGGGTAGTCAGTAAAAACCAGTAAATCAGGAAGCCAGAGATCAGCATAGTCGGAGACAGCAAACAGGATCAGGAACCAGAAGGGATGTCAGTCAGGTAAGTCTTTAACAGGAACACAGCAGATAATCTACAGATATGTTGACCAAGGCGAAGGCTTGGGAGAAATGAACCAGGCAGTTTACATAGCCAGAAGGGTTTTAATAAGGAGACATGACATTCATTTGAAATATGCATGTTAGAAGGAAGGTCTAATGCATGATCCTATACAAAAAACTGGGTTGTCCTAATCAAGACTGACAGGAACCAGAAGACCAAAATGAGTGACACAGTGTACAATGCATAGGAAAGTGAAAAATATAGGAAATTTTATTGATAAGTAAAAATCACTGTAAAACTCCTCAATAGGAGAGAATAGTGGGGATACTGAAAAAACAAGACAAACAGCCAGAGAGGCCAGCATCAAGTAATCTTTGGATGTAGCTACGAACAGCACAGGACAATGACAAAACGCACAAACATGAAAAACAAATAAACCCCTCTCCCCTTGTTTTCATGGCGTTTGTATTAGGGGATGACATTGATGAGGAGATTAGGGGAGCCTTTTCTAAAGATGCAACCATAATCTTGAATGATGAGGAGGAGATAAGAAGTCGCTTCAAAGAACACAAGAAGCTATAACTAGACATTTAAACAGGAAGTGGGACATTTCTTTTCTGGAATCCTATGTACAACACAAAATTATACCACGCAGTTTGCGTGATAAGGTTGTGCCGGCCAAGCATCTGCACAAGGACAGTTTTTTAGAGAAGTGGAAAACATTGTGCATAGAGCACGGCCTAGCAGTTGTGCAACTAATCACTGAGGAAGAAAAATTACAGTTGATTGAGTTAGTGAAATTAATTGAAGAAAGTACCATAGGATTAGATCCCTTTAAGCAGTCAGAGGAATTCCAGAAACAAAACAAATCCCTGAAAAGGGAGATTGAGAAAACACAACACAATTTAAAAATAACAAAACAATCAAAATTTAGAAGAGATCTCAACGACTGGGAGAAAGGAGAGATTTCCAATCTCACCATTCAACGAGGTAGAAGCATATCCAGGAAGGGGGGCTCTAGATCTAGGTCACGCTCTGGTGCTGAAAGATCTGTGAGTTATACAGAAAGAGAGTCAGGAAGTAAGGCAGTCATTTTTTTAGTACCTGGGGAGGAGGGAGAGGACAATCAGGACTGTCAATCTCACCCCCATATTCCCAAAGAAACATTGTCCAAAAAGACTTCAGACAAACTGGGACCAAAGGGGCAGGGGGGAGCAAGAACAAGAAGCCAAAACAATCGGAATTGACGATAAATAGAAAAGAATTTCCCATTAATGACGACATGAAAGTCATAAATTTATGAAATTTTGAGTTATCGGCGAGACACATTGACTTGCTCAGTAAAGGGATGTCGTTTTCCCCAACTGACGACATGGACGAATTTACCGTCTATAAAGATGTTACCCTCTTCCTCCGAAATTTAGACTACCGTTTGCTGTAAAGCCATGAAGGCAGTGCACCAGATGATAATATGGCTATGGATGATAATGATAAGGAAGTCCTTAAAATCTTAGAGTCCCTATTGGTAGAGATTGAAGGGAATACAAGTACTGAGATCATTACCAAAAAAAAAAGCTAATTTAAAAATTAAATCTAAAAGAATGCCCTTCCTGAGTAAAAATAAACATCTGAGCTTATTCCAGGATATGGTCAAGAATGATCTGAATCAAATAGACTGGAAACAGAACGGCTCCGATAATCTTTCAAAAAAAGATAGATTAGCATTAAAAGGATAGTGATCAAAAGAAGCGATAAGGGTGGCAACGTCGCCTATTGAGTGATAGGGATACTTATAAACAACTAGAAAATAACCCTTTTCCCAAGGCCCCATAAGGGTGATTACCCAGTTTGGCACGCAGTGGGAGTTGGTCTGAGATATACTCCAAAAAGATTGGGGTATATTAACAGTACGCCAGGTTTGGGCCAAACTGGTAGGCCCTTTTCCCAATATGGTAGCCAGACGTGCCAGAAATTTGGGTGATTTACTGATGAAATCTGAGTTTAAGAAGGATGAAGACACCACATGGCTCTCGGATTTTCCGAGAAGCAGGGGCATGTTTTCATGTGGACACTGCCAGGTGTGCCCCTACGTGGATAGGTCTGAGTCATTCCGTGATGCCCTTGGCAGGAGGGAATTCCAGATAAGGGACCTTATCAACTGTTCCTCACCTAGGGTAGTCTACATGATAACATGCCCCTGTAAGAAAATGTACATAGGGAAGACAAAACGCACCTTAAGAATTAGAATAGGAGAGCATGAAAGGGTTAATCCTGTGTCTAGGGGGGTCCCTTTTAACCTCTCAGACCTCAGATCAATGTACCATGCAATTTCAGATATATCCGGAGCCAAGTCCCAAATTACAAACGAGACGCATACGGTAATTATGTCTTGGGAAATGACTGTATTTGATTTGCATCCCAGCGTCTTTATAGCAAATTAGAGTTCACACAGAATACTAAAAAGAAACATGCGCAGTGGATGTTAAATTTCATATGCAGTTCCAACTAGTTAAAACAAATACTCATTGTTCTTTGTTCTTAGCTGCTAGATACAAGGGAGGCTGAGAAAGTGTAGATAAGAAACATGTGAGAACAGTTCATTTAGAAGAATCTCATGCTGAGACAGATATTTGTGAAGTTTAAAGAGGTATTCTAACTGTACATACTATTTAAGATGGCTGACAGAACAAAATGGAGGCTTAGCATAACCTTTCAACCCCCTCTTAAGTCATGAATATGACTTTCTACAGATCTGTAGCCTCCTGAAATCTACGGTTCTTTCTACGCTTGTTGTATTCATTTACATAAAGCTGCAGATATTGTGTATATGCGTGAGAAGGTTGGTCTGGTGTAGTGCATTTGCTAATACAGAGCAAAATAAGCTTGAAAATCAGGTAACCTATCAATCCTAACAATAATACTATGATAATCATAATCACTATGCATTCCTGTATGTAGTAAGTTTACTAATGGTGTTGTTAAGGGATTGATTTTTGTAACTACACAACTGCCCTGTATACGTAAAATTACTAGTGCAAATGGAATACCCTTTGAAATGTTGAATACTGACTTGGAACACATACCTACTCCTTTGGATGTTTTGCCTAACTGAACACACCACTCGATTTCATGTGTCATTCCTAAAGTGTAAAACCTAATACTCTGATTGCGGTATCCTTCTGAGACATTCTTAATACTTAAGACTAGAGTATTTTTCAATAATGAATTGAGGTTTAGAGGAACAGCTAAAAGTGGGATCTTAGCAGTTTCTGGGTGTAACTTACTACAAATCCAGCATTTTTCATATCCTGACTTTCTAGCATAAGCATATTTAAATTTTAACAGTAACATTTTTCCAGAAAAAAACACTCCGCTCGCAGGGAACGGAGCCTGGCACAGAGAGGCTTCGGAGGAGGACGGAGCCCGCAGACACAGCGGGGGACATCGCAGGATCCCGGCGACAAGGTAAGTAAGGAGGCACCAG
The DNA here is from genome assembly GCA_037952925.1 of Lithobates clamitans. Lineage (NCBI taxonomy): Eukaryota > Metazoa > Chordata > Amphibia > Anura > Ranidae > Lithobates > Lithobates clamitans. The sequence continues at coordinate 665,305 of JBBGZY010000587.1, read as the reverse complement.
GATCCTGCGATGTAATCCCGAGTGTGGCTCGGGGTTACCGCTAATGGTCCTGAATTTTAACCCCGAGCCACACTCGGGAAAACCGCCAGGGAGGCTACGACCTAATAAGGCATTCAAAATTGGAGCTGGGCCACAGTTTATGTTTGAACTTTTTATTTTCAGGTTTGGATTGGACAGGAGGATGACTTCATACCCACTCAATCTTTGTGCTGACATATGCTGAGCATGTAAAATTTTGAGGAGTGTGGTGACATTGCGTGTAGTATGTAAGGTGGTATTATGACCCAAGGTAAATGGTGTTGCCATCTCCACAACCATTGCACAAGAAGCCAGCACTCTGAGACACGCGGGCATGCCCTGCACCTGTACTGGAACCACCTTTGAGGAAAAAGCTACAGGGCGTAGTCTCCCACCATGTTCCTGGGCCAGTACTCCCGCCATGGTTCTGCAATTTTCCCTGGCAAACAAGTGAAACATTTTGCCATATCCAGGTAGGCCAAGGCTCGGGCTGGTAACCATTGCACATTTCAACATGGCAAAAGCATTTAACATTTCATCAGGCCATTTTACAATATCAGACATTTCAGAGAGGGTTGCTTGTCTCAGTATATTGTCATAGAAAGAACAGTCAGGTGTCCATTGGCGGCAGTAACCAATCATTCCAGGAAAAGTAAGCATGTCTTTCTTGGTAAGTGGGCGGGGCAGACCCACTAGCGCGGCAGCTCTTTTGTGACTGGCTTTCCTAACTCCCGGAGACAGCACAAACCCTAGGTACTCAACCTCCTGTTTACACCATTGTAACATATTCTTAGACACTTTGTGACCACATACATGTAACCATTTCAGTAAGGATAGGCTATCAGCTCGGCAGTCCTCCTCTGAAGAACTACAAATCAAAAGATCATCAACATATTGCAACAGTTTAGAACCATGAGGCGCAGTCCAAGGCCTAAGGGTGGCTTGGAGTACTATACAATAGACCACAGGTGAGTCTATGTAACCCTGGGGCATTCTATACCAGATAAACCGGTGAATGTGTTGGTCAATCGACACATTAAAGGCAAAGAGTGGCCGTGTCTCCTCATCTCCAGGGACAGAGAAAAAAGCATTCTTTAAATCAATCACAGTAAAACATTTGGCTGTTGCTGGAATGGAGGACAGGAGTGATGGAACATCAGGTACAATGGGTGCTATTGGGACTATGAGGCTTCTTTACAGGGTTAACAGGTGTGTTGTAGGGAGAAAAAATTTCTTCCAGGATCCCATCCTGCAGAAACTTTTTCACCATTGGCACTATGCCATCCATCTTTTCCTTAGAGAGTGGATATTGTTTGTGACAGATAGGAAATGCACCTTCTTTGAGATTGGCTTTGTATGGTGTGCATGAAATAAGCCCTACATCCAGATCTGTTATAGACCAGACCTGGGGGTCTATATCCTCAAAATCTTCTTCACTACTTTGCTGTGACAGCATCAATAAACCTGGTTTACGTGCTACTATAGTGATTTTATCTGAGGAAATGTCTAGACCTCCTTCTGAGTTGGTTCTAATTGTGATTCCTAGTGGCCCAAACAAGTCTCTTCCCATCAAATTTACAGGGCACCTGGGTATTATCCTAAAAGAGTGTGTGCATATGGTGTAACCTTCATCACCCTCTATTGGTAGGGGTGGAGTCCTATATGTTTTTGTCAGATCCCATCCTGCAGAAACTTTTTCACCATTGGCACTATGCCATCCATCTTTTCCTTAGAGAGTGGATATTGTTTGTGACAGATAGGAAATGCACTTCCTTTGAGAGTGGCTTTGTATGGTGTGCATGAAATAAGCCCTACATCCAGATCTGTTGTAGACCAGACCTGGGGGTCTATATCCTCAAAATCTTCTTCACTACTTTGCTGTGACAGCATCAATAAACCTGGTTTACGTGCTACTATAGTGATTTTATCTGAGGAAATGTCTAGACCTCCTTCTGAGTTGGTTCTAATTGTGATTCCTAGTGGCCCAAACAAGTCTCTTCCCATCAAATTTACAGGGCACCTGGGTATTATCCTAAAAGAGTATGTGCATATGGTGTAACCTTCATCACCCTCTATTGGTAGGGGTGGAGTCCTATATGTTTTTGTCAGATCCCATCCTGCAGAAACTTTTTCACCATTGGCACTATGCCATCCATCTTTTCCTTAGAGAGTGGATATTGTTTGTGACAGATAAGAAATGCACCTTCTTTGGGAGTGGCTTTGTATGGTGTGCATGAAATAAGCCCTACATCCAGATCTGTTGTAGACCAGACCTGGGGGTCTATATCCTCAAAATCTTCTTCACTACTTTGCTGTGACAGCATCAATAAACCTGGTTTACGTGCTACTATAGTGATTTTATCTGAGGAAATGTCTAGACCTCCTTCTGAGTTGGTTCTAATTGTGATTCCTAGTGGCCCAAACAAGTCTCTTCCCATCAAATTTACAGGGCACCTGGGTATTATCCTAAAAGAGTATGTGCATATGGTGTAACCTTCATCATCCTCTATTGGTAGGGGTGGGGTCCTATATGTTTTTGTCAGTATCCCATTAATTCCCAAAGAGGGTTCTGCTGGTTCCCATTTGCCTTTGAAATGATCTTCACAAATAGTACTCCTTGTGGCCCCACTATCGACGAGATAGGGAAGGGGTCTCCTATTTACTGAAATAACAACAATTGGACTGTCAGTGAAATCATTTGAGACAAAAGGAAAAGCTGGGACACTACCCTCCGGGCCCCATCATTGTTGTTTATTTCCCCATTTGATTGGAAATGTTGGATCTTGTTGGGTGGATGCCTGTGGTTGTTGTGTCTGGTTAGGGGCAGAGCTGGAGTTGGGAGTCTGAGGAGAGGTGGGGTGAGGACACTGACTCACCCAGTGATCCTCGGCACCGCAGTTGAAACATCCATTGTTCCTAGGGCGACTCATCCCTCTTCCATTTCTGCCTCTAAACCTGCCTCTACCTCTTACTCTAAAGTTTCCCTTCATATTTCCTTGGAAATGTTGTGTGGAGACAGGTGATGGCTTTAGTATATCAAAACAACCTGCTGCATCTTTCTGTGAAAGTGCTTTGCCAAAGTCAGTTCTAGAAAGGGTTGACCATTCAGTAATCATCTGTTTGACTGGGACCACTAAATGGGGTTTGAGATTACTCAGGAAAGTCTGGATCAATAATGGATTCATATCTGGCTGAATACCCAAACCAGTTTCCTGTGTCCACACATCATTGAATCTTTTCCAAAATTCAAGAACTGATTCTCCTGTCTTTTGTTTGCATGCTATGGCGGTGGGCAATGAAGATTTTGGTTTAAAAATCTCTAACATGTGAGTTTTTAATCCAGTCCACATATCATCTCTCCCTTGTTCTGTATTAAGCTTGTAATCATTTGCAGTTGTACCCGCCGGTTCTACAGTAGATATAGTTCCGACCTTGGTCCAGTCCCAACCTGTACCTGTCCCTACAACACCCTATGCGTGAAATTAAAGCTAAAGATTCTGAAAAGCCGTTGTCTAAACATTTTTCCCAGTACCACGATGGAAGTTTAAAGGGCATGACCGTGAAGGGAATCTACACATTGAAATTATCCCCGAGGAGAGGCAATTTTAATCGCATTTTATTGCAGAAAGTAAAATGGTGAATCTACCATTTAAAATCACTTTTTCTGTTAGGTTTGAGCACCAAATTGAATTTGCAGGTTTTTCTGGAGACATAAGACATAAGACACGCCGGAACCCATTTTGTGGTTCTTGGCGTGGTTTGTACTCTGTGTAGGCGCGCCCGCATGTTTTCATTCTGTGCATGCATTTGGTGCGGGCGGATGTGGGCGCATATACTTAGAGTACTGTCTGTTTGTTTTTTGTCATGTGATATCTCAGACATATATATCATGTTTTTGTATACAGGATGTGTTCCATATCAATCTTGACCATAGCACCCCTTCCATGTTTTTGCCCCTCCCCCCTCTTTCCCTTTAAGTGTTTCCCCTCCCACCCCCTTCATTCTATGGATACATACAAATTCCATGCTCTTTGCATTACTTAATTGTTGTTTGATGTTGGAAACGGACAAGGATCGCAAGGACATTGGACACTATGCACGTTGTTCCTTTAATGCTTTCTGGGCGGTCCTCCTCTGCGGTGTGATGCCATTATAAGGAACAGCTAGAGGCCCGCCTATACGTCCAGACGAAGCAACGTGATCTTCATTGTGAAACGTGTTGATGTTATCAGCGTCATGTGACGCCACCTTTCCATCGTGTCCCGGAAGTTCACCCACGGTTTGTACGAGAGGCTGGGGGAACCTGACAGCAGCCACTCCTTGCGGAGATTGTTCACAACCAAGAGGAATATTTTGCACTGGATTAATGCCTACATCGTGCATTACAGTATGATTTCAAGCATAACGGAGGACAGATACTAAGCAGTACCCCAGATGTGGACCTGAGATAGATCGCAATCATTACAGGAGGGTATCATTTGCTAGTTCTTTAGTTTGCAAATTGCTAGTGACATTGTGCACAGGGCCGTCTTTAAGGCAGGGCAAAAGGGGCATCTGCCCTGGGCCCCTTTATTGTTGTGGGGCCCAAAGCAGCTGCCTCATACTTGCCAACTATCCCAGTTCAAATCCCCTTGTCCCTTGAAGTTTTAGTCCCGTGCTGTGTCCTGATATCTCAGTATAAAGTTCTGTTACTAATGTTGCTTGGCTCTGCCTATTGCTGTGCACAGATGACTCACCTGCAGGCCCTGTGTTTAAATGTAAACAACCTGCATTGATATGTAAATAGCGACGGCATTAATATGTAACTAGCCTTGGACCAGCTGCATTGATATGTAAATAAAGAGGGGATTTCATATGTATATCATGCCCCCCTGAGGTCACATCCACCATCACTACTGCTGAATGCTGCCCACTGGGGAGGTAAAATGGCGTTCCCGACACACACAAATGTGAAAGCATGCTAAATGTCTCAGTTACATTGTTGGTCAGTGTAAATTTTCTCATTACATTGGGGCTTGGTGTGCAATCCTTTCATTCACACTAGTGGCCAGTGTGAAGGTCCCCTTTACATTGGTGGTCAGTGTAAATCCCTTCTTACATTAGTGGTTCCTGTGAATGCTCCTGTTACATTAGTGGTCAGTGTAAATCCCCATTACATTAGTGGTCAGAGTGAATCCCCATTACATTGGAGTTTTCTGTCTATTGATGGGTCACCTCCCCAGTCCATGGTGTGCAGGCATTGAGGAGGTGATGTGCTGTAACCTTTAGCAACCAATCAGTGAGCAGTAATGATGTGCACTAACCTCTTGCAACCAATCATTGAGCGGTAAGGATATGCAGTAACCTCTAGCAACCAATTAGTAAGCAGTAATAATGTGCAGTAACATTTAGCAACCAGTTGGTAAGTGGTAAGGATATTCAGTAACCTCTAGCAACAAATCAGTGAGCAGTATTGATGTACAGTAATCTCTAGCAACCAATCAACAAGTAGACGTCATGTGCTGTAACCTCTAGAAAATAATAAGCGAGTCATAACCTCTATCAGCCAGTCAGTGAGTGGTAATGATACACTGTAACCTTTGGCAACCAATTGCAATCACTGCCTGATCGGATTCAGTAAACTGATTTTGAGTCTAGTTGCTATTTATTGTAGACTCAGAGCAGGTGGATAGCGAAATTGCATGGGGGAGGGGGGCCCAAGAAAATGTTTGCCCAGGGTCCAATCAATATTAAAGACGGTTCTGATTGTGCAGGATAGAAAGGTTTGTTGGCAACAGATCCCGGAGTTGTTTGTGTGTACATCATACACTGGTTTGTTTGATCGCAATTTATGATACATCTAATGCAAGAGCATACCAGGAAAGGACTGTATTTATGAACTGTCTCAAATCCCTCAACATCCAGGTGTACCTGGTCCTAGTTTTATTTCTTATTTGCCATTATAGGGGCATTGTCCCCATTACTCATACCATTTTGTTTCTGCCAATTTATATGGAATGATCACGGACCATTTTTGTTTACTTTTCAGCAATTTCGCTTTTTTCCTCCAGATGCAATCATTTTCCATCTAGGCTATTTTCTCCATCATCAGTAGACATTGACTTTTCTGGAGTTCCCCTTATATATAAGTCAGTTCTCTCCCAAGGCACAGTTCCCTTCCCTTTCTTTTCCCCTACCCTTTTCCCCTTCTTCCCTCTCTTCCCATTCATACCGTGGGCTTGAGCCTCCCAGGGACCTCTATATGAATGCCCACGCCTTATTATTCACAATTGTGGTTTATTTCATACGTTATTAACGTGGTATGTGCATCCATATATAGATTCTTGGCGTCCGGACGTCATAGCCACATCCATAGATTACTTGATGCTGGCATCTCTGGCTGTTTGTCTTGTTTTTTCAGTATCCCCACTATTCCCTCCTATTGAGGAGTTTTACAGTGATTTTTACTTATCAATAAAATTTCATATATTTTTCACTTTCCTATACATTGTATACGGTGTCACTCATTTTGGTCTTCTGGTTCCTGTCAGTCTTGATTAGGACAACCCAGTATTTTGTATATGCTATATGTGTCAACTAGAGTGATACTACCCACAGTGGGTACACAATGTATTGAGGACATATTTGTATATTATTACACACATATTTAGGCCCTTTTTTCATTGTTTTTGTTTAAACTATTGCATAAGCCACTGCGTTGATCTTACGGAGAATACGAAAAGGCCCAATAAATCGTGGTGCCAGTTTCAGTGAGGGAACATAGAGTCGGAGGTTCCAAGATGACAGCCAGACACTCTCCCCAACCTGGTAGGCAGGCGCAGGTAGGCATCTGCGGTCAGCATGGAGTCCGTACCTATCACTGGCATGTTGCAAGGACTCTTGGACCTGGACTTAAGTGGAACAAAGACCACAGAGATTCTTTGAGGAACAAATGAGTCAGGCATAGTTTCCAACATGGATGGTTGGAAACCATAATTCGCCAAAAACGGAGACAATCGGGAATTGATGGCACTATTGTGAACAAACTCCGCCCAAGGTAAGAGGTCTGACCAGTTGTTATGGTGGTCAGAAATGTAGCAGCATAGAAACTACTGCAAGGCTTGGTTGGCTCGTTCATACGGCCCCATTGGACTGCAGGTGATACGCAGAGGAAAAGGAAAGCTGAATTCACAACTGTGCACAAAAGGCTCGCCAAAATCTGGAGACAAACTGGCTACCCCTGTCCGAGATGATAACCTTGAGTATAAAGATGGGTAATCAGAATATTAAGCCGCCCTCAATTCAAAACTACCCCCACTGCGCCAATGAATAGAGTTTGCAACAAACAGGAATAAGATCCAGTGAATGGCTCATTCAGTGTATAACAAAATATATATAACCATATATAACTCACTAAATGAAAAGTGAAAAGAGAGCTGCCCCTTTAAGAAGCTATCAAATTAAAATGTAATCTGATCTCATATATCCTTATAATCCAACGAACCTTCTCCTAGATATATAAGAGCAAATAAGAGGCGCTCATATCCCTAGTGCTAGAAATCGCATGTGCTGCAATTTCATCAAAAAAAAGGTGATAATATCTTGAGTGTGCAAATTAATGCATGAAACTTGATGGTGTTTAACAATGCTAATCAAACCATGCAAAAATACATCCAAAGTGCACGTGAAAAAAGCTGTGACAGCAGAATAATTCATAAATGGCTAAATATCCCCAATTGGTGTGATTCATAAAGTAAAATTAAAGTGAAAAAAGAATTGTAATTATATTTATAATTATATTACAAACAAATTAATTAATTGAAGCAAAAAAAATCAGTCCTTTACAATCTTGTGACAAATAACGTGATTAGGTTTGTGACAGAAAAGTGCATAAAAATCGCACAAATCTTCTAAGGTGCAGTGATCTTGATAATGCTGAATTCCACGTGTCCTTCACCTCACCAACGTGAAACGTGAATCCACTCCCAAAGGAATCTCACTCACCGAATAATTTTGCCAGCACTCTCATGCACGGCAAAAAACGCTTAATAGCCACACTCCAGAGAACTCCAGCAAGCAGCAATACCACAGTGTGTAGAATCAATCCACATGTAAAAAAAATTGAAGAACTCACATAGCGTAAACCAGCAGGGCAAGTTTATTTAAAACCACTACAATCTTCAATGGAAACACTCACATTTTAAAAGATAAAAATCAGCAGTAAAACCAATGTGATTCACAGCAAGCTTCAATTTTTAGTGGATACACTCAGAACAACAAATGGTCACGGCGGACCCGAGGTGTGTTGATGCTCGGACTCACGGTCTTTCTCACCCCCCTCCGTAGTGCGCCGTGCAATGACAGACTCTCCTTCGTATAGTGCGGCTCTCAGCGTTGCTTGTCACATCTCATAGCCACGCCCCCGACATGTTTCGTCATCGATCAGACTTATTCATGGGATTGGCTAACTAGGCTGTCCCTCATCCCTTATATCTCCTCCTCCCTGGCCTCCCATAGGTTGGTGAGTCCGCATGCGCACATCTCGTGTCCCCGCTCCTATAATAGACAAGAGACTACGGCGCGCCACTGTACAGGGATGCGGTTAGCCTTTATTTAATTGTGGACTGATTGCAGCAAATACCTTAGATGGATAGCTCAGCCATCATACATCCTGCATAACAATGTGAACGGTCACAGCATTACTACCATGGTCACATCTGAAGCATACCTAATTAACACATTCTGTATACCTGTGTAAGTGATCATAGCATTGCCCCCATGGTCACGTCTGAGGCATACTTAATCTGCATATTCCGCACACCAATGTAAGTGACCATAACATTACTGCCACGGCCACATCTAGAATGACCTAATTTTATATTTATCCAACAAAATCTCATCACAAACATATCGGTCTATAATTTGCTAAATCAGAGGTTTACACTTCGATCGCTGAAATAATTCACCATTGGATGGACCTATACCCACAGGCAATTACATGTTGGATAAAATTCCAATAAAGTACGAGTGTATTAAAACAAAATAAAATCATTAAAAAATCCTTGAATAATCCTACGATTGTCCCAAATTTTAGCAACATGGTGAGAATCTAATTAATTAAATACATAAAATAAAACTCCATATCAAATAATACATGAATAATTCCACAGTCCCAACTCAATATCTACACTTATATGACGAAGCTGAAGCTCATGACAGGCTGTTGAGCTCCTATCAATTACTCCCCTACTGTGAGGGTTTATTAATGAAACCCATATCTGGTACCTCACTCTCCCCCCCTCTTTATGTTTAGGGCTGCTTCGCCAATAAGCCATTAAATTGACCAAAATGAAGCCTATTACAATGTACTCATGCAAAACCTATATCTGGAATACTTAAAATAATCTCTATCTCCATTAAAAAATATATATCACATCCCAACCCCCATAATCCAGGGTCTCTATATAAGAAGAAATAACCAGATAATCATAACAGGGTCGCAAACTTCTGAATCTCCTACTAAAGTGTTCAACCAGACCGCAGCACATCAAATTTAACTACCTTCAATCAAAAATTATTTATGAAGCAGTTTAAATCTAGTTCTATATTTAACCCCTTAGGGGCTAAACTTTTCAATAAAAAGATCCAGCGAGTCTCCCTCTGCGATAGATCCCTGACCCTGTTGGAACCCCTCCAAGAAGGATGGACCACGTCGATTCCACAGAATTGTAAAAGTGAGGGATCCTTTTGGTGTTTTTGTTTGAAATGCAAGGAGACACTATGATACTTATAACCGTTCTTAATATTGGTTAAATGCTCCGAGATTCTAATCCTTAGTAATCTTTTTGTTCTGCCCACATAAAGTAGGCCACAAGGGCACCACATTAAGTATACAACAAAAGAGGAGTTGCAAGTGCTGAATTCCTTAATTTCGAAGGATTCACCTTCCCTATTTGTTATACTTGTCACTCCTCTGTGGCTAACTTTTACGGTCCTGCAGCAAATACATCTTCTGCAACAGTAAAAGCCCTTAAGGTCGAGTCTGAGATCATTATGTCCAGGTGGGTCCAAGACTTTCCTTACTACATGATCGCCAAAACTTGGAGCCCTCCTGTAAATGAATCTCGGTTGATTCGGTAGGATCTCTCCCAACTGCCTATCTTTACGTAAGATGTGCCAATGCTTTTTGAATATCCGCTCAATGTCTTTATATTGACAATGATATCCTGATATGAACCCCAACTGATGTTGGCCCTCCATCGTCTGGGGAACATTCCTTTTCTCAAAGCAATTCTCCCTCGGGGTTTGTGCCACCTCCTGAATAATCTTATTCAATACATCCGTAGCATATCCTTTCTGTATGAATTTCTTTTTGAGGATACCTGCCTGTTCATAAAAATCATCTAACAATGTGCAATTGCGTCGGACTCGTACCATTTGCCCCTTCGGAATGTTTTTTATCCATCCGGGATGGTGGCCGCTTCTTATAGACAAATAGCTGTTACGATCTGTCGGTTTAAAAAACACTTTAGTCCTTAATGTGTCCATATATCTTTCAATCGTCACATCTAGGAAGTTAACCCTAACACTACTAATCTGATATTCCAATCTAATATTGTTATTGTTATTATTAAGTTCCTGTAAGAACTCAATTGCCGACTCCTCCGTGCCCTCCCATATAAATAGGAGGTCATCAATGAATCTCCGGTAAAATAAAAGCTGGGGTCTTCTGACATTAAAAACCTTCCTGTCCTCCCACTCCGCCATAAACAGGTTGGCGAGGCTGGGAGCAAATTTCGCTCCCATTGCCACGCCAACCTGCTAGGAATAAAAATCACCATTGCACCAAAAATAGTTATGGGACATGCAAAAATCCAGTACATGCCCCAAAAACCGCTTTTGTATACCTGGAATGTCCTCTCTCTTACTTAATGCCCAATTTAAAGCTAAGGATGCGTCTTCATGTTGTATAATAGTATAATAGTGGTGTGCGGAATATGCAGATTAAGTATGCCTCAGACGTGACCATGGGGGCAATGCTATGATCACTTACACAGGTATACAGAATGTGTTAATTAGGTATGCTTCAGATGTGACCATGGTAGTAATGCTGTGACCGTTCACATTGTTATGCAGGATGTATGATGGCTGAGCTATCCATCTAAGGTATTTGCTGCAATCAGTCCACAATTAAATAAAGGCTAACCGCATCCCTGTACAGCGGCGCGCCGTAGTCTCTTGTCTATTATAGGAGCGGGGACACGAGATGTGCGCATGCGGACTCACCAACCTATGGGAGGCCAGGGAGGAGGAGAAATAAGGGATGAGGGACAGCCTAGTTAGCCAATCCCATGAATAAGTCTGATCGATGACGAAACATGTCGGGGGCGTGGCTATGAGATGTGACAAGCAACGCTGAGAGCCACACTATACGAAGGAGAGTCTGTCATTGCACGGCGCACTACGGAGGGGGGTGAGAAAGACCGTGAGTCCGAGCATCAACACACCTCGGGTCCGCCGTGACCATTTGTTGTTCTGAGTGTATCCACTAAAAATTGAAGCTTGCTGTGAATCACATTGGTTTTACTGCTGATTTTTATCTTTTAAAATGTGAGTGTTTCCATTGAAGATTGTAGTGGTTTTAAATAAACTTGCCCTGATGGTTTATGCTATGTGAGTTCTTCAATTTTTTTTACATGTGGATTGATTCTACACACTGTGGTATTGCTGCTTGCTGGAGTTCTCTGGAGTGTGGCTATTAAGCGTTTTTTGCCGTGCATGAGAGTGCTGGCAAAATTATTCGGTGAGTGAGATTCCTTTGGGAGTGGATTCACGTTTCACGTTGGTGAGGTGAAGGACACGTGGAATTCAGCATTATCAAGATCACTGCACCTTAGAAGATTTGTGCGATTTTTATGCACTTTTCTGTCACAAACCTAATCACGTTATTTGTCACAAGATTGTAAAGGACTGATTTTTTTTGCTTCAATTAATTAATTTGTTTGTAATATAATTATAAATATAATTACAATTCTTTTTTCACTTTAATTTTACTTTATGAATCACACCAATTGGGGATATTTAGCCATTTATGAATTATTCTGCTGTCACAGCTTTTTTCACGTGCACTTTGGATGTATTTTTGCATGGTTTGATTAGCATTGTTAAACACCATCAAGTTTCATGCATTAATTTGCACACTCAAGATATTATCACCTTTTTTTTGATGAAATTGCAGCACATGCGATTTCTAGCACTAGGGATATGAGCGCCTCTTATTTGCTCTTATATATCTAGGAGAAGGTTCGTTGGATTATAAGGATAACCTTGAGTAGCCCATGTAATCAAAAGATCTCCTGAACAAAAATGGATGCCAGTTCTTTGGATGTGGGCAACTTCTTAAGTGGAATACAACGTGACATTTTCGAGAACCTGTCAACGACCAGAAGAATAACTGTGTTTCCCTGGGAGTTGGGTAACTCCACAATAAAATCCATAGACAGGTGGGTCCAAGGCCTCTCTCCATTAGGTATGGATTGTAGGAGACCCACTGGAAGGTGTCGTGGCATCTTACACTGAGCACACATGGAACAAGTGGCTATGAAGGCTACATCCGCGCGGAGACTAGGCCATCAGAATTTTTGCAAAATGGCCCAAATGAGTTGATTCTTCCTTGGGTGGCCAGCTGCCTTGGCAGAATGGTAAGTCTGGAGCAAAGCCGTGCGGAGACTCTCAGGGACAAAGCAGCGGTCACAAGGTTTCTCGGGAGGAGAGTGGATCTGAGCGGCGAGAATTCTGTCGCCCAAGAGTGAAGTGAGACTGGCTACGAACAGTGGCCAGAATACGAATCGGAAGGTATCACAGGAACAGGAACAGACTCCATCTTGGAAGCGAAGGAAAATCGTCGCGACAATACATCAGCCCTTACATTCTTGGTACCGGGTAAGAACCAAACTATGTAATTAAAGCTTGACAGAAAAAGAGCCCATGGCGCCTTTCTGGGAGATAAACGTTTTGCCTCAGACAAGAATGTGAGATTCTTGCGGTCAGTCAAAATGAGAACCGGCACAGTGGTACCTTTGAGGAGATGCCTCCATTCTTTAAGAGCTAAAATGAGTGATAACAGCTCTCTCTCCCCATCTAGTAATTGCATTCCGTAGGAGACAATTTATTGGAAAAGTAGCCACAAGGATGCATAGCGCTCTCAGAGGTAGGACATTGACACAGAAGGGCACCAACTTCAGTCTCAGATGCATCAACCTCAGATGCATTACACAGTTATCCAGATTCCCTGACAAAGGAAGTTGCTAGCTTGGCACAGACACCAATCAGTGAACACTTTGCATTTTCTCAATGAATGCAAAGTGTTCTCTAATTGGACAAGGTGAAGAGGCGAGATGATGATGTCACAATCTCCACCTCATCCAATCAGGAAACACTTTGCATTCATTGAGAAAATGCAAAGTGTTCACTGATCGGTGTCTGTGCCAAGTGACACCAGTAAGCAGCAGAGCAGCCACTTGACACAGGACCCAGTGGAGATCACTGTAGCCGTGGTTTCTACTTCAGGGATTTCCAGATTCTAGAGAAATCCCACAGGTATGACACTTACATAATTAAATTGGTCCAAGCTGGGCCAATGTAACTGTAAAAATTGTCATACCTAAACTGCTTTAACATTGTTAAATTATCTGTTAAATCCAGTGAAATGGCCATGCCCAGGGTTGGGCTTTAAATAAATCTGGAAAGCGTAGGATCTTTCCTTTTGTGCCAAGTGCATCTGCTGAAGCAATTTACTAAATGTGAATCCAGTTGCTGCTTGTAAGGGGTGTGTGGGTGGAAATACTTCCCTATATTATGACACTAGGGCAGCTGAAGAAGTACACTTTTAACTAAAAGTTGAAATTCAGTTTAAATAAGGATTTAAAATTAGATCATGTCATATAAAATTAATTAGAGCCCATTCATTACAAATTGTCAGAGACAAATTTCCACCCTTCTGTTGTTCGTACAATTTCCATACTCATAAATCATTGCCAGTACTTTGCAGCACATGCAGCTGAAAGAATATTTTCATTCATGCAATTTTCCCATGCTTACGTAGGAGTGAGTTAGGAGGATGAAACACAGAGCTACCACGATGCAGAATATTTGCGACCTTACGCCATAGCTTTTATGGTCTTATTGTTGTTTATTCTGGCAACCGTTTCTTCTCTGTACCAGGAAAAGTTTGGGAATTTTGTGTACTCCAAATATGCAGAATATATATATATATATATATATATATATATATATATATATATATATATATATATATATATATATATATATATATATATATACATATATACATATATATATATATATATATATATACACACACACACACAGTATCTCACAAAAGTGAGTACACCCCTCACATTTTTGTAAATATTTTATTATATCTTTTCATGTGACAGCACTGAAAAAATTACACTTTGCTAACAATGTAAAGTAGTGAGCGTACAGCTTGTATAACAGTGTAAATTTGCTGTCCCCTCAAAATAACTCAACACACAGCCATTAATGTCTAAAGGGCTGGCAACAAGAGTAAGTACACCCCTAAGTGAAAATTGGGCCAAATTAGCTATTTTCCCTCCTAGGTGTCATGTGACTTGTTAGTGTTAAGAGGTCTCAGGTGTGAATGGGGACCAGGTGTATTAAATTTGGTGCCATCGCTCTCACTCTCTTATACTGGTCACTGGAAGTTCAACATGGCACCTCATGGCAAAGAACTCTCTGAGGATCTGAAAAAAAGAATTGTTGCACTACATAAAGATGACCTAGGCTATAAGAAGATTACTAAGAACCTGAAACTGAGCTGCAGCATGGTGACCAAGACCATACAGCAGTTTAACATGACGGGTTTCACTCAGAACAGGCCTCGCCATGGAAGACCAAAGAAGTTGAGTGCACGTGCTGAGCATCATATCCAGAAGTTGTCTTTGGGAAATAGACGTATGAGTGCTGCCAACATTGCTGCAGAGGTTGAAGGGGTGGGGGAGTCAGCCTGTCAGTGCTTAGACCATACGCCGCACACTGCATCAAATTGGTCTGCATGGCTGTCGTCCCAGAAGGAAGCCTCTTCTAAAGATGATGCACAAGAAAGCCTGCAAATAGTTTGCTGAAGACAAGCAGACTAAGGATGTGGATTACTGGAACCATATTCTGTGGTCTGATGAGACCAAGATAAACTTATTTGGTTCAGATGGTGTCAAGCGTGTGTGACAGTAAGCAGGTGAGGAGTACAAAGATAAGTGTGTCTTGCCTACAGTCAAGCATTGTGGTGGGAGTGTCATGGTCTGGGGCTGCATGAGTGCTGCCGGCACTGGGGAGCTACAGTTCATTGAGGGAACCATGAATGCCAACATGTACTGTGACATACTGAAGAAGAGCATGATCCCCTCTCTTCGTAGACTGGGCCACAGGGCAGTATTCCAACATGATAACAACCCCAAACACACCTCTAAGACAACCACTGCCTTGCTAAAGTAATAGACTGGCCAAGCATGTCTCCAGACCAAAACGGTGGAGGAGCGCAAGGTCTCTGACATCCACCAGCTCTGTGATGTCATCATGGAGGAGTGGAAAAAGGACTCCAGTGGCAACCTGTGAAGCTCTGGTGAACTCCATGTCCAAAAGGGTTAAGACAGAGCTGGGAAATAATGGTGGGCAAACAAAATATTGACACTTTTGGCCCAATTTGGACATTTTCACGTAGGGGTGTACTCACTTTTGTTGCCGGCGGTTTAGACATTAAAGGCTGTGTGTTGAGTTATTTTGAGGGGACAGCACATTTACACTGTTATACAAGCTGTACACTCACTACTTTACATTGTAGCTATTGTCACATGAAAGGTATAATAAAATATTTTTTACACACACATAAACTTTAATGGCATCTCAGTCATAGGGTTCAATATAGAGTTGGCCCACCCTATAACAGCTTTAACTCTTCTAGGAAGGCTGTCCACAAGGTTTAGAAGTGTGTCTATAGGAATTTTTGACCATTCTTTCAGAAGCGCATTTGTGAGGTCAGGCACTGATGTTGGACGGGAAGGCCCAACATCAAGGTCCATAAAGCAAGGTCCATAAAGACATGGATGAGCGAGTTTGCGGTGGAGGAACTTGACTGGCCTGTACAGAGTCCTGACCTCAACCCGATAGAACATCTTTGGGATTAATAAGAATGGAAACTGCCAGCCAGGCCTTCTCGTCCAACATCAGTGCCTGACCTCACCAATGCGCTTCTGGAAGAATGGTCAAACATTCCCATAGACACACTCCTCAAACTTGTGGACAGCCTTCCCAGAAGAGTTGAAGCTGTTATAGCTGCAAAGCGTGGGCCAACTCAATATGGAACCCTACAGACTACTGCCCCGTACACATGGTCGGACTTTGTTCGGACATTCCGACAACAAAATCCTAGGATTTTTTCTGACGGATGTTGGCTCAAACTTGTCTTGCATACACACGGTCACACAAAGTTGTCGGAAAATCTGATCGTTCTAAACGCGGTGACGTAAAACACGTACGTCGGGACTATAAACGGGGCAGTGGCCAATAGCTTTCATCTCTTTATTTATTCTGAGCATGCGTGGCACTTTGTCCGTCGGATTTGTGTACACACGATCGGAATTTCCGACTACGGATTTTGTTGTCGGAAAATTTTTTATCCTGCTCTCAAACTTTGTGTGTCGGAAAATCCGATGGAAAATGTGTGATGGAGCCTACACACGGTCGGAATTTCCGACAACGAGGTCCTATCACACATTTTCCGTCGGAAAATCCGACCGTGTGTACGGGGCATAAGACTGGGAGGCCATTAACCACTTGAGCCCCGGACCATTATGCTGCCTAAGGACCAGAGGTCTTTTTCCAATTTGGCACTGCGTCGCTTTAACTGCTAATTGCGCGGTCATGCAATGCTGTACCCAAACGAAATTTGCGTCCTTTTCTTCCCACAAATAGAGCTTTCTTTTGATGGTATTTGATCACCTCTGCGGTTTTTATTTTTTGCGCTATAAACGGAAAAAGACCGAAAATTTTGAAAAAAAATGATATTTTCTACTTTTTGTTATAAAAAAAATCCAATAAACTAAATTTTAGTCATACATTTAGGCCAAAATGTATTCGGCCACATGTCTTTGGTAAAAAAAATGTCAATAAGTGTATATTTATTGGTTTGCGCAAAAGTTATAGCGTCTACAAACTAGGGTACATTTTCTGGAATTTACACAGCTTTTAGTTTATGACTGCCTATGTCATTTCTTGAGGTGCTAAAATGGCAGGGCAGTACAAAACCCCCCCAAATGACCCCATTTTGGAAAGTAGACACCCCAAGGAAATTGCTGAGAGGCATGTTGAACCCATTGAATATTAATTTTTTTTGTCCCAAGTGATTGAAAAATGACAAAAAAAAAAAAAAAAAAAAATATTTACAAAAAGTCGTCACTAAATGATATATTGCTCACACAGGCCATGGGCCTATGTGGAATTGCACCCCAAAATACATTTAGCTGCTTCTCCTGAGTATGGGGATACCACATGTGTGGGACTTTTTGGGAGCCTAGCCGCGTACGGGGCCCCGAAAACCAATCACCGCCTTCAGGATTTCTAAGGGTGTAAATTTTTGCTTTCACTCTTCACTGCCTATCACAGTTTCGGAGGCCATGGAATGCCCAGGTGGCACAAAACCCCCCAAAATGACCCCATTTTGGAAAGTAGACACCCCAAGCTATTTGCTGAGAGGCATATTGAGTCCATGGAATATTTTATATTTTGACACAAGTTGCGGGAAAGTGACACTTTTTTTTTTTTTTTTCATAAAGTTGTCACTAAATGATATATTGCTCACACAGGCCATGGGCATATGTGGAATTGCACCCCAAAATACATTTAGCTGCTTCTCCTGAGTATGGGGATACCACATGTGTGGGACTTTTTGGGAGCCTAGCCGCGTACTGGACCCCAAAAACCAATCACTGCCTTCAGGATTTCTAAGGGTGAAAATTTTTGATTTCACTCTTTACTGCCTATCACAGTTTCGGAGGCCATGGAATGCCCAGGTGGCACAAAACCCCCCCAAATGACCCCATTTTGGAAAGTAGACACCCCAAGCTATTTGCTGAAAGGCATGGTGAGTATTTTGCAGCTCTCATTTGTTTTTGAAAATGAAGAAAGACAAGAAAAAACATTTTTTTTTTTCTTTTTTCAATTTTCAAAACTTTGTGACAAAAAGTGAGGTCTGCAAAATACTCACTATACCTCTCAGCAAATAGCTTGGGGTGTCTACTTTCCAAAATGGGGTCATTTGGGGGGGTTTTGTGCCACCTGGGCATTCCATGGCCTCCGAAACTGTGATAGGCAGTGAAGAGTGAAATCAAAAATTCACGCCCTTAGAAAGCCTGAAGGCGGTGCTTGGTTTTCGGGGTCCCGTACGCGGCTAGGCTCCCAAAAAGTCTCACACATGTGGTATCCCCGTACTCAGGAGAAGCAGCAGAATGTATTTTGGGGTGTAATTTCATATATTTCCATGGCATGTTTGAGCAATATATCATTTAGTGACAACTTTGTGCAAAAAAAAAAAAAAAAATTTGTCTCTTTCCCGCAACTTGTGTCGCAATATAAAATATTCCATGGACTCGACATGCCTCTCAGCAAATAGCTTGGGGTGTCTACTTTCCAAAATGGGGTCATTTGGGGGGGTTTTGAACTGTCCTGGCATTTTATGCACAACATTTAGAAGCTTATGTCACACATCACCCACTCTTCTAACCACTTGAAGACAAAGCCCTTTCTGACACTTATTGTTTACATGAAAAAGTTTTTTTTTTTTGCAAAAAAATTACTTTGAACCCCCAAACATTATATATTTTTTTAAAGCAAATGCCCTACAGATTAAAATGGTGGGTGTTTCATTTTTTTTTTTCACACAGTAATTGCGCAGCGATTTTTCAAACGCATTTTTTGGGGAAAAAACACACTTTTTTTAATTTTAATGCACTAAAACACGCTATATTGCCCAAATGTTTGATGAAATAAAAAAGATGATCTCAGGCCGAGTACATGGATACCAAACATGACATGCTTTAAAATTGCGCACAAACGTGCAGTGGCAACAAAATAAATACATGTTTAAAAGCCTTCAAAAGCCTTTACAGGTTACCACTTTAGATTTACAGAGGAGGTCTACTGGAAAAATTACTGCCCTCGATCTGGCCTTCGCGGTGATACCTCACATGCATGGTGCAATTGCTGTTTACGTTTGACGACAGACCGCCGCTTGCGTTCGCCTTAGCGCGAGAGCAGGGGGCGACAGGGGTGTTTTTTTTTTTTTTTTTTTTTTTCTTTATTATTTTTTTGCTTTTTTAATCTTACTTTTAAACTGTTCCTTTCATATTTCTTTTTTTAATCATTTTTATTGTTATCTCGGGGAATGTAAATATCCCCTATGATAGCAATAGGTAGTGACAGGTACTCTTTTTTGAAAAAATTGTGGTCTATTAGACCCTAGATCTCTCCTCTGCCCTCAAAGCAAATGACCACACCAAGATCGGTGTGATAAAATGCTTCCCCAATTTCCCAATGGCGCTATTTACATCCGGCGAAATCTAAGTCATGAAATACTCGTAGCTTCCGGTTTCTTAGGCCATAGAGATGTTTGGAGCCACTCTGGTCTCTGATCAGCTCTATGGTCAGCTGGCTGAATCACCGGCTGCATTCTCAGGTTCCCTGTTGAGACAGGAGAGCCAGAGAAAAACACGGAAGACGGTGGGGGGGGGGCATTCCCTCCCACGGCTTGTAAAAGCCGTCTAGAGGCTAATTAGCCGCTAGGATTGCTTTTACATGAAAGCCGACCGCTGGCTGAAAAGAATGATACCAAGATGATACCTAAACCTGCAGGCATCATTCTGGTATAACCACTCAAAGTCGTGAATGGCGTACCTGAAGACAAAAAAATGGTTAACAATAAAGCACAGTAAAGTGTAAATAATTACACACCTGAAAAACAAACATGATAAAACATAATAACAATAACAATAACAATAACAATCAATAACAATAACAATAACAATAAAACATTGCAGAATAGAATACAGTAAAAAAGAGCAGAACAATAGAGAGAGAGAATAGAGAGAGAGAGAACAACAACAACTATTTTTTTTTATTTCATATTTTTTTTTTTTTTACACTTTTTTTGTAACTAACTTTTATAACGGTAACCGGTTCCAGGTTCGGGTCTCTCAAAATGCGATGGCATCTTGGGAGACCCTGTGAAAGTGTGCCTAGTCTGTGCAATGCTGTACCCTACGCTAATACTCAACTAGTGAATGGTAGCGTTCAAAACATTCACCAATGCAAAGACCAGGATTGTCAGGACAGGAGGGACAATAATAGCGGGTGTCACGCCTATATCCGCGCTTGCTGCAGACACGACATCTTTTTTGGGGGGTTCGTTGGGTAGGGGTACTCGGGAGGACATAAAAATGCCTCTCATGCAGCCGACTGCATTTGGCTGGGGATGTGAATGGGGGAAGTACGGGCGCTGCAGAAGCGGTGGGTTCCCAATTAGGATTGGCGAATGCAGCAGGAAGGGCACTATGGGCACGACGGGCCTGTGTTTGTCTTTTTGGTGGCAGCGGGACACTACTTGTGCTTGCCACCTCACCAGCTTGAACTGCACTTATGGGACTCGCCACGTCACCAAGTGTTACTGCAGTGCTGGTTTGACTACGACCGGGGTGTACTAGGCCGCTGGCGCTTGCCAGTTCACCAAAACACTACCAAAAAACTGTTAGCGATCGCAGGGATCAGGCCTGACTCTGCGAACGCTGCAGTTATGCGTTTAGTGTTTTGTAAGTGACAGTGATCGATCGATACTGCACTTGGGTGGGCTGGGCTGGGCCGGGCGGAGGGGCAAAACGCAGGTGCTAGCAGGTATCTGGGCTGATCCCGCTAACACTGCGTTTTTGGGAACCCTAAACTGCTGGTGACGCTAGTATAGATCTGATCGGATCAGATATTGATGCGATCAGATACTATACCACTAAGGGAGGTGTACAGTGCGTGCGTGGGTGTTAGCGGTACTGGCGCTAATCTGACGCTGCCTGGGGCTGGTGCTTGCCAGTTCACCAAAACGCTACAAAAAAAACTGTTAGCGATCGCAGGGATCAGGCCTGACTCTGCGAACGCTGCAGTTATGCGTTTAGTGTTTTGTAAGTGTCAGTGATCGATCGATACTGCACTTGGGTGGGCTGGGCTGGGCTGGGCCGGGCGGAGGGGCAAAACGCAGGTGCTAGCAGGTATCTGGGCTGATTCCGCTAACACTGCGTTTTTGGGAACCCTAAACTGCTGGGGACGCTAGTATAGATCTGATCGGATCAGATATTGATCCGTTCAGATACTATACCACTAAGGGAGGTGTATGGTGCGTGCGTGGGTGTTAGCGGTACTGGCGCTAACCTGACGCTGCCTGGGGCTGGTGCTTGCCAGTTCACCAAAACGCTACCAAGAAAACTGTTAGCGATCGCAGGGATCAGGCCTGACTCTGCGAACGCTGCAGTTATGCGTTTAGTGCCTTGTAAGTGACAGTGATCGATCGATACTGCACTTGGGTGGGCCGGGCGGAGGGACAAAACGCAGGTGCTAGCGGGTATCTGGGCTGATCCCGCTAACACTGCGTTTTTGGGAACCCTAAACTGCTGGGGACGCTAGTATAGATCTGATCGGATCAGATATTGATCCGTTCAGATACTATACCACTAAGGGAGGCGCATGCTGCGTGCGTGGGTGTTAGCGGTACTGGCGCTAATCTGACGCTGCCTGGGGCGACGCATATCACCGCCGGGCGATCGGGGGGCTAAACCTTTATTCGGTAATAAACGGCGGGTGCCCTGACACTATAAAAAATAAACGAACTAACCAGCGTCAACCGTAACGGTTATACGGTGATCAGTGGTGAAAGGGTTAACTAGGGGGCAATCAAGGGGTTAAAACATTTATTAGGTAGTATATGGGGGTCCCTGACGCTATAAAACGCTGACGGCGAACCTAAATATTTACCTCACTAACTAGCGTCACCAGCGACACTAATACAGCGATCAGAAAAATGATCGCTTAGCGACACTGGTGACGGGGGGTGATCAAGGGGTTAAAACTTTATTAGGGGGGGTTAGGGGGGTACCCTAGACCTAAAGGGGGGTAATATACACTGTCCCAACACAGTAACTGTCACAAACTGACACTATGCAGTAATCAGAAAAAAAAACAAAAAAAAAAAAAAAAAACTGCTGGTGTCAGTTTGTGACAGGGGGGGGGGGTGATTGGGGGGGGATCGGGGGGCGATCGGGGGGGGGATCGGGGTGATTTGTGTGCCTGGCATGTTCTACTGTGTGTGTAGTGTTTGTGCACTCACATACTTGTCGTCTCTCCTCGGGCCGGAACGGAAAATACCGACCCGAGGGGAGATGACATCACTTCCTTTGCTGCTGTTTAGCATACAGCAGCAAAGGAGTGTTCTCATTGGCCGGCGGCGATCGCGAGGGGGGGGCCACGAACGGATGGTCTCCCCCTCATCACCGATCGCCGCTGGACAAACGACGACCGCCTCGGGCACCGGGGGGGGGTCCGATCGGACCCCCCACCCGCGGAAGGCAAATCACGTACCCTGTACGTGATTTTGCCTGTCCGTGCCACTTTGCCGACGTACATCGGCGTGAGGCGGTCGTCAAGTGGTTAAAGTTCATGTGCGTGAAAAGGCAGGTGTCCCAATATTTTTGACAATATAGTATTTATATATATATATATATATATATATATATATATATATATATATATATATATATATATAGTATTTTATGTTTTATAAAGAAAGACGAAGATAGATCAGGTGCCATGATGTGCTGTTAGCTGTCTAAAGATTCAGAAGATAGGACAGACTGATGAGGTAGTTTTGTACTTTGTATAGAGACCTTGTTCCCTACCCAGAAATGCAAGGGGAACTTTACTTTACCTGCCTTACCTGATAGCATCTTGAGTGATTTCCGTGACATAGCAGAACAGTCCATCACTTTGTCTGCTTACATTAGCTTTGGTCTGATTCTACACTGTTGAAATGTGTACAGACAGACATGGTGCATTGTAAACAGCAGCTCCTAGGTAAGATATTCCATCACTGTCAGTATAAATTACTCGCTCAGACAGGTAACAGCAAAATTGAATGAATTGTTTTGCTCCCAAGCAGAATGAGATGACCTCTATCTCGTAATATACCAAGACAGCACTTATGTCTCGCTCTTCCCACTCCTTCTCAACTGGTACTGGAAGAAGAGAGGTGAGAGTGATGGGAAATCTCTTACCTTTTTTGATCCATTATCCTAACATCTAATGCTAGTTACTTTTGGAAACAATCCTACTCCAAACCCTTCAGCCTGGGTGTCAGGGATTCCTCATAGATGTCTGTAGAGCAGAAGATCTCTAGCGCTGTCATCCTCATCCTTCACTATTTAGTGAGTCACTAATCCAGGACACGGAGCAGTCTGAAATATTAAACATTATTAGAAAAACCTCATCAGTCCGATCTAAATATAGTCCTTATCCATATGTACATCCATATGAGTCCTCCTTTTATCTCAGATCAAATTCCAGCTTTACATGATAGTACAAGGATGCATGTGAAACTTGAAGACAAAAAGTAAATAACAGAAAGCTAACCAATCTGGCGCAAACAGTCACTTTATTTAACAATTAAAATAACTGTGGTAATTGTACTCACATTCTATCAGTGGGAAGGGTGCTTTGTACACGGTCATGCAAAGGGAGAAGCAATCACTGTGGCCAGCAGTTGTTACTAGATGCCAGCTTGGTCCTCCTCGCCTTGAACCAGGCTCTTGCCACTGTTAGTGTAGAACCCAAGCATAGAGTGCTGTACAGGCATGATGAAGTGCCTTCTTGGATCCTAGCTTGTCAGTAGTCTGGAGGTGGAGGAGGGAACTGAGCTGTCATTTAGCAGGAAAAGTTGGATCCTTGGCTGGAAATGGAAGATGTGTATAAATTGGGAACCTGTCACTTTAAGGTCTTTTTAGAGGGTTTTATTCCTTTTGTTAATGCAGGGGGTTCCGTTCAGCCAGACTGCTGAACAAAACAAAAATTTATGGTTTCCTCCATCCACACAAACAAGGTGGATGGAGGAATCCTCCCTGCCAGGACATTCTATTCTGACAGGAGGATTCTCCGCTGTCGGAATACATCGACAAAAGTTTTCTAATATCCTTGTTTGGGGCACGGCTTAGCACCATTGTACGTGTGTATGGACTCACACAACCTAGCTCGGGACCATGAATGCACGGGTGCGCCTTAACACCCGGCTTGCTACAGGAGGCACCTGAAGGAGGGAAGAGCCAATAGTGTTGGCAGGGACTGCCAGAGGAGTAAACATCCTTTCTGTGCAATATCATTGCACTGAGCAGATACGTATAACCTCTTTTTTTAATTTATTTGCCTTTAGTATCACTTTAAATCACACTACAGGCAAAAAAGGGCTTTAAGCTGAAACCAGGAACCTGTACCTTTTCCAGAAGTAGCAGCATCAATAGTAGCAGCAACCAGTGTTAATTTTGATATCAAATTTCGATTTAGTTTTAGTGAAAGTCTTTTGACTAAAATGCCATTTTAGTTTTAGTCGTATTTTAGTCTTTTGACTAAATTTCCATTTTAGTTTTAGTCACATTTTAGTCATCTGAACTGTTTTAGTTTTAGTCCTATTTTAGTCAACTAAAATCTCCAGTATATTTTAGTCCTCTAAAATCAAATGGGTTAAGTTACATTTTATACATTATTTAAGCATTTCTTGAGAATTGCCAAACTCATTATATTCTCCTGGGGTAAAAATCTCATAACATGTTACTATTTATGCCATTAGGGTTTGAACATGTACTACAGACACAGATTTAGCCATTGCGATATATAACATCTTTATAAATAAAACCTAGTTTTATAAACAAAAAATATCTTACTCTTTGTCAAACAGAAGTACAACTTGAAAATATAAAAAAACCAAAAAGCTGTAAACTCTGTTGGCTGTAGTGCCATTTCACATATTACCTGAATATATTACCAACATTAAATATTAAGAAAAAAAATAAGAAAAGCCTTTTTTTTGTTTTAGCAGCTTAGTAGATGCCCCCTACTTATTCTTTTGTGGTAGTGCAGTGTTACTTTTTAAGTCAAATTTCAATTTAGTTTTAGTAATTTGGCAGTATTTTAGTCTTTCTGACTAAAATGCCATTTTAGTTTTAGTCATATTTTAGTCATCTCAATTGTTTTCGTTTTAGTCGTATTTTAGTAGACTAAAATAGTATTCATTTAGACTACAAAAATATTTTAGTTGACGAAATTACCACTGGCAGCCTCAGCAATTCTCTTGCTAATCCTGCTTATTCCCAGCACATTCATGAGTTTCTTATCCTCGGGATCTCCAACAGCAGAGTCCCCTTTTTTTTTATTTCACCCAAATTCTTTCTTGGTGGTGACAATGGTCACCAGTACAAGTTGTGTGGCAAGTCTTCCCAAGAGGGACACAGCCAGCAATACAAACTTAAAGTGTTACTAAACCCAGTACCCTGTTTTCACTATATTTGGTATCCCATAGTACACAGAACATGGAAATGCAATAGTTTTAGTAAATATACACTGCTAAATACCTTTTTTCATCAGCAGTATATAGCAGTCTTGTGACTTCTATCAGTGTCCAGCCGAGTACTGGTTAAAGCTTGTAGGAGGAGTTTTTATTATCCTTTGACTGTCCTATGAAGCTGCAGGACCCCTGACCCTCTGTCTGGACGGTGGTGATTGGCCCTGTGCTGATCACATGCACCCTCCCAAAAAAAAAACGCTCTAGCAATACACACCAAACTGAGCATGTGCAGCTTGTCCCCAGGATGACAGGATCAAACAGCCTTTTTACACAATGCAGAAGATTAACCCCTTAGGTTCCACAGTGAGTATAACAAGCATAACTAGCATGCTTTACTGCATATACACAATTTTACTGTTGTGGGTTTAGTAACACTTAATCATAGCGTTTTACCACTCCCAACTCTTTCTAAAATTAAAAGAAAAAGAAGGTTTTTACCTAGAGATGTATTTTTTTAAGGGCTATTGCTGCCCGGAGCTGCATGCAAGCAGCCTATGTAAGGAAAAGCAGATACAGTGAGGGAAAAAAGTATTTGATCCCCTGCTGATTTTGTATGTTTACCCACTGACAAAGAAATGATCAGTCTATAAGTTTAATGGTAGGTTTATTTTAACAGTTAGAAACAGAATAACAACAACAAAATCCAGAAAAGCGCATTTCAAAAAAGTTATAAATTGATTTGCATTTTAATGAGTGAAATAAGTATCTGATCCCCTATCAATCAGCAAGATTTCTGGCTCCCAGGTGTCTTCTATAAAGGGAAAGAGCTGAGATTAGGAGCACTCTCTTAAAGGGAGTGCTTCTAATCTCAGCTTGTTACCTGTATAAAAGACACCTGTCCACAGAAGCAATCAATCAATCAGATTTAAATCTCTCCACCATGGCCAAGACCAAAGAGCTGTCCAAGGATGTCAGGGACAAGATTGTAGATCTACCCAAGGCTGGAATGGGCTACAAGACCATCACCAGTCAACTTGGTGAGAGGGTGACAACAGTGATTATTCGCAAATGGAAGAAACACAAAATAACGGTCAATCTCCCTCAGTCTGGGGCTCCATGCAAGATTTCTCCTCATGGAGTATCAATGATCATGAGAATGGTGAGGAATCAACGGAGAACTACACGGGAGAATTTTGTCAATGATCTCAAGACAGCTGGGACCATAGTCACCAAAAAAACAATTGGTAACACTACGCCGTGAAGGACTGAAATCCTGCAGCGCCTGGTCCCCCTGCTCACGAAAGCACATGTACAGGCCCGTCTGAAGTTTGATAATGAACATCTGAATGATTCAGAGGAGAACTGGGTGAAAGTGTTGTGGTCAGATGAGACCAAAATCAAACTTTTTGGCATTAACTCAACTCGCCGTGTTTGAAGGAGGAGGAATGCTGCCTATGACCCCAAGAACACCATCCCCAATGTCAAACATGGAGGTGGAAACATTATGCTTTGGGGGTGTTTTTCTGCTAAGGGGACAGGACAACTTCACTGCATCAAAGGAACGATGGACGGAACCATGTACCGTCAAATCTTGGGTGGGAACCTCCTTCCCTCAGACAGGACATTGAAAATGGGTCATGGATGAGTATTCCAGCATGACAATGACCCAAAACACACAGTCAAGGCAACAAAGGAGTGGCTCAAAAAGAAACACATTAAGGTCCTGCAGTGGCCTAGCCAGTCTCCAGACCTTAATCCCATAGAAAATATGTGGACGGCGAAGAGTTGCATCCCCCTGCTTTGGAAGCAGGCGCAGCCCCCCTCGGTGGCCATGTGGTTGAGAAAGGTGTCAGAGATATGGACAATGGAAGACTTGGTGGCCACAGAGAAGGGCCTCAGCGAGCAATTTTCAAAAAAATGGTTTTGGTGGCACGAATTTGTATACTCTGAGGAATACAATGAGCTTATGGTCTAACTTCCAACGATACATCAACCTGGCTTGTTCCCCCGACGGGGGTGACGAGACTGGACGGAGATACGTGTACCTCCACTCCCCCTTTTTCTTCTTCTCCCATCCCATCCCCCTTTTTTTTCTTTATTTTTTCTCTCTTGTTTTTTTTTTTTTGTTTGTTTTTTCTCATTTTTGGGCCTTTTGACCCCGAGATCAAAGTGATCCACGCTACCTTCGTTTCTATATAAAATACGGTATTTGCCGTTCAAAGAGTGGTCATGTGTCATACAGAACCTCCCTATCCTTCTACAAACTGATGGTACCCCATGAATAACGTAAGTTTTCTCATGTATAAAATGACTGTACTTTTGAGTGCCATGGGAGAGACTATTGTTGTGTTTGTACGTTTCTTCCGGAATGTATCTGTGTTTTCATATGATTACCTTTTAAAAAAATAAAATAAAGAATTTAAAAAATATGTGGAGGGAGCTGAAGGTTCAAACGAAATTACCAAACGTCAGCCTCAAAACCTTAATGACTTGGAGATGATCTGCAACGAGGAGTGGGACAAAATCCCTCCGGAGATGTGTGCAAACCTGGTGGCCAACTACAAGAAACGTCTGACCTCTGTGATTGCCAACAAGGGTTTTGCCACCAAGTACTACTGTAAGTCATGTTTTGCAAAGGGGTCAAATACTTTTCACTAATTAAAAAGCGAATCAATTGATAACTTTTTTGAAATGCATTTTTATGGATTTTTTTTTTTTATTCTGTCTCTCACTGTTAAACCTAAACCTACCATTAAAATTATAGACTGATCATTTCTTTGTTAGTGGGCAAACGTACAAAATCAGCAGGGGATCAAATAATTTTTTCCCTTACTGTATATCTGCCACGCAGAATCACCCACATAGCCAAGTGTAACCAAGGATGGGTGCAAGGCCCGAACGCACACTGTCTGCATTCAGGACCATGCACTCACTGTTGCACGCATGTTAAAGTTGATAAAGCTCTGTGTCTGCACCCACCTACATAGGCTGCCGGAAAGCAGCTCCAGGCAATGAAAAGCACACAAACCGACCTCTGTGCCCGTCTGTCTAAGTGCCAGTTTCATTGACCTTTAAGTGGATGTTTTTTATGTTTTTATATAAAAATGCGCACTATAGGCTTACAGTGATCCCAAGACCACTAAAAAACCTATTACATTTTAAAACAGTTTCTAACATAGACATCTATTTATTTTCTTTCAAAGCAGGAAATTCTAATATTAGTTTCCACAGGACATTGACATCTAATACCACTGTATATGTTTGTGAAAGGTCTGTTTGTGAAACTGCTAACGTGTGAACATTGACACCTTCCACAGCTACACATGGCGATCTCATCACATTCAGGAGGTAGTTGGACAGCTAATTGGAGGAATTTACTAAGGCACAGGGGGAAAATGACTTCTAAACAGCTCATTAGCAATTGATTGCTTGCTCTAAAGGAGCCAAGTCCCACAGTAATAAAATGGCTGGGGTAATGACCACCCCAATACAATATATTGGGGGTTCCTTGGACTATGGTGGTCAACTATGCTACTTGCAGGTCAATGGTGTTAAACAGTATTTTAAATTCAGTATATGGCAAAAACAGATGGTTAGTCTTTAATGCAATTGTTCTATGTTTTTACTCCTAGGCATGTAAAGTATAACGTTGCATGGTTTTATTTAACATTGTACAGGTCACTTAAGTTCTGTGTATGTATCGTTTCTTACAGCACAATCCTAAATAATCACTTTTTTTCATAAACTATAACCTTCCATTAGTTGTATGCCAAAACAGTATTAGAACAATAACAATTAATAATATATTCCTGAATTAGATTAAAGTGGTGTTAAACCCAAAAACAAAAATGTATTTTTATGCAGTTTACCATTTCTTAGATGTGATGGCTGCATCGATTTTCTTTTTTATGCTTTCTTTCCTCAATTTTCATCCCGTGATTCAGCCAGCAAGTCTATTCTTTAAGAAAAAACAAAAAACTTAGCTCTCCAGCTGAATGTATCAGTTACAGAGATGAGACAAACCATTTCACACTAGCAGGAGTGCTTACAATGATCTGTTTTTATTTATTTATGTAAAACCTTTATCCCAAAAGGAAAAAAAAGCAGTTTATTGTAACTGCTTATAAGGCAGACTATAGTTGGAGCAAATTTCTTTCCTGCAACCATAGGTTGCAGGAAAGAAATTAGCATGATTCCCTCATCAACACAGACTGTGCTGACAGCAGAATCCCTCCTGCTGAGCAATCGAAAATTAAAATCAAATTGAAATCAAATAAACACAAAGCATCTAAAAAATTTAGGTAGGTCTCCACGTGGTTCCCGTAGAGCAGTGATGGTGATCATTGGCACCCCAGATGTTTTGGAACTACATTTCCCATGATACTCAACTACACTGCAGAGTGCATGAGCATCATGGGAAATGTAGTTCCAAAACATCTGGGGTGCCAATGGAGACTGCGAGCCAGGTCTTCTTGTCCACATCAGTGCCTGACCTCACAAATGCACTTCTGGAAGAATGGTTCAACACTCCCATAGATACATTCATAAACCTTGTGGACAGCTTTCCCAGAAGAGTTGAAGCTGTTATAGGTGCAAAGGGAGGGCCAACTCAATATTGAACCCTACGGACTAAGACTGGGATGCCACTAAAGTTCATGTGTATGTAAAGGCAGGCGTCATAATACTTTTGGTGATATATTTTATTTCTAAACTAAAGGAGGACATGGTTAAAGGGACATAGTAATACATGTCACATTATAATGCTTTTAGAATAGGTTACATAAACACTACTAAATTGCAGTGTTTGCTCATTTAACTTAGTCAGAATATAATTATTCCACAACATGTGTGTTTACAGTGATAACAGACAGGTGTTGAGGTGTAAATGTACACAAAACAAGATACTCTCTGTGTTTTGCAACCATTCAACACATACAATATATAAGTACTTCTTTTCTACAATAATACGAAACCATAAAAATAATAGAATCATTTTAGAGTCTAGAGTAATAGAGCTAAATATATGTTTGGTTTCTGAAATCTGAATTCAAGTTAACTTTCCCATGACATTAATTCCTGACATTTATCTGCCAAATCAAAAATTGCTATACATTTGATATACACTACAGCACAATTGATTGGCTCAAGGCGCTGCCCCTCCAGCCTGAGCTCTGTTGTACAGGCTGACACTAAGGTACTTACACAACCATAATTAATATACATACTGCCTTAATTAATATACATACTACTATATATATTACACAGTATCTCATAAAAGTGAGTACACCCTTCACATATTTGTACATATTTTATTATATCTTTTCATGTGACAACACTAAAGAAATGACACTTTGCTACAATGTAGTAGTGAGTGTACAGCTTGTATAACAGTGTAAATTTGCTGTCCCCTCAAAATTACTCAACACACAGCCATTAATGTCTAAACCGTTGGAAACAAAACTAGTACACCCCTAAGTGAAAATGTCCAAATTGGGCCCGATTAGCCATTTTCCTTCCCCGGTGTCATGTGACTCTTTAGTGTTACAAGGTGTCAGGTGTGAATGGGGAGCAGGTGTGTTAAATTTGACGTTATCGCTCTCACTCTCTCATACTGGTCACTGGAAGTTCAACATGGCACCTCATGTCAAAGAGTTCTCTGAGGATCTTAAAAAAGAATTGTTGCTCTAAATTAAGATGGCCTAGGCTATAAGAAGATTGCCAAGACCCTGAAACTGAGCTGCAGCACGGTGGCCAAGACCATACAAAGGTTTAACAGGACAGGTTCCACTCAGAACAGGCTTCGCAATGGTCGATCAAAGAAGTTAAGTGCACGTGCTTAGCGTCATATCCAGAGGTTGTCTTTGGGAAATAGACATACGAGTGCTGCCAGCATTGGTGCAGAGGTTGAAGGGGTGGGGGGTCAGCCTGTCAGTGCTCAGACCATACACCGCACACTGCATCAAATTGTTCTGCATGGCTGTCGTCCCAGAAGGAAGCCTCTTCTAAAGATGATGCACAAGAAAGCCTGCAAACAGTTTGTTGAAGACAAGCAGACTAAGGACATGGATTACTGTAACCATATCCTGTGGTCTGATGAGACCCAGGAAAACTTTTTTGATTCAGATGGTGTCAGGCGTGTGTGGCGGCAACCAGGTGAGCAGTACAAAGACAAGTGTGTCCTGCCTACAGTCAAGCATGGTGGTGGGAGTGTCATGGTCTGGAGCTGCATGAGTGCTGCCGGCACTGGGCACTGCACTGTGACATACTGAAGCAGAGCATGATCCCCTCCCTTCGGAGACTGAAGATCTGATGACTGTGGGGGCCATTGGAGAACAGTGAACTCATTGTCATGTTCAGGAAACCAGTTTGTGAATATTTGAGCTTTGTGATATGGTGCATTATCCTGCTGGAAGTAGCCATCAGAAGATGAGTACACTGTAGTCATAAAGCGACATGGTCGGCAACAATACTCAGGTAGGGCGTGGTGTTTAAAAGATGCTCAATTGGTACTAAGAGCCCAAAGTGTGGCAACAAAATATCCCCCACGCCATTACACCATCAGCCTGAACCATTGATACAAGGCAGAATGGATCCATTCTTCCATGTTGTGTATGCCAAGTTCTGACCCTACCATCTAAATGTCGCAGCAGAAATCTGTATCTTCTATTGTCCAATTTTGGTGAGCCTGTGAAAATTGTTGCCTCGGTTTCCTGTTCTTAGCTGACAGGAGTGGAACCCGGTGTGGTCTTCTGCTTCAAGATTCAATGTGTTGCGCATTCAGAGATGGTATTCTGCAAACCTTGTTTGTAACAAGTGGTTATTTGCCTTTCTATCATCTCAAACCAGTCTGCCCATTCTCCTCTGACATCAACAAGGCATTTTGGTCCACAAAACTGCCGCTCGCTGAATATTTTCTCTTTTTTTGGACCATTCTCTGTAAACCCTAGAGATGGTTGTGTGTGAAAATCCCAGTAGATCAGCAATTTTTGAAATACTTAGACCACCTATCTGGCACCAACAACCATGTCACGTTCAAAGTCACTTAAATCCCCTTTCTTCCCCATTCTGATGCTGGGTTTGAAAGTCATCTTCACCATGTTTAGATGCCTAAAGCCACTGAGTTGCTGCCATGTGATTGGCTGATTAGCAATTTTGTTACCAAGCAATTAAACAGGTGTACCTAATAAAGTGGCCGGTGAGTGTAAAAGTATATATATATATATATATATATATACAACCGAGACAGATATGAACCACATAAACACAAGACAAGACTTACAACATAACATAGACCTGAGGTGTGCCCTTCTCTGCTGGCCGGTATGCTGAAAAAGGGGGCATACCCAAGATAAGTATTGGATAATTGTGGAGAGAAATGTGCTGAGAAGTGCCCTGAAAAGGGGAATTGGAGGGAGGGTATCACGCACCAGAACCGGCAAAGACCACAGGTTAGTGGTCTGCTTAAATACGCCCCGGACTCCTCCCATAAATTCAGGCCACCATACTGGCCTTCTTATATATATTTTATTTTTTTTCAATGAATACAGAGCTGCATTAATTTGTGTCTCTGCCTGGAGTCCAGCATTAAACTGGATTTTCAGTCAAAGTGATTGTAAAGGTTAATTTTTATATATATATATATATATATATATATATATATATATATATATATATATATATATATATATATATATATATAATAAACATGATATCCTTACCTGCTCTGTGCAAGGGTTTTGCACAGAGCAGCGCCGATCCTTCTCTTCTGGGATGCCCGCCGGCGCTCCTTGCTCCTGCCCTTCATCGGGTGTCCCCATGGAGAGATGCTATCCATGGGGGTACCCCTGCGAGCGCGCTCCAGAGTTCCGCTGCCTCATCACTGACTTTGGTTGACAGCAGCTTAATGCATTGAATGCATTAAGGTGAAAAACCTTGAGACTTTACAACTCATTTAATTCATTTATTTTATTCAGTTGTAATGTTTAGGGTTGTTTTTCCTGTAAACCTGTCTTCTATGCTTGGAAAAAGCCAGCTATGTTTCTACAGGAATGTATGCCATACTATAGTAAAAAGAGTTCATATTTGCTTGTCTACTAAATGCATTCCCCACACATGCATTGCTGATCATATAAATCTGTAGCATTGCCCATGTTTAAAGCACTGGGAGATGGACATAGGCCTTTATTGTCTATTATTTGTTATATCATACCTCACGACTTTTTGAGATGGGAATGAGGGACACCTA
Organism: Lithobates clamitans; assembly: GCA_037952925.1. Lineage (NCBI taxonomy): Eukaryota > Metazoa > Chordata > Amphibia > Anura > Ranidae > Lithobates > Lithobates clamitans. Next base: position 631,388 of record JBBGZY010000587.1, on the reverse strand, counting down.
TCAGCAATAGTATGCAGGCATATAACACACCGCTTGCCACGCCCCCTTAAAGGAGAATTGTACAAAAAAACAAGATTACCACTACTATTCCTTCATATTGGCTTTTGGAATTTACAAATGCAGCAATTTAGAAATCAGATGAAACTTAGAAACACTTTTTAACCTCCCTGGCGGTATGATTATTTCTGATTTTAGGTGCTGAAAGCGGTACAATTATTTTGCACAGAAATTTGGCGTTTTATATTGTAGGCCTGTAATTCTTAGGAATAGTTCACTTAAATCTGTCCAAACAAGAGTCTAGTAGACATCCCGGGTATGATAAAGTTTGAAAAACGAAATAAAAAATTATAATATAATAAATAACTATAAATAATTATAACAAATAATAATATAATAATAATAAAAATTATATAATAATGTAATCAAATCAAAAACACTGAAATTTGCTCAGTTGCAGAATTGTCGCTTTTGTTACTTTTAGTGTTTGGTGACGGATTTCCCCACAAATCACTATCGCTCAATTCTGCGAGTGATTCTAATTTATTATCGCTTTTTTCTAGCTGGTCTAAAACCACTTTTGATTTAAAGAGACAGTTTTGGTTGCTATGGACAATCTCCAGTTTCCTGGCAGAAAGAACAGTTTTATATATATAAAACTGCATGCAGGACACTGGGCAGACCACTAGGGACCAAGGGGATGTGTAGTTATTTGATACAGTACTGTAATCTGTAAGATTACAGTATGCTGTATCTATACTATGTGTTTCACTTTTGAATTTACCGCCGAACTCCGTCCCCGTGCGTCGCAACGCTCGCAGGGAACGGAGCTCGGCACTGTGAATCGAGCGAGACACAGCGGCTCGCCGATCACAGCGGGGAGACATCGCAGGATCCAGGGGACAAGGTAAGTATGCTCTTCCTGGATCCTGCGATGCAAGCCCGAGTCTGGCTCAGGGTTACCGCTTTTGGTATGGAAAAATCCAACCCGAGCCAGACTCGGGATTACCGCCAGGGAGGTTAATATATAAAAAGTGCATGTTATATACAACTATACAGATCAGACCAAAATGAGGGACAAATGAGGAGGAATGAGGGACAGAGGGACATTGCTCCAAATCAGGGACAGTCCCTCCAAATTAGGGACAGTTGGGAGCTATGGTTATATTATCATCATCTCTCCAAAAAAACCTTTCTCCAGAGCACCAGAATGTAACATATGTTATTACATGTTACCAACACATCCTTTCATATATCCTTTATGGTAACACATTGGAGACCTTCAGGCCAGGGCAGATTTACAAAAATTTGAGCAAAGGGCAAAAGGCGCAATAGTGAAGGAGATGATCTAGGGATTATTCAGGTTATATTTCAGTTAAAGCAAGGAATCAGATTGGTCTGCTTTAGTTTACTTCAGTTTTTGTATAAGTAGATCATAGAAGCTATATTCATTTATTTAAAATTACAGTTAATATGTACCTAATTATATATAGTCAAAATTTCACCCTCACAAGAAAGACTATTTAGACACTATCTGAATCCTGAATTGGTTGATGCACGCTGTACTGACATCTGCTGGACACAAGATACAGGGGTTACATAGTTTTACTGGCGTAGAAGAATATAAGTGTATTTAATGTAAACTTGTTATGCAACAAACTATAAGGTTGTCACAGTTGACCTCCTTCAACAAAATTCTGGTTGTCTGACTGTTATATTAACACTCTAGCCACAGAATTTTCAGAGTCACTGAACAAGTGGTCAGACCAGTGGCGGAATTATAAGGGTCGCAACAGTCGCAGGTGCGACTGGGCCCTGCAGTTCTCCGCCACTTCAGGGGGCCAAGTGGCCGCCTGCCCGCCGCGTGAGGGGCCCTGACTGTCCGGGGTGCGTGTCAGTCTCACTGTCGGGTTCATGCCGTGGGGAGGGGGTTTTTCACTCGCTACACCAAGACAGTGAGACAGAGAGAAGCCCTGAGTTTGTGGGCTCCGCCCCCGGCTATCCAGAAACAGAGAGACTGTAAGGGAGGCGGGGCGGGCACTGAAAAAACTCAGCAGACCAATCCAGTGAAGGCGGGGGAGGAGCTCTCCCCTCTGCGACTGCGCAGTGTGTGCAGTATCTACCTGAGGACCTGAGGCAAGCAAGGGATTCCTGGAGGAGGCACGCCATGACGTGAAGGATAATCTCTGAGGAGGGGGAATCGATCGATTGATTGGCAGTAAGTCACCATTTTGCACTGCAATCGATCGATCCCAACCTCCACCACCTCTGCGGCTCTGCCTCTTACTGATCCCATCCCCCCCCACCACCACTGATCTCATCCCTATCCCCCCACCCCCCATCACCTCTGGGGGATAGGAATGAGATCAGTGGTAGTGGGGGGATGGGATCAGTAAGAGATCCCCATCCAGTACCACCCCCCTCCAGTACCACCCTACCTCCAGTACCACGCCCCTCCAGTACCACCACCACGCCCCTCCAGTACAACCACCACCCCCCTCCAGTACCACGCCCCTCCAGTACCACCACCACCCCCCTCCAGTACCAACCCCCAGTACCACCACCACCCCCTCCAGTACCACCACCACCCCCCTCCAGTACCACCCCCCTCCAGTACCACCGCCACCCCCCTCCAGTACCACCACCACCCCCCTCCAGTACCACCCCCCTTCCAGTACCACCACCGCACCCCTCCAGTACCACCCCCCTTCCAGTACCACCACCACCCCCCTCCAGTACCACCACCACCCCCCTCCAGTACCACCCCCCCTCCAGTACCACCACCACCCCCCTCCAGTACCACCACCCCTCCAGTACCACCCCTCTCCAGTACCACCCCTCTCCAGTACCACCACCACCCCCCCTCCAGTACCACCCCCCCTCCAATACCACCATCAACCCCCTCCAGTACCACCACCACCCCCCTCCAGTACCACCACCACCCCCCTCAAGTACCACCCCCTTCCACCACCACCCCCCCCTTCAGTACCACCCCTCTCCAGTACCACCACCACCCCCCTCCAGTACCAGCCCCCTCCAGTACCACCACCACCCCCCTCCAGTACCACCCCCCTCCAGTACCACCACCACCCCCCTTCAGTACCACCTCCCTTCCAGTACCACCACCGCCCCCCTCCAGTACCACCCCCCTTCCAGTACCACCACCACCCCCCTCCAGTACCACCCCCTCCAGTACCACCACCACCCCCCTCCAGTACCACCCCCCTCCAGTACCACCCCCCCTCAAGTACCACCCCCCCTCCAGTACCACCACCACCCCCCTCCAGTACCACCACCCCTCAAGTACCACCCCTCTCCAGTACCACCCCTCTCCAGTACCACCACCACCACCCCCTCCAGTACCACCCCTCCTCCAATACCACCATCAACCCCCTCCAGTACCACCACCACCCCCCTCCAGTACCACCACCACCCCCCTCCAGTACCACCCCCTTCCACCACCACCCCCCCTTCAGTACCACCCCTCTCCAGTACCACCACCACCCCCCTCCAGTACCAGCCCCCTCCAGTACCACCACCACCCCCCTCCAGTACCACCCCCCCTCCAGTACCACCCCCCCTCCAGTACCACCACCACCCTCCCAGTACCACCACCACCCCACTCCAGTAACACCCCCTTCCAGTACCAGTGGAAAAAAATATAGTTTTAAAATCATGCTTTTCAGGAGGGGTGGGGGCCCTTCACGATTTCTTGCACCGGGGCCCTGAGGTTTCTAGTTACGCCACTGAGTCAGACCAAGTTAGAGTCATGTGTCCTTAAACACGTACTTTTTCTAAGTCAGTAAACCATACTATCAGCATAACAGGTCAGGCAGAAAGAGAGGTCCTCAAAATCAGACTCCATGTTTCTTTAATGACAGGTTTTCATTTAGATGCAAATGCAACCTGTCACAAAGCAAACAATTTGTATTAGAAGCCTCTGATAGAAGCAGCCTATCCCAAAATAATGCTAGTTCTGGAGCAGTGAGCTAACTCCTTATGAGCCTGCATAGTAGTCTTCCCTGCCCCAGAACAATAATGCAGTAAGTTATAAGCAGGCCTATGGCTGCTATAATCACAGGCTTCCGAGACAGGTGTTCTACTTTGTCTGTCTACCTGAGGACCTGAGGCAAGCAAGGGATTCCTGGAGGAGGCACGCCATGACGTGAAGGATAATCTCTGAGGAGGGGGAATCAATCGATTGATTGGCAGTAAGTCACCATTTTGCACTGCAATTGATCGATCTCAACCTCCACTACCTCTGCGGCTCTGCCTCTTACTGATCCCATCCCCCCATCACCACCACTGATCTCATCCCTATCCCCCCACCCCCCATCACCTCTACAACAGAGGTGATGGGGGGTGGGGGATAGGAATGAGATCAGTGGTGGTGGGGGGATGGGATCAGTAAGAGATCTCCATCCAGTACCACCCCCCTCCAGTACCACCCCCCCTCCAGTACCACGCCCCTCCAGTACCACCACCACGCCCCTCCAGTACAACCACCACCCCCCTCCAGTACCACGCCCCTCCAGTACCACCACCACCCCCTCCAGTACCACCGCCACCCCCCTCCAGTACCACCACCACCCCCCTCCAGTACCACCCCCCTCCAGTACCACCACCACCCCCCTCCAGTACCACCACCACCCCACTCCAGTAACACCCCCTTCCAGTACCAGTGGAAAAAAATATAGTATCAAAATCATGCTTTTCAGGGGGGCGGGGGCCCTTCATGATTTCTTGCACCGGGGCCCTGAGGTTTCTAGTTACGCCACTGAGTCAGACCAAGTTAGGGTCATGTGTCCTAAACACGTACTTTTTCTAAGTCAGTAAACCATACAATCAGCATAACAGGTCAGGCAGAAAGAGAGGTCCTCAAAATCAGACTCCATGTTTCTTTAATGACAGGTTTTCATTTAGATGCAAATGCAACCTGTCACAAAGCAAACATTTTGTATTAGAAGCCTCTGTTAGAAGCAGCCTATCCCAAAATAATGCTAGTTCTGGAGCAGTGAGCTAACTCCTTATGAGCCTGCATAGTAATGTCTTCCCTGCCCCAGAACAATGATGCAGTAAGTTATAAGCAGGCCTATGGCTGCTATAATCACAGGCTTCCGAGACAGGTGTTCTACTTTGTGACAAGTTACTTTAAAATTAAGTTTGCTTTTCTGATGCAGTGTCCACTTTAATAAATACCTCACCAACAGCACATACAGTATTTGCCTTCCCTTTAAAGGAGAAGTACAGCCAAAGATCGTTCTGCCAAAGCTCGCTGTTGGCTACCATCACAGAGCCGGTCTAGGCTCGGACAAGATCGCAACCATATGGTCAGGTTTAGCCCACATGCCTGGACCGGCACCAGGCTCAGCCTCTCAGCGAGCCGCTAAGAGCCTGAGCCAGCCGCTCCCGCCCCCTCCACAGACCAGCGCTCCAGTAAGCGTAATGCTGCATACAGCTAGGTAAGTATGATCCCCAAAAAATCCTATACTTCTCTATTAATTAAGGCCCACCAACTGCACATACAGTATCTCACAAAAGTGAGTACACCCCTCACATTTTTGCAAATATTTTATTACATCTTTTCATGTGACAACACTGAAGAAATGACACTTTGCTACAATGTAAAGATTGAGTATACAGCTTGTATAAAAGTGTAAATTTGCTGTCCCCTCAAAATAACTCAACTCACAGCCAATAATGTCCAAGTCGCTGGCAACAAAAGTGAGTACATCCCTAAGTGAAAATGTCCAAATTTGGCACAATCTGTCAATATTTTATGTGGACACCATTATTTTCCAGCACTGCCTTAACCCTCTTGGGCATTTACCAGAGCTTCACAGGTTGTCACTGGAGTCATCTTCCACTCTTCCATAATGACATCATGGAGCTGGTGGATGTTAGAGACCTTGCGCTCCTCCACCTTCCGTTTGAGGATGCACCACAAATGCTCAATAGGGTTTAGGTCTGGAGACATGCTTGGCCCTTTACCTTTAGCTTCTTTAGCAAGGCAGTGGTCATCTTGGAGGTGTTGTTTGGGGTCGTTATCATGTTGGAATACTGCATTATAGCATTGATCGCTGTATAAATGTGAATGGTCCCAAAAATGTGTCAAAAGTGTCCGATGTGTCTGCCATAATGTCGCAGTCACGGAAAAAAATCGCGATCGCCGCTATTACTAGTAAAAAAAATAAATAAATAATTTTTTTTTAAAAATGCCATAAATCTATCCTGTATTTTTTAGACGCTATAACTTTTGCGCAAACCAATCAATATACACTTATTGCGTTTTTTTTTACCAAAAATATGTAGAAGAATACATATCGACCGAAACTGAGGAAAAAATTTGTTTTTTTTAAAAAAATTGGGATATTTATTATAGCAAAAAGTAAAAAATATTGTGTTTTTTTCAAAATTGTCGCTCTTCTTTTGTTTATAGCGCAAAAAATACCAATCAAATACCACCAAAAGAAAGCTCTATTTGTGGGGAAAAAAGGACGTCAATTAAGTTTGGGTACAACGTCGCACGACCGCGCAATTGTCATTTAAAGTGGGACAGCGCTGAAAACTAAAAATTGGTCTTGGAAGGAAGGGGGTGAAAATGCCCGGTATTGAACTGGTTAAAAAAAAAAAATGGATATTTATTATAGCAAAAAGTAAAAAATATTGTGTTTTTTCAAAATTGTCGCTCTTCTTTTGTTTATAGCGCAATAAATAAAAAATCACAGAGGTGATCAAATACCACCAAAGAAAGCTCTATTTGTGGGGAAAAAATGATAAAAATGTCATTAGGGTGCAGTGTAACATGACCGCGCAATTGTCATTCAGCGTGCGACAGCGTGCTGAAAACTGAAAAATGGCTTGGGCAGGAAGGGGGTGAAAGTGCCCTGTATTGAGGTGGTTAAAGTGGATGTAAACCCGAAAATTTTTTTTTTACATACTGTAAAGTATAAGATTTCCTATCATTTGAGCCCAGTCTTGCCACACAGAGTTAATCCATCTCTGAGCAATCCTCTTTTATTGTTCAGTGAGAAAAATCTTGACCAACTGAGAAAAACTTTGTCAAATACTCCCCCTTGCTGTGAGTGACAGGTGATTTACATCTCGTGCACTAGCCTAAGACACATGCATTATTTTTTAATTCCCACCCACTCCTTTCTTCGGCAGCTCTGCAAGGATTGGCTGTTCCACACCTCAGCATTATTTGGCATGCTGAAGTCATGTGGTTACTTTCCTGTCTTTTCACTGGATGTAATGCCGCGTACACACGAGCGGACTTTACGGCGGACTTTGCCCGGCGGACTGGATTTCGTCAGGCAATTCGATGTGTGTGGGCTCCAGCGGACTTTGTTTTCTCAAAAGTTGGACGGACTTAGATTTGAAACTTGTTTCAAATTTATCCGTTGAAATCGAGTCCGGTTGAAAAGTCCGCCGTCTGTATGCTAGTTCGACGGACAAAAAAGCCACGCTAGGGCAGCTATTGGCTACTGGCTATGAACTTCCTTGTTTTAGTCCGGTCGTACGTCATCACGTACGAATTCGACGGATTTTGGTGGAATGTGTGTAGGCAAGTCCGTTCATTCAGAAAGTCCGTCGGAAAGTACGTCGAAAAGTCCGCCGGGCAAAGTCCGCCGTAAAGTCCGCTCGTGTGTACGCGGCATTAGAGATCATAGCAGAAGTTCAGTGTTAGAAATACACATATTGACAAGGGGAGTGTAGAGGTGGGCGGGGAGTCTACTGACATCACGACTCCACCCACCGAGCTCCAGACAACAGACCCAGTTTTTTGGGTCTAATAACAGACAGAGGGGAGACATTTGACAGGTAAGGATACATGCAGGAGGCGTGTATATCCTTATAGATAACCCCTATGGCAGTAGTTTAGAAAGGATGACATTGGGTTTACATCCACTTTAAGACCCAACTAACAGCACATACAGTATTTACCTTCTATTTAATGAGGGCCCTCTAGCAGCACATATAGTATTCAACTTTCCTTCATTGAAGGCCCCATGAGTACAACATACAGTACTCTCCTTCACTTTACTGAAGACTCCATTAGCAGCACATACAGTATCACCTTCTCTTTACTGAAGACCCCATTAGCAGCACAAGCAGTATTCACTTTCCCTTTAATGGAAGCCCCACCAGCAGCACATACAGTATCACCTTTCCTTTACTCCTCCATGGCTCAGTTGGCCCACTGGGACCAAAGAAAAATATGGAGTATGAGTGTTATGTGACTTACCCCTCTTTCCTTTTGTAACAGTCTTTTTTCTTGTTGATTGGTTCCTCAGAAACCCAATGCTATCACATTTGGGTGTAGAGAAACTCCTCACCTCTGTGTATTATTATTATTATTTCAGGTACTTATATAGCGCAGTCAATTTACATATACATTGTACATTCACATCAGTCCCTACCCTCAAGGGTCACCCACACCTCTCCCCCAGGTCGGTTGGTCACTGGTCCACAACACTTACCCCGTACTTCCCTCTGGGTGACCAGCTTCCCCTGTGTCTCCCCGCCCCTCCATCCGGCGGCCAGCGCAGCTTCTCCTTTTAGCCAATCGGGAAACGAGTCTCAAGACCGCGCTCCCGGATTGGCCGGGAGGAGAATTAGTGCTATACATCTGGGTGGGCTTCGGGGGCAGTGCTCTGCACCCCGAGCCCACCCTATTTCCCCATTTTGAAGCCTAGTAGAGCCTCTAGCTCTAATCACTGTTATTCAACCCCCCCCCTCCATTGGAATCCATGCATCCAGAGCCCTGCATGTAGATTAGGGGCCTGGATGCATGTATGGGGGGGCGGCACCTGTGCACCCCTTATGGATTTTTCATAGTCTTTTCTTTGAGCCAAGGAAAGACTATAAAAGATCCACATGGAATTTAGGAAAAGACAACCAAATCTCTCATCTATAAATACTGGAGATAATGACCATTTTTCTTTTTGGGAAAATGTAGGTGGGCTGGATTCAACTTAGGACATCTTTAACCCTAGACCAGGACACAATGGTCTTGAAAACTAAACTGGGTATGGTCATCTAACGCAACACTGTCTGTGTCTACTGACAGATGAGGTTCCTGGGGATCATATGTCTGTCTGTTACTGCAAGCTAGACTTCACTATGGGCCTCGAAGAAGACCTTGACAGGCTTCGATGAGCAACTGCAGCCTGCTTTTGACATCAGTTTAAGATGCTTCTGAGATCATTCAGAATTCATTGCAAGTGTACCAAATTAGATTGTGAATGGATCCATCTCATTAGGAAGGTGCCACTTGGGAGCTGCTATAGATAAACCATGATAAAAATTTGGATGGGACTTTAGAGACTTTAAATGAAAAATTATAACACTTTATTTGTACAAAAGATTAAAAAGTTGTTTACAGATCCGTGCTACAGCTTAAATACATTAAATGAGTTCAAAAGAACATTCAAAAATTATCATGCTATGGTCTCAAACGGAAAATATATCCCGATGTGTTTCAACTCCAAGAGTCGGCTTCAGGGAATAGGTAGCAGGATGACCACTATAATACTATCGTACTGTACTGTCACATACAGTACCTGGTTGTAGAGCTCGATATGCAGAGGAAGGCCTGTCTTAAACCTCTGATTCGAGAACCCCTGATAGAGCAGACAGGGAGCTCGGGAGTGCAGAGTGGCACAAGTGCCTGGCAGGATCGCTGATGTAGGGGCTGGGCGGAACTTCCGATGATGCCGTGGAAAGACTTCAGCAAGGAAGATGCCGGAACAGCTGGCAGACTGGAGACAGGATCAGACCGGAAGCAGGACACAGCAGTCAGCGAAGAAGTGTTCTATAGGTAGGAACACAGATAGGTACAGGCAAGCCGAGTCATACACTAGCGAACAGATTAGGAACAGATGCGGTGGCTGGAGCAGAGTGAGGGTGCAGGCAGAGTCGGTAACAGGCAGGCAGGGTAAGAGACAGGAGCAGAGTCAGGACAAGCCGGGGTAAGATGCCGGCGGATAGCAGGAGAAGTCCGGAACAAGCCAAGAGTCTACTGGAACAGGTTTTCAGGATAACAGGTAGCAAGGGTCACAGCAAGGGTCACAGGGAACGCTGTAGACCAGACAACATTGGACCTGGGCATCAGTCTCCTTTAAATAGTGCATCTGGAGCCAAGAACTGTCACAACGTGCGCACGTATGTTCTCAGGGCTTGCTGTTAATTGGGAGAAGTCTGTGCTTCTGCCGCTGGATCCACTCCAGAAGGATTTACCATTATTATGCCCACAACTTGTAATTGCTTCCTCTGTCAAATATCTGGGAGTTACCATGACCCCTTTTCATATATAGCAGACAACATTGCTCCATTACTGACAAGATTTCAAATTCAAAGTAGGGTTTGGTGTAAACTTCCCCTTTCAGTAATAGGCTGCATGAATTTAATTAAGATGGTCTGGATGCCACAACTTTTATATTTTTTACATAATTCCCCAGTTTGGATCCCTTTGAAGAACTTTATTAAGATTTATAGGATATTTAGAAATTTGATTTGGGGAAATAAGACCTCCCATATCAAGCTAGAAATCCTACAATTCCCAAAAGGAGGCTGGGGGTTAGCGACCCCAAACCCAAGGATGTATTTTCTTGCTGCTCAATTGCAGCATCTAGTACAGTGGGAATCAGAGGCCTCAACTGCTCCCTCATTTTGCTTAGTCTCTTTTGGTTTTCAAGGACACCAGCCACTATTGGCCCTGGAGTGGGCATCGGGGTGCTCCTCCTTTTCTAATAAACCCACCCTGGTACTTATATATAAGGTGTGGGAATCTGTTAAAAGGATAATGGGGGGTTCCTCACTAACTATATATACCCTGATTTGGGGCAATGAAAGGCAACCTGAAATATTGACCCTGAAGGGCTTTCAGCGATGGGAACGAGTGGGGATTCTTACCCTCTCTCAACTCTATGAGAGGGGTGTACTTAAATCTTTTGATCAGCTGGTAAGGGAAATTTTTTTGAAACCTAGATCAATTTTCGCAGCTGCAACATGGCTTATATGCCAAATTTTCTTATTCTCCTGTTTTGTTCCCCGGTCCCAGTCTTGCAAAGAGTGGTTTGGGCATCTGTTACCAAAGGCCTAATATCCGCTACATATAAGTCTCTATTACAGTGTACTTCTAATAAGTTTCATTGTCCATCTAGAGAGAAATAGGAGTGTGATATTGGTCCTATCTCTCCCTGTGTCTGGAATAGGATTATTCTGGCTCTTCCTCTTGTATCTCTTTCACCCTCATTTAGATTAAAACAATTTTATATATTGCACTTGACATATAGGACCCCAGAATTTTTGTTTAATATGGGCTTAACAACTGACTCAGCTTGCTCCAGATGTGGCAATACGGGATCATTGACACATTTACTATGGCAATGCGGAATTTCCGACAGAAAAGGTCCAATGGGAGCTTTTCAACGTATATTCTGACCGTGTGTATGCCCCATCGGACGTTTTCCGTCAAATTCAGACGGACTTAGATAGAGAACACGTTCTATAGATAGAAAAAATTACTATCGGAAAAAACGCTTGTCTGTATGCTGTTCCGACGCACCAAAAAGGACGCATGCTCTGAAGCAAGTACGAGACGGAAGCGCTCGGTCTGGTAAAACTAGCGTTCGTAATGGAGAACGCTGCAAATTCTGTGATCTTTTAATGCAGCGCATTCTTTTGTGCTTTATAATGCTAGAATAATGAAGTTGTTTTGCTGCTGATATTCACACAGAGTTCTGACAAACTTATTTCTTTATTATTTCTCGTGATCTCATGAATAATCTTTTATTTTTTCAAAGCCAGATCTCCATAATAATGTTTAGAATTAATTTTTATAGTCCTCTTTTTTTTTGATTTCATCAAGATGACATTTTTTTTGGATTATTGAAAAATTAATTTCTAGTGATCTCCATAATTTTTTTAATTTTTTTTGTGTCAAGTTACCACAATAACATTATTATCTTGTTAATAATTTTTATTAATCTTGTTAATATTTTTTTATTAACCTCAAGGAGGTTGGTTTGTATTGTTCTCCCTTGTTAATTTGACATTGTCTTTTTGAAATGTACCTGCCTACTCACAAACAAACTGTCCTTTTTGTAGAAAAACACATAGTCAAGTATTTTCAGAAAATAAAATATCAATTTATTCTGGGTAACAAAATAAAGAGGAAGTGTCAAGTTCTCACATACCTGACTGATCAGCCTGATGCAGAGGAAGGCCTCCCTTACGTATCTGACTCGCGGCCCCTGGTAGAGCAGACAGGTGGCACGGGAGTGCAGAATGGTATGAGTGCCTAGCAGGATCAACAGCAGATGGGTCAGATGGCCGGCACAGCAGACAGGACCAACAGGCTGGATGGATCAGCAGACAGGTGAGCAGACTGGATGGATCAGCAGACAGGTGAGCAGACTGGATGGATCAGCAGGCAGGTGAGCAGACTGGATGGATCAGCAGGCAGGTGAGCAGACTGGATTGATCAGCAGGCAGGTGAGCAGACTGGATTGATCAGCAGGCAGGTGAGCAGACTGGATGGATCAGCAGGCAGGTGAGCAGACTGGATGGATCAGCAGGCAGGTGAGCAGACTGGATGGATCAGCAGGCAGGTGAGCAGACTGGATGGATCAGCAGGCAGGTGAGTAGACTGGATGGATCAGCAGGCAGGTGAGCAGACTGGATGGATCAGCAGACAGGTGAGCAGACTGGATGGATCAGCAGGCAGGTGAGCAGACTGGATGGATCAGCAGGCAGGTGAGCAGACTGGATGGATCAGCAGGCAGGTGAGCAGACTGGATGGATCAGCAGGCAGGTGAGCAGACTGGATGGATCAGCAGGCAGGTGAGCAGACTGGATGGATCAGCAGACAGGTGAGCAGACTGGATGGATCAGCAGACAGGTGAGCAGACTGGATGGATCAGCAGACAGGTGAGCAGACTGGATGGATCAGCAGGAAGGTGAGCAGACTGGATGGATCAGCAGGTAGGTGAGCAGACTGGATGGATCAGCAGGCAGGTGAGTATAGCAGACTGGAGGAGAGTCTTGGAACGTCAGGCAGGCCGGGTCGATAATCAGGCTGGCAACAAAGGTACAAGAGGAGCAGGCAGAAGGAATCGTCAAACAAGCCAAGGATCAGGTGCAGGCGGATAACAGGAACAGTCTCAAAACAAGCCGGGTCAAACAGGAGCAGATATCAGATCTTCAGGAAACACATACACAGAGCTGCAGATCAAACAGCAAGGACACAGAGCTGCTGAGGTGTTTAAATAAGGCAGCCTGTTGCCAACCACTGAAATCAGCCTGGACTAAGTTAACCCTTAGGTGGCAGATCCATGACAGGAAGGCAATGCTGGAGAAACTTTCCTTTTGGCCCCCAGGGCAGACATCAAGTTTGTGGAAAATAAAATTGTTAGCTTGATGAGTCCATATAATTTGGAGCCCAATCTGGTCCAGGACTCCCAGAGATCAGGACCAGCAGCAGATGACATATATGTTCCCAGGCTGTGGTACTACACCAGCCTGCGTCTTCTGTCAGACAAGACTGAACCCAGGCCATCACTTTCTTCTCTTCATTGCAGCCTTCCCTCCACGCTTCCCAGCACCCTTCCCTGCAGCCTTCCTTGGAGGCTGTGGCTCTGGTGGTGGACTTGTGGCAGGAGGAGGAGGAGGATGGGCGAGCTCACATACGTGGCTGTTCTCAGTTGGCTGGCCCCTCAACCCCTTCTGAAGGGCCTGAGCAAAAATTCCCTCACAGAGGAGGCATTGGCCCTCCTCCAATTTCTGCAGTCTAGTGGCTAGATAGCAGCCATAGGCCTCTTCAGCGTCGGGGAGGCTTCTGAGGACATCACTTGCTTCCCTAATGAGGCCCAGTGCTACCTCCTCCGTGATCATCCCCTTCCTGGGCCTTTTTGTTGGAAGGCGGAGGGGAGCCACCTGTGACTGGGTGAGGCCACTCGGCCCGCCCACCTCCTGGCTGACACTGGGCACGGCCACCTCCTGGCTGACACTGGGCATGGCCTCCTCCTGTGTGCCACTTTCCAGACCCTCCTCCTTGCTGAGCTCATCCAGTGTGTAAAAAAGGGACATAGTTTTAGGTTTTGGTTTATCAATCACACACAATTTTCAGCTCATGACTTGCAAATTGAATGTTAATAAATAGAAAAGACTATCATTCTGACCCCAGCATTTTTCATTCTTGTCCCAAACATTTTTGGCCACTACTGTCTATTGATATGTAAATCACTTTTTTTTAAAATCATTAATTTGTTATCAATTATAACATCTAGTTAACATCATTAATATTAGGACAATAAATATCTTATTATACTCCTTCTTTTACATGTGCCTCAAGATCCCAATTTTCTTTTCCAAGAACTTGATGGTTGCATCAGGGACCCGAGTCTTCACAAACTCCAGAAGTTTATCCAGCATTGACCTGCTAGCTTGTTTATTATAATATAAGCTGTGTTTCACCTCCCACAAATTCCTCATCTCCTTGTACCTGTCTATGAAACTGGCCATTAATTCTGAGTTCTTAAAGTGATTCATATTTGCTGTAAGACAATACACAAGACAAAAACACTAATGTCAGCCTAAACTCTCATAATCTTATCCCAATATAGGCCTCAATCTTGAAGCAGTATAGGCCCCTGATGGCCCAAGTTAAAATTTTACCTTTGTTTAGGATGCTCGCCACTTCCGCTCCTCCTTTCTCCGCACACAGAACGTAGGTACGACACATGTGTGTTAGCTTGATATACACTGCGCATGCGTGAAGCTCTGCCCACGTCGCCCGCCCCTGACGTTCTTTCTAGTCTATTCCCCGCTCCTTCTCTTTCGGCGCGCAGTAGGAGCAACATGGTGGAGACAAAGCAGGTGTGTGTTAATTCCAGTAACGAGGAGGAGGAAAGCCTGCAGCCCGAAATGTCCCGATCCCAGAGAAGAAGATTTAAGGCCTCAAATATGGCCTTTGTAGAGATGGTGGAGATCTTGAGGAGGAACGACTATGATGGAAAGCATGG
This sequence comes from Lithobates clamitans, assembly GCA_037952925.1. Taxonomy (NCBI): domain Eukaryota; kingdom Metazoa; phylum Chordata; class Amphibia; order Anura; family Ranidae; genus Lithobates; species Lithobates clamitans. The sequence goes on along the minus strand of JBBGZY010000587.1, from coordinate 616,362 downwards.
ACCGCACCTAAACCCAAATGTGAGAAAAGCCAAGATCATGACTAAAGTTATGAAGAGTCTGCGCAGGAATTTTGGGGTACGAAGATCCAAGGAGCAATTGAGGAAACGCTGGTCAGACTTGAAACTGAGGGAGCAGGATCAGTACAGAAAGATCAAGAAAGTGCTTCTAAAACTTAAGTACTTGTTGTGTGTTCCTATTATTATTATTACTTGCATGCTGCTTCATGTGCTTTTCTTGTTTGTAACTAGAATGAAATGCAACCTTGATTCTGTGTAATGTAAGGAGAGGACACTCAGCAGCTGTTTACATATCTGGACTCAGGAGCACTAGTGTGGGACACAAGAACAAACTTTTTTGGGTGTCCCACACAGGTACTCCAGTGGATACTTGGGGTGTCTTCATGTGTGAAAATTGTCACAAAAAGGTAAGTATTCCAGCTTTGGTAAGGTAAAAAAATCATGTCTTCAACTTGGAACTCTGCCAAAACAGACAATTATACCCCACTTCCCAGCAATGTTTCATATTCCTATTTCTGGACTCAAATATCTGTATGCTAAGTATACCTTTTGTTTCATTCTCGTAGGGGAGCAAAGACTCGGAGGACACCACTCAGAGGACACCAGGAACCCCATACCTCAGAAAAAAGGGGAACTCAGCACAATACCACACCCCGAGGATCTGGAGGAAGGAGAGGTGGAGGAAGTGGGCGAAATTGTCACCACAACAACAGGTGAGTGTCTGACACCCCAGCTTCAGGTAATATATGTATGCCTGCATATTTATAATACATGTTTTTACTAAAATTTTTAGGTGATGTGCTGGTTGTGGAAGAGCAAGCTCAACACTTCACAAGTGCAAGTGCCCAAATCCTAATCCAGGACATCATGATGTGGAATCGTGAAATAGACATCATAAGGGATAAACTCAATGTTCTTGAACAACAAATGAAGAACATGATTGATGTGTTGGGGAGAATCTAAATATCTTCAAAATGCCACCATTTTAACTTTTTTTGGACTAAATGAAAATATTTTTTGTACATTCTAAAAGCCAAATTTTGAAGATGCACACGGCGTGGCAACATGTGCTATCTGCCATCAGGGGATATCAATGTACGTGTTTTGTTGGTGCAATCCCTTCCTCGTAACTCTAGTAGGTGAGAGAAAGGGGTTGCACCCCCAAAACACGTCCATTGATCCCCCATGATGGGAGATAGCACATGTTGACATTAGGCATGGGATCAGAAGGGAAATACCCATTTTGACTCCTAAATTGGGTGCATCTTCAAAATTTGGCTTTTACAGGGGTGACATCACCCCATCTGATGACGGCAATATCAACACATTTTGGACATACTATAATGTCTGATATTGCCTTCAGTTTTTCTACGTTGAACTTTGTAATTTCCAGAGTTGTGTATGTTATGTTTTGAAACATGACTGTTTATAAAAAAAAAAATATTGTAAAAAACGTGAGAAAAAAAACATTTTTATTTTACAAAAAAAATTTATAACGCACATGTGAATGTGCACAGAGTAAAAAGTTTGCTAATCAACAATGTGTAGCTTCTTCTTTCAATGCTCAATACCAGTTTTTTAAGTAATTTTGTGTTTACATTGACAATGGGGCTTATTTACAAAAGGAAAATCCACTAGGCACTACAATGCACTAGGAGAACCTAGGAGACAGCTAAAAAGAAACACAAGCAATAAATAAAATTTTATCCGATAATTTTTTTTTTTTAAATTATTTAGACATTGTCTGGCATAGCAATGGCCCCCCTACCCATAAAATAATTGACATATTTCTGGCGAACTTCACGGGCGCTTTGGGGTGCCAAGCCAGGACGGCCAGTATCCAGGCCTGCCAGGGGATTAGCAGGAAGTCCAGCCTCAGGCCCAACTGAGGCAAGATAATTTTAGGCATTTTTCTATAAGAAATTGTGCAATATGCAGCAGGATAATATGATGTGGTTAATTTTGTAGTCCGTCATATGTATTGCTGTCAGAAAAAGGCGGAACCGGCTGGCCATTATCCCGAAGGCATTCTCAATGACTCTTCGGGCTCTGGCTAATCGGTAGTTAAAAACCCTCCTCTCTGGGGAGAGGTTCCTCTGGGGGAATGGCCTCATCAGGTACCAGACCGAATGCTTCATCAGCAATAAAGACAAATGGGAGTTCTTCAATGTTGTCTGCAGCAGGTGGCAATGCCAGGCCACCAGTCTGGAGACGTCGGGAAAACTCCGTCTGGGCGAAGACTCTTTCATCTGACATCCGGCCATTCTTCCCCACGTCCACATAGAGGAACTCATAATGTGCCGACACCACCGCCATCAACACTATACTATTAAAACCCTTATATTTGTAATAGTAAGACCCCGAATGGGGTGGTGGCAGGATGTGGACGTGCTTCCCATCTATAGCTCCTCCACAGTTGGGAAAGTCCCAACAGTCGGCAAAATGGGAGGCCACAGTCTGCCATTCCTGTAGCGTTGAAGGAAACTGTGGAGTCAAACCAGAAAAAAAAAATATTAGTACTTTTGCACATAACATTGCAAGCAGATTACACAAAAAACATTCTTGGCCAACATCAGTATAACATTTATTTTAAGGAGTATTTAAAGACAAAAATATAAGGCCCACTTATCATATTCCTCACCCCCTCTCATGGCCCATTGTAAAACTTTTGGGGGGGAAGGGTTCACAACTGTTAGAGGGGGTTTGAGCTGAGTTTGGGACCCAAAAAAAAAAGCCTCTTGCACTCTGCCTGAATTTAAGGACAACAATAACATTTGGACACATTTTAGGGGGTGTTTAGAGTAAAGCACTACAACGGAGCTGACAAAATACATTGTTAAGTGACTAGGCTAGTTGTATATGGGCCCAGGATAGCATGCTGGGGAGGTTAGTGAAGGCAAATATGCATGAAGGACAAAAACGAGCATTAAAAGCTTAAAGCATGCACGAGGACAAAGGGGACATTCACAGCATATTACAATCATGGTAAATAGGGAATGATGAAAGAAAGACAATCATTAAATACATAGAATGTGATGTTAAAGGAGAAAACTTACCCTAATTAATCCTTCTGCAGGACCTGAATGATAGCAGAACAGGTCTCTGGGATAATGATCCCCAGAGCCTGGGGGGAGATGCCTGTCGAGAACTTGAGGTCCTGTAGACTTCACCCTGTCGCCAAGTACCGCAACGTGGCTACTAGGCTCTGCTCCGGAGTGATGGCTTGCCGCATGCAGGTGTCCTGCTTCATAATATAAGGGGACAGCAAAGCCAACAGATGGTGAAAAATGGGGTCCGTCATCCTGAGAAAATTCCTGAAATCATCAGCGTTATTCTCCTGGATCTCACGCAGCAAAGGCATATGAGAGAATTGGAGTAACCAATTCTTGGTCCATGAACTCCTCCCCAACCTGTTCATGGACTGGGCTTGGGTCCAAGTAAAAACCCCAACACCAAGCCCCCACACAGCACAAACTCTACGACGAGCACGTACCCGCAACATTGCTTCAAAACGGTCGGCTGCTCAGAACGAACTAACAGAATGCACTGAAGAACAACAAGGCCTGTGAAGAGCGAGCTGAAAATCAGAAACGAGTGGACAAGAGCGCACTGAAAAACAGAAACGAACTGACTACACGCTCTGAAGAACAGATACAAACCCCACAAGCACAAACTGAACAGCAGTAAAACTATCTGAAAAGCACGAGTCTGAAAAGCGCAAATTGTCTCTCAGCAAAGTTCTAGTAACACGAGATAAACACGAGATTAGCAGAAGGAGCCCCGTCGTACGCGTTGTACATCACCACATTCTGGACGGTCGGAATTTGGTGTGAACGTGTGTATGCAAGACAGCTTGAGCGGAATTCCTTAGGAATTCCGTTGGAAAAACCTTCAGAGTTTATTCCGACAGGAAAACCGGTTGTGTGTACAGGGCATTAGATTTGAATCTTTCAGTGGATCCTTTAATTTACAAAACGCATTTAGCGCCTTGCAAATCATTCATTAATTCATTCATAATATGTCTACAAAGATTTTAGTACACCCCTCTCATAGAGTTGAGAGAGCTTGTTCCCATCGCTGAAAGCCCTAGAGGGTCCATATCTCAGGTAGCCTTTCATTTCCCCAAATAGGGGTATATTTAGTTAGGGAGAAAGCTATCTTGATAGCTCAGTGCTTAAACCACCAAGGTGGTTTACTGTTGCACGAACGCTCTTTGTGGCTAGAAGACAAATTGCCATTAGATGGACCTCCCCTCACCCTCCGACTTTAACTGATTGGATATTTGATTTGAATAGATCCATTTCCTATGAGAGGCATGTTTTCTTTAGGAGAAATTTATCGAAGAGGTTTGATACTATTTGGAAGCCGTGGCTTGACTATATGGATACAAGACTGAGTTAGGAGGTACCTTTGCCAGAATATAGATGTTTGGAAAAAGAAAATCAGTTTTTTATTTATAGGTTAAAAGGATTGTGTATTGACTTGATAATGGAAGGAGTGGCATAAAGGGTGGGTTAAAATTGCCCCACCCCCTTTTTTTTGGCCTTTGTGTATGTTTTTTGTGTTTTGATTTCAATGTTATGTTTGTATATATGTTGTTGTGGTAAAAAAAAAATTAAAATAAAATCTGATTAAAAAAAAACATTGGCCCTAAAAATGCATAACCAGGATGTCCAGATTGCATTCAACAAATCCAGTGAGTAATTTACTAAAATGTGCTTGGAATATGACCAGTAATACATTGTGGATTTAGAGATGTAGACATTTTCTAATCATTCAATGGGCCTGATTTGGGTGCAGTTACTAATAACAATAACAATAAATTGCTTTGTTTATGTGGTTTATGTGTTGCTTTGTTTATGTGGTTTGCGATGTGAGACAAATGACTCAATTAGAAAAGCTTTCACACAAGGATAAGAATCCTTTTTTTTTTCTTTTCTGTTTTGTTTTAGCCAATGAAAAGCTAGTTAGCAGGAGGCAGAGAGGAAAGAAATTTTGCATAAAACACATTTTTTCAGGCAATTTTCAGGGACTCTCATTAAAGTGGGGAAAGAAATGCATGAGTCTGCCCTAAAGAAGCTTATGTACTTTTTTTTTATTTAAAGCAACAAGCTTTAGGTGACTGTGCTCTGGTGTGAACAGGCACCATTGAATTTAATGGGAATCTTGATGTTGCGCATAGAAGGCTTCAAGAAATGCATTAAAATGCTAAGGTGTGAAGGGGTCTAAGAATGAAAACTGTTATGCTATTTGTAATAAACAAAAAACACATTTCTGACTCCAACAATGGAATGGTTGGTTTTCAGATTGTATGCCTTCTGGTAAAAATGAGATATCAATTATGGTAATGTTGTTTGTCAGAGAGGTCTGGATCACAAGACTGGTTCTAAAAAATTACAGATCTTTTGGCAGGTAACATATTTTGCACATACCTACGATCACCCATAATTTTATGACCACTGATAGGTTAAGTGTATAACACTGACTGCCTCGTTATAATGGCATCTGAATGTCATGGGACACATCACTTGCTGAGCACCTAACTGTAAATGTACGGCATCACTTTGACATTAAATACCGGGGTTATGGCAGCAGCTAACTAGGTATCTTTTTCCGGTCAGAAGGCCGGCTTTCAGATAAAAGTTGTCCCAACCGCGGATTCGATGCAAGATTACTTTTATAGGCGTCAAATTTATATTATATATATATATATATATATATATATATATATTTTTTTTTTTTTTTTAAACAGATCTCTCAATAAAGAGGGCCCGTCATGCTTATTTCTATTACAAAGGATGTTTACATTTCTTGTAATAGGAATGAAAGTGATCAAAAAAAAAATTAAAGGGACAGTGTAAAAAATAAAAATAAAAAGTAAAATAAATAAGAAAAAAAAAAACTTAAAGCGCCCCATCCCTCCAAGCTCATGCGCAGAAGCAAACACATACATAAGTCGCGCCCGCATATGTAAACAGTGTTCAAACCACACATGTGATGTATCGCCGTGATTGTTAGAGCGAGAGTAATAATTCTAGTGCAAGACCTCCTCTGTGACTCTAAACAGTTTGTCACCATTCTACGAGTGTGCACACTTTTAAAGCATGACATGTTAGGTAACTATTTACTCGGTGTAACATCATCTTTCACATTATACAAAACAATTGGGCTAGCTTAACTTTTTTCTTTTTTTTGTTTTTGTTTTTTCATTAAAGTGTATTATTTCCCAAAAAATTTTGTTTGAAAGGCCGCTGCGCAAATACAGTATGACATAAAATATTGCAACAACTGCCATTTTATTCTCTAGGCGGTCTCTGATAAAAAAAATATATAATGTTTGGGGGGTTCGAAGTCATAATCTAGCAAAAATACTTATTTTTACTTGTAAACAACAAATGTCAGAAAATTGTGTATATATATATATATATATATATATACACATACACATATACATACACACACCGACCGCTTTCCGCAAATATACTCGGCTACCTGTACGTCGGTCCATGCATGAGATAGTGGGGAGTGTGTGCACAGGTCCAACGGACTCGATGTCCGCCAGCCACCCATGATCGCGGTACAGAGAGGCAGAACGAGGATCTGCCTATGTAAACAAAAGAAATTAAAAGTCCCTAAATCTATCCCCTATTTTGTAGACGCCATAACTTTTGCACAAACCAATCAATTTACATTTATTGGGATTTTTTTTTCTAAAAATATGTAGCATAATATATATTGACCTCATCGGATTTATAAAAAAGTAAAACATTTTGTGTTTTTTTTTCTTTCAAAATTGTCGCTTTTTTTTGTTTATAGCCCAAAAAAAACCACAGAGGTGATTAAATGCCACCAAAAGAAAGCTCTATATGTGGGGGAAAAAGGACAATAATTTTGTTTGGGTACAACGTCACGGCCTGCACAATTGTCAATTAAAGCGACGCAGTGCCGTATTTCAAAAAATGGCCTGGTCATTAAGCGGGTAAATCCTTCCGGGGCTGAAGTGGTTAAATATGCACATTATAATGCATATCCTCCTAATGCTACATTGCACTGACCATGAAAAGCAATGTTTACAACCCACTGAAAAATTTTAAATCCAGTTTTGGTGTTACAATGCTTGGACTATTCTTCAAGCCACATAAAATGTATAATGGCTGTCCAAATGTGCTGAAATTACTGTGACATCTAATCATTTTGTGCATTCTTTGTTCATTTACACATGCTGTTATTAATGCCTGATTTAATGTTTGTGTTTAAGGGTTCTTTTGCATGCAGATATACCTAAACATCCTAATCTTAATCTGACCTCTAAGAAGTCTCTATTCAAATTGCATTTCCAGACCTGCAAGACGTTTTTTAGGCAAACTGACTTAGTAGTTACACACGGAGTCGCTGTCCTACTGAGAGGTATTAATTGTCTCCAAGGTGATCACAGTACAGATGAAGTGCATTTGAACAACCAGAGAGTGAAATTGTAGTAACATTTTCTTCCAGCAGAGGTCCGAATCACATGTATGTGCAATGACTCAGATCCCACAGCCCCCCACATTTTATCACCTTCTTCTTCTTAGATCAGTGTCCTCAGGCCCCCCTGCACATTACGTCCCCCCCCCTCACTGTACATTACAGCCCCCTTTACATCAGTGTTCTCAGTCTGCCCCTTCACATTAAAGTCCCCCTTTATATCACAGTTTATCCCCCTTTATGTCACAGTTCCCCCCACATTACTGCCCTCCCTTTATGTCACAGTTTTCCCCACTTTACGTCACAGTACCCTCCCCCACATCACAGTCCCCCCTTTATGTGACACCCCCCCCCCGCCTCCACATCACAGTTTCCCTCTTTAGGTCACAGTTCCCCCCACATCACAGTTTCCCCCACTTTACCTTACATCCCCCCCCTTTACAACACAGTTCCCCCCCATGTCACAGTCCCCTCCTTTCAGTGACAGTGATTTATGTTAAACATGAGTGCTTTTTGAGTACATAGTAAAAAAATTTTACCAATAGGACTTGAGTTAAGAAATGACAAATCCTCAGCTGACTTTTGTTTGTATATAAATCATCAATTAATTGGGTGAATGTGGTCATCTCCATATTTGGTCAATGATGTCAGCCAGGATCCCCAGCCAGTTTGCTTTCATTCAGAAGTCGGCCATGGATCTATAATTTTGCAGTAAGAGCGCAATGGGTCAGCATCATGGGGATGCAGGTTGTTGTGGAAACGTCATGGGTGCTGGGGCAACATTATCATGTTGTCGTAATTTCTGAGGATCTGCATTGTTTGGCGTTATGATTGACTTTGGATTAACATAGACAGACTTTTTTTTTTTTCGAAAAAAGGCAAATGTGTAACAAAGAGTTTTATGTACCCTGTTTTCATTTACCTGGGGAAGGACAATATCTGGGGGGCCCTTTATTCTAAAAACGGCTCCAAGATTACAACAGGATGTGGTGGTGCATGCCTGGATAAGGGTATTTTATGTTTTTTTGTTTGTATCCTAAAAGCCAGTACATCTTTTAAAAATGTGCCTTGCCACAATTCTGTCTCTGAGCTCTTCAGGCAGTTCCTTTGACCTCATGATTCTCATTTGCTCTGACATGCACTGTGAGCTGTAAGTTCTTATATAGACAGGTGTGTGGCTTTCCTAATCAAGTCCAGTCAGTATATTCAAACACAGCTGAACTCAAATGAAGGTGTAGAACCATCTCAAGGATGATCAGATGAAATGGACAGCACCTGAGTTAAATATATGAGTGTCACAGCAAAGGGTCTGAATACTTAGGACCATGTGATATTTCAGTTTTTCTTTTTTAATAAATCTGCAAAAATGTCAACAATTCTGTGTTTTTCTGTCAATATAGGGTGCTGTGTGTACATTAATGAGGAGAAAAATTAACTTAAATGATTTTAGCAAATGGCTGCAATATAACAAAGAGTGAAAAATTTAAGGGGTCTGAATACTTTCCGTCCCCACTGTAAATCCACATCAATCCAGATGACCTACTGCTTAATGATGTTCAAGGATTCTGGGTGATGTAATTGACCAATTATAATCACACCATATTTGGTCAATGATGCTGTCCAGGATCCTTGGCTCGTATTTAATGTTGGTAGGTTAACTGGTCCAAATATGCCGGAGTATGTATGCGTGTGAGATTGGGACTAAGATTGCAAGCTCCTCGACAGCAGGGACTTTTTTTTTCAAATTTGTATTTCTATAGTTTTCCTCCCTGGGGACTTAAAGTGCTTAGGGGTCAAGGCAGCCATCTAGGGTGCACAAAAAATTAGTGTTACCAACACTAAAAAAAAACAAAAAAGGAAATTCCTCCCCAGCAGCTGCTCAAAAATGTGCTACCCACTATATGCACATAAAATCACAGTGTAATTAACAAAGTAAGCAATGCTCTATCAAATCAAATACAAATGAAAACTAATGCAGTAAACCTACTCATATACAAACATCTATAAAAAATAGATACAAAACAGTGCTGTGATACCATTGGCCTGTCTTTGTATCGTTTTTGACCCTATGGAATGAATTGAGAAAATAAACGCTCAATTGGATGTGGGATTCCACCACTATGCCAAAACCAGAAATAAGACTCTCCATACCAAGCTCTTTACTCTCAACACACGTTGAAATAGAAGAACTGCAAACTATCATTGAGCAACCAGTATATTTTTGGCACAACAGGTCCCTGATAATTGAAAGTAGCATCCCTTAAGAAGCTCATTCCACCCTCAAAAACCACCAGAAACCATCTTCATTTCCCATTCCCTATTGACCCTAATGCATTTAGTCAAAATAGGTAAATTTCTCGAAAATCTTCTAATTTTCACTAAAATTTCTTTACTCTCAACACAGCTTAAATGTTGAAATAGAAGAACTGCAAAGTATCATTGCACAAACCAGTTTATTTTTGGCACAACAGGTCCCTGATAATTGAAAGTATCATCCCTTAAGAAGCTCATTCCACCCTCAAAAGCCACCAGAAATCATCTTCATTTCCCATTTCCTAGTGACCCTAATGCATTTAGTCAAAATAGGTAAATGTCTCCAAAATCTTCTGATTTTCACTGGAATTTCAAGGAAAATAAAACTCTCTTTTTTTTTTTTTTTACTTATCCCTTTTCAAGATGATAGCTTTTGCAGACTGCTCGATCTGAGTACAGAACTCCACAGACTCCAGTCAAATTGAATAATGGTAACTAGAGGTATTGGGATTCTAAACATCAAGAAATATAAACTTAATGTACTGATATTTTTGTGATAATCTGATATTAATATATTACTAATTCATGATTTTTGTTTTGACTATAGTTCACATTTAATTTTTGGCACAAATTGTATGCCATGAATAAAAAAAATAAAAAACATCCTGGGAAGGTTGTACAGTTGTTCCTATATAGTGTTTTAATGAATTTGTCTAGAACGCTTTATTGTAGTAAGGAATCCTTCCCTTAGTCCCATTAGTGACATTTGTGTGCTAAATCTGCTCCTTCCCCTATTAAGTGCTTGTCCCCTGCTGAGACAGATTTTACTATCATGTACGTAGACACTCACCTGGAATTCTGTCCCCTGTGAAATGTGAACTAGGCCATTGCCTTCCCATTTGTAGTCAATCCTTTGAAAGTTTGTGTGGAGGAAAGAAGGTTGTGAAACTAGCAGGAAATGGCCACAAGACCCAGTGACTTTCCCATGGCTTTTATTTCCATTCATATCCTTTGAATTTGCCACTTATCTCCAAGGCAGCTGTTTTCTGCGCTTTGTTTGAATTAGCTAAGTTGCAAAAAAAGTTTCTGCCTCCTTCGAATAAATCATTAAAAAGAATAGTAATAAGTGATGGAGTGATATTTGATTGTATCCTAAGAAATGTATATTCTGCAAAGCCGATTTAAACCCTGACGATAATATGTAGTTGTCTAAAGCACCAAGTATCATAAATAATTGACATTTTTAATATAAAATGCTGTTGTACAGTCTTTCTTTTGCACCTCAATGCTGCTGACCTCCTCCAAATCCTTTTAGCCTTTTCTAGTCTACATGTTCTCTACATGTTCACATCCTTGCTCTGCATGATTGGGAGACAGTTGTCACTACATAACAGTAAATGTAAAAAAAATTGACAGCAAATTTTGAAATTTCATTAACATGTTTAAGATCATAATACAGAATAAGATCTCACAATGTGCCACAACCCTAGATCTTATCACTGCGCTACAGAGAAACCTAATATAAATGAAGCAGCCACTTTAAAAGAAATACTGAAAATGAACAAAATCTATCAAAAATGACTTCAAGGTAAATAGTGGCATTGAACACACAATAATGTGAACGATACACATATATATTACACACCCAGTGAATAATAGTGCATAAAAATTAACATAAAAAGAAATAGTCCATAATAAATGATGTCCAAGTCTGGATAAAGGATCCTTGATCAACAATCAGTTGATTGAGTGACTTGACACCATACCACGTGATAGAAAAACGTGTCTCCACTTCCCCAATTAGATGTACACTCACCGACACTATTTGCCTAAAGAAAAAAGAAAACTAGAAGAGGACGAAGAGGAGGAACCACTAGGAAGACTAAACAAAAAAGAGAGGACCGATTCAACATAAATAATAGCACAATAAAAATATACAATCTGTCCTCACATACTCTCACCCAGTCTGAAGAGCTTCTACTCCAGAAGGGTTTGGGTTTTTCTCCCACAATAGGTCCAAACAAGTTTGGTCTTTTTAAAGACTTACACCGTTTAATACGCTTATTAACTCTAAAACGTCACTATGCCCCCAACCCATTGGCTTTACATAAAAGAGATAGGAAAGAGGCCAGTTCTACACAGGTTCCTGTACCAGAGTGCACACCCTCTACATAACTTGATGAAGCTGCACTACAAGCCCTAGAGGAACTATGGGCGGAGGGTCATATAGAGGGTTTTGTACCCTCCGCTTGTCTAGAAGCACCAATAACGCATACCCCCTTCCGACCCAAATCAACCTTCTTTCTAACCAATTCAAAGGGCCCCTACATTGAAACTTATTATCAAGCTGTATATAAAGACTTTTTATCACTATGTGATGATTCTAAAAAGCGGAAACATCAGAATCTGAGCAGATGTGAGAACGCGGCCCTGAAAGAGCTAATGTCCAATACCAGGATCATCATTAAGCAGGCAGACAAGGGTGGTAGCCTGGTGATACAAAATCCCACCGACTACATCAAGGAGACCAGTAGATTGTTAGCAGACACCAACACGTATTTGAAATTACAGTCTGACCCTCTTCCAGGGTTTCAACTGGAATTAAGGTCACTGGTTCAGGAAGCTTGGCAAAATGGAGTGCTCACTAATAAAGAAAGACATTTTCTATTACCATCTGAATGTAGTACTCCTTACTTTTACCACCTCCCAAAGGTCCACAAATCATTGGTGGACCCTCCTGGGAGACCTATTGTAGCAAGCACGAATAGCTTCAGTAATGGTTTCTCCATGTATATTGATTATTGTTTGCAGCCCCTTGTGTGCCAACTATCATCATATATTAAAGATTCCAACGTCGTAATAAAAGCTCTTCAGAATTACTCATGGGAAGAGGGATACTGGTGGGCATCCCTGGATGTGTCTTCTCTCTATACCTCTATACCCCATGAAATAGGCCTGAGAGCCGTACAACACTTTTTGACCAATAGTGGGGATTTCAATTCGCTACAATCACAATTTTTGGTTCAAGCTACTGAATTCTGCCTCAGACATAACTATTTTACGTTTGGTGAACAATTCTTTTTACAACGTAGGGGAACTGCCATGGGAGCGAACTTTGCTCCGGTCTATGCTAACCTCACCATGGGCTATTGGGAAGAATACAATATCTGGGCCAAAAAAACGTTCGCTGAGCACATTGTCTTTTTTGGGCGGTACATCGATGACATTGTGATCATATGGAGAGGGAGCCCTTATTTGTTCTACTCAATCGTGACCCATTGTAATTCTAATGCTCTTGGCCTGTCATTTACTCACGTTATAGATCTCCAGGAACTCGTGTTCTTGGATCTGGTGTTAATCCACGGTCAACAAAGGATTCTTACTAGAAACCATGTTAAGCCAACTAGCGGCAATTCCTATCTCCATTTTGGAAGTTGCCACCACCCATCATGGAAACGCAACATCCCAAGTGGTCAATTTAACAGACTTAGACGCAATTGCGCAAGAGTGGAGGATTATGTTGAACAGGGGGCAGTGATGAAAAAGAAATTCCAAGAGAAGGGTTACCCAACTGTTCTCATTAATGATGCATTTCTGTCCCACATGAACCCCCCTAATGATAACTATAAGTCTATTTCTAAAATTGTCAGAAAGCATTTTGGTATTTTACGCTTGGACCAACGTCTTTCTCCGATATTACCTGAGGCTCCACAGGTAATGTTCCGAAAAGCACGCACTATAAAAAACTTGTTAGCACCTAGCAAAATAATAAACAAATCATCCAAATCCCCCCTTGATATCAGATCCTATTTTCATGATAGGGCATATTTCAGTGTAAAAAGAGGGGGTGCCTCACGTGCCAATTTATTGCCCATGGCAAATGCTGCGGCTGTTTTCAGGCAGCAAATTGCAGAGCTGCAGGAGTTTGGTGTCACTTACCAAGAAAAATTTGCCGGACTGGAAAGTGTGATGAAAGGGCAACACAAAGCGATCCGTGCTCTGCAAAAACAATTGCTGTACCTACATTCCTGAGATGATGTTAACGCATATATGCCTCACCCACCCAAGTTTAATGAAGCAGAATAAGGAAAGGGATGGTCGGCACTCAGGATGACATCCAAAATAGTATTTCTTTATTAAATACATGTACAAAACTGTAAAACAGCCTATGCGTTTTGGACATTAGTCCTTAGCCATCACTATGTTAGGATGTCATCCTGTGTGCCGACCATTCATTTCCTTATTCTGGTATGTTGGAGATGTCAGCAGCCTCAAGTCCTGAGCACATGGCGGAGCTTTTTTTGTGGGAAGGTTGCAGCGCCTATACACCTGTTTTCCCTGCAAGTTTAATGGAGACCGCCACCATTACAGAGGTTTTCTTAACCAGTGTCGCATATATTTACAAATGGGACCCGCTGCATTCACTTCTGAAAAACAAAAAGGTAATGTTTGTTATCAAAATATAAATCAGTGTAACGCAGCAAAAACAATCAACATTAAAATCAAAAACAAGTAAAAATAACAATATATAAAACAATATAGTGCCACGCTGAATAATTTCCAGACTTTTGAGGCCCGTGATGAATCAGGTTTGCTGGTTTGCGTTGCGCTACTGCTGAAGCTAAGTTGCATAGTTTACTGCAGGGATCTTCAAACTACGGCCCTCCAGCTATTGCGGAACTACACATCCCATGAGGCATTGTAAAACTCTGACATTCGCTGACATGACTAGGCATCATGGGAACTGTAGTTCCTGAACAACTGGAGGGCCATAGTTTGAAGACCCCTGGTTTACGGCATGGTAAATGCTCTTTTGCTGAGTACACAGCCAAATTCAGATGTTGGATCACAGATACCACTTGAAACCCAGCAGCGCAAAAAAAACAGTTCCGCCAAGGTCTTTCTGAACAGGTAAAACTAGCTTGCCAGAGTAGAAGCTCCTAATGATCTTGAGGCCTTCATCCAACTATGTATCCGAATTGATCAAAGACTTGCAGAAAAGAGGAAGGAGAGACTGGAAGTAATGGTGGCATGCGCTCCTCTGCTAGTCAATTTGTTCAGAAGGATCCAAGAGTTTCTCCAGATTCTGACATAGCTGAACCTATGCAGGTTGATGCAATTAAAAGTTCCATTTTTACTCAGGAGAAGGAGAGAAGACGTTCGGAGAACCTGTGTCTATATTGTGGGGACTCTGGACATCACCCAGTTAACTGTCCTAACAAGGTTAGAAGAACAATTGCTGCGACTGATGTGATAGTGCCTAAACAAATAAACTTTATTACCCAGCCTATCTCCCCATTGATTCATGAAGAGAATAAAATCAATCCTGTACTATCTCATTTTGTCCGCCATATTAAACTTATCTCTGATGGCATTGAAATTCCTTGCTCTGCTATGCTGGACTCTGGGGGGAACTTTATGGACATAGAATTTGCCCACAGCAATAATATCCAAACAAGAAATAAGTCTGCTCCTATCGATATGGAGACAGTCGATGGTTCACCCTTAACTTCAGGACCCGTTACCCATTTGAGGCTAACCATCATTTTGAGGCTAACCATCATGAAACCATCAGTTTTCAGCTGATTACGTCACCCAAATTGCCTGTCATCCTGGGCATTCCTTGGTTTTCCACTCAGAATTCCTCCATACTCTATGAAGCACGGATTATAAACTTTACATCCCCCCCATTGCGAGGAATTCTGTAGAGAACCTTGTCGAACAAGTTCTTCGCTGGTCAAGGAATCACAGGTGGATGTGGTTACTACGCAGTCATATGACAACCTGCCTCCATAATATCATGAGTTCCAGGATGTCTGCGATAAAAAGAATGCCGATCGCTTACCTCATCGCCCATATGATTGTCCCATTGAACTGCTCCCAGGGGCTGAAATACCTTTTGGTCGCCTTTTCAATCTTTCAGAATCTGAATTTAAAGTTCTCAGGGAATGGATTGGTGAGAATTTAGACAAGAGCTTCATTAGACCCTTAACGTCTTCAGCAGGTCAGCCCTGTTCTTTGTTGAAAATAAAGATTCCACCTTGCGTCCATGCATTGACTACCGGGACTTGAATAAAATCACTATTAAAAACCATTATCCACTTCCTTTAACCTCTGAAATGTTGGAAAGACTCCGCTCTGCCAAAGTCTTTACAAAACTAGACTTACGGGGGGCATAACCTCATCCGAATGTGTCAAGGAGACCCATGGAAAACCACCTTTAGAACCAGATACTCATTTTGAGTCCCTGGTTATGTCTTTTGGCCTCTAAAACGCTCCTGCCACTTTCCAACACTTCATCAATGATGCTTTTCGAGACCTATTGGACCAGTTTGTGATTGCTTATCTGGATGATATTCTCATCTTTTCTAATAACCTGGAGGAACACCGCAAACATGTTTGCACTGTCTTTGAAAGGTTCAGGAAGAACCAACTTTTTTTAAACTGGAGAAATAACAAATTCTAACAAACCCAGATGCAGTTCTTGGGATATATTATTTCTCCTAAAGGAGTGAGCATGGATACTGAGAAGATCTAGGCCTGCCTCTAGAAATTTTAAAGCAATACAATGATTTGTTGGTTTTGCCAACTTCTACAGAAAATTCATAAGAAACTTCTCTAAGGTGATAGCACCAATTACACAGCTGACAAGGAAAGGGATGCCCTTTCCCTGAGGCACAGACTGCTTTTATTAAGCTAAATACTCCCTTCACTTCTGCACCAATAATAGTACATCCCAATCCTGAAGTTCCTTTTATAGTGGAACTGGATGCCTCAGACTCTGCTGTGGGAGTTATCCTTTCTCAGCGAAAAGATGCAACTTTATCCTTGTGCATATTTCTCTCGCTTAATGTCATCAGCTGAAAAGAATTATGACATTGGGAATAAAGAGTTGTTGGCAACTAAAGCAATAAAACTTTGGGAAAGTCAGTACGTTGTAGAACCACCTTTCACTGAATTTACAGCTGCAAGTCTTTTTGGGGATGTCTCTACCTGCTTTGCATATCTAGTGAGTGACATTTTTGCCCATTCTTCTTTGCAAAATAGCTCAAGCTCTGTCAGATTGGATGGAGAGCGTCTGTGAACAGCAATTTTCAAGTCTTGTCACAGATTCTCAATTCTATTTGACTGGGTCATTTTAACACTTGAATATGCTTTGATCTAAACCATTCCATTGTAGTTCTGGCTGTATGTTTAGGGTCGTTGTTCTGCTGGAAGGTGAACCTCCACCCCAGTCTCAAGTCTTTTGCACACCCTAACAGGTTTTCTTCTAAAATTGCCCTGTATTTTGCTCCATCCATCTTCCTATCAACTCTGACCGGCTTCCCTGTACCTGCCGAAGAAAAGCATCCCCACAACATAATGCTGCCACCACCATTTTTCACTGTGGGGATGGTGTGTTCAGGATGATGTGCAGTGTTAATTTTCTGCCACACATAGCATTTTACTTTGAGGCCAAAAAGTTCAATTTTGGTCTCATTTGACCAGAGCACCTTCTTCCACATATTTGCTGTGTCCCCCACATGGCTTCTCGCAAACTGCAAACGGGACTTTTTATTGCTTTCTTTCAACAATGTCTTTATTATTGCCACTCTTCCATAAAGGCCAGATTTGTGAAGTGCACAACCTATAGTTGTCCTGTGGACAGATTCTCCCACCTGAGCTGTGGATCTCTGCAGCTCCTCCAGAGTCCCCATGGGCTTCTTGGCTGCTTCTCTGATTAATGCTCTCCTTGCTCGGCCTGTCAGTTTAGGTGGATGGCCATGTTTTGTTAGGTTTACAGTTGTGCCATACTCTTTCCATTTTCGGATGATGGATTGAACAGTGCTTGGCGAGATGT
This sequence comes from Lithobates clamitans, assembly GCA_037952925.1. Taxonomy (NCBI): domain Eukaryota; kingdom Metazoa; phylum Chordata; class Amphibia; order Anura; family Ranidae; genus Lithobates; species Lithobates clamitans. The sequence goes on along the minus strand of JBBGZY010000587.1, from coordinate 598,787 downwards.
TCAAAGCTTGGGAAATTTTCTTAATAACCTAACCCTGGGATATTTTTTTATAGCCTAACCCTGCTTTAAACTTCTCTACAACTTTATTCCTGACCTGTCTGGTGTGTTCCTTGGCCTTCATGATGCTGTTTGTTCACTAAGGTTCTCTAACAAACCTCTGAGAGCCTGACAGAACAGCTGTATTTATACTGGGATTAAATTACACACAGGTGGACTCCATTTGCTAATTAGGTGATGTCTGAAGGCAATTGGTTCCACTAGATTTTAGTTAGGGGTCTCAGAATAAAGGTGCTAAATATAAATGCACGCCACACTTTTCAGATATTTATTTGTAAAAAAAAAATAAAAAAAAATGTAAAAATGTAAAAAAATGTAGTGCAAGGGCCTGTCTGAATACTTTCAAATGGTACTGTTTAAAGTTTTGTTCTCCTATTATCTAGATATGTAATTGCAGAATGTAAAATTGTGCTTCAATTTGGACAGTATGTATTCATTTTTTTGTATTATGACACTTCTTACCTGTTCAGTGGGCTGCCAATAGTGTAAGTAAGGAGGGGCTGGCCAAAGTAACACACATCATGTATGCATTCAGCTCTCGATGAAGTGGAGACGGTTACCTGTCCAAAACATCCCCCCCAACAAAAAAATTTTCACTGGGCCATCAGAGGGGAGGAGGAATGTGATAAGTGTATCTTATACTTTTGTCTTTTAATACTCCTTTAAATAAATGTCATACTTATGTTGGCCAAGAATGTTTGTGTCTAATCTGCTTGCAATGTTTATGTGCAAAATTACTAATTTTTTTTTCTTGTTTGACTTCACAGTTTCCTTTAACCCCACAGGAATGGCAGACTGTGGCATCCCACTTTGCCCAGCGGTGGGACTTTCCCAACTGCGGAGGGGCAATCGATGGGAAACACGTCCACATCGTCCCACCCCCCAACTCGGGGTCATACTAGTATAATTACAAGGGGTTTAATAGTATAGTGATGTTGGCGGTGGTGTCGGCGACATACGAGTTTTTGTATGTGGACGTGGGGAAGAATGGCTGGATGGCAGATGGTGGAGTCATCGCCCAGACAGAGTTTTACAGACGGCTCCAGAATGGTGGCTTGGGCTTGCCTCCTGCGGAAGACAATGTGGCTGGTCTTCCATTTGTGTTCGTCGCTGATGAAGCGTTTGGGCTAGGAGAACATCTGATGAGGCCATTTCCCATGAGGACCCTCACCCCAGACCAGAGGGTTTTTAACTACCGGCTGGCCTGAGCTAGAAGAGTGGTGGAGAATGCTTTCGGCATAATGGCCAGCCGGTTCCGCCTATTCCTGACGCCAATCCACATGGCGGAATATAAACTCAACCATATAGTCCTTGCCTGCTGCATTATGCACACTTTTCTAAGGAAAAATGCTACTATGTGGCCTCAGTTTGGCCTGAGGCCGGCTTTCCAGATCAACCAACCCTGACGGCACTTGAAGCTGGCCGTCCTGGCTTGCCACCCCCCAAAGTGCCAGCGAAGTCAGACAAAAATATCTGGATTACTTTGCGGGTAGGGGGACCATTGATATGCCAGCAAATGTTTGAGAAACGTTTTTAAAATACATTTTTTTTTAACTGAAATAATATTTCATTTGATTTACTGTTTGTTTCTTTTAGCTGTCTCCTAGGTTCTCCAATGGGCTTTTCTTTTTGGCCATTTTCCTAAATATTGCAAACATAATTTATTTTATACATGAGGTGACAATCTCTTCTTCAGCTAACTATTCTGTTGTGGGTCTGCTACACACATACATTGTTTTTATTGTTAATGTATGTAATGCATTAATGTTCAAAAAAATCATCCTTTTCAGCACCATGAATTAATTGTTTTGAGTGCCTAAAATGGCCTGAATGGGGCCAATTTTAGAGCACTGTGTGGGTTATTTACTAAAAGCAAATCCACTTTGCACTACAAGTGCACTGCAAGTGCACTTGAAAGTGCTCTGAAACTGCACTGAAAGTGCACTTGTAGTGCAAAGTGGATTTGCCTTTAGTAAATAACCCCCATTGCCACTGTAAACACCAACTTACTCCAAAAACTGATATTGAGCATTGAAAGAAGAAGCCACACACACATTGTTGAGTATAAAACATTTTACTCAAAGCACATTCACATGTGCATTAGAAAAGAGTTTTTGAACAAACCAACATCTTTGTTTTTATGTTTGACATTAGAAATATCATTTTTTTGGTTAAACAGGCATGTTTCAAACCATAACATACACAACTCATGAACTTACAAAGTTCAACTTTGAAAAAGTGAAGGCAATATCAGACATTAGTATGTCAAAACTGTGTTGATATTGGCTTCATCAGATGGGGTGATGTCACCCCTGTAAAAGCCAAATTTTGAAGATGCACACAAATTGGGAGTCAAAATGTGGATTTCCCTCCTGATCCCATGCCTAATGTCAACATGTGCTAGCTCCCATCATGGGGGATCAATGGACGCGTTTCGGTGGTGCAACCTCTTCCTCTCATCTACTTTAGTTGCGAGGAAGGGGTTGTGCCCCCAAAACGCATACCTTGATATACCTTGATGGCAGATAGCACATGTTGACACGCTGTGTGCATCTTTGGCTTTTAAAATACTTTAAAACTTGAATTAAAATAAAAGAGTCCTCAACAAAACGGTACAATTTTTGTGTATTTAAGATTCTGCCTAAAACATCAATGATGTTCTTCATTTTTTGTTGAACATCATTGATGTTTTCTTTTATCTTGTCTAAATCACAATTGCACACCATGGATCTCTAAGCCTGTCTGATTCGGTGTCTCCGGCATCCGAATCCACCAAATCTGGTAAGCGTATTGCATCTGTTTCCCGTTCAAGATCTTTTAGCTGATGATACACAGACCTGAAGATTTTCAATTTCATGTTGGACTCACCATATACAATTTTTGATTATGGGACTATTATATTGTGGTGTTATTGACACTTTATTTCACCATTGAATTCTACTCACTTTCCATTACCCTTATATATACTTATTTGTCTCAGTGAGTCATTTTCACTGATCCATTTATCACTTTTATAGTATTAGCGATACATTTACTTACTACTTGTGAAATGAGTTTCTTCTTCCACAACATCCACATCACCTAAAATAAAAAAACACACCATGTATTATAAGTATGCAGGCATACAACTATTACTTGAAGCTGTGGTCTCAGACACTCACCTGGTCACTATTTCAACCACGTCATGAACCTCTCCTCCCTCCACATCCTCAGGTTGTGGTGTGGTGACTTCCACTTCTTTAGGAGTTTGAGGATCCCTGGTGTCCTCTGATGTCCCGAGTCTTTTCTCCCCTATGTGAATAAAAAAAAAGGTATACTTAGCACACAGATATTTGAGGCAAGAAATAGGAATATGAAACATTGCTTGAAGTGTACAATTATCTGTTTTGGCAGAGTTCCAAGCTGAAGACATGCTTTTTTCCCTTTCTTCAAGCTGGAATACTTACCTTTTTTGGTAAAGTTTCGCACATGGAGACACCCCTAGTAACCACTGGAGCACCTGTGTGGGACACCCTAAAAAGGGTGTTCTTGTGTCCCACACTAGTGCTCCTGCGCCCAGATGTGTAAACAACTTCTGAGTGTTCTCTCCTTACACTGAATCAAATTTGCATTTCATTCTAGTTACAAACCCATCTAGACAACAAACTTCTTTTAATACAAATAGGCCTGAACAAATGTAGTTAACCTGCACCTGCAAAAAACATTGTATTAGTGAGCGAACGAACAATGTTTACTACGAACGATTACTGTGCCCACGAACCTGAAACTTCCCATTTTAAACGCCATTTTAAACTGTACAACAGTAAAGAAAAGCACATGGAGCAGTGGGAAAGTAATAATAATAATAGGAACACACGACAAAATACTTTTTGCAGCACTCTCTTGATTCTTCTGTACTGATCCTGCTCCCTCAATTTGAGGTCTGACCATCGTTTCCTCAGTTGATCCTTGGATTGCTGTACCCCAAAATTCTTCTGCAGACTTTTCACAACTTTACTCATGATTTTGGTCTTTCTCACATTTGGGTTGCTGTACAGTCCATATTTCCCGTCATAGTCGGCCCTCTTCAAGATGTCCACCATCTCACCCAAGGACATATTTGACACCTTAAATCTCCTGGATCGTGATGTTTGTGGCTCCGGCTTTCTTCATTGCTGCTCTCTTCTGCATGCACCTGTTGTCTCTCCGCCATGTGCTCTCCCACTGAAAGAGAAGGGGCGGGGAATATACTAGAAAGAAGGTCAGGGGCGGGCGGAGTTTCACGCATACACAGTGTATATAAAGCGTAACACGCGTGCGTCGTACGTACAATCTGTGAGCGGAGGATGGAGTAGCGTAAGTGCCGATCGTGCTAACGAAGGTAGAATTTTAACTTGGGGCATCAGTGGGGCATCAGTGGCCTATACTGCTTATAGATTGAGGCCTATATTGGGACAAGATTAGGAGAGTTTAGCCTGACATTAGGGTTTGTCTTGTGTTGTGTCTTGCAGAGAATATGGATAGATTCAACGATCATGACTTCCTCCCTAGCTTCATTGATAAATACAGGGAGCTGCCCTGTCTGTGGCAGGTGAAACACCCTTTTTATAATGATAAAATAAAGAGGAAGGCAGCGCTGGATCAATTGCTGGAATTGGTGAAGCCGGTGATTCCCATGGCAACCATTCCCTATTTGAAGTGCAAAATTGGTGGCCTAAGGAGCACATATAATAGGGAGCGCAAGAAGGTCCAGGATTCCATGAGATCAGGAGCAGCAGCAGATGATGTTTATGTTCCCAGGCTGTGGTACTACCACCGACTGCGGTTTTTGTCAGACCAGACTGAAATCAGGTCTCACTCTCAACCCTTCCTTTCACTCTTCCTTCCACTCTTCCTTCCACCTCAGATGAGGCTTTAGAAATCCAACCGGGCCTTCCACCCAGGAAGATGTGAAGGAGCCCAGCTTGAGCCAGGTATAGCATTGTTCAACATATTTCTTGCCAAAAATGAATGATGTTAACTAGATGTTATTATTGATCACTAATTTCAGAATTAAAGTGGTTTACATATCAATAGACAGTAGTAGCCAAAAATTATTGGGACAAGAATGACAAATGCTGGGGTCAGAAGTATAGTCTTTTCTATTTGTTAACTTTCAATTTGCAACAGTCATGAGCTCAAAATTGTGTGTGATTGATGACCAAAAACCTAAAACTTTGTCCCATTTTCATACACAGGAAAGTCTCAGCCAGGAGGAGGGCATGGAAAGTCTCAGCCAGGAGGAGGCCGTGAAAAGTGGCAGCCAGCAGGTGGCCATGGAAAGTGACACCAAGGAGGTGGCCATGGAAAGTGGCAGCCAGGAGGTGGCCGTGCCCAGTAGCCTGACTGAATCGCAGGTTCCTCCCCTCCACCTTCCAACAAAAAGGCACAGGAAGGGGAGTAACGTGGAGGACTCAGCGCTTTCTTTGATTCCGCAGGCTACTGCGGCCCTCAGAACCATCCTCAATCTTCAAGAGGCCTATGCCTGCATGGCAGCCAGCAAATTGCAGGATAAATAAGGGGGTGATGGGTGAACTCACAAAAAAAGTCACATATGTGACTTGGACCATATTCCTCCTCCACCTCCTGCCACAACTCCAACACCACAGCCACAGCCTGGAAGTAAACGTGCAAGGAAGACAAGAGAGTGATGGCCTGGGTTTGGTCTGGTCTGGCAAAAGACGCAGGCTGTGGTAAGACCACAGCCTCAGGACATACATGTCATCTGCTGCTGCTCCCGATCTCTCTGAGTCCTGGACCATATTGTGCTCCCTATTAAATGGACTCCTCAGGCTACTAATTTTGCCTGTCAAATAATTGAGGTCTGCCCTGGGGTACAAAGGCTTTGCCAGTTTCAACAGTTTATCCAGCGTTGCCTTCCTCTTTATTTTGTTATGACCCCTAATAAATGTATAGTTTTTTTCACAAATACTTGGCTATGTGTTTTTCTTCAAAAAGGACAGTTTGTGAGTAGGCAGGTACATTTCAAAAAGACAATGTCAAATTAACAAGGGACACCAACACCAACCAATCTCCTTGAGGTTAAAAAATATAAGATAATAATGGTGTTGTGGTAACTTGACACACAAATCGAAAAAAAAAATATTATGGGGATCACTATAAAAAAACATTAAAAATAAAAAGCAGGAGATCTTGATAAAAAAAAAAAAAAAAAAAGGAGATCACTATAAGAAAATAGAAACATTATTCTGGAGATCTGGCGAATAAAAAAAATAAAGATTATTCAGGAGATCACGAGAAATAATAAAGAAATCAGTGTGAATATCAGCAGCAAAACAACTTCATTATTCTTGCATTCTAAAGAAGAAGAGAATGCGCTGCATTAAAAAATTAAAAAATGTGCAGCGTGACGAATGTGCTATCTCCATTACGAATGCTAGTTTTACCAGACCAAGCGCTTCTGTCTCGTACTTGATTCAGGGCATGCATGGAATTTGTTGCGTCGGAATTGTCTACACACGCTCGGAATTTACGACAACGGATTTTGTTGTCGGAAAATTTGAGATCAAGCTCTCATATATCTGTTGTCGGAAATTCCGACTGGAAATTTCCGATGGAGCCTATACGCGGTCGGAACTTCCAACAACAAGCTCACATCGAACATTTGTTGTCGGAAATTGCGATCGTGTGTACGCGGCATTACTGATACAAAGTAATAATACATGGACTTTCCAATATCCTTTATTGTTGGAAAATACTTTGAGCATTACAAATACTGACTCATGGTTCAACCTATCTCTTTGTCTCGATACCATTTTGTTACATATACTGGCTTGGGGAATAGTTTTACTGCTTTAAAGCTGCCCGGAAATTGAATCTGTGATTTGTCTATGCAGGTCAAAACGACAGGTGCACTTAAGGCTCGGTTCACATATGATCTCCATGTGGGTCACAGCAGGGGACTGGTGTGTGCTGGTTCACAGTTTCAGGTCTGATTTCAGCCTCAATTCGGACCTGAAACAGACCAAAAGACGCACAGCATTTTTCTGCAAAATGCACTTAAACTGCTGCAGAGATTTGTGAACCGGCTCCATAGAGACCCGGTCAAAATCTCCTGCTATTGCGAATTGGATGTGGGGCTTCCGCATCCAATTCGCAATGGTGTAAACCCAGCCTTAAGGCTGTATACAGTGCCTTGCAAAAGTATTCACCCTCTTGGCATTTTTCGAGTTTTGTTACCTCTCAACCTGGAATTAACATGGATTGTTTGCCGATTTGCATCATTTAATTTACAGAACATACCCACAACTTTGAAGATGTTTTATTATTTTTTTTATTGTGAAACAAACAACAAATAGGACAAAATAACAGAAAAAGTCAATGTGCATAACTATTTACTCCCCTAAAGTCAAAACTTTGTAGAGCCACCTTTTGCAGCTATCACAGCTCCAAGTCCCTTTGGATAAGTCTCTATGAGCTTGCCACATCTTACCTCTGGGATTCCAAAACTGCTCCAGCTCCTTCAAGTTGGATGGTTTGTGCTTGTGAACAGCAATCTTTAAGTCCGACCACAGATTTTCTATTGGATTGAGGTCTGGGCTTTGACTAGGCCATTCCAACACATTTACATGTTTTCCCTTAAATCACTCAAGTGTTGCTTTAGCAGTGTATTTGGGGTCATTGTCCTGCTCGAAGGTGAAACTCCATCCTAGCCTCAAATCACACACAGAGTGGTAAAGGTTTTGCTCAAGAATATCCCTGTATTTAGCACCATCCATCTTTCCCTCAACTCTGACCAGTTTCCCAGTCCCGACTGCTGAAAAACATCCCCACAGCATGATGCTGCTACCACCACCATGTTTCACTGTGGGGATGGTGTTCTTTGTGTGATGTGATGTGTTGGGTTTGCGCCAGACATAGCGTTTTCTTTAATGGACAAAAAGTTAAATTTTAGTCTCATCAGACCAGAGCACCTTCCTCAATACATTTTGGGGGTCTCCCACATGCCTTTTCACAAACTCAAAACGTGCCATTTTGTTTTTTGCTTAAAGTAATGGCTTTCTTCTGGCCACTCTGCCATAAAACCCAACTCTATGGAGCGTACGGCTTTTTGTCGTCCTATGTACAGATACTCCAGTCTCTGCTGTGGAACTCTGCAGCTCCTCCAAAGTTACCTTAGGTCTCTATGCTGCCTCTCTGATTAAAGCCCTCCTTGCCTGGTCCGTGAATTTTGGTGTGCAGCCGTCTCTTGGCAAGTTTGCTGTTGTGCCATGTTCCTTCCATTTGGTTATGATAGATTTGATGGTGCTCCTAGGGATCATCAAAGATTTGGATATTTTTTTATAACCTAGCCCTGACTTGTACTTCTCAACAACATTGTCCCTTACTTGGTCTTCGAGGCAGTGTTTGGTTAGTGGTGCCTCTTGCTTAGGTGTTGCAGCCTCTGGGGCCTTTCAAAAAGGTGTGTATATGTAACGACAGATCATGTGACACTTAGATTGCACACAGGTGGACATCATTTCACTAATTATGTGATTTCCGAAGGTAATTGGTTGCACAAGAGCTTTTTATGGGCTCCATAACAAAGGGGGTGAATACATACGCACATGCCAATTATAATTTTTTTATTTCTGAAAAATAGTTTTCTGTATATATATTTTTCTAATTTTACACTATTGTGTTCTGATCCATCACATTCAATTCAGATTAAAAAAACATTGAACTAAAGGCTGTAATGTAATAAAATAGGTAAAAAGCCAAGGGAGGGGGGGTGAATACTTTTGCAAGGCACTGTATATGCATACATTGTTACACTAGCTGGTGTGCCATTCAGTGCTGCTGGCATTTCATCAGTGGCCTAACAATGACAAAATATTCAAAAATGAAAGAAGTTTTTCTTTTCTTTGGTTTTGCTTTTTTAAGCTTTTCTTATCAGACATTCCAGTCCTTGGGAGTACCCTTACAGTACATAATGGGTGATGATTTCAAGTAAATTAGAGGATATGACATGAGTTTGGCAAACACACTAGAATGTCAGAAGGTGTAAAATAACACACTAAGGCCACAAACATCCACAGACTGAAAAGAAAATAACGGCAAAGTGTGATTGTTAACAAAGGAAAGGATTAATAAAAAGGATTCAGAGCCAGAGCAGAATTTTGGCTTGAAATTGGCTGCACAACAGAGGGGAAAAAAAATTAAAAAGTATAGATGGAGCCATATACATATCCATCAATCTTCTCAAGTTTGCTGTATTCGTTTTCTCTATTTAGGCTTGTTTTTCTTCACTTTCACCTGGCGATTGTGCCAGTAACATAGTTCCTGTTATAGGGTGACAACACACAATCACGGCACAGTATCTATGGTAGAGCAGGGTTGTAACTAGGGTTGCCACCTCATCCCTTTAAACCTGAACACATTTTAATTACACAGGTTCCGTGACTGATTAGGTGGTAATTAAACTCACTTGGTGCCTTATCTTCATTAAATCAGCCTCAGAACCTGAGTAATTAATATGTGTTTGGTTTTAAAGGGATAAGGTGACAAGCCTAGTTGTAACCCTAGGCTGATCTCTTTATTTGTGCTACAACCCCCCACCAACCTTTAATCTCCATTACATAGTGTATCATTACATTCTAGTTTGCAAAACATAGAGAAAGCTGATACAATTTTCTGAGATTTAGCTTCAGTCCATGGAAGTTACAAGGTTACAAGATTTCTTACAAAAATTACAGTATAATTTTCTGTACTTGCAGACAGTGGCATAGCTAGCACATCTGGCTCCCGGGGCTGGTCATTTTTTTGCAAACCCCGTCCCCCCCAGGCTGGAAGTTTGCCAAGATGGATTTTGGCAGACTGATATATGCCCAATGATACCCACATAGTCCTAGCACCAATGTTGCTAAGAATTCTCCTTCATAGGTCCTGCTTCAGTTAAGTAACCATTGAACATCAAGGAATAGGGACTTTTTCTTCCAATGAGACCAATGATAAAGGGCCCTGCTCCCACTGAACACCAATGTAAATTACCCACCCCCCAACCACCAATGTACGGAGGCCCTTTTCCCACTGAACACCAATGAAAGTGGGCTCTTCTCCAATTAAACACCAATATACATGGGTCTATCTCCCACTAAATACCAAGGGCCCCTTCTTCCCCTGAACACCAATGAAAGTGTGCTCTTCTCCCACTGAACACCAACATAAGTGGGTCCTTCTACCACTCCAAATACACAATAATATTAGTACATGCAATAAAGTAGTGAATTAGCTTATATGGGTAACAAGACAATTTATTTTTAGCACCCTTTTCATACATCAGGCCCAATATTATTATACAAACTTTTTATAGCGCCAACAGTTTGCACATCGCTTTACAACTTTAGGGCAGACAGTACAGTTGCAATTCAATTCAATACAGGAGGAATCAGAGGGCACTGTTTGTTAGAGCTTACAATCTAAGGCCGCGTACACACGGGCGGACTTTTCGACCGGACTGGTCCGACAGACTTTCCAGCGGACTTTCGACGGACTTTTAACGGACTTCCGACGGACTTTTTAACGACCGGACTTGCCTACACACGATCACACCAAAGTCCGACGGATTCATACGTGATGACGTACGACCGGACTAAAATAAAGAAGTTGAAGCCTGTAGCCAATAGCTGTCCTAGCGTCGGTTTTTGTCCATCGGACTAGCATACAGACGAGCAGATTTCTGGGTCCGGCGGAGTTACGACGTAAAGATTTGAAGCATGTTCCAAATCTAAAGTCCGTCAGATTTGCGACTGGAAGAGTCCGCTGAAGGTCCGGTGAAGCCCACACACGATCGGATTGTCCGCCGGATTTGGTCCGTTGGCGTCCATCGGACAAGTCTGGTCGAAAAGTCCGACCGTGTGTACGCTGCATAAGAGATATCTTTCTTGTCTGATCAAAATCTAACTACATCAAACATTCTAGCAGATTAAGTATCTGACAGTCTTGGCGGTCATCTGTACCCCATATATGCTCTGGTTATCATCAGTGAAGGTTTGTATGGCACATTATATCTGATGACTAACTGGGCGATGTGTGCACACATCTCATTCCTTTCCTGGTATGTGACTCTGATAGGCAGCCTTTAGCCTTCTTATGGTAACTTGATAGCAGTCTGATCAGCTTAATATGTTTATCCATGTACGCTAATCTGACAGCTATCTCCCGTCACTGAAGATAGTTCTCTATCATTAGACATATCGCTAAACTATGCTGCAAGGTCAGCCGTTAATTCAGGGATTAGCTCTATCCCTAAACTAACCTAACACTGAACATTTGGTGGGATGTAATTGCAAATGGTGACAGTTTGACTTGAGCAGCTTTAAAGTTCACTCACACAGGCATTTAAATGTCATGTATCGAAAATGTCTAAAATGAAAGTGTCTCTGTGGTCCAATTCCACGTGCAATTTGTTTTTAGTGTGGATATGATGAAAAGGTAAACCGGACTGCTGGCAGATTATAGAGTTTTCATTTCAAATACTTCAGAAGGATTATCAATGTATTTAACACTGTAAAAAAAGACCTTATTATCCAAAGACCGTATTATCAGAAGTAGCTAAAGGTACAAATCTGCTTGAACACATTACAATCTGATTGTACAATCATTCTTAGATCTATCAACAATAATATGTATTAAGTATATGGATCTGTCTGAATTAATACAAATTAAAAAGACTGTTTAGTCGGGCCCTTATATAGCATAGCTTTGGTAAATTTAAAGATGATTGTACACAGGTAGTAGAATCAGATTGCAATGCGTATGACTATTATGGTTGAGCACAGTGTTCGGTCCGAACATAATATTTGGGCAATGAAGGAAAGATAGAAACGCTGCACTCTGAAGAAACAGCCCAGGTAAGAAAATATTAAAGCGGCTTCAGCCCAACTCCTCCCAGGACATTCCACTGACATGTTTCGCCCCACCCACAGGGCTTAGTCATAGGGGCCCCAATAACTAAGACCTGTGGGTGGTTCGAAATACATCAGTGGCGTGTTCTGGAAGGAGTCAGGCTGAAGCCGCTTTCATCTTTTCTTATCTAGACTGTTTCTTCAGAGTGCGATGTTCCATCTTTCCTTCTCCATGTGTGTGTATATAGAGGTGGTATATGCATTCAGGGTGAGGCACCTGCAGACACATGTATTCAATGTGGGTCACCAGAGCATTACGGGATGACTGCTTGGAGCGGCACCCAAAGCTTGTATAGTTCTTGTTTTAATTTGGGCAATGATGGCACCATTATCCCCACCAATTCCCTTGTATAGCTGATGACAACTTTGAGAGCTGTCTTTTGGCTATGTGTACTGTCAAGATCAGAAATGTGCATGCGTGATGGACGATGGATTTACAAGAAGGGAATATTTTGTGATTTTTTTTTTATTACATTTGGGTGACTTTATTTGTAGGTGACATCTTTACTTACTAATTCTATCCAGAGTTGTGGTGAAGAGACCGTTGTCCACATCAACACTCTCCCCCCCACCTCAGTTGGATTTTCTCTGGTTCGACCAGGTACAGTGGCGGCCCGTTCTTTAGGGACACCCGGGCTCCACCACCTCTTTCTAGCCACACCCGGGCTCCACCACCTCTTTCTAGCCACTCCCCTATATGCAGTGGATAGATTCATGCATAGCATTCATGCATAAAATGAATCTATCCACGGCCGCCCCCTATTCATGTGTCCGGCCCCTTTTGGGTCACCAGGCATATGAATTACAGCGGCCAGGGTTTGTTTTGAAGAACCTGTTTAGAGCCATAGGCTCTAATAGGCTTCAAAATAGGGTGGACTTGGGACGCAGAGCATTGCGTCTGGAGCCCACCCAGGTGTGTTGCAACAGCCAATGAAAATTCGCTGTTGCAACACTGATCCTCCTCTCGGCCAATCGGGAAGCAGGTGTGAAACCTGTTTCCCGATTGGCCAAAACGTCAGGTGATCCTATTGGATGCCTAGCACCAGGACACAGCGGGAGAGGACACCGGAGCAGTTTTCCCCGAGCCTGCCACGCTGGAAGATGGCCACATCCAACCTCTCACCACCCGCATCCAGGGTAACGTCAGCGGGTGGTGGTGGCGGTGGGGGGGTGTGTTAGTGCCGCGCCATGGGGGGTGGGTGTCAGTTGTGCTAGTGCCGCTCCACTGGCGCCCCGGGGGGGTTGTTTGCCGCCCCCCCAAAAAGCCCCACCAGCCACCACTGACTAGGTAACAGTGTGGATGGAGTAGTTTCAACTGTCAGCTATTGTATTCAGGCAGCCATGGCACCCACAAATGCCTGAATACCCAAACAGCGACTGTATCTGATAGGTTGCAGTCGCTCTTTGGATGATAATTTTCCACCTCAATCTATTTTAAGAATTACTTTTGCCAAGTCAGGTGGTACTTGCAGGGCTACCCACTGCTCAAATTTCAGCTGATTCAGCAGAATCAGTCAAAATACAATCCATCTATGGGTATCTTTAAGATATTCATGATATTTACTTGACCAGCCACACTCACATAGGGTACATTGTTTTATGAAGTCTCCTATATGAGACTGAAGAGAGAGTGAAAGGGGAGAGAGAGAGAGAAAGGCCTTGTTTACACTGGCATTCAGAGGATATTTAAGGGCGTTAAGGGCATTAAATCGCCTCCTCACAGCCTGTTATAACCCCTAAGTCCCGGTTTACACAGGGGCGACCTGTCAGGCAACTTAGCCGCCTGACAATTCGAGCTCCATGCAGTGCAATGAAACCATCCTAACAGGAGCGACTCAAGTGAAAGGGTTCCTGCACTACTTTGGGGAGACTTTAGAGCGCCTTGCATTGACTTCTATTAAAAAAGTGGTTTAGAAGCCGCGCTGAGGTTGCGCTGTGCTGGGCAGCTTCAGAGTCGGACGACTTTGAAGCCACCCCTGTGTGTACCTGAACTTAAACTCCACATCAGCATGCTGAAACAATGTATGTGGATGCAGAGTGCTCCTATTCAGTTGAATGGGTTGTGCCAGAGGGCCAGTACTGCCCACTGAACTCAACAGTCTGGATAATTTTTTACGCATATGTACATTCCCCTTTGCACCTTAAAGTGGAGTTCCACCCAAAAATGGAACTTCCACTTTTTGGATTCCTCCCCCCCTCCGGTGTCACATTTGGCACCTTTCAGGTCTAATACAGGTATTTGCTCCCACTTCCTGGCATAGATCACCGCGGCGCTTGCGGTGACCTACACCACTTCCGGCGCCTAAACTGTCCTCCCCCGCTGTATTCTGGGAGACACACAGGTCCCAGAACACAGCAGGGACCAGAGAGGACGCGCAGCGCGACTCATGCATGCACAGTAGGGAACCAGGAAGTGAAGCCGCACGGCTTCACCTCCTTATTCCCTTATTGAGGATGGCGGCGGCAGCAGACGAGAGCCGATGGACGGATCCGCTTCGGCTGCCGACATCGCGGGCTCCCTGGACAGGTAAGTGTCCATATATTAAGTATTTGTAGCTGCTGGCTTTTTTATTTTTTTTTCGGCGGACCTCCGCTTTAAAGTAATCGTAAAGTCTTGTTTTTTTGTTGATTTTTTTTTTAAATAACAAACATGTCATACTTACCTGCTCTATGCAGTTGTTTTTGCACAGAGCAGCCCCGATCCTCCTCTTCTCGGGTCTCTATTCGGTGCTCCTGGCCCCTCCCTCCTGTTGAGTGCCCCCACAGCAAGCAGCTTACTATGGGGGCACCTTAGCCAAACTGCAGCTTTGTGTGTCCATTCAGACACCGAGCCTTGGCTAGGCCCTGCCCGCTCTCTCCCCTTATTGGCTAAATTACTTTGATTGACAGCCATGGAAGCCAATGGCGTCACTGCTGTGTCTCAGCCAATCAGGAGGTAAAGTCCCAGAGAGCCGAGGGATTCGTGGACATCGCTGGACAGAGATGGGGCTCAGGTAAGTGTTAGGGGGTGCTGGGGCGGCTGCTACACACAGAAGGTTTTTAATCTTAATGCATAGAATGCATTAACATAAAAAAACCTTCTGCCTTTACAACTCCTTTAAGGGCGAGTGGTTGGAGGTGATACAAGGTGTAAACTATGCCACTACCTCCATAATATAAGAAGTTGTTTTAGGTATCCCAAGTAAAAAGTAAAAAAATTTTGGGATGTTAAAATGCAAACCTAGGCAGGCCATACGCGGTGCAAATTTCTTTTCTGCAACCACGGGTTGGCAGACAGTGTTGACAGGGAAATCAGCAATGGTCTTCTCCCAGCAGGGGGGCAGGAGCGTTCGGGAGAAGCCGCGCCCCCCCCCCCCCCGGGAGAAGACAGTGATTATTGCTAACGGCAACTTGGTACATTCAGCCTGCCCATCAAAAGAGATGTATTTTTTTTTTTTTTTTTTTTTAACCCCTTGGGACCAGCCGCACACAAATATGTGGCCTCTCAGCTTCTGGTCCTTGGCGCAGGGGGGCTGCAAATTTGCATGAATTACTGTCCATACAGCTGTGCCAAGAACGCGTGTGGTGCGCACTCCCAGCATAGTTACCTCTTAAAGGGCCGGGAGGCACCGGCGTTAAGAGGTTAAGATTCATACTTACCGAGGTGGATACAGCATCGGTTAAATTGCCCATAGCAATGAACTTGTTTTTTGTTTTGAAAAAAGTGGGCAACAGTTGGAGCTTTTGGGTGTTTTTTTTACCATTTGTGATGCCATTTGGGAGTTTACGCTTTACAGCAGGGGTCTCAAACTGGCGGCCCTCCAGCTGTTGCAGAACTACAATTTCCATGAGGCATTGCTAGGCTGACAGTTACAAGCATGACTCCCATAGGCAGAGGCATGATGGGACTTGTAGTTCCGCAACAGCTGGAGAGCCGCCAGTTTGAGACCCCTGCTTTACAGTTTGTGACACCTGGACAAGAAATGAGGAAAACGGGAACAGGAAAACACTGACTGCAATACAAACTTAGAGGATTGTGCAGCCAATGTTTTTGTATTGGCTAGAATTGGTAACTGTTGAAACCCCTGTCCTGTGTTTGTTTGCCATCAGTGTCATTTATCTTCACTTCCTATTCTGTAGACACAGCAGGGAGTGAGAGTAAATATCTCCAACGTGAAGGGAAATCCACTTAGCTGTCACTGGAACAAATGTCCCTTTGAAAGATTTATCTGCTATTCCTGTTTCAGTGACAACTCAAAATTTTGTGATTTTCACTCACTTTCAGTCTTGGTGACAATGGTCACTAGAACACATACATCCCAACCTGCAAAAACTCATTTCAGGGAGGTGGGCATGGCTTAAACCGTGCTACATATTGCGCGTAGCTTAAATAGGGTGTGGTTTTATAGAGTTTGAGATGACTTACATAGTGCAGAATGTAGTAATGTTAAATAGGGAATGTACAGTGCGGAGTGTATGGGGGTAGGTAGTATTTGCAGGGGAGGAGTGCGGAGTGTATGTAGGTGGGTATAATGTTCATTTGCGGAGTGGGGAGTAGTATGTGCAGGAAGTGTCAGTAGTTCTTTATTTTTATTATTATTTTTTACAATTTTATTTTTTAATTATTTTTTTACAATTTATTTTTTGTATTTTTTGTTTTTCACAATGATTGGGGGAGATCGGTGTTCACAGCTGTCCCTCCTGCTGCACCGATCATCCCCGACTGTGAACCAGGGGACCATCCAGGATCAGCCCCGCAGCCAGAATATTGGGCAGCACTTGCGGGTGTCCGGGTGCCGCCCCTGAAATGCAGGAGGCTCCCGCCCCTCGCGGGAGACTTGGGATGTCTGAGAACATATAGGGCTCGTTCACACGTGTATCAATACCCTGTGTTTATGTGGCATTTATTCTGAATTTTTTAAGCCTCTTAGCTGCCCATCAACCCCTGCCATAAATATTACAATGGTACCACACAATGCTGTTCACACAGGAGTGGTAGCGTTGTATTGTGTGTGTTAAAAATTAAGCAGTATGTCGCTTTTAATGAGGCATTGACACTTGTCAAACGCTTCCATTTATTTATTTATTTATTTATTTATTTAAGGTACTTATATAGCGCCATCAATTTACGCAGCGCTTTACATATACATTGTACATTCACATCAGTCCCTACCCTCAAGGAGCTTACAATCTAATCAATTCAATTGTAATGTTCTGTAACTACACCTTTACAGCACCTAGAGCATTTACGGCGTGTTAGTGAAGCATTTACGAAGTGTTAGCTGGACATTGGGTGAAAGGTTGTCTAGGTTCCTGTATCCCAGAATGCACTGGGAAATAATAGAGAATTAGCATAGAGCAGCTCCAGCCACTTCCTGTCTGTACAGAACAGCTGTGTGGTAACACCATATGCTTCTGTGTGCAGGGAAAAGCATTAAGCCAGCCAGCAATACTGCCAGTGCCAAGTAGGAGCAAAGGCATTGAGTATTATTGGCAGTGGCAAAATGTTTTGTTTCAGCAAAGTTGAGCTAGACGAAACCAAGTGTCGAAGAGATCAAAATATGGGAATCCATCTTAAAGAGAATTCACAAAAATTGTCACACCACAACCTAAGCAAGCCTCAAAGCAGATCGCTTCCTCTACATCACTTCCCCTTAAAGCACTTCCCACTCAAAAAACAACATCTTCATTGGCTTTTATCAAGAATTCTTGAAGGAAAACATGTCATAAACACATCATAAATGCTATAGGAGCATTAATGAGTCATGCTTCCTTCTTCATAATCAACACACACACATGAACGAGCTTCCCAGTATGGACACAGACAAAAAAAAAAAAAACACCCGATACAGTGTTACGTACCTCGTAGTAGAGCCTGACTTGTAGGAGGAGACCTCTCTTACAGCCCTGGTTCAGGAGCCACTGGGATGGGGACAGTGGTCTCGTGAGAGCAGTGGGGTAGGCGTGCCTGTGGAAGTTGGCAGCTGGCACTGCAGCAGGAAGAGGATCCTCCAGGAATGGCTGGAACTGCAGATGACAGCTGAGGCAGCAGCAGGTCAGCAACCTGATGAGCTGGTAGATGCAGGATCAGCAGCAAGCCGGAACTGGGTGGAACAAGCCAGGTGAACACAGGAGGTACTCAGAACAAGGCAGCAGGCAATAGCGGAGTCAGACAAGCCGGGTCAAATAGATAATCAGGCAGGTGAATGCAACAGGCTGAAGCAGAGTCCGATAAACAGGCAGAGGTTGGCAACAGGTAACAAGCAGAGATAAGCAGGGTCAGGCGGGCCGAGGTTGGGGTTGGAGATAACGGGTTGGTCAATCAGAGCCGGGTCGGTACAGATGATCAGCTGACAGAATACAAGTTTACAAGGCAGAGAGCTGCAGAACAAACACTGCACAAGTACAGCTGCTGTTCTTTTAAAAACCTATTGGTGCCAAGCAGCGCTAGCGTGCGTGCGCACCCTCTGCACGCGCACACGCACCCGTCGCGCACGCACGTGCACCTGAGGCGCGTACTGGTGCACAGAAACTTAGTGGTGCCGGTGTTCAGACTGACCAGAAACGCGTGTGTGCATGCGCGCACACACGTACCCCCGTTCTGTCCTGGCAGGTCCCTGACATACAGGTTCTAACCCCCTCGCCACTCTATCCATAAAAAAACCTAAAACAAATTTTGATACACTTTAAAAGATTTTGAAATTGCACCATTATGTTTGGTTGCTGTCTTTTTTATTTGTAGAAATTCCCTATCACTTCCTGTCCCTCTGACATGAAATAGCAGGAAATCTCCCCAATTAGAACACAGAGAGCAATTACGTACACACGGTCAGATTTTCCGATGGAAAATGTTCAATGGGAGCTTGTTGTCGGAAATTTCGACCGTGTGTAGGCTCCATCAGACATTTTCCATCGGGATTTCCGTCACACAAAATTTGAGATCTGGATCTCAAATTTTCCGACAACAAAATCCGTTGTCATAAATTCCGATCGTGTGTACACAATTCCGACTCACAAAGTTCCACGCATGCTCGGAATCAAGCAGAAGAGCCACACTGGCTATTGAACTTAATTTTTCTCGGCTCGTCGTACGTGTTGTACGTTAATGCATTCTTGAAGTTCGGAATTTCCGACAAGATTTGTGTGACCGTGTGTATGCAAGACAAGTTTGAGCCAACATCAGTCGGAAAAAATCCATGGATTTAGTTGTTGGAATGTCCGATCGTGTGTACGCGGCATAACAGTGATTCTATCCTGTTTTTCCTAGCCCACCTCACGTCACCTCACGTCAGCACACAGCGGGTTAACACCTCCTCTGGGGCCCCACAGGACCACCAGTTCCTAGCTAAATAAAAGACAGCCCCTCCTCCAACTAAAGTGTTCTTTTTTTTGGTTATGCTCCAGGCCACCTATTGATTGTAGTTGGTAAGTACTTTGTTTGCCGCAAGTATATTGCCCTCCTGCCGAACCTACCCCTCCATGTTCAGCCTCTCATGGAGTTGGAAGAACCTGAATGTTGGATGGTAAACCTTCCTAAAAACTGTGTGCCCTGTGTGCCGGGCTGCCTGCAAAATGATGCTTAAACAGCATTGACATTTTACAAGTGTGGTATTAAAAAACCTCTGCAATGTCATCATTGCCTCTCTCTTGAGGTTTTCTTCTTGTCTTTTATATGCTCGCCGCACTGATTTCCTGGTTTTATTGTCAGTCTGAGAGCGGCTGTGAATGATGTCACAGGGGACGGGGAGATGGGCAGCACGGGATGGTAACTGCCAGTGGCCATGCAACGGCGTAAATGATCTTGGAGGTCTGCAGTTGAGTGGGCTTCTCTCCCTCTCTATCTGCAGTCCTGCCGGGTAAAGGAATTTCCTCAGATTCTGACTGTGTCTCCTGTCTCTGGATGTGCTGCCCTGGCTCCCCTGCTATGCAGTGTACTTCTGTGGGTTTGATGGTCTGACTGGTTTTTGTCTCAGACTCTGACTGTGTCTGCTGTCTGTCTTGGGAAGTGTTGCCTGAGCTCACCTGCTGCTGCTTCTGAAGTGAGTGGATGAAGGCAGATGGGTCTTAGAGAGACAGTGTAAGAGAGGTAATATGATTTTTTTTCCATATATTTTGTGCAAATGTAGCACCCTGGTGTTTAGGCAGGGTTGCTAACAAATTTAGTTTGCCAGGTAGTAATTGTCCTGGTTAATTGTTAGTAGATCCACTGATTCCTCTCTAATTCTGGAATTGCTGCACCTTTTCTCTTCTGTCACTAGATGGCACTGTGGCTGGTGACATTAGATTGACAGGGGCTTCACAAGGTCAGATTATGAATGGATGGGTGTCTCAGGCAATTGGCAGGGGTTTCTTTAGTCCCTTAGCCTGCTGGGAGAGCCTAGTTTATTTGGGTGGAGTCAGGTGATCGGGGTTCTGTGCCACCTGGACGGTTGTCTGGGTGGAAGTGTCACCCCGGGCTGCTAGGACGGAAGCCTGAGGCCTATCCCGGGGACACCTGGCTGCTAGATTGCCTGAGGCCTATTCAGGAGCAAGAGAAGCAGTGTAGGGTTGGGACTGCAGGATTGGAGTCCAACCGAGTTGCAAAGGTTCAGCTGGATGGGGAACCAGTTGTGATCGGAGGTAAAAGGGAAGCAGACGCCACTAAGGGACCATCCACCTTGTTACCAGAGTTCACTGTGAGTAAGCTGAAGCAAGTATCAGAGCAGTCTTGTCACCAGCTGGGGACGGTGAAGAAGTGGGAAAGCTTCCGGGAGTGCCAAGCCAGGGACCCAGCAGGTTAGCGGTGTGGCAGGCGCAGCACTATAATGTGCCTTATGCACTGTGGCATTAGAAGAATTTTAATCTCTGACCTTTTAGTCCAAACAGGACTATCTCTTACTTTATAATTCCTCTAGCGCCGTTCTATGGAAGCAGTAGGTTTAAAGAGCACACCAAACTTTTATGTTATCTCCTTTATTAACTTCAGCTTTTCTTCATATATAACACTGAGCAGCAGGCAGTGCATGTACAAACATGTGTTGAATAAAGTATAACAAAATGGCAATTCATCTGTTCTATCTTGCCATTTTATATAAAATGGTAGATGTATTTCTCTCTTCAGTATCTGTACTTTCACTTTAAAGTTCCTTAGACACTCTGAAAGGTATATCTGAGGCTTAAGAAATAGTTTTACTTGTTTGATATTGTAATTTGCACGCTTGTTTGAACGTTTGCTATGATGTTTGAACGTTTGTTTGGTTTAATTTGTTTGCTTGATTTGATTTGTTTGGTTTGGTGGAACTACAAGTGAACACATAACTAGTTCAGTATACAGTTCTAATCACATTATATAACAATAGTAACATATATAACTGTATTAAATACCTATTTTGGCCACTTGCTTCCATAAAACTGAACTCTGGCTGGATCTGCAATCTGTTCAGGTCCACTCTCTCTGATATAATGAGATCTAGCAATGTGCTGGGTAATTTGCAGACAAAATAATAGGTGTAAGGCTGGCTGTGATTAGCCAAGACTCTTACTCAGTGTGAGAGTGGCTGTGACTGGCCAAAACTCCTGAGAGTCAGGAGAATCACATCCATATATAAAGTCACACTAAATAACTCTGCTTTTATCTCTCACATGTGAGCATGTAAACTGTATTAAGGTTATTAGCAGGTCTAGCTATATATGCATGTAAGTCACATTAGTCACCTAGGACAGGTCTTAGCTGGCCAGCTACAAGCAGGGGTGACGTTTGAGGAGTGTACGGCGGGATGGCTGTGGAGGAGCTCAAGAAATCCAGTGACGATTGGATCTGGAACTCTAGTGAGAGACTAGGAGCTTAGTGAGTGAAGACCTACAGTGGGATACTGTACGATAAGAGAAGAATTATTCTTTGTTACCAAGAGTTATCTGCAAATACCTTTAGTGACTGTTACAAGTTCAGTTGCCATAGGAGAGGGCGGTCCTACCTATACAGATGTGGCATCTGGCTGGCGGCCTTTCTCTGTATAGCTGTCTACCTATAGAGTCTCAGGGTCTATCAATTATCATTGCAATTATCATTGCATCTACTTAAGGGTGTCCTAGCCCTAACCCGCTCTCCCACTGTTCTTGACAATAAATCTCTTGTTTGCATTCAAAAAGGGACTGGCACCCATCATTTCATCTTGCAGTACACATGCCATGCCTGTTAACCCACTCTACAAGGAAGGATGTCAGCACTCCCTAACTCTTGAGGTCACTATTAGGCTTCTGGAGGCCCGGGACCTTGCTACACAAATATGAGCTTGCCACACCTGTTAGTGGCACAGAAGACTAGCAAAGGTAGGAGGCGGCAATGTTGGACATGGTTTTTAAAAAAGTGCTCAAGGAATGCAAATTAAGGTGTATTGCATTATTTTAGGAGCAGAAACCCTGAATGCAAACGCTCCAAAAAAAATAAGACCCGCCAACGATCATCTTATCCTGACCTAATTCCACAAAGTCCTCCACAGAGCGTCTTACATGCTCCCCAAGCACCCCATCTGGCACTGGCTCTCATACATTTATGCCAGCATGATAGGAAATGCCTCCCTCAGCTCAGGGGGCAATTTGGTCTTGCATGCAGTCTGAAGTGGCAGAGAAATGAAATTGCACAGGTTGCCTCACAAGGATGTGGTTGTGCAAAATTCTAAGCCTCTAGGCGGCTATAGCAGAAAGTGTGCTGCAAATTCCCACGTCACAAGCAACACCCATAATGATAGAGCGTAAAGAGCTTGTTGATGAAGGATGGCAGAGACCTCATCAGAGGACCAATTTACAGTAACAGGTTCTCTAAGCTTTATCCAAATAAGATGGCTGATGTATGTTTATGCACTGCACTTCCAGGGGTGGATGCTGCCCTCTAGCGTCTGGCGCATCAATTGTCTTTTCCTTTTAATAACTCAGTTGCCTTTAGAGATCCTGTGGATGGAAAAGTGGACTTGTTCACACTAGATGCAGTCCAGTACATTTTTATTCTGCATCAAGAACGCAGTGTTTAACTTGGATTCTAATTACCTAGTTCACACCAATGCAGCGCATTCTAGTGCAGTCAACAAAAGTAGAATATGTTACACTGTTTCTCTATGGAACACATCTGGAAAGTGGCAAAACGCATTGGGAATGCATTACAATGTATCATAAACACTCATGCAGAAACACATCTGGAACGCAGAAATTGTGGTGATCTGGCCATCAGGCTTGTCTATATAGTGACAGGTTTTGCCTGTCAACCAGCAATAGCATTAACTTCGATATAAATAAACTGTTTTGAAATGGCATTAAATTCAAGACTGGAAACTGCAAGATTTGGCACAGTTTCTGGAGGAGTTGAACCTGGCAAATAACTTTTGGTGGATGCTTTGATAGACCTAGTACAAGCGCTGGCTCACTCAGTCACTGCCATGAGAGCGTTGTGGCTATACCACTGGAGAGCAGGTGGAACTTCTTTACAAGCCTTCAACATTTCCTTTAATGGGAGGTTATTGTTTGGCTAAATGCTGAACAACTCAATTAAGAGAATGACAGAAGGAAAAGTGTGGACTGTGGCCACAGACTACTAAGAGGAGACCGCCATGTTTCACTCAAGCCTATTGAACTTCAAAAGGGTGCAAGGAGGCCAAATCTTATAGGACAGGCTGCAGATTTAACAGATCACAGTAGAGGTGCCTCAAAGCTACTTTTTACATGAAGTCCAGAGCAAGTTGCTAAGATAGCTGTAAAGTCTTTTGAAGGTGCGCCAAACCAGTCTCTTCCAGTTGGGGCCAGGGGGGCTGAGTGAAGTTGATGATTGTAGCCTCCTTATGGAGGGTTTGGACAACAATCCTCAAAGACCAGTAAGTCCAGAAGACAGTTAGGTAGGAGTACAATGGAGAATTCCAAAGTTGACCACTGAATCCATTTCATTTCTGACCAACAAATCTGAGAAAAGAAAATGTTTGCAAGATTGGGTATAAGAATTTGTGCCACTACAAGGCCATCATGCCAGTGACACCGAAAACATAGAATCATCTGGGGGCTTTTCTCCCCAGTTTTTCTAGTACCTAAGGCAGGAGCCTTCTGGCCTATTTCAGTTTGAAGGAATCGAATGTGTACATACACACCAAGAGGTTCAAGATGGAGTCCATGCAGACAGTCACAGGGATAGTGTCAATCAACCTGCCGACTCATACGTCCATGTACCGATCAACGCTGAGCACCAGAGGCATGTGAGTTGCAGTGGCCAGATGTCATTTCCAGGTGTCTGCCTTTTACAGAATTGGCACATCCCCAGGAATATTTTGAAGATCTTTTTGGCAGTGGTGGTACCTAGGGCCAGGTGGCACATGAGGGCGTTTCAATTTGCCTTCTTTAGTCTATGAACTAGGCTGTCTATGGATCCGAAAATCTTTGTGCCTATACAAATTCAGCAAGAATATTTTTGGACATCGCCACTGTGCTTCTTTCAGAGCATGCCTCTCAGCCCAGGAGATGGGATGATTCTGAAGCCAGACGCAAGTCTCTGGGGAGTCCACCATCTAAAGAAACAGGTGCAAGGCCATTGGAGCACGGTGGAGTGCAGACTCCCCAATTATCTTGAATGGAAGAAAGCCTTTTCTAGCATTACAAGCCTTTCAGGATGTTCTTCAAGGGGGCCTAAGTAAAGTTGATTGATAACAAGACAGTAGTAGCCTACATTGCTTGACAAGGGGATACCAAATGCCTTTTCCTGTTACATCTTGCAAAGAAACTTTTCACTGGGCAGAGAACCACTTACAGTACAGCCAGTTCAGGTCGGTCTTATTGCCAGGAAAGCAAAATCAACTATTGGGTCGGTTAGGCAGAATATTTTTCAACAAGTGCCTTAACCACTTGCCTACTGGGCACTTAAATCCGCCTCCTGCCGAGACCAATTTTGAGCTTTCGGTGCTCTCACACTTTGAATGACAATTACTCAGTCATGCAACACTGTACCCAAATGAATTTTTTGTCCTTTTTTTCATACAAACAGAGCTTTCTTTTGGTGGTATTTGATCACCTCTGGGTTTTTTATTTTTTGCGCTATAAATGGAAAAAGACAGAACATTTTAAAAACAAACGCATTTTTCTTAGTTTCTGTGATAAAATTTTGCAAATTATTAATTTTTCTTCATAAATTTTGGCCACAATTTATACTGCTACATATCTTTGGTAAAAATAACCCAAATTAGTGAATATTATTTGGTCTTTGTGTAAGTTAGAGAGTCTACAAGCTGTGGTGTAAATCATAAAAAACTAATCACATCTGATGTACTGACGGCCTATCTCATTTCTTGCAACCCGAACAAGCCAGGAAAGTACAAATACCCCCCAAATGACCCCTTTTTTTGAAAGTAGACATTCTAAGATATTTAGTAAGATACATGGTGAGGTTTTTGATGTCATTTTTTCCCACAGTTCTTTGCAAAATGAAGATTTTTTTTTCACAAAATTGTCATTGTAAAAGGTTATTTCTCTCACATGGCATGTGTATACCACAAATATCACCCCAAAATACATTTTGCTACTCCTGAGTATTACAATACCACATGTGTGGGACTTTTGCACAGCCATCCACACAGAGAGGCCCAACATGCAGGGAGCACCATCAGGTGTTCTAGGAGCATAAATAACACATCTAACTTGTTGACTACCTATTACACTTTTGAAGGCCCTGGAGCACCAGGACAATGACACGTGACACTGATACGTGGCATTGATACATGGCACTGATGGCACATGGCACTGATGACAGATGGCACTGATACGTGGCACTGATGACAGATGACACTAATAGATAGCACTGATGACACGTGACACTGGTGTGGCACTGATGACAGATGCCACTAATACGTGGCACTGATGACACGTGACACTGATGTGGCACTGATGACAGATGGCACTGATACGTGGCACTGATGACACTTGACACTGATAACTAATGACACGTGGCACTGATGACACGTGACACTGATAACAGATGGCATGTGGCACTGGGGACAGATGGCACTGACAGGTAGCACTGGGGACAGATGGCACTGACAGGTGGCACTGGGGACAGATGGCACTGACAGGTGGCACTGGGGACAGATGGCACTGACAGGTGGCACTGGGGACAGATGGCACTGGTAGGTGGCACTGGGGATAGATGGCACTGATAGGTGGCACTGGGGACAGTTGGCACTGATAGTTGGCACTGGGGACAGGTGGCACTGGGAACAGGTGGCACTGGGGACAGATGGCACTGATAGGTGGCACTGGAGACAGATGGCACTGGAGACAGGTGGCACTGGGAACAGGTGGCACTGGGGACAGATAGCATGACAGATGGCACTGACAGAAACTGTGGGCACTGAATTTTCAATTATTTTTTTTCTGTGTGTGCACTCACCGCTGCAGCCGTTCGCTCTACCTCTTCACATGCTGTCTCTGTTTGAGGAGGGAGAGCCGACGATGAGAGATGATCTCATATGCTTACATATGAGATCACCTCGCATTGGAGTGCTAAATGGCCGCTGTGATTGGCCATTTAGCACGATCTGTGATTGGCTGTGTCCAAGGGACATGGCCAACACAGAACTTCCTCAATGCGCGCCCACGGTGGCGCGCAGAGGTGAAGTAAACAAGAAGATGTCCAGGGACACCCTCCCAGCAATTGATGTCCGCGCTGTAGCCGTCTTTCGGCTATAGCGTGGGCGCGAAGTGGTTAAACCAATATTGGCTCCATTGAACACACAGCTTCTGATATAAGCAACAGGATGCCAAAGCAAAGACTCCATCATACAAGATAGGTTTACAGTGCCATGGAATTTTCTGTTTGATCTCTCCGGTGTCCTTGAATGTAACGGTGCTTCTAAAAAATTTGGACAGAACATGTCCATGCCATACAGGTCCTTTCCACCTACTGAGAAAGCCTTGGGTTTCACTGCTCCCCCAGATGTCATCAGCACTAGAGATGGGCTATCTGTTCGAGTCGAACATGAGTTCAACTCGAACATTGGCTGTTCGCCCGCTCACTGAACAGCGAACAATTTGGGGTGTTCGCTGCAAATTCGAAAAGCCACGGAACACCCTTTAAAATTCTATGGGAGAAATCTAAAGTGCTAATTTTAAAAGTTAATATTAGGGCTGTTACTGATTAGAATTCTCGTGTTCGATTAATCGATTTTTTTTTCGATTAATCGACTAATTTCGATTAATTATAACGCACATACAGATCCAACTACTTTTAGCTGATTTGGCACCGTTGTTATGTCAACGGCCGAAGTCGGCCATAGCGGGGCATGGCTAGGACGTCACACGTCATAAACTCAGCCTCACTTTGGCCATAATCTCAGCCTTACCGTGCCCATAATCTCAGCCTCACTGTGCCCATAATCGCAGCCTTACCGTGCCCATAATGCACTCTCACCGTGCCCATAATCTCGGACTTGCCATGCCCATAATCGCAGCCTCACCATTTCCATAAAGCAGTCTCACCGTGCCCATAATCGCAGCTTCACTGTGCCCATATTAGCAGCCTCACCGTGCCCATAATCGTAGCCTCACTGTGCCCATAATCGCAGCTTCGCCGTGCCTATAATCGCAGCCTCACTGTGCCCATAATGCTGTCTCACCATGCCCATAATGCTGTCTCACCGTGCCCATAATCGCAGCCTCGCTGTGCCTATAATGGCAGCTTTACCGTGCCCATAATGCAGTCTCATCGTGCCCATAATGCAGTCTCACCGTGCCCATAATGCAGTCTCACCGTGCCCATAATGCAGTCTCACCATGCCCATAATCGCAGCCTCACTGTAGTCAGTGCCTGTTCCTGGATTACACAGTCTGCGGGCATCTCCCCGATGTGAGAAAAGTCCCGCCCTCCTCCTAGATCAGCTTGTGTGATAGACAGAATGTTGCGTCTATCACACAAACTGATCTAGGAGGGTGGGACTTTTCTCACATCGCAGGCCAAAGTTTTCACACTCAGCTCGGAGACACACAGCGGGAGATGCCTGCAGACTGTGTATGACATATAGTGGAGGAGCAGCAAGCAGAGCGCTGCGCTGCAGCCACAGCTTGGCCCAAAGCGGCCCCAGGGCAGGCAGCCTACCGATCAAAAAAATTTTGATCGATCAAAAAAATTAACGATTAATCGAGGAATTAATCGTTAATTTCCGCAGCCCTAGTTATTATGCAAGTTATTGTCATAAAAAGTGTTTGGGGACCTGGGTCCTGCCCCAGGGCACATGTATCAATGCAAAAAAAAGTTTTAAAAACGGACGTTTTTTCAGGATCAGTGATTTTAATAATGCTTAAAGTGAAACAATAAAAGTGAAATATTCCTTTAAATTTCGTACCTGGGGGGTGCTATAGTATGCCTGTAAAGTAGCGCATGTTTCCCGTGTTTATAACAGTCCGAGAGCAAAATGATATTTCTAAAGGAAAAAAAAGTAATTTAAAAGTGCTAGCGCTAGTGCTGGCTATTAATGAATTGTCAGTCCCAACAATACACATAAAAGTCATTGAAAGTCATTGAAAAAAAAATGCACGGGGGTCCCCCAAAATTCCATTACCAGGCCCTTCAGGTCTGGTATGGATATTAAGGGGAACTCCGTGCCCAAAATTTTTTAAAAAATGGTGTGGGGTTCCCCCCAAAAATCCATACATTTTAAGGGGAACTCCGTGCCAAAATTTTAAAAAAATGGCGTGGGGCTCCCCCAAAAATCCACACCAGACCCTTATCCGAGCACGCATCCTGGCAGGCCGCAGGAAAAGAGGGGGGACAAGAGAGCTCCTCCGCCTCATCAACTGTACCAGGCCACATGCCCTCAACATGGGGAGGATGTCCCCATGTTGATGGGGACAAGGGCCTCATCCCCATTACCCTTGCCCAGTGGTTTTGGGGCTCTGCAGGCGAGGAGCTTATCGGAATCTGGAAGCCCCCTTTAACAAAGGGAACACCCAGATCCCGGCCCCCCCTATGTGAATTGGTAAGGGGTACATTGTACCCCTACCATTTCACATATATAAAGTTAAAAAACCACAGGAGATGGCTTGGGACAAGTCCTTTAAAAAAAAAAAAATAAAAAAAAAAAAAGAGATTCCAGCGATGTAATCCAATAAATCCATGCTCCTACTCCAGCGATGTAATCCAATTCTCGATCTCCAGCGATGGATGATCTCCAGCGACTCCAGCGAGGAACACGCACAGGATCCTAACTCCACCGGAGGCACCCAGCCAATGACGCGGCCCTAGCTTGACAGCTCTTATGTAGCTGAGGGCGGGGCCACCCGTCATGTGACCCCATCCCCCTCTGACAAGGGGAAATGCCGGTGTTTCCCAGTGACGTGTACGGGTGACCCCGCCCCCTCTGATGCAACGCAGGATTCCTGTTGCATCAGAGGGGGGGTGGGGTCACCCGTACACATCACTGGGAAACCCCAGTGTTTCCCCTTGTCAGAGGGGGGCGGGGTCACGTGATGTGGCCCCGCCCTCAGCTAGCGCCGCGTTATTGGCTTGGTGCCTACGGTGGAGGCAGGATCCTGTGCGTGTTCCTCGCTGGAGTCGCTGGAGATCGAGAATTGGATTACATCGCTGGAGTAAGAGCATGGATTTATTGGATTACATCGCTGGAATCTCTTTTTTATTTTTTTATTTTTAATAAAGGACTTGTCCCAAGCCGTCTCCTGTGGTTTTTTTAACATTTTGACACTTTCTTTTTGTGAAATGGTAGGGGTACAATGTACCCCTAACCAATTCACATAGGGGGGGCTGGGATCTGGGTGTCCCCTTTGTTAAAGGGGGCTTCCAGATTCTGATAAGCCCCCCGCCCACAGACCCCCACAACCACCAGGCAAGGGTTGTGGGGATGAGGCCCTTGTCCCCATCAACATGGGGACATCCTCCCTATGTTGAGGGCATGTGGCCTGGTACGGTTCAGAAGGGGGGGATCCCCACGCATTTATTTTTTATTTTCCAATGACTTTCAATGACTTTTATGTATATTGTCGGGAGCAACAATTCATTAATAGCCGGCACTAGCGCTAGCACTTTTAAATGACTTTTTTTTTCCTTTAGAAATGTCATTTTGCTCTCGGACTGTTATAAACAGGGGAAACATGCGCTACTTTACAGGCATACTATAGACACCCCCCAGGTAAAGGAATATTTCACTT
The DNA here is from genome assembly GCA_037952925.1 of Lithobates clamitans. NCBI lineage: Eukaryota > Metazoa > Chordata > Amphibia > Anura > Ranidae > Lithobates > Lithobates clamitans. The sequence goes on along the minus strand of JBBGZY010000587.1, from coordinate 568,665 downwards.
TTGACGTTTCACTTTAATAATTATTAAAATCACTGCTCCCGAAAAAAACAGCCGTTTTTAAAACTTTTTTTTGCATTGATACATGTCCCCTGGGGCAGGACCCAGGTCCCCAAACACTTTTTTTGACAATAACTTGCATATTAAATTTTAAAATTAGCACTTTTAATTTTTCATGTTCGTGTCCCATAGACTTTAACTTTTGCCTGTTCACATGTTCTGGATGCGAACCGAACAGGGGGGCGTTCGGCCCATCCCTAATCAGCACCACCAAACCCATTTATGGTCAAGTTAATTTTTTTATGGCAAGGTCAGGGACAGCACCCCAATCCAATGAGACTACTTTTAATAGGCTGGCTATGGAATAGGCTAGACTAGAGGTTAGAGGTGCGCATCTTCACTTGCCTAATGATTCGATTCAATTACGATTATCAGGTCAACGATTCGATTCGATTCGTCATGATGCATCAAGATTACTGTGCGCGGTTTTCATTAAAAAAAAATTCAAGCAGTCAGGAGAACTCCATTTTTTTTTTAATCTGTTCTTAAAAAAAAAAACACAACAGACATGATACAGGAGATGGTCAGAGACTGCAGACATGATACAGGAGATGGTCAGAGACTGCAGACATATTAAAGGAGATGGTCAGAGACTGCAGACATAATACAGGAGATGGTCAGAGACTGCAGACATGATACAGGAGATGGCCAGAGACTGCAGACATTTTACAGGAGATGGTCAGAGACTGCAGTCATAGTACAGGAGATGGTCAGAGACTGCAGACAATATACAGGAGATGGTCAGAGACTACAGACATGATACAGGAGATGGTCAGAGACTGCAGATATTATACAGGAGATGGTCAGAGACTGCAGACATGCTACAGGAGATGGTCAGAGACTGCAGACATGCTACAGGAGATGGTGAGAGACTGCAGACATTATACAGGAGATGGTCAGAGACTGCAGACATGGTACAGGAGATGGTCAGAGACTGTGGACGTGATATAGGAGATGGTCAGAGACTGCAGACATGGTACAGGAGATGGTCAGAGACTGTGGACGTGATATAGGAGATGGTCAGAGACTGCAGACGTGATACAGGAGATGGTCAGAGACTGCGGACATGATACAGGAGATGGTCAGAGACTGCAGACATAGCACAGGAGATGGTCAGAGACTGCAGACATAGTACAGGAGATGGTCAGAGACTGCAGACATGGTACAGGAGATGGTCAGAGACTTCAGACATGATACAGGAGATGGTCAGAGACTGCAGACATGATACAGGAGATGGTCAGAGACTGCAGACATAATACAGGAGATGGTCAGAGACTGCAGACATACTACAGGAGATGATCAGAGACTGCAGATATGGTACAGGAGATGGTCAGAGACTGCAGACATGATACAGGAGATGGTCAGAGACTGCAGACATGATACAGGAGATGGTCAGAGACTGCAGACATACTATAGGAGATGATCAGAGACTGCAGACATGGTACAGGAGATGGTCAGAGACTGCAGACATGGTACAGGAGATGGTCAGAGACTGCAGACATGGTACAGGAGATGATCAGAGACTGCAGACATGGTACAGGAGATGGTCAGAGATTGCAGACATGATGCACCAAGTAGCCAGCATTGGGTTCTAATGCGCTGCTGCTGCCATGGAGACAGAGACCAGCGCTGTCAATAGCGGTGCCAGGACAGCAACCCTGGTTGTTCGCCCACTGGTCCACTGTCGGAGGATTCCCTCATCCACCTGGAATGTGTAGATAGGGGGAATTGGATCATTTTTTTTTTAGTGTAATGACCAAACGAAAAAAAAAAAAAGATCAATATATGGGCTGCATAAGTGGCTTAGTGCTAACTGCATCTTGGAAGAACAGAGTGGGGAGGGAGACAGATAGGGAGAGAAAGGGACAGTTCAGTGATCAAAGTGTAATGAAACATGCAGTGCTCACTTAATCAGGGACCAGGCTGGAAGTTCACACAGCTTAGAATGTGGAGCTGCTGACTGCACATCCCCCTCCTCTCTCTCCTCTCTCGCCTGTCTCCCTCTCCTTCACAGCTGTATGTCGGCATAGGAGAGTGGGCGGGCTGGGCAGACACAGGGGGGAGAGAGGAGGAGGGGCAGCTGTATGCAGTGTATCGTAATCTCCGCCCGTTGCTGGAAGGGGGGAGTGAACTTTGCTAGGCTGTGTGAGATGAGTGTCAGAGACCGGCCACCGGCCCCTAAATGTACACACTGATTCTCCTGTCCTACGGTGCCCTGACAGGATCAGGGGAGCTTGTTTTTTTTCCCCACGCCATTGGGCCATGATCAGGGATGCATGCACTGTCCTGTCACCATTTGAGGAGGCCACGAGGATGGTGAGCAGTGACAGTGCATGCATCAGTGACACTGTCCCCCTTGTCCACCTGTTGAAGCACACGCTGCGTGGCATAATAGACAGGGCACTTGAGGCAGAACAGAGGCAGGAAGAGGGGGACTTCCTTAGCTCTCAAGGCCCCCTTTATCCAGACAGTGTTCCTGCGTGCCCGCCGATCACACAGGAAGAGGACGAGGAGGAGGAGGAGGATTGTGTCAGCATGGAGGTGGAGCCTGGCACTCAGCATCAGCAGCAGTCTTTAAGGGATCATTTACAGTCCCAAGAAACCCATGGACTTGTACGTGGCTGGGAGGAGGTGGCTGCGGATCATGTCGTCCTTAGTGACCCAGAGGACTCCGGACCGAATGCCTCAGCAAACCTACGCTACATGGCCTCCCTGATCCTGCAAAGCCTGCGGAAGGATCCTCGTATTCGTGGTATCAAGGAGAGGGATCATTACTGGCTGGCAACCCTCCTTGATCCACGTTACAAGGGTAAGGTTGCGGACCTTATCTTGCCGTCGCAGAGGGAGCAGAGGATGAAACATCTTCGGGAGGCCTTGCAGAAAAGTCTGTGCAACGCGTTCCCAGAGACTGGGAGGTTGCAAACTCCTGTTCCTGGACAACGTGTTTCTGAGGCTTCGGTCAGTCAAAGAAGGAGCGGTGGCGAAGGTGGTCGTCTGACCGATGCGTTCAGACAATTTTTTAGTCCGCAGCCCCAAGGTATGATCGGTTCCAGCAACCATTGCCAGCATCTGTTTTGTGCAGGAATACCTACGGGCAAGATCTGACTTGGACACCTTTCCCACCGAAAATCCTCTGGGTTACTGGGTCTTGAGGATGGATCATTGGCCAGAGCTTACACAGTATGTAATTGAGCTACTGGCCTGTCCTGCATCCAGCGCTCTTTCGGAATGCACATTCAGTGCTGCTGGAGGCTTTGTAACCGATCACAGGGTGCGCCTGTCTACCGACTCGGTCGATCGGCTGACCTTCATAAAAATGAATCAGTCTTGGATCACCACCAGATACCAAGCACCTGATGCTGATGTAACCAAATAAATTTTTTTGAAATGTCAGATTCCTTCAAGACTCCCTATGTTTATGCTGAGTGACTATCCTGTTATGCTGAGTGACTATCCTCTTCCTCCTCAATGATCATGCTGATAGCTTGTAAGAATATTTTTGGTTCTGGGTGCCACCACCAGTGGCTAAGGCCCAATTTTTCTGTCCCTGTTTAACAGGGGCGTATATTTACAATTTTTTGATGCAATACTTTGCAGCAGGGCTCATTCCTGCGCTCCAACTAGAGTATCTGTGAGGGGTTGCAGTGTTGTGGCACCAGCACCAGTGCCTAAGGCCCAATTTTTCAGCCCCTGTTTAACAGGGGCATGTAATTACAATATTTGATGCAATACTTTGCAGCAGGACTCGTTCCTGCGCTCCAACTAGAGTATCTGTGAGGGGTTGCAGTGTTGTGGCACCAGCACCAGTGCCTAAGGCCCAATTTTTCAGCCCCTGTTTAACAGGGGCATGTAATTACAATTTTTGATGCAATACTTTGCAGCAGGTCTCATTCCTGCGCTCCAACTAGAGTATCTGTGAGGGGTTGCAGTGTTGTGGCACCAGCACCAGTGCCTAAAGCCCAATTTTTCAGCCCCTGTTTAACAGGGGCGTGTAATTACAATTTTTGATGCAATACTTTGCAGCAGGGCTCGTTCCGGGTCACTGGGTGATGTTGACCACGCCCCCTAAAACGTCACAGTCCCAGCATGCCCAGGGACTCTGACATCATAAGGGGGCGGGGTCTCCGCCTATATAAGTCACAACGGAGCCCTCAGAGAGCAGTCCAGCCAAAGAGAGCGTCGTGTCAACATCTGGAGAAGAGAAGAGGGAAGAAGACAAGAAGCCCAGAAGTCCGGACCTCCGCTGGCAAGAGAGCGGCCTAAAGACAGCGGAGGAGCCGGCCGAAGATCTGGAACACCGGGAGAAGAACCAACCGGACGCCGGGAGAAGAGGAACCGGAGGGACCCCCAAAGCCGGAGGAAGACCCCCGGAGCTGTTTAATAAATTATTTTAAAAACCTGTGTAGTGTGTTTTATTATTGACACTTTTTCCCTAGGTGAATGGGTAGGGGTACCATGTACCCCATACTCATTCACATAGGGTGGGGGGCCGGGATCTGGGGGCCCTCTTATTATAGGGGGCTCCCGGATTCCAGTAAGCCCCTCACCCGCAGACCCCGACAACCAACGGCCAGGGTTGTCGGGAAGAGGCCCTTGTCCTCATCAACATGGGGACAAGGTGCTTTAGGGTGGGGGGGCCCCGCAGTGCGCCCCCTCCCCCAAAGCACCCACCCCCCATGTTGAGGGCATGCAGCCTGGTACGGTTCAGGAGAGGGGCGCTCGCTCGTCCCCACACCCTTTCCTGACCGGCTGGGCTGCGTGCTCAGATCGGGGTCTGGTATGGATTTTAGGGGGGACCTCACGCCGTTTTTTTGGCGTAGGGGCTTCCCTTTAAAATCCATACCAGACCTAAGGGCCTGGTATGCCCCGCGACGGGGCTTGCAAGGTGTCAATCTCGCCGATAAAAGCGGCAAGATTGACTCCCTTTTCTAGTCCCGTCACGTTCAAAATGAACAGACTTGTCCATGTGTGGGCAAGTCCGTTCATTCTGAAAGTCTGCCGTAACTCCGGCGAAAGTCCGTCGGAAAGTCCGGTCGTGTGTGGGCAAGTCCGTCCGTTTTAAAGTCCGGCACACCTGGCAGACAAAGTCCGTCGAATTCGTACGTGATGACGTACGACCGGACTAAAACAAGGAAGTTCATAGCCAGTAGCCAATAGCTGCCCCAGCGTGGCTTTTTGTCCGTCGAACTAGCATACAGACGAGCGGACTTTTCGACTGGACTCGATTTCGACGGATTGATTTAAAACATGTTTCAAATCTAAGTGCATCCAACTTTTGAGAAAACAAAGTCCGCTGGAGCCCACACACGATCGAATTGTCTGCCGAAATCCAGTCCGCCGGGCAAAGTCTGCCGTAAAGTCCGCTCGTGTGTACGTGGCATGAGAAGTGCATAGAATAAGACACTGCATTAAATTCAATCAACAGTGCAAACAAATGGCAACCACCCCAATCTATAGCCTGTGCAGTAAGGTGCATGTGGAGGGGCAACGCATATCAAAACCAACAAAAATTTCCCAGCTCCCAACACTTTCAAAATAGCCTGCAAAAAATGACCCTGTCTAACAGTTCTAATGTTAAACAGAAGGTTTACACATTTGCAAATATATGTGTAGGTTGCAGTGCCTGCATCAAGGCTAGGGTTGCCAGCTGTCCAGGATTCACCCGGACAGTTCGGGTTTGGAACCATGCGTCAGGGTTTCAGACTGCCTGAAACCCGTACACATTATGTAGACTAGACTAAGGCTTCCCAGCAGGGTTGCTGACTGCAGTTGTCTAAGCTGAGAGTGTCTGTTACACTCTTTCACACTGCCAAAAGCCAGCACTAACAACCCCCCCCCCCAAACACACACACAGACTGGAGAGGAGAGAGGGCTCGATCTGCTCCTCTTCCCCCCCAATCCTACCCCTCTGTGCCTGCCCACACTCCAATCCCCGGCGCTGTGCCTCAGAAAAGGAAAGTGGGGGCTGTAAATTTGAATCCAGCAGCCTCAGATACATCTGGATGAGAGGTGCTGACTGCCAAGGGGTGAGTGAGCTCACCATCCATCCCTGTCTGTGACTGAAGTCTCCCCCCTTCTCTCTCCTGCCTCTGAGTAAGTACGCTAAGGCAAATCAGGGTTCTCAGAGCATCCCTTACATCAGATTTCCCCTTTACACCAGAGACCACAGTGTTTCCCCTTACATCAGAGTCTTCACCGTACATCAGAGTTCTCAGTGTTCCCCCTTAAATCAGGGTTTCCAGAGCATCCCTTATGTTAGAGTCCCCACAGTTCTCCCTTACATCAGAGTCTGCAGAGTCCCCCTTACAGTTAAAGGGAACTCTGCGAGTTCAGATGTAAAAGGGGAACTCTATGGACTCTGATGTAAAGGGAGACTCTTGTTAATAACTTCATATGATTAGAAATATTATTTAATAGCAAAATATATGTATAGTTTATACTATAAAAAAAATGGCGTGCGCCGCTAAAGTGTTCGGGTTTGACTTGAAGAAAAGGTGGCAACACTAATCAAGGCTCCTCCGTATACTAACACTATAGTTTTGAGAGTCTCCAACAGGGGCGGCCCGTCCATTAAGGGCACTCGCAGGCACTGCCCCCTCTGTCACGCCACCGCCCTCTACGTAGAATGGATAGATTCACGCATAGCCGGGCACCTGAATTACAGCGGGTGTTTTTTTGAAGCACCTGATTAGAGCCATAGGCTCTAATAGGCTTCAAAACAAGTGTGTTAGAAAAGCAAATGAATATTTGCTTTTCTAACACTGAACCACCTCTCTGCCATTCAGGAGGCGCGGGTCTAATACCCGTCACCTGATTGAAGGCACAGGCGATCCCATTGGCCGCCTAGCAGAAGGCAAGAAGAGATGCATGGAGGACACAGGAGCCGTCGCCTGACCTGCGCTACCTGTCCCACAGCTTTCCGCCACCACCCGCTTTCTGACCCGCCACCACGATGGGGTAAGTGCAAGTCAGACAGCGGGCGGGGGGTGTCACAGTGGCTGCATTTGCTGGGGACAGTTAGCTACATATGATGGACACAGTTGGCTGCATTTGCTGGACACAGTTGGCTGCATTTGCTGGGCAGATTTGGTTGCATTTACTGGGCACATTTGGCTGCATATGATGGGCAAAGTTGGCTGCATATGATAGGTACAGTTGGCTGCATATGTTGGGCACAGTGGCTGCATTTGCTGGGCACAGTTGGCTGCATATGATGAGCACAGTTGGCTGGATGTGATGGGCACAGTTGGCTGCAATTGATGGGCACAGTGGCTGCATTTGATGTTTTTGTTTCAGTATTTTTCAGAATTTTTCAGTTTGTTTGCTTCCCCCAAAAATTTTGAGCGCCAGCCGCCACTGGTCTCCAAGTTGGAGCACATATAGCAGTGTATAGATTAAGGGCAGGTTTCCCTGGAGGGAGCGGGACAAATGGGAAGCCCAGCATGAGCAAAATGGTGGCTATATAAAAAGGAGAATTGATGTAGGCACTGCGGCTTACACATATATTTGCAAATGTGTACAAACTAAACTACCTGTTTTTATAGTGAATTGTTAGACAAGGTTAATCTGTTTTTGTTTTTTGCAGGCTAGCTAGTAATTGTGCTGGGAAATTTTTGTTTGTTTGTGACTAAGACACCACTACACCTAATAACATATATAACAAATAGAAAACTACACCTTGTTCCAAATTATTATGCAAATTCTATTTCAGTGTCACAAAGATTAAATATTTTGTTTTTCAGTTTAACTCATGGATGGCATTGTGTTTCAGGGCTCTTTTGATCACTGAAAACAATCTCGGACACCTGTGATAATTAGATTGCCAGGTGAGCCCAATTAAAGGAAAAACTACCAAAGGAGGGTGTTCCACATTTTTAACCGGTCCCCGACTGGCGCACGCCGGTGTATGTCGGCAGAATGGCACGGCTGGGTGAATGGGCGTACCCGTACGTCCCTTTGAATTTGCCGCCGTGCCACTGCGTGCACGCCGGCCGGGAGCTCCGTGGGTAAGGTCGCGGGTCCCGTGGACTCGATCGCCATGGGGATATCTGCGATCGCCGCTCGGAGAGGATGAATGGGGAGATGTTAATGTAAACAAGCATCTCCCTGTTCTGCCTAGTGACAGTGTCACTGATCTCTGCTCCCTGTGATCGGGAGCAGAGATCAGTGACATGTCACATGTAACCACGCCCCCCCACAGTTAGTAGCACTCCCCAGGACATACTTAACCCCTCCCTAGCCCCCTAGTGGTTAACCCCTTCACTGCCAGTGTCATTTACACAGGAATCAGTGCATTTGTATAGCACTGATTGCTGTATAAATGACAATGGTCCCAAAAATGTGTCAAAAATGTCCGATGTGTCTGCCATAATGTCGCAGTCACGATAAAAATCGCTGATCGCCACCATTACTAGTAAAAAAAAAATAATAATAAAAATGCCATAAAACTATCCCCTATTTTGTAAACTTTTGCGCAAACCAATCAATAAACGCTTATTGTGATTTTTTTTTTACCAAAAATATGTAGAAGAATACGTATCAGCCTAAACTGAGGAAAAAAAAATTTTTAAATATTTTTTGGGGATATTTATTATAGCAAAAAGTAAAAAATAATGCATTTTTTCAAAATTGATGCATTTTTTGTTTATAGCGCAAAAAATAAAAACTGCAGAGGTTATCAAATACCACCAAAAGAAAGCTCTATTTGTGGGAAAAAAAGGATGTAAATTTTGTTTGGGAGCCACCTCGCACGACCACGCAATTGTCAGTTAAAGCGACGCAGTGCCAAATCGCAAAAAACGCACTGGTCAGAAAGGGGGTAAATTCTTCCGGGTCTGAAGTGGTTAAGCAGAGCACCATTTTCAAGCAATATGGGAAAGAAAAAGGCTCACTGCTGCCAAAAAGAGTGAAATAGTTCAATGCCTTGGACGAGGTATGAAAACATTAGATATTTCACGAAAACTTAAGCGTGATCATCGCACTATTAAGACATCTGTGGCTGATTCAGAGCACAGACGGGTTTTGTGCAGATAAAGGCACATTGAAGAAGATTTCTGCCAGATCCATGCATCGGATCAAGAGAGCAGCTGCTAAAACACCATTACATAGCAGCAAATAGATATTTGAAGCTGCTGGTGCCTCTGGAGTCCCACGGACATCAAGGTGTAGAGTCCTCCAGGGTCTTGCAACTGTGCATAAACCTTTCATTCAGCCACCACTAACCAATGCCCACCAGCAGAAACGGCTGCATTGGGCAGAAAAATACATGAAGACTAATATTCAAACAGTCCTGTTCACTGATGAGTGCCATGCAACCCTGGATGGTCCAGATGGATGGAGTAGTGGATGGTTGGTGGACGGCCACCCTGCTCCAATAAGGCTGCGGTGTCAGCAAGGCGCTGGTGGAGTCATGTTTTGGGCCGGAATCATGGGAAGAGAGCTGGTTGGCCCCTTTAGGGTCCCCGAAGGTGTAAAGATGACCTCTGCAAAGTATGTGGAGTTCCTGACTGACCACTTCTTTCCCTGGTACAGAAGGCAGAACTATGCTTTCCGTAATAAAATCATCTTCATGCATGACAATGCACCATCTCATGCTGCAAAGAATACATCTGCATCAATGGCTGCTAAGGGGATAAAAGGAGAGAAAGTCATGGTGTGGCCTCCATCCTCCCCTGACCTCAATCCTATTGAGAACCTTTGGAGCATCCACAAGCAAAATATCTATGAGGGTGGGAGGCAGTTTACATCCAAACAGCAGCTCTGGGAGACTATTCTGACATCTTGCAAACAAATTCAAGCAGAAACTGTCCAAAAACTCACAAGTTCAATGGATGCAAGACTTGTGAAGCTGCTATCAAATAAGGGGTCCTATGTTAAAATGTAATGTGACCTGTTAAAATGTTTAAAAAGTTAAAATGTTGTTCAAAGTTTGATTGAAATAGCTTTTGATTTCAGTAAATATGCTGCAAACACAACAAATGACAATTTTAAGTTCTTTACAACCTATAAAGTGTTTTGAAACTTACCGTGCGTAATAATTTGGAACAGTGCATTGTAAGTTTTTTATTTAAAAAAAATAAAAACTGTTATCATTAGGAAGTTTGTGAAATAAAATTTGAATTGTACTCTTAATAGTTGATAACATGAGAATTATGCTGACTGTTGTTTACATCAATTATTTAGGTAAATGAGAAAAATATCATTGGCATAATAATTTGGAACAGGGTGTATACAAATAAAAAGTGTAGATAATATGTATGTATATGGAGTGGAAGAAAACCCTAAATCTATGTATTCTTAAAAATGTTGTGTCCCCCCCCAGCTATCCTGCCTAACCTGTCTAAAAAAAAAGATGTACAGTGGGGCAAAAAAGTATTTAGTCAGCCACCAATTGTGCAAGTTCTCCCACTTAAAAAAGTGAGAGAGGCCTGTAATTGTCATCATAGGTATACCTCAACTGTGAGAGACAAAATGTGGAAACAATTCCAGACAATCACATTGTCTGATTTTTGAAAGAATTTATTTGCAAATTATGGTGGAAAATAAGTATTTGGTCACCTACAAGCAAGCAAGATTTCTGGCTCTCACAGACCTGTATCTTCTTCTTTAAGAGGCTCCTCTGTCATCCACTCATTACCTGTATTAATGGCACCTGTTTGAACTTGTTATCAGTATAAAAGACACCTGTCCACAACCTCAAACAGTCACACTCCAAACTCCACTATGGTGAAGACCAAAGAGCTGTCGAAGGACACTAGAAACAAAATTGTAGACCTGCACCAGGCTGGGAAGACTGAATCTGCAATAGGCAAGCAGCTTGGTGTGAAGAAATCAACTGTGGAAGCAATAATTAGAAAATGGAAGACATACAAGACCACTGATAATCTCCCTCGATCTGGGGCTCCACGCAAGATCTCACCCTGTGGGGTCAAAATGATCACAAGGACGGTGGGCAAAAATTCCAGAACCACACGGGGGGACCTAGTGACTGACCTGCAGAGAGCTGGGACCAACGTAACAAAGGCTACCATCAGTAACACACTATGCCACCAGGGACTCAGATCCTGCAGTGCCAGACGTGTCCCCCTGCTTAAGCTAGTACATGTCCGGGCCCGTCTGAGGTTTGCTAGAGAGCATTTGGATGATCCAGAAGAGGATTGGGAGAATGTCAAATGGTCAGATGAACCCAAAGTAGAACTGTTTGGTAGAAACACAACTCGTCGTGTTTGGAGGAGAGAGAATGCTGAGTTGCAACCAAAAAACACCATACCTACTGTGAAGCATGGGGGTGGCAACATCATGCTTTGGGGCTGTTTCTCTGCAAAGGGAACAGGAAGACTGATCCGTGTACATGAAAGAATGAATGGGGCCATGTATCGTGAGATTTTGAGTGCAAACTTCCTCCCATCAGCAAGGGCATTGAAGATGAAACGTGGCTGGGTCTTTCAGCATGACAATTATCCCAAACACACTGCCCGGGCAACGAAGGAGTGGCTTCGTAAGAAGCATTTCAAGGTCCTGGAGTGGCCTAGCCAGTCTCCATATCTCAACCCCATAGAAAACCTTTGGAGGGAGTTGAAAGTCCATGTTGCCCAGCGACAGCCCCAAAACATCACTGCTCTAGAGGAGATCTGCATGGAGGAATGGGCCAACATACCAGCAACAGTGTGTGACAACCTTGTGAAGGCTTACAGAAAACATTTGACCTCTCTCATTGCCAACAAAGGATATATAACAAAGTATTGAGATGAACTTTTGATATTGACCAAATACTTATTTTCCACCATAATTTGCAAATAAATTCTTTCAAAAATCAGACAATGTGATTGTCTGGATTTGTTTCCACATTTTGTCTCTCATAGTTGAGGTATATCTATGATGATAATTACAGGCCTCTCTCATCTTTTTAAGTGGGAGAACTTGCACAGTTGGTGGCTGACTAAATACTTTTTTGCCCCACTGTATGTACTTACCTATGTTTGTTCAGCTCCAGTCCAGTCACGTGATCCTGCAGCTTTGTATAAGGGAGCGATCAACAACATATCTAATTTCCGGGAGACATAAAGTCACCTATAGGCTTTTATGGCTCAGTCTATGTTGACGTTCCCTTCTCTCCCCTGCAGCATCCATTCACTGACAAAGGGGAGCCGCAGCTGCAGGGTAACCTGACCACACCAAAGCAAATTGAAAATAGATAAATATACAGATTTTTTTATACAGGTTAGGTAGGATAGATAGGAGGAGGAGGAAAGGAACATTTTTAAGAATAGATATAGTTGGGCATTTCTTCCACTTTAAGTACAATGATGGCTTATCACACACATTGCATAATTTAAAAAGTATTATTGTACTTGTTCCACAGAAATAAAAATAATGGCCCCATATTATAGCACCACTTTCATTTTTATGTTTTGCCAACAACGCCTCCAAAAAATTGTTATATAGTGCTTGCAAGTCACTCCCTACTTGTTGGCCTACCTTTACATAGGCTATCCTCCTATATGAATGACTCATCCATCTTACCGGCCATTCGGTATCCACTACCCCTCTCTGCCGATCATTCCATTGGCTTCTGTTCACCCAACAAATAAAATTCAAAATACTAATGACAACTTACAAAGCCATCCACAACTCTGCCCAGGGCTACATCATCAACCTCATCTCAAAATACCAACCAAAACCGTTCTCTTTTCCCTCCTGAAGACCACCAGCTCTCAGCTCCTGTGTCACCTCCTCCCATACTCACCTCCGGGACTTCTCCAGAGCCTCTCCCATCCTCTAAAACTTCTTACCCCAATCTGTTTTACTATCTCCTACTCTGTCCACCTTTAGGTGAACCCTGAAAACCCATAACTTAATTGAAGCCTGTCATGCCTCTAACTAATAAACTGTGCTTTTTATTCTCTTTATAGGTTCGTCCTTAACAGGTATTATACTTTGGTATCACTTGACCCTCCCTTTTAGATTGTAAGCTCTAACAAGCAGAGCCCTCTGATCTCAGTTGTATTGAATTGTATTGTAATTGTACTGTCTCCCTCTATTTTGTAAAGCACTACGCAAACTGTGGGCACTATATAAATCTTGTATGGTTATAATAATAACTGCTAGGCCCACGTGCAAACATTTGCCAGTCATTGATCCTGTATAGTATAGTATAGTATAGTATAGACCACTCCTGTTCTGCAGATCATAGATTAAGTACATTGGAATGGAAGTATTCTCAGTTTTGCTGCGTGTGGAATATGCTGCCAATCAGCATGATTTAGTGGAGGGGGTTGGAGATGGATACATAAGCGTCAGGACTACAGTACATCAGGAAAAAAAAAAAGAGTACAGTACTCCAAAGAGCTGACACTAAGGCAAGTAAAGTAAAAGGCAGTGCAGTATTCTGATTCTTAGTTCTGCCCCTTCATGTCATTTCCTTCGCCATAGACATTAAAAACATTGGTGGTCGAGGAATTAAACAAATTGCAACAGCTTGTCTTTCAGGCCTGCCATGTGGTACATCAGATATTGACATATTTACAGTTTATGCCTTGTATTTAAGAGGCTTAATGGCTAAATTCCTTCATCCCTTATTGTCCTCCTGAGATCGCCTATAAAGCCAAGCAGCAGGACCGACAGACGTCATTTTAATACATAATCATAAAATTACTAAAATTGGCTGCATGAGATAGGGACAGGAATTGTACAGGCAGATTGGTTTGGAGAAGGTGACAGACTGGACGGCTTTATATATATTGTTATTTTTATGGATCTAACTTGGACACCATATGGCTATTAAGCGACTGGGTCTGGCGCTTTCATGAAACCCGACTTGTTTTATCACTTGCTGCAGAGCCGTGCTTCAGAGGAGATCTTCAACAAAAGGGGTTAAAAACTGAATAAGCAAAGACTTATAAATAACCAGATGGTGACATATCCAGAAAGGGTCTCTTTACGTGTAGTTTGATAATAATACTAATGGGAGATAACTACAAAGTCACAATAACAGTGTAAAATATGCACTGGCTATAAGTGCATGATTCATTTTATATTTTTACATATTTTGCTAATCCTTGATGATTTGTTTGATCAATAAAGTCCCTATCATTCAGTTTTCACAAACTCTTGATAATTTTAAAGCCCGGTGACTTAGTGGTTAGCACGTTTGCCTTGCAGCACTGGATCCTTAATTCAAATCCCAGCCGGTATACTATCTGCATGAAGTATACATGTTCCTCCTGTGCCTGAATGGGTTTCCTCGCACACCCCAAAAGCATGCTGATAGGTTAATTGATTGCTGTCTACAATGGCCCTAGTATGTATATTAGAAAGTAGATTGTCAGCTTGAGGGCAGGGATTGATATGATAGTGCACAGATGTTTTTATCCTTTATTACCTTAGATAAACAAGTCTTATACCAATCTCTCCAAAATTGCAATATCCCTTTTTTAGCTTAGTACTTTCCTACTATGTAGCTGATTTACACAAGAGTTTTTGGTTGGGTCAGCTGTGGAAATCTGCTCATAGCCCAGGCACCCTCTAATCTCAAATTCTGAGCTGTTCCTGGTCACAATAATTAGATCAACTTTATTGGCTTTCATGTGATAATAATATGGAACAATTGCAAATACTTTTTTCTAATACAATTATGTGATTTTTAAGAGTGAAAGTTGCCATCAAGAATTTTGTTGAAGTACCATTCATAGCACACAAATCAGGCACTGCCACCTAGTGGTCATATATTTATTTGCAACCTAATTAGCACATGCACACAGACGCATTTGCATTTGCACACAGACGCAGGTGGTGCATGCGGCCCGCTGCCGGCAGCCTGTCAAAATCGTTGACAGGCTAAAAAAAATGTAGTGGCTGTATGCACGTCTGGGCAGAACGCATATGCGTACAGGGACGTATTTCTCAATGAATACAGAGCTACTTTCTCCTACATAGAGCTCCACTCCTTAGATTTTCCTCCACTTCTGTGAAAAATGCTCCAGTTTCATGCAATCAATTGTTCTACATAGAGAAAGTGGCTCTGTATTCATTGAGAAATACAGGAGGAGGTTGAAGCAGAGAAGGGCTGATGTTGAACAGCTGATCGACAGAGAGTCCATAGAGGAGTGGGAGTAAAGATTTATTTCTGAGTCTATCTGACTGATTCTTGAGGTGAGCAGGTATAACGGCTGGTGGAGGGTGCACAATCAAGCTATAAGAGAAGGACGGTGGTGAATGATACAAGCGGAAGTTTACAGCACTCAAGAAGTCACATATATTTTTATTCACAACAGAACTTTATTTAACGGGAGATTATGATGATTGTATTTTTTGTAATTTTATTTGCACTATTTTCTTGATGTTAGAGTCACTGCGATATTAGCGCTGCACTTTGTATATGTATATTTTAGGGCTGCGGAAATTAATGATTAATTCCTAGATTAATTGTTAATTTTTTTGATCGATCAAAATTTTTTGGATCGGTAGGCTGCCTGCCCTGGAGCCGCTTTGGGCCAAGCTGTGGCTGCAGCGTAGCACTCCGCTCCCTCCTCCTCCACTATATGTCATACACAGTCTGTGTATGCGCAGTGTTCTGTCTATCACACAAGCTGATCTAGGAGGAGGGCGGGACTTTTCTCACAGCGCTGCCAAAGTTTTCACACTCAGCTCTGAGACACACAGCGGGAGATGCCCGCAGACTGTGTAATCCAGGCACAGGTACTGACTACAGTGAGGCTGCGATTATGGGCAGGGTGAGGCTGCCATTATAGGCACAGTGAGGCTGCAATTATGGGCACGGTGAGACAGCATTATGGGCACGGCGAGGCTGCGATTATGGGCACGGTGAGGCTGCGATCATGGGCACAGTGAGGCTGCGATCATGGGCACAGTGAGGCTGCGATCATGGGCACAGTGAGGCTGCGATCATGGGCACGGTGAGGTTGCGATTATGGGCACGGTGAGGCTGCGATTATGGGCACAGTAAGTCTGAGATTATGGGCACGGTAAGACTGCATTATGGGCACGGTAAGACTGCATTATGGGCACGGTAAGGCTGAGATTATGGGCACGGTGAGGCTGAGTTTATGATGTGTGACATCCTAGCTATGCCCCGCTATGTCTGGCTTTGGCCGTTGCCATAACAACGGTGCTAAATCAGCTAAAAGTAGTTGAATCTGTATATGCGTTATAATTAATCAAAAATAGTTGATTAATCGATTAAAAAAAAAAATGGATTAATCGAACATGAAAATTTTAATCAGTAAAAGCCCTAGTATATTTATACAAGCAAATGTGTCTGTGTACATTAGCCCTTAGAAGTTCAGATGAAGACAAAAGATGGTTTACTTTGAAAAGTGAATAATAGTAAACAAAATGACGCTGCGTTCCCTTTGTACAGTATATCCTATGCAAAGGAAATATTAAAAAAAAAAATATATAAAAAAAAAGATTTTTGAAAGCATATAATTGGTTGGTTAACAGAAACACAGATTTGTCTTATTTAATAAGCTTAGTGAACAGTCTGTTTCTTTAGTAAATCAACCCCGCATGGTTTTAGGGTAACCTGTTCGATATTACACAGGAACCAGATGGCTTAGAAATTTTCAGTCAATTTCCCTTATTTTAATTTCACTAAGCAAAGAGAAGCGGGCATACTGTTTGAGCATCACATCTACTATGGAATCTGTAATAGGGCATTCCTAACCTCTGAACATTCAAAAAACAAATGATAAGATTTCACAAATTTCATTGTGATTTATATATAAGCTATTATATTGTAGTTCAAGATCGTGAATGAAAAACGTTCATCTTGTTTTCCATATAATGCAACAGCCTCCTGCAGGGCCTTATTACTTTATTGAAGACCTAATTCTATTGCTATGGTACACTTGCTTCATGGGCTCACCTGCGGATCCTTGAACCTCGCTAGCTAAGCACACACTGATGTTTATTATGTAAGGTGTAGTTTTGGCTTGTGAAACATGTTAAATAATGCTGCTTTTGTGTCTTCTTTTCTAATAAAGGGGGAGATTTCCTAAAACTTGAGAGTGCAAAATCTGGTTCAGCTCTACAAAGAAACCAAACCACTTCCAGGTTTTGTCAAAGCTGAAGTGAACAAGCTGAAGTTAGAAGCTGATTGGCTGCCATGCACAGCTGTACCCAATTCTGCACTCCCCAGTTTTAGTAAATCTGCCCCAAAGTGTCAATATTTCAACTAAAATTAAAAAAAAAAAAACCCTGCAAGTTATGAAGCATGCCCACCAGATATGTAGGCGCATTACCAAATCCTTGCAACCACTGGATTGTGCGATACAAATTTGAGTCGGGACCAGGTAGCAGCAGGAGAGGACCTTGCATGAGGTTTCCAACACAGCGACATTCACTGAGTAGGACTTGGTGGCCAGCCATATATCAATCCAATCTTCTGGTTCAACAGGGATACTGAGTTCAGACTCCTATTTACTAACATAGGATGGGGGCCTTGGGAAGAGCTTAGAAACCATCATAAGATACAGGGTGGAAATCTGTCCCGGAGCATGCAGCTCTTTTTCAGGACAATTAGTTTTATAAATACACCCCATCCCATAATAAATATTGCGGTAATACTTTCTGAGTCATAGAGCCAGAAGAAGCACGCAGCCAGCAAAGTGATGTCAGAGTACAGCCCACATATTTTTTCAGTACATGTTTCCTTTAGACTATAATAAGAAAAAAAAAATACACTTTTCCTTTTTAAGATGAATTTTATTTAGCTGGACATAATCAATTACTTTCTTTTTTTTAAGTGGTGTTAAACCCAAAAGCAGACATTTTATTATATTGCAGTTTACCATTTCTTAGATGTGATGGCTGAATTTGTTTTCTTTTTTAGGCTTTCTTTCTTTTACTTTCATCTGATGATCTAGCTAGTAAGTCTGCTGATTTTCAAAAGAACAAGCTCTCTTGCAAAATGTATCAGTTACAGGGATTAGGCAAACCATTCAACACGGACAGGGGTTCTTACACTAATCAGTTTTATTTATTTATGTAAAACCTTTGTCCCAAAAGGGAAAAAAACTGTTTGCTGTAAGTTCTTATAAATAAGGATGGGCTCAGGCTTGTTCGCAACTCCACGTGCCCGCGCCCGCCAGGAGGCTTACGCTTCACAGGCAGTGAGACATTTCCTGTTCCGCAGCTGTGATTAGCGCTGTGGATTTTCAGCTTCCTGGCGGGCGCGGGCACATGGATTTGCGAACACACTTGAGCTCCTCCTTACTTATAAAGTGCTGGACTTCAGCTTCATTGCCATATGATTCTCCAAATTCAGTCGATGTACCAGCAACATTCAGGCAGCATAAGCTTTATGAAATCAGGCCCATGTTTTGGACTGATATTGGATGTTTCATGATAGAAAACAGTAGAATGCTAAATATTGGTATTACATGTAATAGATGTGCATTGAATAGTTATTGCTATGGATCTTCAGATGGGAATATTTTAAGAGAAAAGTGCTGAGGCCAACCTAGGTAAACTGCACTGAAGAGCCATGTGGTTGAAAGTAAAATGAAGGAGTTAGTCTATCAGCAATGGGTTAAGGGATACAATCACTTATCAGCACAGAGGTGTGAAATGAAATTAGCACTTGTGCAGTTCACTCATAAAGGAACAAGAAGCCTCATTATCAATAAAAATGCTGCTGAGCTTAGTGTGAAGCTGTCTTGTTCACAGCATCTCTTTCCCACTATGTCCTCCTAGAGTTGGGAGAATTAATTAGCTTGGAAGGTTTGACACCTCCTTAATGAACTGGGAATCCTCACCTAGAACCATCTTCACTTCTCCTAATTGTAGGCATGTTTGTAGATCAAAGGAGCCACAGCTCTTCACCATCAACCTCACTGGGGAATTAACACTGCTGTGGCAAGTTGAGCTGTAGCCCTATGCTGGAGAGTGGCAGTTGTGAAGATGAATTACCAGAGGGAGGCTTATGAGAGCAGGTGGGGGGACGGTTTCAGATTCCCAAAAGCCGCTCTGTAGTAGCTATTGCAACCAGGTGAGAAGTCCAACTGACCAAAGCATTTCCTCTGCAGCAAATGAAGCTTGCTGTTTACATTAAAGTTGATGACCATATGAAGGAGACCTTGGCTTTTGCTTTTAACTCTATACCTTACAGCTATTTTTCCCGCACTTGAATGTTTGCAGTGAGCTGGAAGAATACCCCTGGAAGAAAGTATACACATACATTTATATACATTCTACAACGAGAATCCATCTGAAATGCCACCTCTAACACTCTCTAACACCTTCATGCATTAAGTACATGAAGGTGTACTTCATGTGCATGAAGTACATTTTCGAAAGATTGAATTACTGCGCTATTTACTATGAGTTACTATAAAACATAGAGAACATTTATTACACATAGTTATATAGTGCCATCAATTTATACAGCGCTTTACATATATATATATATATATATATATATATATATATATATATATATATTTATTGTACATTCACATCAGTCCCTGCCCTCAAGGAGCTTAAAGTGATTGTAAAGTAAAAAAAAAATTCTATGAAAATAAGAAACATGTTATACTTACCTGCCCTGTGCACTGGTTTTGCACAGAGCAGCCCAGATCCTCCTCTATTTGGGTCCCTATTCGCTGCTTCTGGCCCCTCCCTCCTGTTGAGTGCCACCACAGCAAGCAGCTTGCTATGGGGGCACCCGTGCCAAGCCTGTGCTCTGTCCATTCAGACACGCAGCCACGGTCTGGCCCCGCCCCCTCTTTCTCCTCATTAGCTAACTGACTTTGATTGACAGCCACAGAAGACAATTGCATCATTGATGTGTCTCAGCCAATCAGGAGGGAGAGTCCTGGATGGTCGAGACACTCGTGGACATCGCTGGATAGAGAGGGGGCTCAGGTAAGTATTAGGTGGGCTAAGGGGGGCTGCTGCACACAGAAGGCTTTTTATCTTAATGCATAGAATGCGTTAAGATAAAAAACCTTCTGACTTTACAACTACTTTAAAATCGACGGTCTCTAAGGTAGGCCATACACAATTCGAACCTCAGCTGGCTCAGCAGGAACCGTGTGAGATTCGAACCGTGTATGGGCATGATGAATATACCAAGTTGATTGATCGATTAACTTGGGTGCAACCAGTATGTGGGTTTTACCTGCGATTATCGCTAGAGGCTGCTATAGGTGCTAGCAATAATCACTATCTTCCCCACGGCTTCCCCAACCTCCCCCACCAGGAGAAGACAATGGTCTGGCAAGAGGGGTTTCCGCATAAACACTGTCTGTGTTGATGGGAAAATTGAGCAAATTTCTTTCCTGCAACCCATGGTTGCAGGAAAGAAATTTGCTCTGTCTATGGCTGGCCTAATCACATTCATACATACACATACTAGGGCCAATTTACCTACCAGCATGCCTTTGGAGTGTGGGAGGAAACTGGAGTAGGCATCAGGCCTGATCCCTGCGAATGCTAACAGTAAATTTTTTTGTAGCGATTAAAGCAGTTGCTGACAACCAGGTGCTCTTTTGCTTGTGAGTCGCACTAGCTGTACCTGTAAATTTAGATGCCAAAATGTCCACACAGAGGTACACACTTGAAGAGGCCTACACGTTGCTGAGCGTAACAGATGAGAGCAAAGGATAAGCCTCACTGTCAGATTCAGGCTCAGAATAAGAACCTGTAGAGAGCAGCGGCACCCTGACAGATAGCTCTGATGACGGAGTAGTGGTCCCTGCTAAGGCCAGCCATACCCGACCCGTTCTTCTGTTGTTGAGGTGCAAGAACCGCAGGGCTCTCATATGGAACAGAGAGCTTGTACTAGTGCCCGCTCATCCTTCTGGTGAACTGACAAAAACACCTGCATCCTAGTACATCCTGGTTGTAGACAAATTAGCACTGCAGTATCACTTGGTGACATGGCGAGCCCCATAAGTGCAGTTCAAGCTGGTGCGGTGGCTAGTACAAGTAGTATCCCGCAGCCACCAAGCGTTCGAACACAGGCCCAAAGATCCCATAGTGTCTTTCCCGCTGCATATGCCAATCTCAATTGGGAGCCCACCACTTCTGCGGCGCCCGTACCCCCCCCCCCCCCACACTCACTGGCCAACCTAGAATTCAGGTAGTTGACAGTTAATTTTACGTCACTTGATTTTTATCCGCTGTTTTTCATGGAAGCTCTCTCCTAGATCTTTTGTGGACCAAAGCAATTTGTATGCTAGTCAATTAATCGCTGCTAATCCCCAGTTGACCCTTGCCAGAGAATGGAAACCTGTTACGGTTTCTGAATTTAATACCTTTTCGGGGCCTATGTCTCCTCATGGGCATTACTAAAAAGTGTGCGCTGCGGTCATAGTGGTCCACTGACCCTATTCACCATATGCCCGTGTTTTCTGCTTCCATGACCAGGATGCGATAGCAGATCTTGCAGTTCATGCATTTCAATGACAATATACTCTGTCTTCCTCGGGGTGACCCTGGATATGATCGGCTCCACAAAATTCGACCCCTCGTCTCTGATTACATTTTCTGGCCGCTTGTCTTTCAAACAGTATCTCCCCAGCAAGCGTGCTAGCTATGGGGTCAAGTTGTATAAGCTCTGTGACAGGGCAACAGGCTATACATATATTTTTATGGTTTAGGAGGGAAAGGACAGTCATGTGGAGCCCCCCAACTGGCCAGACTACACAGGGAGCGCTGGCAAGATTGTTTGGGTCCTGGTGTCACCCTTATTCGGAAAGGGGTACCACTTGTACGTGGACAAATATTACACAAGCATGCCAATTTTTAGTCACCTTTTTGATTGTGGAATTGGCGCATGTGGCACCATGCGATCTAATTGCTGAGGCTTCCCCCAACGGCTTGTAGATTCCCAACTTAGACAGGGGGAGAGAGCCTGCTTGAAGTGTAATAATTTGCTCGCAGTGAAGTGGAGGGACATACGGAATGTTTTCGTTCTGACCTCCCTTCACGCAGATACGGCAGTCAAAATTCCAACGGCGACTGCTGTTGTTGTGAAGCCCCTCTGTGTCCACGAATACAACCTTAACATGGGAGGGGTGGACTTCAACGACCAGATGATGGCGCCGTACTTAATTGCCCCTAAGGCCAGACGCTGGTATAGAAAAGTGTCTGTATATTTATTCCAATTGGCTCTGCTGAATGCTTATGTTCTGTACAAAGCATCAGAATGAACTGGAACCTTCCTAAAATTCCAGGAAGAGCTTATTACAGCCCTTTTGTTTCCAGACAGTGCTGTGGCCCAACTTCCCGATGCAAATGCAATGAGCCGGCTGCATGAGGAGCACTTTCCAGAAGTCCTTTGTGGTACCTTAGGCCAAAGATTACCCCAAAGAAGATGTTGTGACACCTGCTATTATTGTCCCTCCTGTTCTGGCCAATCTGGTCTCTGCATCGGTGAATGTTTCCGTCGCTACCATACACTAGTGGAGTATTAGCGTAGGGTACAGCACTGCACAGTCCTAGGGCACACTAACACAGGGTCTCGAAAGATGAGGTGGCTATCACATTTTGAGAGACCCTAATCTGTAACATTTACAGTTAAAATAAAAGTGCAAAAAAAAGAAAAAACACAAAAAAAATTAAAAAGCCAAAAATAGCTGTCGTTTTATTTTTCTTCTCTCTCTGTTGTTCTCTCTCTCTATTGTTACTGTATTTTATGCTTAACTGTAATGTTTTCATTTTAATGTGTTTATTGTATATGCTTTGCAGGTATGGTATGTCTTACTGTTATATTGTAATGTTACTTTGTTTTATTGTTAACCATTATTTGCTGTGCAGGTACACCATTCAGCTGCAGCACGGGTTTATTTATTCTGACAGCAATAGGGTTTGCTCTTACGATACATAAAGCTTTGACTCCAGCGCTGTAGGAGGTGATATCACCACCACAGTTAAAAAAAAAAGAACATATATGCCGAAGCATGGGGGCAGGGGTGGAGAGGCGATTTGCCCCTAACATTAGGGGCGGATTGCCCCCATGCTTCGGCACATATGTTTTACTCTTTTTCTGGCACAGTTTGCAATTAAAAAAAGTTGCTTTATTAAGTTAATGTTTTACTGTTACCATTGTTTGCTTTTCAGGTACACCATTCAGCTGAAGCATGGATTTATTTATTTTGACAGCAACAGGGTTTGCGCTCACGATACGTAAATCAACGACTCCAGCACTGTAGGAAGTGATTTCACCACCACAGTTAAAAAAAAAACAGTGCATATATTCCCAGCATTACAAGTGGGTGGATGCAGGGCGGTATTCTAATGGTGGGCATACCCCCTGATCAATCTCTTTTTTCATGCAGCCAACAGGCTGCATGAAAAAAAGAACATTACATTATATGCTCAACAAGGACCAGCAACGTACTGGTATGTTGCTGGACTTTGAGTGGTTATACCAGAATGATGCCTGCAGGTTTAAACATCATCTTGGTATCGTTCTTTTCAGCTAGCGGTCGGCTTTCATGTAAAAGCAATCCTAGCAGCTAATTAGCCACTAGACTGCTTTTACAAGCAGTGGGAGGGAACAACACCCCCGCCATTTTCCATAGTTTTTTCAGGCTCTCCTGTCTCACCGGGGAACCTGAGAATGCAGCCGGGGGTTCCGCTTGCTGACCATAGAGCTGGTCGGAGACCAAAACGGCTCCAATCATCTCTATGGCCTAAAAAACCTGAAGCTACAAGCATTTCATGACTTCGGTTTTGCTGGGTATAAACAGCGCCATTGGGAAATTTGGAAAGCATCTTATCACACCAATCTTGGTGTGGTCACATGCTTTGAGGGCAGAGGAGAGATCTAGAGTCTAATAGACCCCAATTTTTTTCAAAAAAGAGTACCTGTCACTACCTATTGCTATCATATGGGATATTTACATCCCTGTCATAACAATAAAAATTATTTAAAAAAAAATGAAAGGAACAATGTAAAAAGAAAAGAAAAAAGAAAAAAAATAATAATAAAAAGAAAGCACCCCTGTACCCCGTGCTTGCGTGCAAAAGTGAACTTAAGCGTTGGTCTTGTGACGTATGTAAACAGCAATTGCACAATGCATGTGAGGTATCACCATGCATTAAAATTAAAAAGTGTTTTTTTTTTCCCCAAAAAATTGTGTTTTCGCTGCGCAAATACTGTGTGAAAAAAAAAACACCCACCATTTTAATCTGTAGGGCCTTTGCTTTTAAAAAAATATATAATGCTTGGGGGTTCAAAGTAATTTACTAGCAAAAAATAAATAAATATTTTTTCATGTAAACAAAAGGTGTCAGAAAGGGCTTTGTCTTCAAGTGGTTAGAAGAGTGGGTGATGTGTGGCATAAGCTTCTAATGTTGTGCATAAAATGTCAGGACAGTTCAAATCCCCCCCAAATGGCCCCTTTTTGGAAAGTAGACACCCCAAGCTACTTGCTGATAGGCATGTTGAGTCCATGGAATATTTTATATTTTGCCACTAGTTTCGGGAAACATACAGTTTCCAAAATGGGGTTTTGTGCTATCTTGGCATTTCATGGCCTCCGAAACTGTGATAGGCAGTGAGGAGTGAAATCAAGAATTTACGCCCTTAGAAATCCTGCAGGCGGTGATTGGTTTTCTGGTCCTGTACGCGGCTAGACTGCCAAAAAGTCTTACACATGTGGTATCACTGTACTCAGGAGAAGCAGAAGAATGTGTATTTGGGGTGTAATTCCACATATACCCATGGCATGTTTGAGCAATATATCATTTAGTGACAACTTTGTGTAAAACAAAAAAAAAACATTTTAATTTTCCCAAAACTTGTGACAAAATATAAAATATTCCATTGACTCAACATGCCTCTCAGCAAATAGCTTGAAGTGCATACTTTCCAAAATGGGGTCATTTAGGGGGGTTTCGTGCTATCTTGACATTTCAGGGCATCCGTAACTGTGATAGGTAGCAAGGAAGTGAAATCATCATTTTACGCCCTTAGAAATCCTAAAAAGCGATGATTGGTTTTCAGGGTCCTGTACGCAACTAGACTCCCAAAAAAGTCTCACACATGTGGTATCCCCGTACTCAGGAGAAGCAGCAGAATGTATTTTGGGGTGTAATTCCACATATACCAATAGCAGGTGTAAACGATATATCATATTTTTTTTTCATTTTTCAATCACTTGTGACAAAAAATAAAATATTCAATGGGCTCAACATGCCTCTGGGGTGTCTACTTTCTAA
The DNA here is from genome assembly GCA_037952925.1 of Lithobates clamitans. Lineage (NCBI taxonomy): Eukaryota > Metazoa > Chordata > Amphibia > Anura > Ranidae > Lithobates > Lithobates clamitans. The sequence continues at coordinate 543,417 of JBBGZY010000587.1, read as the reverse complement.
AATGGGGTCACTTGGGGTGGGGGGTTGTACTGCCCTGACATTTTAGCACCTCAAGAAATGAGATAGGCAGTCATAATAAACTAAAAGCTGTGTAAATTCCAGAAAATGTACCCTAGTTTGTAGACGCTATAACTTACTTTTATGCAAACCAATATATATATGCTTATTGAATTTTTTTTACCCAAGACATGTGGTTGAATACATTTTGGCCTAAATTTATGACTTGGATTTTTTTTATAACAAAAATTAGAAAATTTAATTTTTTTTCAAAATTAAAGCTCCCAGAGGTGATCAAATACCACCCAAAGAAAGCTCTATTTGTGGGAAAAAAAGGACGCAAATGTTGTTTGGGTAAAGCATTGCATTTTTCAGTTAAAGCAGCGCAGTGCCAAATTGTGAAAAGCGCTCTGGTCAATTAAGTGGTTAATACCACTTTACCATATTTGTGTGCACACTTTTCAAGAATCTCACATAAAATCTCACATCCAGTATTACATCTGTTTACATCAGAAACAGAACGTAACAAAACCAAATCTAAGCTGTAGAATAAAGAAATAATAAAGAATAAATAGCATTACCACCTCCTTTAGATTTGAGAGCATAAACAGGCATGTTAGTTGTTCTCCCAGATTGTATGTGCAATTTAACCCTGTATATGTTCTTTCTGGTAAGAGATGTTGTTTTATATACTAAGGGAGTAGATAATACTCACTTAGCAAGGTGAATGTTCATTTAAATTACTGAATAACGGGCATGTGTAGGGAAGGTTAAAAAAGGTATTTTGCCTGGCATGGTAGGCTGATTGAACTGAGCACAGCTTCAATTATTCACTAAGCTAAGTGAAAATTCTCTACCCCATTAGTAAATCAACCTTGTAGCCTTAAGCCTGGTGCACATGTACTGAAGTTTGTCTGGTTCTGGCCAAATTTTGGTACCTGTGTAACACTGTCTGTTCAACAGAACCCAGTCTAACGAATGGCCTTTTCTCCTTTTTCTTTTTCTGAATGTTCATTAAAATTTACTATTTTCTTATTTTAGTGACACTGTATATAAGGTCTTACAAAAGCTCCAGAAGAATCCATGTTTATGGCGAAACATGTAGAGGCAATCAACTTTTGTACTGTGACCACAATATTTTCATGTTTCTAGTTTTAAACTTTATTTTAATCATGTTTATTTAATAAAATTATGAAATTGGTACTATCAATTTGATTGATTTATTGCACCTCAAAACTCCCATTCCTGCTCTTTGTTACTTTTCAATATATTTTGGGGAGGTGGTGCTTGTAGTTAAACCGCTTGTCCCTGGTATCAAACTTATTTTCCAGTAAAATGGTCTTGCTTGAAAACTAGCATTTGTTCAGTGCTTGCAACCAATGGCTGCAGGTGCTCAACTGTGTATTCTGAAAGGGGGGGGGGGGGGGACACAGGCAACTATAAAATGGAAAATTTCTTGTCAAATATTTACTCTAATTTTCCTTTCCCATCCTAACTCTATGACAGCATAAGATTGGATGTTTCTGCCCTCACTCCTTCCTCATAGAACCCCACTCCCATAAATTTTAGGCTAATCCAGGCCGTGTGTTCCGTAACTATCCTACTCAACAAACTGGGAGGGATCCTTTGTTGCCATATAGTTAAGTCAGGTAAGAAGAATCAGAATTTTTCGTTTTCCTGACTAACATCATGGCAGCTCACTATTCCGAAATAACTCACCATATAAAAGAGTGGGAGGCAAAAATAACGTTTTGATTACAGCTCTTGGCTGACAACACTTTAAAGCCATAACTAACAGTAGATATTGGCTCCTGGCAGTAACGAGCACTAAAGGTATTAATGGAGGACAATCTCACACCTTACAAATTACTTCTGGTTCCATGTGACTGAGGGCCGCCCATGAAGTCAATGCACTCAACTACTTAACTGGTTGTGTCTGCTGTCTACATCTGGAGAACCAACACCTTTTGCCATATCTAGGGTGGAACATGTCACGTGTTCCAGCTCCTGCCTCCTCTGCCCCTGATCCCCCTTCAGTGTGACAGCAGGCAGGGGATCTTCTCCCTGCACCTGCTTTCCCAATTCAAAAAAAGGTGAACTCATCCTTTGACAAGTTGAATACACAGCACAATCCATGTGGGGATGTTTTTTGTTTTTTTGTATTCTATTTTTTATTTTAAACAGTTTTTTTCTTTTTTTACAAATAAACTAACAAAATTCAATTGCTTGCATATCACACAAGATATTATTATTATTATTATTATTATTATACGAGATTTATATAGCGCCAACAGTTTACTCAGCGCTTTACAATGTATAAGGGGGACAACACAATTACAGTACAATACAAAAGGTACAGATGGGCCCTGCTCGTAGAGCTTACATTCTAAAAGGGAGGGGGTGGTGGTACAAAAGGTAATAGCTGCAAAGAATGATTTGATGGGGGTGGCTCAGGGACAGTTATGTGGGTGTGGGATAGGCTTCCCTGAATAAATGAGTTTTCAAGGATCTCCTAAAGGTGGACAGGGTAGGGGCTGATCGGACATACTGGGGCAGGGAATTCCAGAGGATGGGAGAGGCTCTGGAGAAGTCCTGAAGGCGAGCATGGGAGGAGGTAACAAGGGAGCTAGAGAGCAGGTAGTCCTGGGAGGAGCGGAGGGGGCGATTTGGGCGATATCTGCAGATGAGGTTGGTGATGTAGATGGGGGCGATGTTGTGAATGGCCTTGTATGTTATGGTTAGCATTTTGAATTTTACACGGTGGGGTAGGGGAAGCCAGTGAAGGGATTGGCAGAGAGGAGCAGCAGTCACGGATCGATTAGTGAGGTGTATTAGTCTAGCAGCAGCATTCATAATGGACTGAAGGGGGGATAGCCTGCTTAAGGGTAGGCCATTAAGGAGAGAGTTGCAATAGTCGAGGCGGGAAATAATCAAAGAGTGAATAAGTTGTTTTGTAGTGTCATTAGTCAGAAAGGGTCGAATTTTGGAGATGTTGCGGAGGTTAAGGCGGCAGGATTTAGCCAGTGATTGGATATGGGGGCTGAAGGAGAGGTCAGAGTCAAGGATTACACCCAGGACTCTGGCATGTGTGGAGGGACCAATGGTTGTGTTGTTGATATTAATGGTGAAGTCACAGGAGGGGGACTGTGAAGGAGGAAATATAACAAGCTCAGTTTTAGAAAGTTTTTAGAAATATCATAACGCAGTTCAGCGGATACATCAGGGGCGGATCCAGAGCCTAGTCTCGGGAGGGGCACTGCCATAAAATTTTGCGGGCAATTTGTCGGGCAATGGCTGGTGTTGGCGCTTCAATCATAACAGCACCATGGTTGATGTGGTGTCAGGATGATTGAGGCGCATTATTTATATTATTACATTGTAATGTAAAATGAAATCGTTCAACTCACCATAATGCAGAATCATTGGGAGCCCTGAGCGTGTCACTTGCCAATGTCGCCTGCCACAACATGCGGATTGTCACTTGCCAATGTCGCCTGCCACAAGATGCGGATTGTCACTTGCCAATGTCGCCTGCCACAAGATGCGGATTGTCACTTGCCAATGTCGCCTGCCACAAGATGCGGATTGTCACTTGCCAATGTCGCCTGCCACAAGATGCGGATTGTCACTTGCCAATGTCGCCTGCCACAAGATGCGGATTGTCACTTGCCAATGTCGCCTGCCACAACATGCAGATTGTCACTTGCCAATGTCGCCTGCCACAAGATGCGGATTGTCACTTGCCAATGTCGCCTGCCACAACATGCAGATTGTCACTTGCCAATGTCGCCTGCCACAAGATGCGGATTTTCACTTGCCAATGTCGCCTGCCACAACATGCAGATTGTCACTTGCCAATGTCGCTTGCCACAACATGCGGATTGTCACTTGCCAATGTCGCCTGCCACAACATGCGGATTGTCACTTGCCAAGTTGCCAGTGGATGTGTCCTAGAGTGAGGGCGGGCAGTGAGAGATATTGTAACTCATCAGAACATGCATGCAAAAGCATGTTGCATTGCGGCCATCTTGGTACACCCTCACTTGTCAGCAGTAAGACTAGAGTTAGAAGTCGGTAAGCAGACATCTTTATACACCCACCGGAGTCTTGCTTTTCACAGTTATTTTTAATAGTAAACTCAGCTTATTTAGTGAAATATAAGTTGAGTTTACTGTTGAAAATAACTATGATAAGCAAGACTCTGGTGGGTGTATAAAGATGTCCGCTTGCCGACTTACAAACACTAGGCTTACTGTGGACAAGTGCGGGAGTACCAAGATGGCCGCGACGCAACGTCCCTTCAGTCACATTATCAGAAGGGGAGCGGCTTCAACACCTGCCTGCTCGCTGCCTCGCTCAGCCTCAGTCACACAGCAGCCGCCCGCTCCAGGCCCTGTCACACTGTCACGTCGGTCGGCTCTGAGAGACTCGAGTCCGACCTCCGACGTGACGCCGTGACTCACTCACTCACTGCAGTGTGAGTGTGACTGACCGTGACGTCACTCGTTGCTAATGCCAGGGCCGCCTGGCGTCTAGCAACGAGTGCAGAGCAGGGAAGAGGCTCCACCCACCTTCAGTGTCAGTGACCGCCGCCGCCACCCGTACATACCACACGCGAGTCTCTCTCTCGGCGCCGCTGATCGGCACATGTGAGAGAGACTCGGGCCGGCAGCGGAGCGCAGGAGACAGTTACATTAAGAGTGTGTGTGCTATTATTTCGGGGGGGGCAATTGCCCTGTTGCCCCCCCCCTGGATCCGCCCCTGGGATACATAGAGTCTAAATTCATATTTCTTATTTTTATTGTTTTAACAAGTTTTTACCTGCGCGTCCTAACTATACACAGATAAAGACAAACAATAACAAAGAAAAAAAAAGTCCCACCCATTCCCTCTCAACTAGTGCACAGCCATATTCCCTAGAGCAGACAGAGAGGGACCATTGTGTCCATTTCTTATTTAATTGCGATACGTTTTTCCATAGCATGTATGTCAGCTATTTTTTTAAGCCACAACGAGATTGAGGGAGGTGATTCCTGTTTCCATAGGGCTGGAACACAAGCCTTTGCTGCAGTCAGGAGATAAATGATCATTGAGCTTCTGTATTTATGCTTTGAAAGGTCTGATAGATGAAGAAGATATCTAGGTGGATCAGACCCCAAATTATGATCAGTTAGCTGTCCTATGATTTCTTGCACTTTAGACCAGAAATCCTCTAGTTTCTGACAGGACCAGAAAAAATGGAGCATATTACCCTCTGCCTCTCCACAACGTCAGCAATTATTCATCTTTTCTCAATAGATTTTCTGCAACAATGATGGAACTTTGTACCACCGTGTAAGAATTTTGTAGCACAGCTCTTGATATTTACTAGCCGTTGAGGAGTAGTAGGCAAAGTATAGAATATGACTCCACTGCTCTTTGGAGAATGTAATATCCAAGTCTCTTTCCCATTTCTGGAAGAATCTTGAAACAGAGCCCTCAAGCGGATCTGTTAACAATTTATATATCTCGGTAACCCCATGGGCAAAGGGTGTTTCTATCAGACATCGATTTTCCAAGGGTGTGTTTGAACGGTCTGATCTCTCCCTGCAAAGAAGAGAGCTAAGAAAATGAGTAAGCTGTTGCATCCGCCACGGATCCAGTGGCGGATTAAACAGCGACTATATTTCCACCCTAGTCTTAAGCCTAGATTCTTCAAGGTAGTCGCCTAGACGAAATTTACCTTATTTCAGAGTTTGTTTAAAATGGCTATCTGTATAGCCGGATACAGAACTGGGTAAAGCCAAGTAATTTCTGTCTTTGAAAAAAGATGGCTTTGTTGAACTACTCTCAGGGTTGCCCCTATGAGGGGGTGATGTCCTAAGGTTCCCAGTACTCTTGACCATAACCATGGCACACATTGAAGTGGGATTTCAGTGCAGGATTGTTCAATCGCTACCCAGGCTTTATGTCCCCATCTGTACACCAAGCTAGTACCCTAACGAGGTGCACTGCCTTGTAATATCGGATTGTATCTGGAAAAGCCATACCTCCATGCGATTTGGACATAGCCAAATAATGGTAAGATAGGCATGGGTGCTTTTTTGCCCAGATAAATCTAATGAAAACACTATGTAATGATTTCAAAAAGGACCCTGGAATGACTATTGGTAGAGTCTGAAAGAAATACAGTAACCTTGGTTATTATTGATTCATTTTATGAATAGAATTCCTGCCCATCCATGTGTAGGGACCTTTATTTCATCTTTCCAGATTGGCGGAAAGTTCCCACAGTAGAGGTGGGAAGTTAGCTAGAAAAAAATTATCTACTGAGGAAGCCAATTTGACCCCTAGATATATCAGATATGAAGATGTCCATGTAAAAGAAAAAGAAGATTGAAGAGCTTGCACACGTGCAGGGGCCAACGTGATATTAAGTAGTTCCGATTTTTGAATATTAATTTTAAAATTCAAAAGTGAAGTATACCGATCAAACTCATTTAATAAATTTGGCAACGTGGTTTCTGGCGATGTATTAAAAAACAATATGTTGTCCGCAAAGGCCACAATTTTGTGATCTGACTTGTCAATTAGGAAGACTTGAATATCAGTACTTCCTCGGACATGCCTCAGAAATGTTTCTAGGGTTAGTATAAAGATCAATGGGGATAGAGGACATCCTTGTCTTGTGCCCTTACTCAAATTGAAATACAAAGAAGTCACCTCATTGATTCCTACAGCTGCAGAGGGGACCGAATATATAGCCTCTATCCATTTACTAAACGCCTTCCCCACACTGATATTGTTTAAGGTCTCCTTCAAAAATGTCCAATCCACCCTGTCAAAGGCCTTTTTTGCATCGGAGGATAGCAAGCAGGCCCAGACTGGCCATAGGGCACACCAGGCATGTGCCCGGTGGGCCGGGGGCCACCGGGCTGCATGTCACGTCTCCCGCCCCGACTGTCAGCTGCTTGGGCCAGCCCTGCTCATCCGCCGCCCTCCCGGCCTGTCTGCGGCCACCTCCGTGGGCGACTCCAAGGAGACGGCCACATTTCTTTCTGCCAGAGTCCCAGGTCCCCACTCTGCAGAATCAGGGCTGCTCCTTGTGATGGTGCCGCTCTCCGGGGCCGTCCGGCCAGTCTCCTGTTCAGCTTAGAACGAAGAAAATGAACAGGTCAGGTGACAGGTCATGTGACCATGAAGGGGGAGGAGCTGGAAGAGACCCCCTCTGCCTCATGTCGTGAAAGGACCTGGACTGCTAGAAAGGTAAGTGATACTATGCCAGCCTGCCAATGTTTGTTTTCTTTTTGTATCTTGCCTGCCAATGTTTTTTTTATACTGCCTACCAATGTTTTTTTTTTTTTTATACTGCCTACCAATATATATATATATATATATATATATATATATATATATATATATATATATATATATATATATATTTATCCTGCCTTCCAATGTTTTAAACTAATAATAATAAAAGCATGCTTTGGTCAGTCTCACTTAGAGACCCATTTCAAACTGGGGCGGTGCGGGCATTAACGGTAAAACGCAGCTAATTTTAGCTGCGCTTTATCCCTGTTCTAGCGGCAATTTGCTGCCGCTGGCGTGGCGCTTTTAACCCTAAGCTCCCACTTAGCGCTGCTTTCAAAGCACTTTTAAGGCGCTTTGAAAGCGGTACCCATTCATTTTAATGGGCAGGAGCGGTGGAGGAGCAGTGTATACACCACTCTCACACCGCCCCAAAAATGCTGCTTGCAGGACTTTTTTTCCTGTCCTGCAAACGCACCGCCTGGGTGTGAAAGCACAGAAGAGGCAGTTTACAGGTGATATTTTTAGTGCAAAAACACCTGCAAAGCGCCTCAGTATGAAAGGGGTCTTACACAATGTGAGTGATGCTAAACAAAGGTTGAAGGACCCCCTTTCATACCTAGACTGCCCCCATGGTAGCGGTAAAGCGCAGCTCGTGGTAGCGGTAAAGCGCAGCTCGTTTTAGCGGCGCTTTACCGGCACTGCAGCGTCACTTTGCTGGCGGTAGCGGAGCGCTTTTAACTCCAAAGAAGGGGTTATCAAGGGGTTAAAAGTGCCCGAAAAGCGGCGCTGCTGAATCACTTTGCAGGCGCCTCGGAAGAGCTGCCTATTCATTTCAGTGGGCAGGGCGTTTTGGGAGCGGTGTATACAGCACTCCCAAACCGGCCCAAAGATGCTGCTATCATGACTTTTTTTCCCATCCTGCAAGCGCACTGCCCCAGTGTGAAAGCATTCAGGCTTTCACACTGAAGAAGCTTGAGAGGCGCTTTTCAGGCACTATTTCTAGTGTTAAAACGCCTGAAAAGCGCCTCAGTGTGAAAGGGGTCAAAGTGATGGCATCCGTCAGACATTGTGTGAGAGAGGGAGAGTTCTTGTGCCCAAAATATGTCCTGCATTGAGCCCATGTTCACATTGGGCTGATTTGGCATGCGATTTGACATGTCAAATCGCATGCCAAATCGGCGGCTATTGCCGGCAATAGTGCCATCCAAATCAGTGTGATGCCAACTTTGCGGCGCCGCACCGATTCCCAAAAGTAGTTCCTGCAATACTTTTGCCGACTTCAGGGGCAATTTGAAAAAACATCTGTGCATGAACCCACACAGATGTCTATCAAATCGCCCCCCCGAAGTCGGGCTGCATTGCTGGTTTGAAATCGTGCGAGTTCAGCTGATATATATTTATACATATACATGCCCCCAGGCCCAGACTTGCCGCCGGGCCGCATGTCTGGGTGTGACATGCAGAGCCGGCCGCGGGTTACGGCATGCGGGGCCGGCCGCTGGTTCTTCATATGCTGGGTGCTCGTGGGAGGAGCGGAGTCTCCTCATTCCCCGCCTGCCAAGCCGATCCATGGAAACTCAGGCTGCCGCTGAACAGGAAGTCCGTATTCATGCATGCGCCCCGCAGCCGATGGTCACCTCCAGTGGGGCTGACTTTTCCTAGATCTCTTACTGATCCCCTCATGAGTCACACTGGGATATGTGACTCCGGCTCCGTGTATTCAAGGAACATTCCGAGCCATGTAGAGGACGTCGGGATTAGAGGTATGAGGATGATTCTGTTCTGAGTCACCCTAGAGGTGAAGGTATGTGACTTCTCTAATAATAGATCCTTCTACTACACAGGTCACTTCCTCTTTCCAGGATAGATAGATATGAGATAGATAGATGGATATGAGTTAGATAGAATAAGAAAGAATATAGATAGATAGATATTGGATAGACATTAAGCTTGTCAGGACCCCATGGGGCAAAGGACCGTGCTATACTGCAGATGGACACCGGCAGCAAAAAAGCGCCCTGAGGCGATTCAGTTCGCATAGGTAGCGCTATACAAGTCACTCATTCATTCTTTCATTCATAGATAGATATGGGATAGATAGATCTATTCCATATCCGTCATCAACCGCCCCCGCAAACGCTAACCCCGCAACTCCTCCCCCTCCAGGCTGCTCAATCTAAAATGCCCGGGCCTATTTTTTGTCCTAGTCCGGGCCTGATACGAGCATAGGGGTATTTTACAAAAATGAGCCAGATGCAGGGGCGTCTTAATGAGAGTGCACACCTGAGCACTGCCCAGGGGCCCCAGCTACATGGGGGACCCTTGCACTTTCCCCAGAGAAGCTGCTCCTTGAGTCTATGCTGCCCGGATATTGGGGGCCCCATGATGGCAATGAGAGTTATGGATACACAGGGGAGGCAGGCTGGCAGCGGTGCGCCGTGCTGTGCAGAACGATACCTATTTCACAGCCAGCAGGGAGGGGCAAGGCCAGAGCGCCAGTGATGCTCTGACCCCGCCCCATGCAACTTGAATGCTCGGGACTTGGAGGCCACGGGGTAGGAGCTGGAGTGGGAGCTGCTGAGTCGGCAGCACTGAGAGCCCGCCTGCAGAAGTGGCATTGTGGATGGTGTCATGGTGAGCCCAGCTGTCCAGCACTGTTTGCACCGAAGGCCTTGGAATGCCAGGAGGGATGCTCCCTCCTCTACCCCTCCTTCTGCCTGCATGATTTGATTGGTATAGGTGAGTCCTTTTCCAGTGCTGGAGGTGGGCACATAGCCAAAAGTTCACATGCACTGTATCTCCACTGGAAAAGGGGGTACTACATGGATGGAATAATGGTGCTGGGGATATCAGGGGTGTATGTGGGGAAAACAATGTTGAGGGAGGATCTGGGGTGTATAGGGGGTAGCAATGCTTGTGGTATCTTGGGTTGCTATAGTGCTAGAGGTATCAGGGATGTAGAGAGGCCACAGTGTAGGGGGTATCAGGGATGTAGCGGGGTCACAATACAAGGGGTATCGTATGGTATATGGTAACAGTGCTGGGAGAATATCTAGGGTGCAGAGAGGGATCAGAGTGCTGGGGGGATATCTGGGGTGTAGAGGGGTCAGAGTGCTGGGGGGATATGTGGGGTGCAGAGAGGGATCAGAGTGCTGGGGGAATATATGGGGTGCAGAGAGGGATCAGAGTGCTGGGGGAATATCTAAGGTGCAGAGAGGGATCAGAGTGGTGGGGGGATATGTGGGGTGCAGAGGGGTCTGAGTGCTGGGGGGGATATGTGGGGTGCAGAGGGGTCTGAGAGCTGGTGGTGTATCTGGGGTGCAGATAGGGATCAGAGTGCTGGGGGGGGATATGTGGGGTGCAGAGAGGGATCAGAGTGCTGGGGGATAGCTGGGGTGTAGAGGGGTCTGAGTGTTGGGGGGATATCTGGGGTGTAGAGGGGTCAGAGTGCTAGGGGGATATCTAGGGTGTAGAGGGGTCAGAGTGCTAGGGGGATATCTAGATTGTAGAGGGGTCAGAGTGCTGGGGGATATCTAGGTTTCAGAGGGGTCAGAGTGCTAGGGTGATATCTAGGGTGTAGATGGCTCAGAGTGCTGGGGGGATATCTAGGGTTTAGAGGGGTCAGAGTGCTTGGGAGATATGTGGGGTATAGAGGGGTCAGAGTGCTAGGGGGATATCTAGGTTGTAGAGGGGTCAGAGTGCTGGGGGGATATCTAGGGTTTAGAGGGGCCAGAGTGCTTGGAGGATATCTGGGGTGTAGAGGGGTCAGAGTGCTAGGGGGATATTTAGGTTGTAGAGGGGTCAGAGTGCTAGGGGGATATCTAGGTTGTAGAGGGGTCAGAGTACTGGGGGATACCTAGGGTGTAGAGGGGTCAGGATGCTTGGGGGATATCTAGGTTGTAGAGGGGTCAGAGTGCTTGGGGGATATCTGGGGTGTAGAGGGGTCTGAGTGCTGGGGGGATATCTAGGGTGTAGAGGGGTCTGAGTGCTAGGGGGTATCTAGGCTGTAGAGGGGTCAGAGTGCTGGGGGGATATCTGGGATGTAGAGGGGTCAGAGTGCTAAGGGGATATCTAGGTTTTAGAGAGGTCAGAGTGCTGGGGGATATCTAGGGTGTAGAGGGGTCAGAGTGCTGGGGGATATCTGGGGAGTAGAGGGGTCAGAGTGCTAGGGGGATATCTAGGTTGTAGAGGGGTCAGAGTGCTGGGGGATATCTGGGGTGTAGAGGCTGGATGGTGCCTCATGATTTTTATTGGTGGCCGTGTCTATACTTGTTACAACTGTCCTGAGCATCATTCAAGCAGATATATTATATGCACAGGACAGCTTTGTTACTTTATGTATGTAGTATTTTCCCACTGTTTCTTTGCTGTACAGAATGATTGTTCGTGTAGTTAAAGCGGAGGTCCACCCAAAAGGGGAAGCTCCACTTGTCTGCCTCCTACCTACTTGATGTCTGTTTACCTGCGCTGTTTCCATTGTAGGGGCCCCAGAGCATTACTTTGCCCAGGGGCTCATGATGCTATTAAGACGGCCCTGGCCAGATGAATAATATCTAAGGCTCTAGAAGTGTTGTCCTTTGCCTCCTTAGTAGGCATAAACCCTGCTTGATCAGGATGGATGACATTTTGAAAGTGAGGTTGTAGCCTTGAAGCTAATATCCGTGTAAACATTTTTAGATCCACATTTAATATTGAAATAGGTTGGTAATTCATACATTGGGCACGGTCCTTACCCTCCTTAGGGATCACTGTAATATGTGCCCTTAGAGTATCTTTCGGTACAGGCCAATCTTCTAGAAGGGAATTAAATGCTTTTGAGAAACCAAGGGCCTAGGATAGGATCAAATGCCTTATAATAGGCTATCGTATACCCGTCTGGGCCTGGAGCTTTATGAGGCTTAAGCGTCTTAATCGTCCTCAAATATTCATCAGATGAGATTGGAGCGTTTAGTGATACGGACGCATCTTCGTGTATTGACGGTAGTCCCGAGGAAGAAAGATAATCCCGAATTAATTGTTGCTTTTGTACCACCTGATCAGTCGGTAAGTTAGTCGGCAGATTATAAAGGAACAGATAGTATTCTCGAAAGACCTCTGCAACTTCACTAGATATAAAGTGACATTTCCCTTTATCAGAGTCCATATATGGGACATAATTTCTCTGAGAGATTTCCCTAAGTGAGTAGGCCAGTAGTTTGCCTGATTTATTCCCGTGTTCATAATGTATATTCCTAGCCTTTACTATCCGTATGTTAGTATTATGTCTAAACAGAGAGGTCACTTTTCTCATTCCAACCTAAGGTCTACTGCTACAGATTGGGAAAGTGATTTTTTATGCTTAGATTCCATGTTTGCAACCAGATTTAATTGGGCTTGAAAAGTGGCTTTGGCATTTTTACGTAGTTCAGTCGCCTTTTTAATCAGCAGACCTCGCATAACGCATTTATGCGTTTCCCATATTGTAAATGGAGAGACGTCGTCTGTGTCATTATCATCGAAAATTCTGTTCAGTTTCATAGAAAGGTCATTTCGAAGTGGACCTACTTGTATCAGAGATTCATTAAGTTTCCACGACCATGGTCTGATTACGGACTTGTCCAGCTGAAGATCTATAAGTGCTGGGGCATGGTCAGACACAGTCTGTATTCCAATTAAGGAACTCACTACCGCTGGTAGTAGAGATTAGGATACCAGTACATAATACTGTTCCGATACCCTCCACGCTTTACACTTCATGCCCACAGGCACAATCATTACTTCCCTCTTTCAACCCCACCACTATAGACGAGGTTGATAAACTACTTGCTAATGTCCAACTTACCACCTGCCCTCTGGATCCTGTTCCCTCACAAATGCTACGTTCACCCTCTGGCTCTATGCTACACTCTCTAACCCACATCTTCAATCTCTCCCTCTCTTCTGGTATCTTCCCCAACTCTGTAAAACTTGCACTTGTCAGACCCATACTTAAAAAGCCCTAACTGGACCCATTCAATCTTAACAACCTACGCCCCATTTCCCTGCTCCCCTTTATATCCAAACTCCTCGAACGTCTGGTCTACAACCAACTGAGCGTCCACCTCACTGATAATAGCCTTCTTGATCCCCTTCAGTCTGGATTTCGTCCTCAACACTCCACAGAAACTGCTCTCCTAAAACTAACAAACGATCTACTAACGGCCAAAACCAATCGACACTATTCTGTACTCCTACTCCTGGACCTCTCTGCTGCCTTTGATACAGTTGACCACCCCCTCCTCCTCAAAAAACTCCACGCCTTTGGTCTCCGTGACTGTACTCTTCGCTGGTTCTCTTCCTACTTATCCAACCTCACCTTTAGCGTTTCCTAAAACTCTACTTCCTCTTCTCCTCTTTCTTTCTCAGTTGGGGTCCCCCAAGATCCTGTTCTTGGACCTCACCTATTTTCAATCTATACCTCCTCCCTGGGTCAGCTGATAGCCTCCCATGGCCTCCAATACCACCTCTACGCTGACGACACCCAAATCTATTTCTCTACCCTTCAGCTCACTCCCTCTGTCTCCTCACGTATCACTAATTTACTATCAGATATATCAGTCTGAATGTCACACCACTTCCTCAAACTCAATCTATCCAAAGCCGAACTTATAATTTTTCCTCCCCTATATGCCCCTTACTCTGATCTCTCTGTCAAAATCGATGGCACAACTATAAGCCCATCCCCACATGCCAAGGTTCTAGGTGTAGTCCTATACTCTGAACTCTCCTTTAAGCACCAAGTCCAATCACTGTCCAAATCCTGCCGCCTCAATCTCCGCAACATCTCCAAAATACACCCCATTCTAACCAATGACACAAAAAAGCTTTAATTTACTCGCTGGTCATCTCTCGCCTCAAATACTGCAACTCCCTTCTTATTGGCTTATCTCTACATAATCTAGCACCTCTTTAATCCATCATGAATGCTGCTGCCAGGCTCATCCACCTTACCAATTGCTCAGTCTCTGCGACCCCTCTCTGTCAATCCCTCCACTGGCTTCTGCTCGGCCAAAGAATTAAATTCAAAATACTAACAACTATGTACAAGGCCATCCACAATTTAGCCCCAGCTACAGTGGGGACGGAAAGTATTCAGACCCCCTTAAATTTTTCACTCTTTGTTATATTGCAGTCATTTGCTAAAATCATTTATGTTCATTTTTTCCTCATTAATGTACACACAGCACCCCGTATTGACAGAAAAACACAGAATTGTTGACATTTTTCCAGATTTATTAAAAAAGAAAAACTGAAATATCACATGGTCCTAAGTATTCAGACCCTTTGCTCAGTATTTAGTAGAAGCACCCTTTTGATCTAATACAGACATGAGTCTTTTTGGGAAAGATGCAGCAAGTTTTTCACACCTGGATTTGGGGATCCTCTGCTATTCCCCCTTGCAGATCCTCTCCAGTTCTGTCAGGTTGGATGGTAAATATTGGTGGACAGCCATTTTTAGTCTCTCCAGAGATGCTCAATTGGGTTTAAGTCAGGGCTCTGGCTGGGCCATTCAAGAACAGTCACGGAAGTTGTTGTGAAGCCACTCTTTCGTTATTTTAGCTGTGTGCTTAGGGTCATTGTCTTGTTGGAAGGTAAACCTTCGGCCCAGTCTGAGGTCCTGAGCACTCTGGAGAAGTTTTTCATCAAGGATATCCCTATACTTGGCCGCATTCATTTTTCCCTCGATTGCAACCAGTCGTCCTGTCCCTGCAGCTGAAAAACACCCCCACAGCATGATCCTGCCACCACCATGCTTCACTGTTGGGACTGTATTGGACAGGTGATGAGCAGTACCTGGTTTTCTCCACACATGCCGCTTAGAATTAAGGCAAAAAAGTTCTATCTTGGTCTCATCAGACCAGAGAATCTTATTTCTCACCATCTTGGAGTCCTTCAGGTGTTTTTTTAGCAAACTCCATGCAGGCTTTCATGTGTCTTGCACTGAGGAGAGGCTTCCGTCGGGCCACTCTGCCAAAAAGCCCCGACTGGTGGAGGGCTGCAGTGATGGTTGACTTTCTACAACTTTCTCCCATCTCCCGAATGCATCTCTGGAGCTCAGCCACAGTGATCTTTGCGTTCTTCGTTACCTCTCTCACCAAGGCTCTTCTCCCCCGATAGCTCAGTTTGGCTGGACGGCCAGCTCTAGGAAGGGTTCTGGTCATCCCAAACGTCTTCCATTTAAGGATTATGGAGGCCACTGTGCTCTTAGGAACCTTAAGTGCAGCAGAAATCTTTTTGCAACCTTGGCCAGATCTGTGCCTTGCCACAATTCTGTTTCTGAGCTCTTCAGGTAGTTCCTTTGACCTCATGATTCTCATTTGCTCTGACATGCACTGTGAGCTGTAAGGTCTTATATAGACAGGTGTGTGGCTTTCCTAATCAAGTCCAACCAGTATAATCAAACACAGCTGGACTCGAAGGTGTAGAAACATTTCATGAATGATCAGAAGAAATGGACAGCACCTGAGTTAAATACATGTGTCACAGCAAGGGGTCTGAATACTTAGGACCATGTGATATTTCAGTTTTTCTTTTTTAATAAATCTGCAACAATGTCAACAATTCTGTGTTTTTCTGTCAGTATGGGTGCTGTGTGTACATTAATGAGGAAAAAAAATGAACTTAAATGATTTTAGCAAATGGCTGCTAAAACAATAACAAAGAGTGAAAAATTTAAGGGGGTCTGAATACTTTCCGTTCCCACTGTACATCACTAGCCTAGTCTCTAAATACCAACCTACTCGTTCTCTTTGTTCCTCTCAAGACCTCCTGCTCTCTAGCTCCCTCATCACCTCCTCCCATGGTCGCCTCCAGGACTTTTCCAAAGCCTCTCCAATCCTATGGAATGCCCTACCCCAATCTGTCCGCTTATCTCCTACTCTATTAGCTTTTAGACGATCCCTGAAAATTCTTCTCTGCGGAGAAGCCTATCCTACCCACACCTAACAACAGTTTTTTCATTTTTCTCCATCAGCTCACCCCCCAGTTATTACCTTTTTGTTTCCACTCAACCCTCCCTTCTAGCATAGGCGTGCGCACAGGGTGTGCCAGATGTGCCCAGGCACACCCTAATCACCCTGTGCAGCACAAATTCCCACTACTGCCCTGGCTCCCCCCCCCCTTCCCCTCCCCCGCAGTGCTGCTGGCTTCCCTCCTCTCCTGCTGACTGTTGCTGTGGAGATGTTTTAGCATGAGTGGGGGAAGGGGCCAGTAAACATGTAATTTACTGTCCCCTTATCTTTCTGATTGAACATTGTGAGTGATCGATAGTGTGTGTTTGAGATTTGAGGTGCACACCCTAATGCAATAGACTGCGCACACCTATGCCTTCTAGATTGTAAGCTCTAACGAGCAGGGCCCTCTGATCCCTCCTGTATTGATTTGTATTGTAAGTGTACTGTCTGCTCTCATGTTGTAAAGCGATGCGCAAACTGTTGGCGCTAAATAAATCCTGTATTATAATAATAATAATAATAATCAATTCGAGAGTAGCTGTCATGTGGTATCGAATAAAAAGTATAATCCTGCTCAATTGGGTGCTGAACTCTCCAAATATCTACCAACCAAATTGTTTGAAGGGCTTTTTTTATTCATCTAAGATATGAATATGATAGATGTGAGGAGGATTTGGAGGTGTCTAATAGTGGATCAAGAGCCACGTTGAAATATCCACCCAATATCACTCCCCCCTCTGTCTAGATAACTCAGCTGAGCATGGTTAAGTAGATAGATAGAAGCTAAAGTAATTTGACGGCCAGCTAGATCTCATTGTGGGGATGGTTTTGGATGATGCTTACATTCTTCTGTTCTTACCAGAGAAAGTGACAATGAGATGGTTGGAATCTCTAAACAAAGCTGTAACTTGTATGTAAGTGTGTAGTGTCCTGCTGGCATCCAGCAGAAAAACTGATCATCCTTAGTCATCCTGAATGTTGCAAGAACATTTTCTTGGTTCTCATGGAATGCTTAAGCCACTTTTGGATTGAATCCCAGAATGGGGATAGGGTACACCTGGTTTGGATAGAAAGAAAAGGTGTTTCTAGTAGCCAAGGCCCCCGATCTTTCGATCAACTTGAGTACAATCAGCCTGCCCATATATGGTTCGGATCTCGGCCAGTCCTGCTGAATCGACTTTGGACGACTTTAGGAAAGATTCCTCTCTACACAGATCATTATCAGTACTACATCTTTCCGTACACTCTGCCTCTTTCCGTTCCACTCTGCCTATTATTATAGGACACTGCTCTTGTGTTACCCAGCCTCATCAAGACTGCAGAACCTTAAATTACTTTATACCTCGTACTCATGCTTTTATCCTGATCCGTCTGCTTTTATTTTATGCATGTAAACAAATCCCGTCACATTGAAAAAATGCTGTTTCACCATCCATTCAACGTTTTTTTTTTCGCTTAGTGAATGTTGATCTGCCTATGTCTAATTTGATCTAAAAGGGTTGAGCTTGCCCTAAGAAGTTTACCAAAGTCTGGCAGGCCTGGTTTGACGTCTCTGAGTCCTTTTAGGGGAAAACCTCTGTATCTCAACAGTCTTATGTATTCTTTATAGTGGTCTTTGGTACACTGGACAGCACCTTTGTAATAGGTTGATGGTTCTCTAGATTGTACTGGAGGGGGATAGCAGTGCTGGTATGACTGTGCTTATGTATGTGTTTTTTTTGTTGTCACTTATGGATACCCTCTATTGACTTACATTTCTTCTTGGGCTCTGTGTAGTCCCCATGATATGTAATACTTTTGTACCTTCTATTATAGTATCCATGGCTGTTATCTATGACTTTTTCTATTTTTGTAATAATTCTATTTTTGTATGCTTATTTTAAATAAACACCTCTTTAAAATAGATTGAAGAACCTACTATTAGGTGACAAAAGGCACAGAGAGAATGGTGACATCATGCTCTCCACCTCATCCAATCAGAAAACACGCTTCATTCATTCAGAAGATGCAAAATATTCCCCGAATGCTGCCTGTGCTGAGTGACCAACCTCCTGTGTTCACAATGCAGCAGGCCAGCCACTCAGCACAGGACCCAATAATAAGTGGAGATCACGGGAGTAAGGATATCTACTTCAGGGATTTCCAGCTTCCAGGGGCATTAGCCATTCATCTTTAAATGGCAGCACACATCACACAGACCCAAAAACAATTGTATGCACATAAAATTATATTTTAAAAAAAAAATATGTTTGAAGAGGGATGTAGTATTCACTCTATCCATTCCATTCACACAATTGTGGATCCTTAAAAATGAAATATTATGTAAGGTTTATTTCATACAAAAGCTATCATGTTAAAGTAAATTTTGGTATTAATTCAAAGAGGACATTCAGCACTTTATTCTCTTCATCTAGACTATGCTAGTATGAGTATTCTGAAAAAAAGCAATGTTACAAATAGTCAGGGACCACATGTATCAGGTGGCTGGATATTAAAGTATCTGAAATCACTTAAAGAACATACAGTTAATATATATAGAATAACAAAATGGTTGTCCATGCATGCTGTAAACAGACATAGATAAGCATAGATAGTTTTACAGAGCTCTGTTCTGGTGTTCACATCCATAAAAACAAATGCTTTTTATAGCTCAGTCTTACCTCAAAGCATTTTAAGGCATGTTTAATAGCCCTTACAAGGGAAAGAACAAGGAATAAATTCAAAAACAGCATAGAGATTGGATATCACTATCATTACATGATGGAGGCAATAGTGATATCTAGAGGAAAAGCTAGAATTATGATGTTCTGTAGATTTTTATCTAAAAGACCTGGCACTGGAGGAACTGGAAGGGTTTCTTCTTTCTCTGGAGAAATGCTGGTATTCAGATCTGGTGGGGCTAAACAACAAAAAGTCCATTAATCAGATACCCATACCCCTGAAAACATCTCACCTAAAAGATGCCTCCAACCTTCTTGACAAAGGCTGGCCATAAGAAGGCAGGGACAGGTCCATTTCTCTAGACAGGAAGAAAGTGCAGAAAGCTTGTAGGAAAGTTTTCTGGCCGCCATAACCCCTAGACACAGGGAAGCATTAGCAAGGTTATTCCCTGGACAGGGAATACATGATCACAGAGGAAAGGGGGTAGATAGAGGCACTAACCACCAGACAGAAACTACCTAAATGGAAGCAAATAGAGAAGCTAACCACCAAGGTGTTAACGTACGTAGAGGGAAATGGGATAGATAGAGCCAAGTTGAAATAAGTGAGGAGACCTAAGGCACTGCAATGAAAGTCTACAGCTGAAGAGCCATGGTATCACCCATGGGAACAGACCTATTACTTAGTCAGGTAACCAAACTCCATGCCAGCCAAAAACACTCGCACAAAGAGCAGCTGGACAGTCACAACTTTATTGGAGCAGGGTAAGGTTTGCACAATACATCTTCTTTGGTCCAGTGAAAAGGTAAAAAAGAAACTCATGCTCTGCTTTAGGCTGGCCATAGATGGATCGAATTTGGTTGGTTCAGCAGGGACCATCTGGATTTTGATCCCATGTGTGGCCACTTCGTCTCAACAGAAGTTGATCTAGTGATTGTCTATAACAATCGTACAAAAGATAATGTGAGAAACATAAACATGATAGAGATAGACATTGAATAAATCACTTCAAAGACTAAACTCTTTTAAAAGAACAATGTTTTTTGCATATGTAGCTGAGTGCTCTGCGGCTGTGTGCAGCTCTCTTACCCCCCCCCCCCCCCCCACACACACACACACACACACACACACAAAAAAAAACACACACACACACTCTGTGAGAAGTAACAGAGCGGGGATTTATGTTTGCAATTTAGCAGCCTACTCTCACCTCTCGCTTCTCTGCTGTTTGAGCAGAGCAGGTGCTATGTGAAATCCCCCTCTCCCTCCTGCCAGCAGAGGATCTGAGCCAATCAGTAAGGCAAGAAGACTTAATATAATATGCAGCCACCACCATAGATTCTGGGCAATGTAGTTTTTAAAGATATGCTGCACAATACAATTTAATAGAGGCGAATGGAGCTGCAGCCTTTAAAGCGGTAGTAAACCACCACAAAAAAATATATATATATAGGGACCCCTGCAGATTTAAGCCATAATGTACTAATATGCACCGCATACTAACTAATTATGACAGACTTGTCTGCACATTGAGCCCTCCAGCGCAGTCCTGTCATGGGTCCCCTGGCACTTCCATCTTCACCCGGTCTTCCTACAGGGTTCGCATGCTCCAGCTGTATGAATGGCCGGGACCGTGATCATGTCACTCCCACGCATGTGTGGGAGCCCTGGCCCAGAGCTCTGAAGGTACGGCATGGGTATGATGTCACCAGCTACATCCCGTGTGAATATCTCCTAAACGGTGCAAGTTTATACAGATATTCAATTCAATGTACCTACTTTATTATATGCTTACCTGTAGGTACAAGTTAAAGTGGACTTTATTTCCACTTTAACACCGAGGATTTCCTGCACAACAGAGGAGGAGAGACAGAACTTTTTTTAGACAATTCTGGAGAGATCTTTTGCGGGAGGAAGCCAAGCCATGCAGATGTGTGGCATTGGCTGGGACTGTGCAGAGACCAGAACAGTTTACAAATTTTGCCAGCACACCAAAGATCTTCAGATATTGCTCAAACATTTTTTTACTGAAGAATGATCACATCACAGCATAGAAGTGCAACGTTTCAGAGCCACGCAGGACCACTGCCGCTATCTGAAGATCCCCGGCGTGCTGGCAAGTATATACGCGGTTTTGTGTTGTTTCCAGCTGGTTGTTGATGCAGCACCCAATATCCTCAAGCTTATTCCAGGAATGTGTGCGATGGGAATATTTGTGTATGTGCAGAGACCAGGTGCCATCTCAGAGCAGTGTGGGGGCCAGAGAATGTGAACCTGTTGATTTTGCTGAGCTTGTGCAGAAATCAGGTGTCATTGCTGTGTCCATAAGAGCCTGAGAACTGACTCACAGAGGTCCGCAGAGGTATCACTTGCTGTGCCTTGGGACCAGAGCCGGGAGACCCATTGTCGTATGTGTCTACATTAGAGAAGACAGAACCCATGAGAGCTGAGAGACTGAGCCATGGTAGGACCTGTTCAGGAGGACTGAGTCACTGTGTCACCAGTAACTGAGGACAGCAGATTGCCAAGGGATCTGGACCGCATTCCTGTGAACCCGGAGGGGTGAGCGTAATCATTTGCGTTTATCCCAACACTGACACAGTTACTGCAATAGAGACTGTTCCTCACTTAGCAGCCCATCAGCCATTCATTACACACTCTTAAAGGGGCAGGTCCACATGCACCACCTTCTACAAACAGAAAGGTTCAGCGCTCTAAGCTGGGGAATACCAACAGGCAGGGCGGAGTCCACAGGTGGGTGCTCAGATTTCGGTGTCCTCCAGACAACACCCAAATAGGTAGACAAAGTAGAAAAATAGTCTGAAACTCCAATCCATAAGAATAATTTATTGGCACATGTAGGAAAACAAAAAAGCAGACGCGTATTGGCTGGAGAGCCTTGGTCACTGCCCCACCTTACAGAATGGCCCCAACGAAAGCCGGGTAATACTGACAATCAGGCGCTAGGTACTTTATAGCCACCTCCAAGGTTACCCCTTTGTTACTAACACATACACCCACCAGCTGTTGGGGCTGTATGCATAGTGTGCACACAAAGAATTTGTTTTTGGCTTGGTTAATGCCAATACTCTTAAGCCTGTTTGCATCATTTTAAATTTGGTTTAGCATTACAACAGTTAAGTTGATTGCCATCTTATGGGTCAATGTTCCCAGTTTCTAGTACAGTATCTCTAAACATGTTCAAATTGCCTGTTCACGGTCTCATGCATTTTTTAACTGCATTGGTAAAATACATATTTTATTATTCTGTTGTATGTTGGTACCTTTAAAGTCTAAGCATTTGCTTTTGAAATATATTTGTATACAGATGGATGTGGTACTAATATGTATGCTAATTTAAAATTGTATTGTACATTTTACTTTTTTATTGTCACAATTTTGAAAAACTGAGAAGCCACCTTTAAAGGCACAATATAAAATAACGTTTATTATTATTTTATTATTATTTATTGCTACCCCTGCCCCCATTAGGGAAATTCACCCTATCTATGTGTCCTGTTTACTGTTATCATCAAAAGTGAAAGTAAACAAAATCCCAAATTTTGGGTTGTCGCCAGAACAGTAACAGTGAGGAAATCTTCCAATGGGGACACTAGTTCTGGTGACCTAGGGGGCCCCAATAGATTGCCCTAATTTGCAGGGATTTCCTCCCACTTCCTGTTTTAGCTATTGGACAGGAAGTGAAGGGAAATATCCCCAATAGGACACAGATGGCAAAAAAAACTGACAGGGGTTATAACCCTCCCCCACACTATTCAAAAAAAAAAATTACCTTATAAAGTTATATTCAAGTTCTACTTTAACATACTGAGCAGAGAATTTAGTAGAAATAAAAAAAACTCACAGTACCCAATCTGAAAGCCTCTTTCTATAATAACTGCTACACCAGAGGCTCACACAAAAATCTCAGTTACTATAAATTATAGTACTTTACATATCATTACCGTTTTTTACAATGCGTTTTTTAAGATGTCCAGTATTTCTAGATTGTAAGCTCTAAAGAGCAGGGCCCTCTGTTTCCTCCTGTATTGAATTGTATTGTAACTGTACTGTCTGCCCTCACGTTGTAAAGCGCTGTTCAAACTGTTGGCACTAGATAAATCCTGTATAATAATAATGTATCGGGTGTCTCGTTTCTCCCGCGACCCCGCCAAGCTGGCCAGTGGAATATGAAGTCTCAGGACAGAGCGGCCTCACTGACTTTTAAAGAGGCAGGAGAAGAAATCAGACCTGAGGGAGAGATGCTGCCTCTCAGGTGATCTCTTCCACGCGATTCAGGCATCCGCCGCCAGTCAGGACATCCAGCCTGAAAGAGGGGGATCCCAGGTGCACATCCAGGTGCATCTGCATCAACGATTAAGCGTCCCAGTGTGCAGTGACCAGTCGGGTGGCCAAGAGAGCCTGCTGTTCCAGGACGTTTTGTTTGGGCCTTGAATACAGGATTTGGTGAGAGGGCTTTTGCCCATTTTCAAGAAACAGGGACATTGCACCACAGAAGGAGTTAAATAAACACTGTATACAGACATAATTTCTGGTAGTCCTCTTGCTGACACTTGTAGTGCCACAGGGATAAAGGATAAGGCCATCCATTTCTGGGACACTGTATACAGACATCATTGTCCTTTCATCTTGCTGAGAAAGACCCTGCCTCCTTCACTTGATAATCTTGAGTTGTGTTGTTTGGCCGTGCTATGCAGGAGTTTAAGTGCACCAACGAAAGTGGCTAGCTGAAGACACAAAGTTTTATCTTTTCTTCAAAAGGACGGAAGCTACTAGTGCCATACGGATCCACACACACATTTTCAGGGCTCTGTATATGCATTGGGTGTGTGGGACAGTTTATATAAGAGGTTATGCCATTGCATGTTGATTTGAATAAATTGTTTAAAGTTGGGCCTGTGGTGTCAGGGGACAGAAAAGAGAGGCTTGACACAAAGAGTCATTCCTCTGCTCTCCTCCTGCCAGGACTCATAGAGCCAACCTGAGTAAAGGTAACCAATCCAAGTTAAAGTGTCATATTGTGCTTTATTTACAATTTAAGTGTGCCTCTGCTCTTGGGGACATCCTCAGGTTTAGAATCCCCTGAAAGCAGCTTGAATATAGGATTAAGAGCTATATTGCTCTTAAATTTCAGTTATTGCTCTCTAGTTGATTACTTGAATATATACTGTTACTGTCTGTTATTCTTCCACAGAAATATTGCAGGAAAGACAATTTCTGTGTTTTATCATAATGTGTGTGTAGCAATGTCTTTAGCCTCTTCCAGTCTAATGAGGACCTCTAAGGTCAAAGATAGCTGACTACCTTCTGTAAGTAGAGGGTTGTGAGGCATAGTGGGTGCAAAGTGTAAGTTATTGGGTGCCAGACATTTCTTGAATGCAAAAAGAAATGTTTATTTATTTTACTGTCTTTCTTTTATGAGGAAAAGAGGGTTAGGTCCAGGACAACCGTAAAGGGGAAGTAAACCCTGACGGGTTTTACTTCCTCTTTTGCTCCCTGCAAAGCCTTCAAATTAAAAGCATAACGGGCTAGTATGCATCGCATACTAGCCCATTATGTGACACTTACCTGCAAACAAATCCATCACTGTCCCCTGTGCAGGCTGCGTCCATCTTCGCCCCTCTTCCTTCTGGGGGCCGCGGACTCCGGCTCTGTGACTGGCCGGACACGCGTGACGAGCCGGAGGTATGTTTCTTCACAGCACATGCGCCCATTGTTATTCTTATTCTTATGCTTACCTATAATTAAAAGTCAGGAGGGAGGGTTTACAACCACTTTATGCAGTTGCAATTTCAATTGGCAGACTCTGAGACTTCAATAGGTGGACAGCCGTACAGGGAAAGGCCCCAGTAGGATGCCACATCTGCACGTGCAGGATTGCTGTCTTCTATGGTAACAATCTTTAACAGTTCCTAACACAAATCGTAACAGTCCTCTCAGCTTCACTACAACTTCTACTTGTAGTTCTTCGGCCCCTTGAGCCCCTGGTCTCTCACTGGGCCCTCTGATTCACTGACTCTGAATCCCTGGAGCTCCTCAAAGCTTTGCGGTGGTATCTCTCTCAAGCATCACCCACGCTTCCCTGCTGGGTCCCTAGCTTGGCACCCCAGATACTTCTCAAGCTTCACCCCTGCTAACCAGCTCAGTCCCTGCCTTGACTCCCAAGGCTGCTCTGCAAGTGTCACCTCCGTTAGTTGGGTCTCTGACTTGATCACTGCCTAAATTTTCCTGATTCTCCACCGTGCCCATTCAGTGAGAATGCTGCTCCTGTACTTGCTTCAGTTACTCACTGTGGTCCCTGGTAAAGGTGGTCGGTCCCTTAATGGCGACAGCTTCCCTTTTACCTCCGACCACGACAGGTTCTCTGGCCGGCAAAACCGTCACTTCTGGTTGGACTGCAAGCCACAATCCTGCGCTGCCCTCTTACTTCTGTATAGGCCCTCACACAGCCTGGCAGCCAGATGCCTCCGGGATAAAAGGGAATGTCCCCTATATGGGGTTTTCTAGGCAGCGAAAGGTAGAGAAATACTACATGAAGTATGATTAATTGGGATTTTATTATGACATAGTATCAAAAATTTGACAGAGACGGTCAAAACATGAGCTGTGGTACAAAAGATAAAAACAACAACATCACTAGTGTAGCTGTACACAATGATACACAGTGCTCAAACACTAAAGTAGAGATTCTATGCAAAACAGACGCGTTTCAACCCCACCGGGTCTTCTTCAGAGGATTTTGTAAGCTGTAGAGATGTTTATATGTGTTGGAATTCGTAGTTATAATCATAGAGTAAAAAGAAAAAAAAATAGTAGACATTTTTATACAATTACCAGTCACATTGTATTATGCAATGTCTCAAAGGCCTTTAGAGGAGAAACCCCCTTACTTGATCCGAAAGTCCTCGGTCGGCCGGTGCATCCACAGAGGGGAGGAGAAAGCCAATTGCTCATGCGTGTCTTACGGGGAGTCACATTGGTGGCAATCCCAATGGCCTAGGAGGGGCACGGAGGCGGATGGACACATGTGGGGGCTTTCTGTCCAGCCTTCAGCCACAAATTTACCATTCTCAGTAATTAGTATTGGAAGGTTATATTATATCCCTAGGATTGTTAAACAAAAATACACTCATAGCATGGTGATTTGATGCCCTAAATGCAGGTGCTGCCCATCCGCCTCTGTACCCCTCCTAGGCCATTGGGATTGCCACCAATGTGACTCCTCGTAAGACACGCATGAGCATTTGGCTCCCCCCCCCCCCTCTGGATGCAACAGCTACACTAGTGATGTTGTTGTTTTTATCTTTTGTACCACAGCTCATGTTTTGACCGTCTCTGTCAAATTTTTGATACTATGTCATAATAAAATCCCAATTAATCATACTTCATGTATTTCTTTACCTTTCGCTGCCTAGAAAACCCCATACGGGGGACATTCCCTTTTTTCTGACATTATTCGGGGTGTGCAGCTATTTTCTTCTCTCCTATAAGTGTCTTTCCTTTCTACGATGTCTCCGGGATAGGCCCGGTCTCTGGCCTAGCAGCCCGGGGCGTACGACACACGTCCACCCAGACAGCGTCCAGGTGGCACAGAACATAGATCACCTGACTCCACCGGAATATATAGGCTCCCCCAGCAGGCCAAGGGATTCAAGAAAACCCCCACCCATTGTCTGAGATACCCCATATACCCATAACCTGACCTTGAGTTGTCCTCTCACACCTAGTACCACCAAGTGCCTGGCCACCTAGTGGTAGAAGAGAAAAGTACAACAAGGTAATTAGGGAGAAATCAATGGATCTCTAACAAATGACTCCTGGCAAGTAAATCTGTGAGGAGCTTTCCTGACTAAACCCCAGGGTGCTACATGTGTGTTTCTCATTGGTCATTGCACTTACACTATTGCCTGGTGTGCCAGAGGGGGCTGAGGCTGTTATTTGGGTTGAGAAGCAGAGTAAGGGACTGAACTAACAAAAGCAGCTCCTTGGGGGCATCGCTACAATTTTAATAATATTTTATGCTAAAATACACTTGTTTTTAATAAAGAATTCCATGTGTGTTATTTAGCTATTGGACCTTTCTCTAACAAAGAGATTCAATTTCCATATGTAAATACATCACAAAACAACCTCGTAATCCATTTACTTGGTATGCAGGAGTATGTGCATGAAAATCTACAAGTCATTGGTAAAAATAGCTAGGCACAGCCACTTTATTGTTGAATGCTATAATGATAGACAAGTGTGAATGATAAATGAATGCATAGCAGCTGCCACAATAGCAACACCCAGTAACATTAATCAGGGGATGACTTCTTCAGCGTGAGTATAACCCCGGCCACCTTCAAGGCTGCATGCATCATTTTGAATTCTCTGTACCGCCAGTTACCTTTAATTCATCAATGAACTAGTTAATGGAAAGGACATGGCAGCTTAGTAAACAGTCCGTTTAGTAAGTGGATCCCTAATTTTCTGTACTGAGTATAACATTCAAGCAGTGCTTTAGATGTAGATTGTTCTTAACCAGGATTCTATTGCAGTGCTACATTTTAGTAACAAGGAATAATAGTATAATAATAATATGGTTGGTATATTATTATTATTATTATTATTATTATTTTTTTTTTTTAATAGAGTTTGGTTTAATAGTGGTATGGTTAGTAAGCCATAAATATTGTATATTTTTAGAGTAAATTTAGACTTTAAAGTTTTATTCATTTTTGTCAATTATAACAAATAGAATTGTAAAATAGCATGCTAATATATTAGACTATTACTACCTTACACTTGGCCCAGTTGTTGTAGCTTACTACAAAAAGGGATTGTATATATTACAGACAAAAAAATTCTTATTTAATATGGTCAGGGCTAAGAACTTACATTTACAAAACAATTTCTCCTTTCTGTGGTCAGGTAAGTAGAATACAATATATTGAATATCAATACTTAATGATCTCATTTACAGCAAGCAAGACACCTTTTTCAATGTTTTCCAGGCTCTCATCTGCTTTGCTGTACAAATGTGAGGCCCCGTAAACACTGTCACTGCAGTTACATTATGTGTGTTTGTGCAGTGTGATGCAATTTATGGTATCCCAATGCACCTTATTAACACATTTGTGTGTAGCGCAACACAACATTCAGCAATGCACTGTACAAAAATGCTGCCTGCACCTTTTTTGGCGCATTTGGCAGTGCATTCAAATTATGGGTTGCTTTAACGCAATGCACATTAATGTTCAACATACTGCGCATGTGCTAATGCAGCAGGTTAGTGTGAACGCAGCCTGTGTCAGGGGAACGAGCCAGCTCCTTTATTCCACCTCTCTTCTGCTGTCTTCAGACAGCAAAGAGAAAACAGGTCTCTTCTCTCCCTTTAGAAAGCCCATTCTTCTCTGTGAATCCTGTGCCATTAGTATACAAATATATTAAAGAATACATAAACCCAGTATTTCAGATTTCTGATATGTCTGCTGTACCATGTACTTGTATGAAAAAGTGTCCTGTTCTCTTTGTATTGCTCTCTTTGTGTGAAATAACTGGTATTTCTGCCAGTTACTCTACTTTCCTAATTAAAACTGACCGCACCAGGCATGAGGGAACAGCATGGATAGTTTTATAGCTGTGCTTGGAACTAAACTTGCTCTCCTACAATGATCAGACTTCAACTTCACTGGGAAAACAAGCGTACTGCTGTTTCTCTTCCCTGAGATCTCTAAGCTCCTTATGCAGCTGAGAACAGAGAGCATGTGATCACTTATAAAAAAGGGGGGGGGAGATATTTATAATTTTTTTTTTATATATATGTATACACAAATGTTTTGCCTTTCATTTCTATTTTAAACTGAATGGATTGTTTTAAAGGGTGAGGGTTTACATATACTTTAAATGTTTATTTTCAAAAGAAAGGTTTTATGTAAATAGTAAAATCCAGAAATATCAGTTAAAATGTGTATACTTATATAAATGACCTGAAATCATTATAGCTTTCCTTTAAAAATTCTTGGAATTTGAGTACATAATTATGAAAACCTTGGTGATTTAAGATGGTATAATACATCTAATATAAAGATATGCTATAACATATGCTATTGCAACTGCTCAGAAAAACAAAAGATAATGCAACTCACCTACCATAAAACAACACTAGAGCTCTATGGCTGTAGCCAGGCCATGAAAGGTACCCTAGTCCGATTTATGGTGTCCATTGAAGAAAACATAAGTAATATTTCCACCAGAGCTTGTTATTTATTGCTGAGCTGATTTCCAAAAGAGACAAAAAAAATGACAAAATAATGGCAACCCATGTGAAATCCAACTTTGAGAAAAACATTAGATTCTACTTCTTCATATTGACTTTGAATTTGATTAAGTTAGAAGCCCCATTTCTGTCCCCGTCCCACCATGATATATTACCTTTTCTTCTTCTTTCTGGCATATTTACCACCTCGTACCAGATGTCCACCATGCTCTTGCCCTCCCAGTGCCTCTGTGCCTTTTAACACTGAGCTACCATGAAATACACTTATGGAATAATTTCCACTCTGCCTAATGCCTTGCTCTCAGAGTTCATTGAGATGACATGGGCACACCAACAGCTCCTAAATACATGTATAGTGATTCCTGAAAGGCCCTTCCGATGCGGAAAAGAGTTGCTATATTAATTGTGTCAGTGCAATTCAGACTTAGCAGCCTTCGCCTCTTTAATTGATTTAGAGTAATCTCCCTGGGTGTTTCTCACAGTCACAGCCCTGTGTCTATCACTATTGTGCGCTGACCTCATCTACATTTGATTCAGAAAATAGCAGTTGAGTAAGCAGAAAAGAATGCAGAAAAATGAAGGCCATTTTTTTTCCTCTAATCAGGCTGCAGTTCTTTACTCACTCTGAAACCCTTTTTTGGTTATAGTTAGTTATAGTTTATTTTAGTATTTATCACTGATGATTACACTGAAAATATGCTTTAGATAGGGAGTGAGAAAGGGATCAGACAGAGAAAAAGAGAGAGATCGAAAAGAAAGGAGGGTAACAAAAAGAGATAGAGAGAAGATGAGAGACTGAGAAGGGTCAAAGAAAACACAGAAAAGGTAGAAGCATGTAGACAGGTTGCCTATATGTATGCTGGTTTTAGTTACTGGCTGGCCCAGGCTGAGGGGTAGAGAGTTAATGTGTGTGCTGCAGTTCCTGGGTTATTTTGATCCAGCTTATCCACTGGTGGTATAAATTTGAGGGAAGACTGGGTTCAAGGCTCTTTGCTCTTTGGTCCAGCTGCACTAGCAGGACATGCTGTGAAAGAGAACTGCTGCACCTTGCAGTCCATTGGAGGCACCAGGGATCCAGGAATCAGCCAGCTAGTTACATAGTTACATAGTAGGCGAGGTTGAAAAAAGACAGTCCATCAAGTCAAACCTATGTGTGTGATTTTATGTCAGTATTACATTGTATATCCCTGTATGTTGTGGTCAATCAGGTGCTTATCTAATAGTTTTTTGAAATTATTGATGCTCCCTGCTGAAACCACAACTTGTGGAAGAGAGTTCCACATCATAACCGCTCTTACAGTAAAGAACCCTCTACGCAGTTTAAGGCTAAATCGCTTTTCTTCTAATTTTAGTGAATGGCCGTGTGTCTTATTAAATTCCCTTTTGCGGAAAAACTTTATCCTAATTGTGGGGTCACCAGTACGGTATTTGTACATTGAAATCATATCCCAACTCAAACGCCTCTTCTCCAGAAAGAACAAGTTTAGTGCTCGTAACCTTTCCTCATAACTAAGGTCCTCCAGTCCCTTTATTAGTTTTGTTGCCCTTCTCTGGACTCTCTCCAGTTCCAGCACATCCTTCATATCCTTCCTGAGGACTGGTGCTCAGAACTGGACAGCATACTCCAGGTGCGGCCGGACCAGAGTCTTGTCGAGTATTGTTTTTTCTCTGGAGTTAATCCCCTTTTTAATACATGTCAATATTCTGTTTGCTTTGCTTGCAGCAGCTTGGCATTGCATTCCATTGCTGAGCCTGTCATCTACTAGGACCCCCAGGTCCTTTTCCATCCTAGATTCCCCCAGAGGATCTCCTTCTAGTGAGTAGATTGCATTCATATTTTTGCCACCCAAATGCATTATTTTATATTTTTCTACATTAAACCTCATTTGCCAGGTAGTTGCCCACCCCATTAATTTGTTCAGATCTTCTTGCAAAGTCTCCACATCTTGCGGAGAAGTTATTGCCCTGCTTAGCTTAGTATCGTCTGCAAATACAGAGATTGAGCTGTTTAGCCCATCCTCCAGGTTGTTTATGAATAAATTAAATAGGATTGGTCCTGGGGGGACTGGCCTTGCCCTGCTTCCTGAAATATTACTGGGCTGCGGTCTTAGTAACGGTGAAATGGTGGTTCTCAGAGGACCCGACCAACCCCGCTTGTACTACAGAAGCATCACTGATTGGTTTATATGTGGAGCTGGGGAATCTGGTGTATAGAGGCCCTAGGTCCAATCTCCATGTGACTCTCCCCATGAGAACGACCCTTAAGGTATGGGATACAGTTCAAAAACAGCTCATGGGGCCCAGGGATTGGTCCCCAGCAACCCCCCTGTGGGGCAATCCTCGTTTACCTCATTTTCGTTCTATCCCCGATCCGATCGCGTGGGCTAGATATGGGGTCACGACCCTTGGGGATATAGTATCCCATGGACAATTAATTACCTTTGATGCCTTGAAAAGGGATAAGGAGCTCCCGAACTCCATGTTTTTTTAGGTTCCTTCAGTTGCGCCATGCTTTCAGGTCCCAATTCCCTGGCCCGCTGACTCTGGAGGGGTCATCTGTGGAGGTTACGCTTAAATCCCCAGATAAAGGGAAAACCTTGTCCACACTCTACAATATATTTGCGTCCCTTGACACTTCCAGAGTCTCCCAGCTATGCGAGTTCTGGTGGAGTGATGTTCCAGAACTGACGGATGAGGACTGGGAAGAGGGAATTCAGCCATTTTTACCCCTTACAATCTCGGCTAGAGATAGATTCATGCAATTGAAGTTTATCCATGGTGCATACTACTCTCCACTACGATTAGCTAGAATCTACCCTGATAGGTCGGCAAGATGCACTTCCAGTGCCCCTGGAAGACGTGATGATGTCACGAAACGCATAGGGCGGAGCCAGACGACGCGCTGACGTCACCCCCAAGCGAATTGTATTCCAGCAGGACGGGTTTGTCCGAGCTCCGGTGGCCACGGAGCCGGACTTAAGGCTGTTCATTACATCACACATTGTAAGTGTGCACTTTGTCATTTGTTTTTATTCAAATAAATCTATCAGTTTTACACTATGTGAGCCCCCTCTGTGTTTTATGGGATCCTTGCCATGGGTTCGTTGGTGTGACTGATGATGAGAGGACCTCTGGTGGATATCGTTGGCAGTTCCTAATTCTGGCCTGTAAAGATTTCTGCTTGCTGTGATCCTCTGTAGTGGGGGGTCATGGCCATCTGGTAAGGAGCTACCCCTTTCATTTTCCGGTGGTGGACCCTCCCTTGTTGTCACGGATTATTATTAATCATCACTTGGACTTTTGTTGGGTTCTGTTGATGTTGTGGACTCACTAAGATATCATTTTTGATGTTTTCACTTGATGGGACTTTTTTATATCTACATTTAATGTTTGCACATTGTTTTTGGTTTATCTACAGTCACGATATAAATATTTTCTCATTGTAGATATCGCATTAAGGCACACAGGTATTAGCGCAACCCCTTATTTTTTTCTATGCTTATCCACAATTGATGTTTGTTGTGGGGATTGCAGCTTTTCACACTCATTGATTATTCTGGTATATTAGCGCGGTTCTTCCCAATTTTCTACATCCACTCCAAGAGCTTGCATACAATTGATGTTAGGCTAACTGGTCTTTAATTCCAAGGGATATATCTTGGCCTACCTTGGCTTTTCTCCAATCAGCTGGTACCATTCCAATCAGTAGACTTTTCGTAAAAATTAGGAACAATGGTGTGATTAGTGAATAGTGATAGTTAGGGTTAGACCCCTTTCACACTGGGGCGTTTTTCAGGAGTTTTTGGGCTAAAAATAGCGCCTGTAAAAGACCTCCCCTGCTGTCCCAGTGTGAGTGCCCGAGTGCTTTCACACTGGGGCGATGCGCTGGCAGGACGTTAAAAAATGTCCTGCAAGCAGCATCTTTGGGGCGGGGAAGGAGCAGTGTATACACCGCTCCTCCACCGCTCCT
This sequence comes from Lithobates clamitans, assembly GCA_037952925.1. Classification (NCBI taxonomy): domain Eukaryota; kingdom Metazoa; phylum Chordata; class Amphibia; order Anura; family Ranidae; genus Lithobates; species Lithobates clamitans. The sequence continues at coordinate 510,242 of JBBGZY010000587.1, read as the reverse complement.
GCCCATTGAAATGAATAGGCACCATTGCCAAAGCGCCACGGCAACGGCGCTACATTGGCGCATTTTACCCTTTATTTGGCTGCTAGTGGGGTGCTTTTAACTCCCGCTAGCGGCCAAATAAAGGGTTAAATGTGCCTGTGTAGCGCCGCTAAAACTAGTGGCATTTTACAGTCAACGCCCGCCCGCGCCAGTGTGAAAGCAGTCATATTCTGAAGCTAATGTTCATCATCGATTGTAAAGTTAAAGGACTTTTAAGTAAAGTTGTATCAACTGTTTCAAGGCCGGTCTGAAGTTATTCAAAAGGTTGTATGTTGGTTCTGGCATATTCAAAGAACTTGGGTCAGTAAGGCACATGTGAGGTATGAAGCAAAGCCACTTCAACAGGTCTATTTAGCAAGTCAAGCAGGAAGGGTAAGGCAGTTGCTATAGGTAACCAAGTGTTAGAACAAACTATAATACAACCAGTCATGAAGCATGGTATCTGGAATAAGTGACGGGTTCTCTGGTTACGAGGGGTCGATGTGTTGGCTCCCTCCCCAGCAGTCAGTTTTCAGTAGCAACCGGAACCAAACCCAGGTTGCGGAGATTTATGACCTGCTCACATGGTATGAAAGTAAAGGAATTAAAGCGGGGTTCCACCCAAATTTTGAACAATATCTTTATGTATTCTCTTCCTTGCCTAGATGCTGACATGCCATTTAAAAAAATTTAAATCGCCGTAATTACCTTTTATTTTTATTTTCTTCTTTGCACTTCCTGGTTCTCCTCCCGTGGGAGTGGGCGTGTTTCTAGCCTCTCCCAGACTCCTGGGAGCTAGTCTCAGGCTTCCCAGGATGCCACTGAGCATGTGCGGGAACGAGCGGTGAATGCTGGGAGCACATCATTCACCGCATCCAGGAAATAAATGCTTGTGGGCTTCAAATGCCCACAATGAAGATGGAAACCGCCTGCAGTAAATAATATAAGTTATTCTTTCCGAGGAAATCTGACACAGGCGGACATATTACACACAATATGTGAGTATGTAATGCTGAGAAGAAAAGTTTGTGAATGAACTAAAAAAAAACAAAAAACGATAGATAGGTGGCCCCCCGCTTTAACAAGTGCATGCATGAGGTCTGGCAGGATCCCATTCTGTTACTGGGAGTGAGGTAACAGAGCTACGCTGGGCTGGTGGAGAGGCCAAAGGCTCAGCAGCGTTCCTACTATTTGCAACATACCGCATACTAAAGTTTGTAGTGACACAGGACACAGTGCCTTCAGAGGAACTCTGTACTTTTATTGCTGCACACAGTAATACGGCTCATCTCCAAGTCGGGGAAGTGCCTCAATGTTTAATTTTCACATGACTGCAGTCTCCACCTGGTCCTGGACATTGATGAGTGAGTGCACGGTGTTAGGTACCCCACGAGCGGGGAGAGTGGCGGTGCCCACAAGCAGAACAGAAAAAGCAAGAAAAACAGAAAGAAAGAATGAGGGAGAAGTGGAGAGATAACAAGACAGAATGGGGGTAGCATTTAAAAAAAAAAGGAACAGGGAGGGAGGGAGTACGTAAAGAAGAGCAGGAAAATCAAAAGCAGCAGTGAGAGATGAAAACAAAAGAGAATGAGACAAGTACTTCTTTTAAGCCTATAAGAGGCAGTATTTCCTGGCTTTGGAAAGGGCACTCTAAAACAGCCTTTCTCAACCTTTTTACCCCAGAGGAACCCTTGATATAATTTCTGGTCTTGGAGAACCCTTGCTAAAATTAACTAATATGAACCAGATGGAAAAATATCCCTTATATTGATTATCAGAAAAATGCTCCTATTACAGTGATAACCAGAATGTTACCCTTACAGACAGTTAAAAAAAGAGCATTGTTGTCTTGCTACTGGCTCTGCCAAATGGCTTTGAACCAGGACTTTTCAGGTACCATCTGGTGAAAGGTCAGTCAACCACAGTTTAAAGCACAGTTCCACACAAAAAATGGAACTTCCGCTTTTCAGAATCCCCTCTCCCCTCTGGTGTCACATTTGGCACCCACCGCTGTCTTCTGGGAGACACACGGGTCCCAGGAGACAGCAGGGACCAGTGGGAACACGCAGCACGAGTCGCACATGCGCAGTAGGGAACCAGGAAGTGAAGCCGCAAGGTTTCACTTTCTGATTCCCTTACCGAAGATGGTGGTGGCAGCACCCGACAGCCGAGGGAAATATGGTCCAAAAATGTACACATTAAGAGCAATCTAACTGTTATGCCTTAAAGTGGAACTTCACTCTCTCAAGTAACATTAACTATTTTTAATCCTTATGCTGTTAGCATTAGTAAATAGATAGGAAAGTATATCATATTTACTTGTTTTAAACTTGTTTTTACATTTCTTCGGGTACTTCCTGGATTTTATGCCTGGGCAAATTATGTCATACAGAAGTCTTCAGGAGGAAAGGAGGGGTTTTCTTAGCTAAGCACACCCTCCTGCCAGATGGATTACAGGAAGTAAATGCTACATGAATCATCTGCCCTTACTCAAAATGGCCACAGCCAGAAATTATAGGAGGGTGTTTTTCAAAGTGATTTCTCAGCAAAATAAAGCATGGAGACATGAATAGATGGGTGGGTTTGCTTTGAATGTTAAAAATGAATTAAATAGTGTTTTTTGGAGGTGCCCAGATGAAGTGAAGTTCTGCTTTAAGCACACATCTGTTTTATTAGCTTCTTTGTCTTCATGTGTAAATTTCCCAGCGCTTTCCAACACAGCCACCAAATACACATGAATGGCAGTACATTGCCGTACACTTCTACATCAGAATTTACCCACTCATGCCTCTACAACACATTTTACTGAGCATGGAAGTGTTGTGTTTAAGAACTGATATACATTCCTGGGGCAAAAGTACAGGGGCATGCAGCCAGGGGCGGAGTGACCATTCGGGCACTCGGGCACTGACCGAGGGCCCCATGTCACTAGGGGGCCCCATCAGGGTGGCCAGCCTCAGTAAAACTAGGGACAGTATGTAAAAATCTGTGCATTTTTACATCTGTCCCTGAAATGTCTGACATCGACATCATTTTCATGTGAAAATCCCGAGATTATATCTGCTCCACCTCTGCACTGCCACCTCAGCCAATAGGAACATGCTGTACACGCCCCCATCCACAGCACTGCTTTTTTGACACAGGAGCAGGAGACACCGATTGCTGGAGGAGAGGAGAGGGAGGCGGGGACAGCTTGCAGTGTGGGGCAGGCTGCTGCCTGATAAGGTAAGCTGGCTCAGCTTTACAAAATGGATTCTAGTCAGTGGATTACCCTGGTGAGCAGAGAGGGAGAGGGAGGATGTGTTACCTCTAGCAGAACTCCTCCTGTCTCTGAAGCTATTAGATCGATTTTGTGTGGGAGAAGTGCAATGCTCCTGGAGGAAGAACATGTCCTGAATGTCTCCCCCAATCTCTACTACACCTCCCTACTCATTAGCTGCCCACCACTACACAGGCACAGTCCCCTTCTCTCCTGTATTACCGACTAATGTGTCTGTGAGCTGCTGGGGCACTACAAGTCCCAGCATGCCAGGAGATGGGGGGCATCAGTGTGTTCAATCAGGCTGATTTTTGGGTGAAATGTGCCGGTGTGTGTGTGTGTGTATGTGTAATTGTGTGTGTGTGTATATACTGTATGTATACTGTACAGTGGCGGCTGGTGCTCAAAATTTTTGGGGGGGCTCAAACAAACTGAAAAAAAACCCCATTAATTGCAGCCACTGTGCCCATCAAATGCAGCCACTGTGCCATCAAACGCAGGCACTGTGCCATCAAACGCAGCCACTGTGCCCATCAATTGCCGCCACTGTACCATCAAATGCAGCCACTGTGCCCATCAAACGCAGCCACTGTACCCATAAATTGCCGCCACTGTGCCATCAAACGCAGCCACTGTGCCATCAAATGCAGCCACTGTGCCCATCAAATGCATCCTCTGTGCCATCAAACGCAGCCACTGTGCCATCAAACGCAGCCACTGTGCCATCAATTGCCGCCACTGTGCTATCAAATGCAGCCACTGTGTCCATCAAACACAGCCACTGTACCAATAAATTGCCGGTACTGTGCTCATCAATTGCCGCTACTGTGCCATCAAACACAGCCACTGTGCCATCAAATGCAGCCACAGTGCCCATCAAACGTAGCCACTGTGCTATCAATCGCAGCCACGGTGCCATCAATTGCCGCCACTGTGCCATCAGATGCAGCCACTGTACCCATAAATTGCAGCTACTGTGCCCATCAATTGCCGCCACTGTGCCATCAAACGCAGCCACTGTGCACATCAATTGCAGCCACTGTGCCCATTAAATGCAGCCACTGTGCCATCAAACGCAGGCACTGTGCCATCAAACGCAGCCACTGTGACCATCAATTGCCGCCACTGTACCATCAAATGCAGCCACTGTGCCCATCAAACGCAGCCACTGTGCCATTAAATGCAGCCACTGTGCCCATCAAATGCATCCTCTGTGCCATCAAACGCAGCCACTGTGCCATCAAACGCAGCCACTGTGCCATCAATTGCTGCCACTGTGCCATCAAATGCAGCCACTGTGTCCATCAAACACAGCCACTGTACCAATAAATTGCCGGTACTGTGCTCATCAATTGCCGCTACTGTGCCATCAAACACAGCCACTGTGCCATCAAACGCAGCCACTGTGCCATCAAACGCAGCCACTGTGCCATAGTTTTAACACGAATGTTAGAGTGGACAAATGAGAAAAATGAAAAAAAATGGGTGGAAATGGAAAACACAATAAGTGGAGCCACACTACATAAGAATATTTGGATTCCACGGAAATATAGACTATTGGACACCGACACGCACGAAATAACAAAAAATGTATTTAAAATTTGGGACACCATTCACTTAAAGAATGAATGGAAATATAATTCACCACTATTAGCACTCACAGGATCGAATCTCTTCACCCCTGGGAGGGAAATATTTGAAATCCAAGGAATAGGTAACCCACGACTGAAAGATATCACTAGAAATGGCAAAATAAGAACACGAGTAGAAATAGAGGAAAGGAATGGATGGAAGATGAATGAATGGAATTATACTCAACTAAGGCACCTAGTAAGCACAATACCACACCCACTGAGAGATGAAACAAAATTAACTGCACTGGAAAAGCTATGTAGCAATGAAACACCATTAAAAAACGGAACATCAAAAATTTATAGTATACTGACAGATTTGGAAGCACAAGAAAGACCAGAATATATAAATCAATGGGAAAAAGAAATGAATTTAAAAATAGATAACCAAAAAGTGGAAAAAATGATAGAAATGGGATATAATAAGGCTTGGGACATGAAGACCATAGAAATGAATTATAAACTAGTATCAAGATGGTATATGACCCCAGTAAGAATACACAGATTCCATCAAGATAGAACCTCCTTGTGTTGGAGAAAATGTGGCCAAATAGCAACGATCACACACATATGGTGGGAATGCCCAATAATAATGGAGTACTGGAAGGAAGTGTTAAATAACATAAAGGAAATAACTGGAGAAGAAATAGAACAAAATATTTGGACTTGCCTCTTCCATATCTACAATAAACCTAAGAAACAATATAGAAAATCAATAATACCTAACCTCCTGAATGCGGCCAAGGCCTTAATTCCCAAGAATTGGCTACAAAGTGGAAAACCAGACATTAGAGACTGGCTAAAGGAAATAGATTATCACTACAAAATGGAAGGAGGAGAGAAAGGGGATAATAGTAGATGGGAAAGTTGGAAAAACTACAAAGTCTCGGATATTTATTTAGATAGGATAAAAGAAAGAACAGGTGCAGAGCCAAGTGGATAAATAAATAACATAAAGGAACGGACCAGACACAGGGGAGGGGGAGGGGGGGGATGAGGGGGAGGGGGGGCGGGGGGAAATAAGAGGGACTGATAGAGACTAAGATAATAATAGGGTTTATAATTATAGAAGGCGTTTTGTCGCCGGTTTTTAAAAATATTTAAGAATATCCTAGAAAGGAAAAATAATAAAGATGTGACGGAAACAATCCACAATGATGTGAAAAAGGAGAAGAGATAAAGTTTGACACAAAGTTGAAATAATGTCTCTCGGAAAACTTTCGCTGAAGTGGATAAAAAAAAAAAAAAAAAAAAAAAAAAAAACAAACGCAGCCACGGTGCCCATCAAACGCAGCCACTGTGCCATCAAACGCAGCCACGGTGCCATCAATTGCCGCCACTGTGCCATCAGATGCAGCCACTGTACCCATAAATTGCTGCTACTGTGCCCATCAATTGCCGCCACTGTGCCATCAAACGCAGCCACTGTGCCCATCAATTGCCACCACTGTGCCCATCAAACGCAGCCACTGTGCCATCAAATGCAGTCACTGGGCCCATCAAACGCAGCCACTGTGCCATCAAACGCAGCCACTGTGCCCATCAATTGCAGCCATTGTACCCATAAATAGCCGCTACTGTGCTCATCAATTGCCGCTACTGTGCCCATCAATTGCTGCCAGTGTGCCCATCAATTGCTGACACTGTGCCCATCAATTGCCACAACTGTGCCCCTCAACTGCTGCCAGTGTGCCCATCAATTGCTGACACTGTGCCCATCAATTGCTGCCAGTGTGCCCATCAATTGCCGCTACTGTGCCCATCAATTGCTGCCAGTGTGCCTATCAATTGCCGCTACTGTGCCCATCAAATGCTGCCAGCGTGCATCCCCCACCCGCCACTTACCTTGTCTCAGTGAGGCAGCGGGTCATGGCGGCAGGCGGCGAGCGGTGTCCAGTGTCCTCCACGCTCCTCAATGTCTTCTCCTGTCGTCCCTTCCCGTCCTCTGAAATAGGCGTCCAATCACAGCGCCTGTTGTTTCAGTCAATCAGGTGACAGGTAACAGACCCGAGTACCTGATTGGCTGAGAGGTGGTTCAGTTTTAGCAAAGCGAATGAACAACGCTTAGTGAACAGCGAGCTCCCAGCATGGCGCCCGCTGTTCACCTTTTTGGACATCTATTAGAGCCTATGGCTCTAATCAGGTGCTTACAAAAAATACCCCGCCGCTGTAATTTAGGTGCCCGACGCCCGAAAAGGAGACGGACACCTGAATAGGGGGTGGCAGTGGCGACCACCTATCTGTGGTGATAGAGAGGTGACAGGAGAGAGGGGGCGGCGCCCGTGCGCCCTTATGGACGCACCGCCACTGATACTGTATGTGTGTGTATACTGTTTGTATACTGTGTATGTATACTGTATGTATACTGCATGTGTATGTATACTGTGTATGTATACTGTATACTACTGTACATGTGTATGTACAGTTGTGCCCATAAGTTTACATACCCAGGCAGAATTTATGATTTTTTGGCCATTTTTCAGAGAATATGAATGATAACGCAAAAATATCCCAAGATTTGAACACTGAGCACTGTTCATTCCATCATCCGAAAATGGGAAGAGTATGGCACAACTGCAAACCTACCAAGACATGCCGTCCACCAAACTGACAGGTCGGGCAAGGAGAGCATTAATCAGAGAAGCAGCCAAGAGGCCCATGGTAACTCTGGAGTATCTGCAGAGATCCACAGCTCAGGTGGGATAATCTGTCCACAGGACAACTATTAGTCGTGCACTCCACAAATCTGGCCTTTATGGAAGAGAAGCAAGAAGAAAGCCATTGTTAAAAGTAAGCCATAAAATGTCCCGTTTGCATTTTGCGAGAAGCCATGTGGGGGACACAGCAAACATGGGGAAGAAGGTGCTCTGGTCAGATGAGACCAAAATTGAACTTTTTGGCCTAAAAGCAAAATGCTATGTGTGGCGGAAAACTAACACTGCACATCATCCTGAACACACCATCCCCATCGTGAAACATGATGGTGGCAGCATCATGTTGTGGGGATTCTTTTCTTCAGCAGGGACAGGGAAGCTGGTCAGAGTTGATGGAAAGATGCAGGGCAATCTTATAGGGCGTACACACGGTCGGACTTTGTTCGGACATTCCGACAACAAAATCCTAGGATTTTTTCCGACGGATGTTGGCTCAAACTTTTTTGTCTACACACGGTCGCACAAAGTTGTCGGAATTTCCGATCGCCAACCACGCGGTCACGTACACCACGTACGACGAGACTAGAAAAGTCCGGTTCGGAACCAAGCGCGGCACCCTTTGGGCTCCTTTTGCTAATCTCGTGTTAGTAAAAGTTTGGTGAGAGACGATTCGCGCTTTTTCAGACTCGTGGCTTTCAGATCGTTTTCTGCCGTTCAGTTTGTGCTTGTGGGTTTGTATCTGCTCTTCAGTGCGTGCAGTCAGTTCGTATCGGAGTTTTCTGTGCGATCTTGCCCGCTCGTTGCTGTTTTTCAGGTCGCTCTTCACAGGCCTTGCTGTTCTTCAGTGCGTTCTGTTACTTCGTTCTGAGCAGCCGACCGTTTTCTAGCCATGTTTCGTATGCGTACTCCTCGTAGAGTTTGTGCTGTGCGGGGGCTTGGTGTTGGGGTCCTGACCTTGACACAAGTCCAGTCCATGAACAGGGTGGGGAGGAGTTCATGGACCAAGAATTGGTTGCTTCAGCGTGACCAGTTCTCTCATATGCCTTTGCTCCGTGAGATCCGTGAGAATAATCCTGATGATTTCAGGAACTTTCTCAGGATGACGGACCCCGTGTTTCACCGTTTGTTGGCTTCGCTGACCCCCTATATTAGCAGGCAGGATACCTGCATGAGGCAAGCCATCACTCCGGAGCAGAGTTTGGTCGCTACCCTGCGGTTTTTGGTGACAGGGAGAAGCCTGCAGGACTTGAAGTTCTCGACAGGCTTCTCCCCCCAGGCTCTGGGTATCATCATCCCAGAGACCTGTTCTGCCATCATCCAGGTCCTGCAGAAGGAGTATATGAAGGTAAGATTTTTATCCTTTTATATCACATTTTATTGTATTGAATGTTTGCTAATATCTTGTGTTTCTTTCCTCATTCCCTAATTACCATGATTGGAATATGCTGTGAATGTCCCCTTTGTCCTCATGCATGCTGGATTTTTATGTAATTATTATTTTAGGTCCTTCATACATATTTGCCCTTCACTAACCTCCCCAGCATGGTGTCTCCTGCCCTATATTCACCTCATGTAGTCACTTAACAATGTATTTTATCAGCTCCATAGTAGTGCTTTACCCCAAACACCCCCTAAAATGTTTGGAAATGTTATTTTTGATTCAAATTCAGGCAGAGTGCCAGAGGCTTTTTTTTGTGGTGTCCCCAAATAATTTTTAGTAACCCTCCCTCCCCCAACTGCTAAGTCAGCTGACCCCAATTCTCTATGTATCCTCAATCATCTATCTGCTGACTTTGCCAAACCCATACACACTATACCCATCTCTTTTGTGGTCAGATTTATGGATGAATTCCCCAAAGCATGTAGTGCAAGGGCCTGCCTGTATACTTTCCAATGGTACTGTTTAAAGTTTTTGTATCCTATTATTATCTTGATAGGTAATAGCAGAATGTCCAAATGTCCTCAAATGTGTACAGTGTGTATTTATATCTTTGTATTCAGACACTTCTTACCTGTCCATTGGTCTGCCAATAGTGTAACTAAGGAGGGGCTGTTCAAAGTAATACCCATTATTTAGGCATTCATCTCTCAATGAAGTGAAGAGGGTTACCTGTCCAAGATTTACACACACCCCCTATAATGTTAGAAATGGCCCATGAGAGGGGGGAGGGGGAATATGATAGGAGTACCTTATACTTTGGCGTTGTTAAATTCCCCTTAGTAAATGCTATCTGGAGGTTGCCCCATAATGTATGTGCATAATCTGCTTGCCATGTTTCAGAGTAAAAATAGTAATGTTTATTGTTTTTTCATCAACAGTTTCCTTCCACGCCACAGGAATGGCAGACTGTGGCCTCCCACTTTGCCGAGCGGTGGGACTTTCCTAACTGCGGAGGGGCAATTGATGGGAAACACGTCCACATCGTCCCACCACCCAACTCGGGGTCGTACTATTATAATTACAAGGGGTTTAATAGTATAGTGATGTTGGTGGTGGTGTCGGCTAATTACGACTTCTTGTATGTGGACGTGGGGAAGAATGGCCGGATGTCCGATGGTGGAGTCATCGCCCAGACGGAGTTCTACAGGCGTTTCCAGAATGGCAGCTTGGACTTGCCAGCTCCAGAGGACAATGTGGAAGGACTCCCATTTGTGTTCGTTGCTGATGAAGCCTTTGCGCTGGGGGACCACCTGATGCGGCCATTCCCAATGAGGACCCTCACCCCAGAACAGAGGGTTTTTAATTACCGGCTGGCCAGAGCCCGAAGAGTGGTGGAGAACACATTTGGAATCCTGGCCAGCCGGTTCCGACTATTTCTGACACCCATCCATATGGCGGAGTATAAACTGAACCATATTATACTGACGTGCTGTGTTCTCCATAACTTTTTAAGGAAACATTCGGCCAACTATGCTGGCTCAGTTGGGCCTGAGGCTGGAATCCTACATCAAACCACACTGACGGCGCTTGAAAGTGGCCGTCCTGGCTTGCCCTCCCTGAGTGCCCGTGATGTCCAGTTACGCTACCTGGAGTTCTTTGCGGGTAGGGGGGCTATCAATATGCCAGCAAATCTGTGAAGCCTTTTTTTTATAATAAAAAAGAAAAAGAAATTCTTGGTGGACATTTACTGCTTGTGTATGTTTTAGCTGACCCTGACAGAAATGTGTCCAGAAAATGTCGTGATTGTGTAAACTTATACAAAGCACTGTTGGCTGTTATTTCCTAAATGCAAAAACACATTTCACTACAAGTGCACTTGCAACTGCACTGAAACTGCACTTGTAGTGACAAGAGGATTTGCCCTTAGGAAATAACACCCATTTTTGCAGAAAACAGCAATTACATCACCCCAAAAGTGTTGTATTGTAGTGTTGAGACAATAATCCACAGATTCTTGAGTAAGCAACTTTTTTATACCTGCACAATCACATGTGCATTTACCAAAGGTTTTTAAAACAAACCAACATGTTTGTTGTATAACAATTTTTGCAGTAGCATTATCAAAAATCGAAATGTCCATTTCAGATAAAACAGGCCTGTGTAAAACCAACAAGAAAGCCAAAAAACTTGAACTTACAAAGTTCACATTAGGTAAAACCTGAAGGCTATATCAGACATCAGTATTTAGGAACTGTGTTTGATATAGGGTTCAGATGGGGGGAAATCACCCCTGGAAAAGCCAAATTTGGAAGATGCACACCAATTTACGAATGTCAACATGTGCTAGCTGCCATCAGGGGGGATCAAGGGACGTGTTTTGGGGGAGCAAGCCCTTCCTCAACGCTACTTTATAATTGAGGAAGGGGTTGCACCCCAAAACGCGTCCATTGATTACCCGTGATGGCAGATAGCACATGTTGGCACACTGTGTGCATCCTCCAAATTTGGCTTTTCAAAACATTGCAAAAAAATTTAAAAGATTGGACCACAATCCAAAAAGTGATTTTGTGGGGTTTTAAATTCGCCCCAAAACATCAATGATGTTATTATTTTTTTTAATAACATCATTGATTTTTTGCTGTATGTTTTGCAGTTCGACATTACACCCCATGATCTCCCCGATCAGGATCTGGGCACTTTCTGATGTGAAAGGATCTGGATCACGATCACCTAAAAAGAGAGAAACAAAACAAAAACAGGTCTCAAAAATCTGCCACCATCCATCTCGTTTACCTGAGCCTGTGGTCGCAGACACTCACCTGTTGTGGTGCCAATCTCCACCACATCTTCTTCTTCCTCCTGCTCAGCTTGGGTTGGTGGTATTTCACCTTCTTCCAGAGGTGGGGGGTCTCTGGTCTCCTCGGATGAGGGGTGTCCTCCGAGTCTTTTCTCCCCTATGTAAAACAAAAATGGTATAATTAGCACACAGATATTTGATGGCAGAACTAGAAATAGGAAACAATGCTTGGAAGTGGGGTACAATTGTCTATTTTAGCCGAGTTCCAAGATGTATTTTTTTTTATTGGCCTTTATCAAGCTGCAATACTTTACCTGTTTAGTACAAGCTTCACAGATGTAGTCCCCCCTATAGTATACACTGGAGCACCTGTGTGGCCCCCTAATAAAAATGGTGTTCTGGTGTCCCACACTAGTGCTCCAGTGTCCAGATGTGAAAACAGCTGCTCAGTGTCCTCTCCTTACACAGAATCTAGTTGGCATTTCATTCTAGTAACAAACCCATCTACACAAACAAATATTTGGCATCCAAGTAGGCCCCAAAAAAATGTGGGAAAATGCATATGGCCTAAACAATGGTGTTTTAGAGGCCGAAAGAAAAATGTTTGATACGAACGAATAATGGGCCCATGAACATTAAAGTTGCCCTTTTAAACTGTACAATTAAGAAAAGCATATGGAGCAGAACGAACGCAATAAAGACAGAAAGAATAGGAACACAGCACAACTACTTACTTTTTTGCAGCACTCTCCTTATCTTTCGGTACTGCTCTGGCTCTCTTAACTTCAGGTCCGACCACCGCTTCCTGAGCTGATCTTTCGATCTTCGTACCCCGAAATTCTTGTGAAGGCTTTTGACCACTTTCGCCATGATTTTTGCCTTTCTGATGTTGGGGTTGGGGTAAGGCCCATACTTTCCGTCATAGTCGGACTTCTTCATGATGTCCACCATCTCCAACATCTCCCCAAAGGACATATTTGTGGCCTTAAAACGTCTCCTTCTGGATCGGGACGTGTCCGGATCCGGGCTTTCCTCCTCCTCCTCCTCGTTGCTATAATTAGCACACACCTGCTCTAACTCCGCCATGTGGAGCTGAACGAAAAGGGGCGGGGAATAGACTAGAAAGAACGTCAGGGGCGGGCAGAGTTACACGCATGCGCAGTGTGTATAAAGCGTAACACGCGTGCGTATTACGTACGATCTGTGAGCTGAGGAAGGAGCATTGGACGCGCCGATCGTAAGAACGAAGGTAAGAGACAAACTTGTGCCTATATTGCTTCTACATTGAAGCCTTTATTGTAACAAGATTAGGAGAGTTTTGTCTGACATTAGGCTTTGTCTTGTGTTGTGTCTTGCAGTGAACATGGATATCTTAGTGAAAGACAATGACTTCATGTCAGTATTCATAGATATCTTAAGGGAGCTGCCCTGTCTGTGGGAGATTAACCACCCCCATTTCAAGAACCAAACAAAGAGGAAGGCAGCACTGGTGCAATTGTGTGAAATTGTGAAGCAGGTGATCCCCACGGCAGACATCACCTATTTAAAGGTATTAATTGGTGGCCTGAGGAGCACATATCTAAGGGAGCGCAAGAAAGTCCTGGATTCACAGAGATCCAGAGCAGCAGATGACATCTATGTCCCCAGGATGTTGTACTACGACAGGCTGCATTTTCTGGCAGGCCAGACTGAACCCAGGCCATCCCTCTCCAGTCTTCCTTCCACGCTTCCTTCCCCCCCGGCTGAGGCTTCTGACGCCCAACCTGGGCCTTCCAGGCAACATGTGGAGGAGCCCAGATTGAGCCAGGTATAGCATTCCTCTAAATATTTCTGCTTGTCCAATCAATGATGTTAACTAGATGTTAGTTTGGAGTACTAATTTAGGATTGTGATTGATGAAGCAAAACATTACAACCATGTCCCTTTTTCATACACAGGAAAGTCTCAGCCAGGAGGTGGCCGGGCCGAGCCGGCTGGCTGATCTGCAGGTCCCTCCACCCCCCCTGAAAAGAGAAAGTGGCAGTAGGAGGAGTGCCCTAGAGGAGGCTACCGGAGGACTCTTTTGGAGGGCTACAGAGGTCCTGGGAGCACGACAGACTGTGGAGGAGGACATTGCTGCCATCATTGCCTATAAAATGCAGAGGATGGAGGAGGGCCAACAAGTCATGTGTGAGGCGCTCATATTGGAGGCTCTTAACAAAGGTATGAAGGGCCAAATGACAGCTCAGACACACTTTTGCGATGGTCCTCCTCCTCCTCCTGCAGGTCCTCCTCCTCGTCCTCCCTCTCTTCCAGGTCCTCCCAGTCCTCCTCAAGGTCCTACTCCTCCTCCTGCCACATCTCCAACTGCACAGCCACAGCCGGGAAGGAAGCGTGAAAGGAAGACCAGAAAGTGAGGACCCTGGATCCAGTCTGGTCGGCCAAAAGATGCAGCCTCTTGTGGTACCACAGCCTGGGGACACACATGTCATCTGCTGCTATCCGGATCTCTGCGAATTCTGGACCAGACTGCCCTCCCTTACATATGGACTCCTCAGGCCACCAATTTTGATGTTCAAGAATTGATGTCTGCCGTGGGGGTCCCAGGTTTCGCTAATTTCTCATGTTGAGCCAGTGTTGCCTTGCTCTTTGTTTGGTTCTGAGCCCTTAATAAAGGATTTTTGTTTTGAATTTTTCTCTCCTATGTGTTTTACTTCAAAAAGGACAGTTTTTTTGTGAGGATTCAGGTACATTTCAAATATACAATGTGAAATGAACAAGGGACACCAACAACAAACAATCTCCTTGAGATTAAATAATAAAAGATATCAATGGTGTTGGGGTAACTTGACACACAAAACACACACAAAAATATTCTGGAGGAAAAATAAAAATAGCATTGAACAAAGATCAGCCTTTGAAAAAATACAAACATTAAATCCAAAAAAAAGGCTTAAAATCCCCCCCCCAAAAAAAAAAATACTGTCAGATGTGACAACTAATAACAATATATTCAGGGAATCCCAATAAAAAAACAAAAATAAAACTTTGTGAGAAGTGTGTGTGAATATGAGCAGCAAAACTACTTAATTCTTGTCACATTATAAAGAAGAAGAGAGTGCGCTGTATTAAACCATTTTTAACATTGCAGCGTGACGAAAGTGCTGTATCCATTGCGAACGCTAAGTTTACCAGACCGAGCTGTTCCGTCTTGGAATTTCTTCTGAGCATGCGTGGCACTTTGTGCGTCAGAACAGGCCACACGCGGTCGGAATAGACGCGATCGGATTTTGTTGTCGGAAAATTTTATCTCCAACTTTGTGTGTCGGAAAATCCGATGGAAAATGTCCGATGGAGCCCACACACGGTCGGAATCTCCGACAACACGCTCCGATCGGACATTTTCCATCGGAAAATCCGACCGTGTGTACGGGGCATTAGAAGAAAACCTGTAATGCCGTGTACACACGACCGGTTCTTCCATCGGACTGAACTCTGACGCTGAAACAGACTTGCCTGCACATGATCACACCAAAGTCCGATCCTTTAGAATGCGATGACGTATGACATACGACGGGACTAGAAAAAGGAAGTTCAATAGCCAGTAGCCAATAGCTGCCCTTGGGTCATTTTTGGTCCGTCGGAATAGCATACAGATGAACGGTTTTCCCGATAGGGATGGATTACGTCGGAAAGATTTAAAACATGTTCTATTTCTAGGTCCATCAGAATTTTCGAAAGTAAAAGTCAGATGAAGCCCACACACAATCGGAATGTCCGATGGAATGATTCCGTCTGACCTTTTCTGCCGGAAAGTCCAGTCGTGTGTACGCTGCATTAAAGTCTGCAAAAGACTTGAGACTGGGGTGGAGTTTTACCTTCCAGCAGGACAATGACCCTAAATATACAGCCAGAGCTACAATGGATTGGTTTAGATCAAAGCATATTCATGTGTTAAAATGGCCCAGCCAAAGTCCAGAAAAGCTAGTAGAGACATACCCAAAAAGACATGCAGCTATAATTGCAACAAAAGGTGGTTCTACAAAGTTTTGACTCAGGGGGACTGAATACAAATGCACCCCACACTTTTCAGACATTTATTTATAAATAATTTTGAAAAACATTTATCACTTTTCTTCCACTTCACAATTTTGTGTTGGTCTATCACATAAAATCCCAATAAAATACATTAACGTTTTTGGTTGTAACATGACAAAATGTGGAAAATTTCAATGGGGTACATTGTTACATTACAGCCTTTAGTTCAATGTTTTTTTAATCTGAATTATATGTGATGGATCAGAACACAATAGTCTAAGTTGGTGATGTAAAATTATAAAAATATATACATAAAACTATTTTTCAGAAATAAAAAAATTATAATTGGCATGTGCGTATGTATTCATCCCCTTTTTTAGGAAGCCCATAAAAAGCTCTGGTGAAACCAATTACCTTCAGAAGTCACATAATTAGTGAAATGATGTCCACCTGTGTGCAATCTAAGTGTCACATGATCTGTCATTACATATACACACCTTTTTGAAAAGCCCCAGAGGCTGCAACACCTAAGCAAGAGGCACCACTAACCAAATACTGCCATGAAGACCAAGGAACTCTCCAAACAAGTAAGGGACAATGTTGTTGAGAAGTACAAGTCAGGGTTAGGTTATAAAAAAATATCCAAATCTTTGATGATCCCTAGGAACGCCATCAAATCTACCATAACCAAATGGAAAGAACATGGCACAAGAGCAAACCTTCCAAGAGACGTCCGCACACCAAAACTCACGGACCGGGCAAGGAGGACATTAATCAGAGAGGCAGCATAGAGATCTAAGGTAACCCTGGAGGAGCTGCAGAGTTCCACAGCAGAGACTGGAGTATCTGTACACAGGGCGACAATAAGCCATATGCTCCATAGAGTTGGGCTTTATGGCAGGGTGGCCAGAAGAAAGCCATTACTTTCAACAAAAAACAAAATGGCACGTTTTGAGTTTGTGAAAAGGCATGTGGGAGACTCCAAAAATGTATGGAGGAAAGTACTCTGGTCTGATGAGACTAAAATTTTATTTTTTGTCCGTCAAAGAAAACGCTATGTCTGGCACAAATTTAACACACCACATCACCCAAAGAACACCATCCCCACAGTGGTGGCAGCATCATGCTGTGGGAATGTTTTTCAGCAGTCGGGACTGGGAAACTGGTCAGAGTTGAGGGAAAGTTGGGTGGTGCTAAATACCGGGATATTCTTGAGCAAAACCTGTACCACTCTGTGTGTGATTTGAGGCTAGGACGGAGGTTCACCTTCCAGCAGGACAATGACCCCAAACACACTGCTAAAGCAACACTTGAGTGGTTTAAGGGGAAACATGTAAATGTGTTGGAATGGCCTAGTCAAAGCCCAGACCTCAATCCAATAGAAAATCTGTGATCAGATTTAAAGATCGCTGTTCACAAGCGCAAATCATCCAGCTTGAAGGAGCTGGAGCAGTTTTGCTAGGAGGAATGGGCAAAAATCCCAGTGGTAAGATGTGGCAAGCTCATAGAGACTTATCCAAAGCAACTTGGAGCTGTGATAGCCACAAAGCTATCTACAAAGTATTGACTTTAGAGGTGGGTGAATAGTTATGCACAGGGCTTTTTTTCAGCGGGAACGCGGGGGAACGCAGCTCCGGCACCTCCAGTACTGAATGTATGTAATAGCATGAGGTGTGGGGTGTGCTGGAGGGTCTATTGATGTTGGCTGCTGGGGGATCTATTGTCACTGGTGGAGAATTGATTTTGTGTGAGGGTCTATTGTTGCTGATGGGGAATCTATTGTTGCTGGGGGGGTCTTATGTTGCTGGAAGGGATCTACTGTTGAGGGAAAGGTCTATTTTTACTGGCTGCTGGAGGATCTATTGATGCTGGCTTCTGGAAGATCTGTTGTTGCTGCTGGGATCAGTATATATATATATATATATATATATATATATATATATATATATATATATATATATATATATATATGTGAATGGGTGTGCTTCTGCAAAGAACAGCTGCTATAGGGTGGTCGGCAAGTGGGTAATATCTCTTGGTCTGCAACAATGGGTGGTGCGCAATTCCAAAACTTCCTTGGTCTACCAGTACGCTTCCCTTTAACAACCTTCCCGTTTGATTTGTACTTGGTCCAGATTTTAGACACAGCTGACTGGGAACAACAAACATCTTTTGCAACATTTCATGATGATTTACCTTCTTGAAGAAGTTTTATAATCCTCTCCTTTGTTTCAGCTTACATCTCTCGCATTGGAGCCATGTCAATCAGGTTGGTGCAACAGCTCACCAAGGTGTGTAAGCACTCTTTTTTTTTTTTTTAACTGCAGACTAATTAGCAGATGTAGTCTGAAGTAGATGTTTGTTTTAGAACTGCACAGTACATGGTGATTCCATAAATTTTTCCTCGGATATGGGTGATTCCATATTTTTTTCCTCTGCTTGATCTGCATAAACAGTTGCAATTGACTACAGTTTTCTTTTTTTTTTCTTTTTTTAAGTGTTTCTTAAAGCCAGAAGGTTGAAATGTTAAGGCTACTTTCACAGTGAGGCTCTTTACAGGTGCTACAGCGATAAAATAGCACCTGCATAGCACCTGTAAAGAACCTCTCCTGTCTCTCCAGTGTAAAAGTCAGAGTGCTTTCACACTGGAGCGGTGTGCTTGCAGGATGGTAAAAAAAGTCCTGCAAGCAGCATCTTTGCAGCGCTGTAGGAGCAGTGTATACACCGCTCCTAAAGAGCCACTGCCCATTGAAATCAATGGGGCAGCGCCGGCAAAGCGGCGCTTTGCGGGCGGTTTTAACCCTTTTTCGCCCACTAGCGGGGTTAAAAGCGCCCTGCTAGTGGCCAAATAGCACAGCTAAAACGACAGTAAACCGCCGATGCCCGCCCGCCCACCCCAGTGTCAAAGTAGCCTGAATGAAAAAGTTTTAAGGCATGCCCGTGATTAGTTTTTTTTCTACACAATTAAATGAGCATTTTCCAAAAGTGGTGATTCCATACTTTTTGACAGGGGGTGTATAATATATTTAACTTGAATCACCTCTGGGTTTTTGGTTTTTGCGCTATAAATGAAAAAAGACTGGAAATTTTGTAAAAAAAATGCATTTTTCTTCGTTTCTGTTTTAACATTTTTTGCAAATGTAGTAATTTTTCTTCACAAATTTGGGACAAAATTTATACTGCTACATATCTTTGGTAACCCAAATCAGTGTAAATTATTTGGTCTTTGTGAAGGTTATAGAGTCTACAAGCTATGGTGCCAATCATTGAAAATTGATCACACCTGATGTACTGAAGGCCTATCTCATTTCTTGAGACACTAACAAGCCAGGAAAGTACAAATATCCCCCAAATGACCCCTTTTTGGAAAGTAGACATCCCCTGGTATTTAGTAAGAGGCATGGTTCGTTTTTTGAAGATTTTTTTTCACAAAATTGTCATATTAACAGGTTTATTCTCTAACATGGCATGTGCATACCACAAATTACACCCCAAAATACATTCTGCTAATCCTCCTGAGTATGGCAATACCATATTTGTAAAACTTTTACACAGCCTGGCCACACACAGAGGCCGAAAATTGAAGTAGCACCTTCAGGCATTCTAGAAGCATATATTACACATCTCATTTCTTAACCACCTATTACACTTGGGAAGGCCCTGGAGCACCAGGACAATGAAAACTCCCACAAAATCACCCCATTTTGGAAAGCAAACACTCCAACATCATACACTCCAACATCAACACATAATCTATGAGGCATAATGAGTCCTTTGAACAGTTAATTTTTTCCAGAAGTTTTTGGAAAACGTGGAAAAAAAAGGAAAACACATTTTTTTTTACACAAAGTTGTCAATTTATAATATATTTCAAACACATTGCATGTACATAGCAAAAAATGACACCCCAAAATACATTCTGCTACTCCTCCTGAGTATGGTGATACCACATGTGTGAGACTTTTACACAGCCTGGCCACATACAAAGGCCCAACATTCAAGGAGCACCATCAGGTGTTCTAGGGACATAAAACACGCATCTAATTTCCTGACAATCTATCACATTTTTAAAGGCCCTTCATATTTCTAACACATAGCATGTACATACCAAGAATTACACCCCAGAATACATTCTGCTGAGCAAAGGGTAAACAAAAGATTACCTGTGGTTTTAGTAGTGCATTTGTTCACAGGAGGAGAGCCGTGATCCAGGCAGCAGGAAGGGACGTGGTCAGCAACAGTGAATGGAATTGTCCAGGCAGCAGGTAGGAATATTGTCCATAGTCACTACAGGCAGGGATACTGTCCATATACAGTCCAAGGTCAGTGCAGGTAGAGATATTGCCAGCTGTGCCAAAATATTCGTCCTGGTAGTTGGCAGGAACATGGTCGATAGTACAGGTAGCAGGCCAGGAAAGAATGGGGACAGGGGTAGAGGCTTCTCCCACCCAAATCTCTTTGAAGACTCCAAGTTTCCAGACCCTAATCCGGGAATGAGAAAACAAAAAATTTTAGTTTTCTTCATCCGGAAAAACAATTCTGGAGCTCCTCACATATGTGAGACCCCTGTGTTATGAATCCCACTACTTCAGTAGCAGGGTAAAAGATCAGTCCAAGAGGCAGGCAAAAAACATGGTCAAACAGTCCAGGGTCAGTTCCAGAGCAAGCAGAGGTAGGTACAGTTTAGTGTTAGGCAGAAGCATGGTCGTATAGCAGGCCAGGGTCATTTCCGAAGAAGGCAGCGGTATGTACAGTTTAGTGCAGTGGCATAAAAGGTTGTGGAGGTAAATGACAAATACCTTTACCATAATTCACTAATACTGTACTGAAGAATGGTAATGGCGGAAACAGTCACCTATACAGACGCCTGGTTGGGAAGGACATTGGGGACAAAAATACACAGTGTCTCTTCTAACTCCTCCTCTGGAGCACAGCCGGCATTTCTTCTGACGTCTTTGGCCTGTTTCACGGAGGGGAGAGTTGTCTCAGGAAAGTGACGTTCTTGGAGTGTGCTCACTGAATCAGAGCAAATATTTTCTGGTGGGCCTTCAGGGTACAATACGGCGGTGATAATTTCTTCTTGGTAATGAAGATAGGATACGGGGGTCTCGGTAGATTTTTGGTAAATAATATAAGTGTTATACATGGCCAAACTAAAAAAATAAAAATGAGAAACTTTTTCATACCAATGGCGGGATTTTCTTGTGGAAAGATAGGGTTTGATCATCTGATCATTGTAGTCGACACCCCCCATGAACAAATTATATTCATGGACACAAGTTGGTTTCCGAATTGAGACGTTTCTTCTAGGGATTTTCACGTAGGTGTCCTCATGAATTGTTGAGAACATGTTGATGTTTTGTCTATCCCTCAACTTGACAGTCAATAGCTCCTGGTCCCACAAAGACGCCGTCTCCCTTCTTTCATTAACGAGCCTTTGAGGGAAGCCATTCCTATTGGTTCTCACTGTACCACATGCTGGAGTGTCCTTCCTGTAAAGGCTGCGGAAGAGGGGCAAGCTTGAATAGAATTTATTCACATAAAGATGGTAACCCTTTCCAAGGAGTGGATAAACAAGCTCCCAAACAACTTTTCCACTGGCTCCAATGTACTCAGGGCATTCAGGGGGATTCAGCTGGGTGTCCTTCCCTTCATACACCAGGAAAGTGTAGATATACCCCGTTTCTCTGTCACAAAGCTTGTACTGCTTAACCTCATATCGGGCCCTTTTGCTGGGGATAAACCGTTTGATGCCCAGCCTGCCTGTGAATTTTACAATTGACTCGTCAATGGAGATATTTTTGCCGGGGTATATAACTGGAAGAATTTTTCAGAGAAACAATTTAGAAGTGGCCGAATTTTTAATAATTTGTCATAAGCTGGGTCATTGCGGGGAGGGCACTGGGTGTTGTCATTATAGTGGAGGAATCGCATAATCATAAGGTATCTTGACCTTGGCATAAGGGATGAGAAGATTGGCATGTGGTGGATGGGGTTGGCGATTTCAATATACAAATACCATATTGGTGACCCTACAATAGGGAAAAAACTTTTTCATTAAAATGAGAAGAAAAGAGGTTTAACCTTAAACTACGCAGAGGGTTCTTTACTGTAAGAGCGGCAAGGAAGTGGAATTCCCTTCCACAGGCGGTGTTCTCAGCGGGGGGCATCGATAGTTTCAAAAAACTATTAGATAAGCACCTGAACGACCACAACATACAGGGATATACAATGTAATACTGACATATAATCACACACATAGGTTGGACTTGATGGACTTGTGTCTTTTTTCGACCTCACCTACTATGTAGCTAGGAGTATAATTTTTTTTTTGTGAGTCCCATATTAAAAGTTAGGCTTAAAAATTCTAAAAATTCCTCCACAGTAAGTTCTTTCCACTCAAAGGGACGGGCGTAACTAGAACCAGGGTTGCTTGCTATAAACTGTTGTCCATAGAGGTTGCACTGGGCCATAGAAGATAATAAGTCTTCAGTAAAAATTAAACTAAAAAATCAAGAAGGGCAAAATTATCGGTATTCACCTGGACACCTGGCTGGGCTGTGAAAGGGGGGATGTTTGCTGCTCTGGAATTAGGGGGAAGCCACAAGTGGTTTTGAAGGGCATAGGGAAGGCTGGCATGGGTCCTCACCCTTTGGGGCTGAGATGACACCCCACTAGTGCTTAGCCTTTGTTGTAGTGGCACTGCACTAGAGGTGGATGACACTTCACTAGAGGTGGATGGCACTGCCCTAGAGGTGGATGGCACTGCTCTACTTGTAGTAGCCTGCTGCTCCTCGCCAGAATGACTTTGTTTCATGGGCACAAGTTCCTCTTCCTCTGATTCTGTAGCAGACCCACTGCTTAAAACGGGTTCATAATCTGAATCTGAATTGTACGCAGACTCAGAGAGCTCCCCGTTGCTCTCGTCGCTCAGGCTAAGAAGCTGGTCTTAGTTGAAAAATATTTTTTCGCCATACTGGTGACTGTGGGCTGTTGTGCGTGAGGGACACTAGGACAGATGAGGGTGCACTGCTGGGTGTTGATGAGGGTTCACTGCTGGGTGCTGTTGAGGGTACACTGCTGGGTGCTGATGAGGGTGCACTGATGTGTACTAATGCACTGTGGCTGCACTGATTAGCTGGGACTGATAAGGGTCCACTGATAGGGTGGCACTGATGAGCACTCATTTTTGGGCACCGATGTGCTCTATTGGGCACTGATGAGCACTGTAGTGGTGCAGATGAACACTGATGGCACTGTAGTGGCACTAATGAGCACTGATGGACACTGTAGTGGTACAATGGAACTGTAGGGGCACTGATGAGCACTGTAGTGGCACTGTAGAGGTGAAGATGAGCACTGATGGCACTGTAGTAGCACTGATGGGCACTGTAGTGCCACTCAGTGGCAACCCGTTCATAGGGGGCACATGGGTGCCGCCCCCCCCCCCCCCTCCAGGCAGTCACAAAAAGAAATGTCAAGAAAAAAAATAAATTTTAATACTGGCCCTTTAAAAAAGAAAATACAAAAAAAGGTCCTTAAGTGCACTGTGTTCGGACGCCAGACACAGTGCGACGCCGGACACTGTGCACTTATGGGAAGCGCCAAGTCTATGCAATCACGAGATTGCAGATGCGGCACTTCATTTGCGGGCTTTAAGCCCGCCTTCCGGCACTTTACGGAGTGCAGAGTAGCTTCCGCCCGGCGTTCGTAGTATCTGTTACTACGGCTGAGCGGTTTAATTGACATCTCAGTTTGATGTCACTTCCTGTTTTCTTTCTCCCATTGATCCCGGGAGAGAGGAAACAGGAAGTATGAAGAAGACACTGCTGGAGAGGACAACAGCAAGGTAAGTAGTACGGTGGGGAGGGGGGTTTAATGTGACGCAGGCTGCATTTGGGAGACACAGGCAAGGATGCATTTGGGGGACACAGGCAAGGCTGCATTTGGGGACACAGGCAAGGCTGCATTTGGGGGACAAAGGCAAGGCTGCATTTGGGGGACAAAGGCAAGGCTGCATTTGGTGGACACAGGCAAGACTGCATTTGGTGGACACAGGCAAGGCTGCATTTGGGGGACACAGGCAAGGCTGCATTTGGTGGGACACAGGCTGCATTTGGTGGGACACAGGCTGCATTTTATGGGACTCTTCTGGAGACACCTGATGGCATCTGGTGGCAGGCGACGTGGCTAGTGACACACTCAGGGCTCCCACTGATTCTGCATTGTGGTGAGTTGAATGATTTCATTTTATATTACAATGTAATAATAGAAATAATGCACCTCAATCATCCTGACACCATAACAACCATGGTGCCAAGATGATTGAAGTGCTAAAACCAGGTGTTTGGAATATCTTTATCTGCTGATTGTTAAACTTTCTAGAATACACATATTTCTATTGTTGTGTAGGCTTTGGGCCTGCTGTCCCTCCCCCTCCGTCCCTCGTTCATCTCAGATGCTAACCACACCACCTTAGAGCCACGCCCACTATTTCGCTGAAACCACGCCCATTTTCACCAAGTGGGAGGGGTCAAAAAGGAAGGGCGGGGTCTGGCGCCCCCCATCCTAAAGCTTCACCATCCGCCAGTGGCGGTACTATTTACCTTGCTGTTGTCCTCTCCAGCTGTGTCTTCTTCATACTTCCTGTTTCCTCTTTCCCGGGCGCGATGGGAGAAAGAAAACAGGAAGTGACATCAAACTGAGATGTCAATCAAACCGCGCGGCCGTATTAACAGATACTACGAACGCCGGGCGGAAGCTACTCGACGCTTCGGAAAGCGCCACAAGGCGAGCTAAACGCCCGCAAATAAAGCGCTGCGTCTGCAATCTCGTGATTGCATAGACGTGGCGCTTCCCATAAGTGCACTGTGTTCGGTGTCCGAACACAGTGCACTTAAGGACTTTTTTTGTATTTTTTTTAGGGGCCAGTATTAAAATATTTTTTTTTTTTACATTTTTTTTTTTTTTGTGACTGCCTGGAGGGGGGGCGGCGCCCATGTGCCCCCTATGGACAGGCCACCACTGGTGGTGGTCCTGTCGAATAACAAAACCTTTCTGATCATCTATATTTCAGCTTAGCCATCTGATCACGGGAAAGATATGGCCTAAAGCCCCAGAGGTAGCTTTCATTTCTATGATACCGAGATTGATTAAATCCATTAAAATGGGAGTATTTTGATTCCTGTTGATAGCAGGGAGAGCATTAATTCCCATGCACTGGAAATCTCCAGCAATATCATCAATAGAGGAATGGGTACTGGAAATGAACAATATAATGCGGATGGAAGAGTTGATAGCCATAGCAAATGAAAACCACCCTAAGTTTAGAGAAGTATGGACACCCTGGATAGAATTTCTCAATTCTCCCTTGTTTCTGTCTTTTATAGGGAATAGAAATTGATATTACATTTCTAAAAATCACACATCGCTGCCTTTTAGGAATAGTCTATATTGGGAGATCAAAAATAGTTATTTTTCTTGTCATATTTGGCTGACCTGCTCTGTAGAATGCTAAGTTCTAAAAATATTCCCCCCCTTTTTTTTCCTCTTTCTTTAGTTTATACCATTCTAGGTGCCCCCTTTAGAGGGGAAAAGGTGGCCTTTTTTTCTGCTCAATAAAAATGTATTAATTCAACTTGAATCGCTTTATCAATAGTTCCTAAAGATTGGGACCCCAGTACTTCCTCCCATGACTCATCTCCCAACAGCGATATATCTCCCTACCATGTTCATTTGAAAGTTTACTAGTACTGTATATGGCCAGCTTAATAAACAAGGTGAAATAAGAATCTCAAAGTAATCAATATCAATGTTGTGTGAATGCATTGCAGGATAAACATCAAAGCAGTAACCCAAAAGCAAACATTTAATGTATAGCAACTTACCAATTCTTAGATGTGATGGCTGTATTCGTTTTCTTTTTGAGGATTTCTTTCTTCTATGTTCATCTGGTGCTCCAGCCAGCATGTCTGTTGTTTTTCAAAAGCACAAGCGTTCCAGCAGAATGTGTCAGTTTACGTGGATGAGACAAACTATTTAACACTGGCAGGGATGAATAAAATTATCAGCTTTTATTTATTCATTTACAAATACAGGAGGCCAGATCACCAGGGGAAAACAGAGGAAAAAGAAATGAAAACTGATGCAGCCTCCATATCTCATGACTGGTAAGCTGCAATATATTACATTTTTGGATATAATACCACTTCAAGGTTTTGAAGATTTTAAACAGTTTTTTTTTACTTCTCCATAACAAACTGTAAATAGCTGGTTGTTAAAGAGCGGGCCGGGAAGCCGGCTGCTGCGTCCTTAACAACCGATGAGTCATCAGCTGTTCCCCGCTGACAGATGAATGTAAAAAAAGAAATGCCGGCATTAAAAAATTAGGGGAAAAATGGCATGGGGTCCCCCTCAATCCATACCAGGCCCTTTGGATTTGGTATGGATTTTGAGGGAAACCCCATGCCAACATTTTTTTTTTAAATCCATACCAGACCCTTATCTGAGCATGCAGCCCAGCAGGTCAGGAAAGGGAGGGGACGAGCGAGTGCCCCCCCCCCCTCCTGAACCATACCATGGCCACATGCAATTAACATGGGAGGTGCCATGTTGTTGGGGACAAGGGCCTCTTCCCCACCACCCTGGCTGGTGGTTGTAGGGGTCTGCAGGCGGGGGGCTTATCAGAATCTGGAAGCCCCCTTTTAACAAAGAGGCTCCCAGATCCCAGCCCCCCATGTGAATGAGTATGGGTAAAGATGAAGTCTAAAAATATCTATTGTCAATCATGACACCCGCCACTGACCCCAGAAAATGAAAAAAAAAATGGTCCACCCCCGACGAAGGCTCCCGCTGTCTGCCAGTTCTTCGATAACTAAGGGGCTGTGGTCACCTGCTGATGTGACCAGGTGGCTCTGCCCCTTTGTGATGTCGTCAACCCAGCATGTAACAATTTCACAAGGAGGCGTGGCCACCCGGCGACCTCAGTGGGTGACCTCGCCCCTTAATTATTTAAGAATTGTCAGACACCGGGAATGGACCTTTTTTTTTTCTTTCTATTTTCGGGTCGGTGGTGGCATTGGGCATCGTGATTGACGATGGATCTACATCAGGGGACATTGTTTTTTATTTTTGTTTTTTAAATAAATGACTTGTTAAAAACTGCCTACTGTCATTTTTTACACTACACCTTTTTTGGTGAATGAGTAGGGGTACTATGTATCCCTACTCATTCACATAGGGGGGGCCAGGATCTGGGGACCCCCTTAGTTAAAGCGAGTTTTCAGATTCTGATAAGCCCCCCCCGCCTGCAGACCCCACAGCCACTAGCCAGGTTTGTGGGGAAGAGGCCCTTGTCCTCGTCAACGTGGGGAAGAGGTCCTTGCCCCCAGCAACATGGGGACAAGGTGCTTGGGGGGGCAGAGCGCTCCCTGCCCCAAAACAACCCCCCATGTTGAGGGCATGTGACCTGGTATGGTTCAGGGGGGCTCGCTCGTTCCCTCCCTTTCCTGACCTGCCAGGCTACTTGCTCAGATAAGGGTCTGGTATGGATTTTGGGGGGGACCCTACGCCATTTTTATTTTACCAAAATTTTTTTTTTTTTTTAACATTCCTCTGGTGTCCCTCTGACAGCTGATGACTCAACAGTTGTTAGGGACATGGCAGCTGGCTTCCCGGGCCGCTCCTTAACAACCAGTTATTCAGAGTTTGTTAACGAGAAAACAGAAAAATGCAAAACGATGAAGACTGCATGCAAAAATGCAGGTTTAAATACGTAAAACATACCTCAAAACGCGCCGGAAAATGCATCAACCAAAGCCGCGTAGATGTGAACCTAGGGTTAAACTGTTAATTGTAAATAAAATAGAACATAAGTCCGCAAGTCGGCATGCAACTTGCTGGATTTAACTCATAGTAAGTTCCATTTTACTATTTGGGACCCATTTAAAAAAAAATACCAAATACCCCCCAAAAAATTTAAAAGGGTGCTTCCAGATTCCAATAAACCCCCTGTCCACAGACCCCCACAATCACTGGGCCACGATTGTGGGGAAGATGATATCATCATCATGGGGACAAGGTGCTGTGCCAAGGGGGACCTCTCGCCATGGTCCCCCTCCACCTTATATTTAGGGCAAGTGGCCTGGTTAGGTTATGGGGGGGTGCATTCTTGTCCCCCCCTTTCCTGGCCAGCAAGGCTGCATGCTCAGATAGTTTGAGGTCATGTCCCTGCAATAGTCTCTGGCATCTGTTTATTTATGAGAACACAATTGTATAGAGCTGTATATAAGTTAGAGCTGCATTCATTGTAGAATGTCATTTTGGTAATCTTTCTCCATGTAATTAAAGTTGTAGGCCAGGTGTTCTGGGCATTCCTTCTGGTAACCATCCATCTAAAAAATATCAATACGCTGTGTTATGCTGTATCACAATATATTGATATTTTTATTGATTTACCAGTCTGCTTCTGTCACTGAACTTGTGCTGTGTTATCCTCTTTTCAAGCTTTTTCCCAGCAAAGTTTTTTTTTCTTTACCGCCTCCCTTTGTCTATTTAAGTAAAGGAGAAAAACTTTTTGTCCGCCTTTAACAGCAAAGTGGGAGCCCATAATGCTGCAGTGCTTGAGTTTTATAATAGATGGAAAGTTGCCTGCTGAGCCTGAAGAAGATCTATAGGGGGAATAATCCTCCCTTTGTTTCAGCTAGTCTGTTCTCTACAGCTCGACAGATGTTCCTGCCCCGCGCATTTTGCATGAAGCAAGACCCTCGCATGTCTCAGATCACACAGGTTATTGAAGTCACATTGTCCCCTGCCTTCATGGACTAGATTCAAGTGCACAGAGGCTGAAAGACAGTTCAAATGAAAATGCGCATTCAGAAATCGCTTAAAATAATAAATATAACATTATTAACACCTGATGATGTCCCATAGGGGGTCACAATTTAGAGTAAAGCTGGTGCCAAAACACTTTAAAGAGTAATTCCAGGCAACAGGTGAAAGCAGTTCATGAGCTACTAAATGTATAAAAAAGTGCTTAAATCAGATAGCCCATTTAACTACCTCCAAAACAAACATTTTCTAGATTGCAGCTTACCAGTCATTATATGTGGTGTTTGCATTAGTTTTCTTCTTTTTTCTTTATGTTCACCCGCTGATGCAGCCAGTAACATACTTCCTGTTCCATGGTGACTCCACTCTAGATGGAGGAGCAACAGAGACACCGTTTGACAGCAGCATTGTCAATCCAGGGAGAGGGCAGTGTAAAGCTGGTCATACACTGATCGAAATTCAGCCAGTTCAGCAGAGTGTGGCTGTCCCTGCTCAAACAGATCGAAGGGCAGTGGCGGCTAGTACATAGGGGGCGCACAGGTGACACCCTCCCCCAAAGCTGGTCACTCAAAAAAAAAAATCTCCCCCCAAAAAACCCACACAAGGTCCTTTAAGTGCACTGTGTACTGGCGCTGGACGCAGTGCACTATGGGTAGCCTGATGTCTATGCAATCACGTGATTGCAGATGACACGCTTCATTTGCCTGGTTTTGGGAGTCCTTGTGGTACAAAGCAATGCGCCACAATGTGTCATCTTACAACCATTGTCCTTGTTGTGGGCTTTGCTATTGGCACCACTGTAAGACATGGGCGGTGCTTTCCCCGGAGGCACGTTTGTCACTTCCAGTTTCCCCTGTCCCACTGTCCGCACTATGGAGGAGAGTGTAGATACAGGAGGATACACAGCCCAGTAGGTGCCAGGTCTTGTCATCAGTGCCACGAGTCCCACAAGGGAGGGGTTGCTGCCAGTCCTGTGAGCCCCGCACCCGGAGTGATGTCAGTGCCGCGAGCCTCGCACGGAGGGGGGAAGGGTGCTGTCAGAGGCTGTCAGATTATACAGTATAGTATAGATTACTACCTGTTCAGTTTAATGGTTGACAGACTTAAAGTTTTTTATTAATAAGTGCTCTTGTGGACACAATTCCCAGGCCACCCACCTGTTGCAATCTCCCTTTTTTCACCGTGGGAACTTGATTGGTGCCTTATTGATAGTAATAAATAGGGATGAGCGAACACCCCCCGGTTCGCAGCAGAACATGCAAACAGGCAAAAAATTTGTTCGAACACGCGAACACCTTTAAAGTCTATGGGACACGAATGTGAAAAATCAAAAGTGCTCATTTTAAAGGCTTATATGCAAGTTATTGTCATAAAAAGTGTTTGGGGGCCAGGGTCCTGCCCCAGGGGACATGTATCAATGCAAAAAAAGTTTTAAAAACTTCAGTTTTTTTGGGAGCAGTGATTTTAATCATGCTTAAAGTGAAACGATAAAAATGAAATATTCCTTTAAATATCGTGCCTGGGGGTGTCTATAGTATGCCTGTAAAGTGGCGCAGTTTTCCCATGTTTAGAACAATACCACCGCAAAATTAAATTTCTAAAGGAAAAAAAGTAATTTAAAACTGCTCGCGGCTGTAATTCTATTGTCGGGTCCCGGCAATATAAATGAAAATCATTGAAAAAAACGGCATGGGTCCCCCCCCCCCCCCCGTCCATTACCAGGCCCTTACTTATTACCAGGCCCTTACTTACAGCACATTTCACAAATTCACAAAAGGGGGCAGAGTCTACCAGCTGAAAAGGCAGCAGTTGCAGTGCTAGCAATTTAGCCAAGCTAGCATTCAGACGCTGAGTATGTGGATGGCTGGGATCAAATTTCTTTTTATGGTTCAGCAACTGGGGTAGGGAAATTTGCCTGCTAAAATCAGATGGTGGTGTACTGCTAGCAGATTGTCTGCAAGTACTTAGGACACCTATTGCTATACCTACATTCCTCTCGGTGCAGGTTTTTGAGAGGACTGGAGGTATAGTGGGTTTGGAGATCCCATATGAGGAGCAAGGAGAAATCCATCTTTTTCTTTGATGTGGGTCTTTCAAGTGCTGTTGCCAACGGACTGCATGGCAGGTCGTCATATGTCTGGTCAAGCATGTGGTGCCCAAGCTGCTGCTGTTCTGGCCATGCTTGATCTGCTTCAGACATAGGTTGCAAACAGCAACAGTGCGATCTGCTGCATACGTGTCGAAAAAGGCCCACACCAAGGAACTTTTAAAAGTCAGCGGGGGTTCAGCAGTGCCCTGCACCTGTGGAGCTCTGCGGTGTGATGCAATAGGGTGGTTGCCCTTAAGCTGCCCCCTAGAGGACATTCTGCCTCATTGAAGTTGTGCCTCATCCTCCTCCTCTCTTCTCTCAGGCACCCAAGTAGAGTCAGTGACCTCATCATCCTCTCCCTCATCACTGAAGCAAACTTGCTAGTATGCTGCAGCTGGCGGAACATGGCGGAACAGTTTCTTGTCCTTCTTGGGCACCCCCTCTCTCTAGGCTCATGTTAATCCCTTCCTCAACCCGGGAACTAACATCAGAGCCTTCAAAACGCTGCGCATCCTCCAGCAGCATGTACCCAACACTGTGGTTGAAAGGTTTTGGGGACTCCCCCATGCATGATGGTGGGGCTAAGGAACGAGTGACTGTGGACAAGGAGCCGGTGGAACAGGCTGCTTTGGCAGCTGCATTGGAAGGCAAACTACTCTGAGCCTGGGTGACAGAGGATGAGGATGGCTTTGTTATCCACTCCACCAACTCTTCTGCTCTTCTGGCTCAATAACACGGCCAGCAGCAGAAAAAAAGGACAAGCGTGCCCCACAGCCACCTGCAGAAGATGCACCATGTCCATGACCAGCACTGTTGACTGTAGACACAGAGGCTGCTTGCCCTCTTTTAGTTGCCTGTGAGAGTCTGCCTCTCCTTGGTGGCCTTCCGTACATGATGTATATTTTGTTTTGCAACACCACACTACACTGTATTAGATACTGTGTACACTACCAGAAATGTAGTAGAAACTGTACACACTGTACTAGATACTGTGTACACCACCTGCACTCTATTAGCAACTGTACTACGGCTGCACTGTATTTTATACTGTATACACCACCAGAAGTGTAGTAGACACTGTACAAACTGTATTAGACACTGTGTACACCGCCTGCACTGTATTAACAACTGTACTATGGCTGCACTGTATTGTGTACTTTGTACAACACCAGAAGTGTAGTAGAAACTGTACACACTTTATTAGATACTGTGTACACCGCCTGCACTGTATTAGCAACTGTACTATGGATGCACTGTATTTTATACTGTGTACACAACCAGAAGTATAGTAGACACTGTACACACTGTATTAGATACTGTGTACACCACCAGAAAAGTAGTAGAAACTGTACTATGGCTGCACTGTATTGTGTACTGTGTATACCACCAGAAGCGTAGTAGAAACTGTACATACTGTATTAGATACTGTGTACATTGTCTGCACTACATTGGATGCAGAGTATGTATATATAAATATATATACGAGACTCTATATTAATACACTGCCTACACTGACTGAATATAAAGTAAACACTGAATCTATAGTCTATGCTAGTTGCAGAGTATATATATATATATATATATATATATATATATATACTGTATGTATATATATATATATATATATATATATATATATATATATATATATATATATATATATATATATATATATATACTGTGTGTGTGTATGTATATATATATATATATATATATGTATGTGTGTGTATATATATATATATATATATGTATGTGTGTATATATATATATATATATATATATACACAGTATATCAAATACACTGCCACTAACTGAATAACCTGCCTGCTTAATCTAAATCAAGCTATCTCTCAGTCCACACCAACAACACTACACAGGGCCGCTGTGTAGGTATATAGTGTGAAGCATGGACTTAGTTCCCTTGAGCCATGATCGGCAAAGATACCCTGCCTTTGGCCAATTATGACTCTCTTAGCAGAGAGGCACTGGGATTGGCCAAAGCATGCAGGTCAGTTGCATGCTTTGGCCAATCATCATACAGCGATGCACTGAGATCTCGCAGTGCGTTATGGGGCGTTCCGCAGCGCTTGAATTTGCCGCAAATGCCTCATAATGTTCGCTCTTTGGCCAACGGGCGAACACCCGATGTTCGAGTTGAACGTATGTTCGACCCGAACATCAAGCTCATCCCTAGTAGAAAAGCATTGCATGATTGCCCCTATTTCAGATAGACATTAATACTTGCCATTGTGTATTCCCATTTGCTCATGCAGGCTCATGCCCCTGATTACTCAATGGGTGCGATCTCCCTGTACCATGAGGATTCGTGCATCTGGGCTCTACTGAACCATTGCTTTTTTTTTAGCAGTGATGTTATAACTTTGCAGGACTGTCTGCATGTCTAGCCCAGAGATTCAAGTGTCAAAAAGTACTCTTTTCCCCACATTGCATGCTGACCTATATACCCTATCTGTAATGCGACCTATATACCCTATCTGTAATGCAAATTTGTGGAATGTGCTGTACCACAGTGGCAGGTTCCAAAACTACATTTTTTTTAACGCAAGGCCATTCCAGCTCTCTACATTCATGTGGAAGGCAATGTTTTGGCCTCGTGGACAAGGTAGTTAGCAGCAAGGTTCATATTACCACTGACTCATGGTCCAGCAGGCATGGGCAGGGATGTTACCTTTCCTTCACGGCACACTGGGTAACTCTGCTGGCAGCTGGGAAGGATGCAGGACAGGGTTCAGTGTTGGAGCTTGTTCCGTCACCACGCCTTCAAAAAGTTGATGATTCTGCCACAACATCTGTATGCTCCCCTCACTCTTCTCCTTCTTCCTCTGTGGCCTATTCTGCAGAATTGTCCTCTGAACCAGCAGTGCTCTGTAAGCGCTCAAGGGGCTACGTGGGCAGTCAGGCTAAAAGATGCCATGCAATGCTTCAGTTGGTCTACCTAGGGGACAGGAGCCACGCTGCAGCAGAGATTCTGTCAGCTCTGCAGGATCAGGCTCAGAGGTGGTTGACGCCATAGCAGCTTGAGCCAGGAATGGTTGCGACAATGACACCAACCTTCTTTCCTTCCTCCGACAGGGACACTTGACCCATGTTCCATGCTTGGCACACATCCTGAATTTGGTGGTGCAGCGTTTCTTACTAGATACTGAGGCTAACAAGATCTCCTGAGGCAGGCCAGAAAAGTCTGTGGTCATTTCCGGCGGTAATACAATGCCAGTTCTTGGCTGGCTGACATTTAAAGGTATTTTAACCTGCCAGCAACCGCCTCATTTGTGACATGCCCACCAGGTGAAACTTAACTTTTCAGAATGCTGCATCGGTTTCACACACAGCAGAGGGCCATCAATGAGTACCTGTGTGAGTATGGCGCCAGGACAGGGTCAGGGGAACTTGGCCTCTTTTTGCCACATCTGTGGCTACGGATCAAGGACGCATGCACTGTCCTGTCACCATTTTAGGAGGCCACAAGGATGGTGAGCAGCAACAATGCAAGCATCAGTGACACTGTCCCTCTAGTCTTCCTGCTGGAGCACACGCTTCGTGGAATCATGGACAGGGCACTTGAGGCAGAACAGCTGGAGGAAGAGGGGGACTTCCTTCCCTCTCAAGGCCCCCCTTATGCAGATAGCATTCTTGCAGGGCCGCAAAACACACAGGAAGAAGAGGAGGATTGTGTCAGCATGGATGTAGAGGATAACACACAGCAGTCTTCAAGGGATGATTTTAGGTCCCCAGGAACCCAAGAAGTTGTACATGGCTGGGAGGAGGTAGTTCCTGATAATGTGATTCTTAGTGACCCACAGGACTCAGAATCTAATGCCTCTGCAAACTTACGCTACATGGCCTCCCTGATTCTGCAAAGCCTGCAAAAGGACCCTAGGATTTGTGGTATCAAGGAGAGGGATCATTACTGGCTGGCAACCCTTCTTGATCCACGTTACAAGGGTAAAGTTGCAGAACTCCTCCTGCCTTCGCAGAGGGAGCAGAGAAGAAATAAAAAGAAAGAAAAGTTTGTGTAACTCCTTTCCAGACCCTGGGAGGTTACCATTTCCTGGTGCTGGACAACTTGTTTTTGAGGCTTCGTTCGGTCAGAGGAAGAGTGGTGGAGAAGGTGGCCGGGTGACCGATGCCTTTAAACAATTTTTCATTCCTCAGCGCCAGGTCAGGTTCAAGCAACCATCGCCAGCTGTGCATTATATGGTGCAGAAATATCTAGGGGCAAGAGCAGACTTGAAGACCTTTCCAATAGAGAATCCACTGGGTTACTGAGTCTTGAGGATGGACCACTGGCCAGAACTTGCTCAATATGCAATCAAGCTGCTGGCCTGTCCTGCATCCAGCATGCTTTCTGAACGTACATTCAGTGCTGCTGGAGGGTTTGTAACGGATCAAAGAGTGCGCCTGTCCACAGACTCCATTGATAGGCTTACATTTATAAAAATGAATCAGTCCTGGATCTGCAGCTATCAAGCCCCTGATTTTGATGTAACTGATTGAATTTGGTATGGATCTGGGATCCCTTGAAGACTGCCTATGCTGTCTATCCTATTCCTCCTGAATCTTGATGATGCCAGCTTCCAACAATATTTTTGGTTTAGGGCACCAACAACACCCGAGGCCCAATTTTTCTGCCTCTGTTTAACAGGGGCATGTAATTACAATTTTTGAAACAATATTTAACAGCAGGGCCCGTTCCTGCGACCAAAAAGATTAACTGTGAGGGGTTACAATGTTCTGGCACCACCAAAACCAAAGGTGCAATTTTTCTGCACCTGTTTGACTAGGGCATGTAATTACAATTTTTATAATAATCTTTAACAGCAGGGCTCGTTCCTGTGCCCAACAAGAGTAACTGTGAGGAGTTACAGTGTTCAGGCACCACAAACACCTAATGCCCAATTTTTCTGCAGAGTTTATAGTGCAGTCCATAGAGTATATATGCTGCAGTTCAGGGTATATAATAAAGTCTGCATAGTGTATATATACTTCAGTTCAGAGTATATAGTACAGTCTGTATAATATATATACTGCAGTTCAGAGTATATAGTGCAGTCAGTGTAGTATATATAATACAGTGCAGGGTATATAGTGCAGTGTACAGTATATAATATAGTGTATTGAAGTGATTAAGGGGTCCCCCCTAAAGCACCTTGTCCCCATTTTGATGGGGACAAGGACCTCATCCCCCCAACCCTGGCCATTGGTTGTGAGGGTCTGAGGGCGGGGAGCTTATCGGAATCTGGAAGCCCCCTTTAACAAGGGGGCCCACAGATCCCGCCCCCCCCCCTATGTGAATGGGTATGGGGTACATTGTACCCCTACCTATTCACCAAAAAAAGTGTCAAAAACTAAAAACCACAATACACCGTTTTTGACAAGTGCTTCATTGATTTTCATCTATGTTGCTGGTATTGCAATACATTATAGCCGCAAGCATTTTTGAATTACATTTTTTCCTTTAGAAATGTCATTTTGCTGTGGCACAGTAAAACACATCAGATAGATTTGCCACTTTACAGGCAGACTAAGGGGACCCCCCAGGCACAATATTTAAAGGAATATTTCATTTTTATTGTTTTACTTTAAGCATTATTAAAATCACTGCTCCTGAACAAACTGCCATTTTTAAAACTTTTTTTTGGAAATTGATACATGTCCCGTGGGGCAGTACCCGGGTCCCCAAACACTTTTTATGGAATAACTTGCATATAAGCCTTTAAAATTAACACTTTTGATTTTTCATGTTTTCGTGTCCCATAGACTTGGTGTTCACACAAATTTTTTGTCTGTTTGCATGTTCTGGTGCGAACTGAACCGGGGGTGTTTGGCTAATCCCTACAAGGCAGGATGGATCCATGCTTTCATGTTGTTTACGCCAAATTCTGGCCCTACGATCTGAATGTCTCAGCTGAAATCAGGACTCCTCAGACCAGGTAACATTTTTCCAATCTTCTATTGTCCAATTTTGGTGTACCTGTGCGAATTGTAGCCTCAGTTTCCTGTTCTTAGCTGACAGGCGTGGCATCCAGTGTGGTCCCCTGCTGTTGTAGCCCATCTGCCTCAAGGTTTGATGTGCTGTGCATTTAGGGATGGTATTCTGCATACCTTGGTTGTAACAAGTGGTTATTTGAGTAATGCCGCGTACACACGAGCGGACTTTATGGCAGACTTGGTCCGACGATCTTTCCGACGGACTTTGTAGCTTAGGTGCACCAGACTTACAAACGGACGGACTTGGACACACATGATCACAACAAAGTCTGAAGGATTTGTACGTGATGACGTACGTCTGGACTAAAATAAGGAAGTTGATAGCCAGTAGCTGCCCTAGCGTCGGTATTAGTCCGTCAGACTAGCAACAGACGAGCAGATTTTTTGACCGGACTCGAGTCCATCGGAAAGATTTGAAACACGTTTCATTTCTAGGTCCGTCGAACTTTTGGGAAAAAAAAGTCTGCTGGAGCCCACACACGATCTAATTATCTGACAGAGTCCGGTCCGCCGGACCAAATCTGCCGTAAAGTCAGCTCGTGTGTACGCGGCATTACTGTTGTCTATCATCTTGAACCAGTCTGCCCATTCTCCTCTGACCTCTAACATCAACAAGGAATTTTTGTCGACACAACTGCCGCTCACTGGATATTTTCTCTTTTTCTGACCATTCTCTGTAAACCTTAGAGATGGTTGTGCGTGAAAATCCCAGTAGATCAGCAGTTTTTTTTAAATACTCAGACCAGTCCGTCTGGCACCAACAACCATGCCATGTTCAAAGTCACTTAAATCCCCATTCTGATGCTCAGTTTGAACTTCAGCAAGTCATCTTCACTATGTCTAGAGGCCTAAATGCATTAAGTTGCTGCCATTTGATTGCCTGATAAGCAGTTTGTGTTACCAAGCACTTGAACAGGGGTACCTAATAAAGTGTCTAGTTAGTGTATATTGAAGCTTACTTGTTCATAGATATAATGGCTGCACTCTTTTTTCTTCAGGCTTGCTTCTTCATTTGTATTCATCAGGTGACCCGGCCAGTAATATACTTCTTATCCCTGATTGACAACATTCACTCACCCTTATGGAGAAACAGCATTGTCACATTTGGTTTGATTTACTATCAGCTTCCATTTTTTTTTTTGTCCAAGCGTAATTGAACAAGCTGAAGTTAGAAGCTGATTGGCCACCATGCACAGCTGCACCAGATTTTGCACTCTCCAGTTTTAGTAAATCAACCCCATTAGGACAAGACTATAGAATATTAGCAGGTTATTGGGTCATGTGCTTGGAAGCTTGGCGTATGCAGAGAATACTTTACTTTCATGGAGGATTAGCATGCATGCATTTATCATGTCTTACAGGAA
Organism: Lithobates clamitans; assembly: GCA_037952925.1. Lineage (NCBI taxonomy): Eukaryota > Metazoa > Chordata > Amphibia > Anura > Ranidae > Lithobates > Lithobates clamitans. The sequence continues at coordinate 472,195 of JBBGZY010000587.1, read as the reverse complement.
ACAGGAATATACAAGTACATGCACTTAACATACCATAGAATCGATTTCTCAGAAATTTACGGAATACCCGATGAAGGACGATCCGGCTTTTATACTGCTGCATGTCTCTTCTATTCCGCCAAAGAAATATAAGAAATCAATAATACGACATTTACTAAATGCAGCTAAATCCTGCATCCCACTAATGTGGAAAAAAATAACACCCCCGACGGTGGGAATGTGGCTGCGCAGAGTGGAGGAGATCAGGAGATTGGAGGACTTAGTCCTTACGGCACAGAATAAGCAGGAACAACATCTCAACACCTGGACGCTCTGGAATATATTTATATACTCAGACGAAGGACAGGCTATGCTAGCGACTTGAACATATACTAATAGGATTAATACTCCATCTGCGGAACCTAGAGACGCTAATTCCACAGACCACCCTTACACTACCCCCCCCCCCCCCCTTCCCACTTTCCTTCCCAGCTCGTATTCACCTCTAAGACTGCTTCTCCCTCTTCCTGTCTCTCCTTCTTTTCTTTTTTCTCTTTATTAGTTTTTTCTTTTTTGGGAGAATTCTGGTGCTCCTAGACTGAGATCATTACGTATCCATGTGCTGAGCTGGACTGAAAGGAGCATGGAATTCTACCAGACACAAAAGAATACGGAAACAAGGCTCAGAGTTGGTTGTAATATGCTAGATTGCAGTTATCACACGTATATACCTTTCAGTGTACAAGAAGTATTGTTGTGAAATACTGTAACATGTCTTATATCTTGAATTTCTGTATGAGAAAATAACAATAAAATTTATATTTGAAAAAAAAAAAAAAACATACCATAGAATAACACACTATCATACTGCAGTGCCAACTGCTGGATACAAAGTTATAATGCATACAGTACATATTGTCAGTTTATATAAGCAACTTTACATTACATGTTGTTGTTATTCCAACACTCCTTCTCAACAGCATGTGCCTTGTCAATTTATATTCAGCTTCTTCTGGAAATAACCATGACGTTCCTTCAGCAAAGGCTTGGTGAGTGCATTGGCAGTCATCTCCTCTAACGGGCAGTATTGAAAGTCAATAACACCTTGTTCTTGATTGTCCCTCAGTAGGTGATACTTGACATTGATGTGTTTGGTCCTAGGATTGATCCTTTCTGATTGTGTAAGCTTTATACATCCCTGGTTGTCTTCAAAAATGGGAATTGGTTTTGATATGTCTATCCCAATGTCCATAAAAAGTTGACGAATCCATATTGCTTCTTGACATGCGTATGTTCCTGCAATGTACTCTGCTTCAGTTATATAGAGCGACAGTTGATTGCTTTCAACAAGACCAACTTATGGTTCCTTTCCCATACTGGAAGATTAATCCACATGTGGATTTGCAGTCTGTGCAGTCCCCGGCCCAATCAGCATCCACATATCTGACCAGTTTTGGATGTGATGTTGCTGGTAACTAACCATAACTTTATCTGAATTGTTCTGCTGACAAGGAGCTGAAACTTTCCTGCATAGTATGCCCACTGCTGCGGCTATGTCTGGTCTTGTCACAGTGTCAACATATAGTAGCTTACCCATTGCTCTGCGATACGTACCATTCTTGGGTAGCAAGTTTTCTGCTTCATTGCTCTTTTGATAGACTGGTTCCATAGGGGTTTTCACTTCCTTTGCATCTTTCATATGGAATTGTTCCAAGATTTCAGAGATTTTCTGAGATTGGTTAAGAAGATAACTTCCATCTTCTCTCTCTATTTGGATTCCCAGATAGTAGCTAATGTTACCTAGCTCTTTGATTTCAAAATTTTCTTTCAGCTTGTGAACTATCTGATTGTAATCCCATTCTTATTCAAAACAAGTTATAATGTCATCTACATAGATAAGGATGTATATCCATCTGTCTTCTTGATTCCTGGGTTGAGACAGGTCCCTGCTTTACTTTCTGAGAATCCCCCTTTCTCATTCCACATCCTTGCAGATTGTTTAAGACCATAGATGCTCTTCTGAAGTTTACACACAAGGTTGTCTCCTTGCTCAAACCCTGGTGTTTGCTCCATGTAGAGGTCTTCCTTAATGTCTCCATATTGGAAAGCAGTTTTAGCGTATAAGTGATTCACTTGCATGCCCTTCCCGGCTGCAATGCTAAGAAGCGATTTGATGGTGGAGTGTTTTACAAAGGGAGCAAATGTTTCATCGTAATCTTCACCGATATTCTGGGAGTAACCTTGGCAACTAGTCTGGCTTTGTATTTGTGGATATTCCCTTCTGCATCTGACTTTACTTTGAAAGTACACCTACTTCCTATAGTTTTGCGGTAAGTTGAGAGCTCTGTGAGTGTCCATGTTTTATTTTCTTGAAGTGCCTTTAACCCTTTTCATGACTAAGCCTATTTCTGACATTTGCTGCTTGCAAGGTAAAATCTGTATTTTTTGCTAGAAAATTACTTAGAACCCCCAAACATTATATATATATATTTTTTAGCAGAGAATATAGAGAATAAAATGGCGATCGTTGCAATATTTTATATTGCACTGTATTTGTGCAATTTTTTAGGAAAAAAGACATTTTCATGAAAAAAAAAAAAAAATAAACAGTAAAGTTTTTTTGTATAATGTGAAAGATGATGTTATGCCGAGTAAATAGATATCCAACATGTCATGCTTTGAAATTGCGCGCACTCGTGGAATGGCGACAAACTACAATACCTAAAACTCTCCATAGGCGGTGCTATTAAAAAAATAACGGTTACCAGGTTGGGGTTACAGAGGAGGTCTAATGCTAGAATTATTGCTCTCACTCTGACGATCGCAGCAATACCTCACATGTGTGATTTGAACACCATTTACATATGTGGGCATGACTTTGCTGCGCGAGCTCGCGGGGACAGGGGCGCTTTAAAAAAAAAGTTTTTCTTATTTATTTTATTTATCAACAATTTTTTACATTGTTACTTTAAAAAAAATTGATCACTTTTATTGCTGTTACAAGGAATGTAAACATCCCTTGTGACAGTTATAGGTGGTGACAGGTACTCTTTATGGAGGGATCGGAATTCTAAAAGACCCCAAATCCCTCCTTTGCACTTCAAAGTATTCAGATCGCCATTCTGAATACTGTAATTTTTTTTTTTAAAACTGCGCCATTGGTTGCCGAGTAAACCGGAAGTGATGTTGTGACGTCGCTTTCGTGTTTACAGAAAGAAGACTGGAACGAACCCGTTACTCTAGCCGGCGGAAGTGCCGGATCGTGTCTCGGGTCTCCCCCGTGGGACGGGAGGCCCAGGAAGAGCAGCGGAAGGCGGCGGGAGGGGGGACATCGCCAGTCGCTCCTCCGGTATAACAGCCAGGCAGCTTTTAGCCGCATCCGTTGTTATCCCTGAAGAGCCAAGCACCCACTCTAAAAAACGGTACTGTGATGATGCATGCAGCTGCATGCATCATCCCGGTATAACCCCTTAAAGCCGAGGCCGCATATGTGCGTACGCTCGGCAGAAAGGAGTTAATTCTTCTTTTGCTGCCTTTCTCCATTTATTGGCTTCACGTTTTGGCAGTTTTTCTATGTCTTCCCAGGATGTTGGTTCATCGTATGCTGTGTGTTTTGACAGTGTATGACAGCTTGCAGGGTGGTATCCCCTTTGTAGTCTGAGTGGATCTTCTGACTTCAGGGAGTTCAGCAGGATCTGGTGAGGAACTTGATTTAGGCAATATGAGTTGCACCTCTTGTTCTGACTCCTGCACAGGTTCACTTTGATCAACCTTTTCTTCTGGTCTGCTTGGTATATTCACTTCACAGCTTTCGGGGATCAGTGTTTCTGGTGATGGGCTCTCATCTAAATAAACATTACGACTTATCGTGACTTTGTCAGTCTTTGGGTGTAGGATTCTGTAACCCTTATGCCCTGTACACACGGTCGGATTTTCCAATGGAAAATGTCTGATCGAATTGTGTTGTCGGAAATTCCGACCGTGTGTGGGCTCCATGGGACATTTTCCATCGGATTTTCCGACACACAAAGTTGGAGAGCAGGAGATAAAATTTTCCGACAACAAAATCCGTTGTCGGAAATTCCGATCGTGCGTACACAAATCCGATGGACAAAGTGCCACGCATGCTCAGAATAAATAAAGAGATGAAAGCTATTGGCCACTGCCCCGTTTATAGTCCCGGCGTACGTGTTTTACGTTACCGCGTTCAGAATGATCGGATTTTCCGACAACTTTGTGTGACCGTGTGTATGCAAGACAAGTTTGAGCCAACATCCGTCGGAAAAAATCCTAGGATTTTGTTGTCGGAATGTCCGAACAAAGTCCGACCGTGTGTACGCCCTATTAGTTTGCTCACTGTAGCTTACTAGAATGCCCTCTATGACTCTGTTCTCCAGCTTGGATCGCTTTTCACTTGGAATATAGGCATATGCATTACATCGAAACACTCTGATGTGCCCTATGTTAGGCTTTGATCCATGCCACAGTTCGAAAGGAGAAGTTTTAATGGCTCTTGAGGGTAGTCTGTTCTGTAGGTAGATTGCAGTCATGACTGCTTCTCCCCAGTACTTGTGAGGTAGGTTGGCATCCGACAACATGCATCTGGCATTTTAATTAGGAGTGACATTTTTTTCTTTCTGCTAGCTACACCGTTTTGTTCAGGAGTGTATAGTGTTGTTGTCTGGTGTACTATTCCTTGTCTCTTCAGATATGAGGCCACTTCTTTGCTTATGTTTTCTCCTCCATTGTTGGTGTGTGTTCCTGGTTTGTGTTGGAATTTGTTGCTAGACATGAAAACAAACTCTTGAAGTTTCTCTGATCTTTCAGTCTTGTGTTTCATCAGATAAGTAGTTGTGTACCTGGAATAATCATCAATGAAAGCCAGTAGATATCTGTTCCCGCCTGACGTGGAAGTTTTCATTGGACCGCATACGTCACAGTGAATGAGCTACAGGGGTTGGGTGTTTTTTCTTTGAGATGCCTGTGGAAAGGGAGAATGTGTGGCTTTTGGTTCAATACCGCATTTGCATTCCATGAGCACTTTGCAAGACGCTATTGTTGAGTCTTCTGATAAGCCTCTCTTTATAATATCCTGTATAGCTTCTGGACTTCTGTGTCCCAGCCGCTTGTGCCATAAGTGAATACATTTGCTGTGTAGGTCCTTAGAGACTATGGGGGTTATTTACGAAAGGCAAATCCACTTTGCACTGCAAGTGCACTTGGAAGTGCAGTCTCTGTAAATCCGAGGGGGGCATGCAAGGAAAATAAAAAACAGCATTTTAGCTTGCACATGATTGGATGATAAAATCAGCAGAGCTTCCCCTCATTCCAGATCTACCCCTCAGATTTACAGCGATTGCACTTCCAAGTGCACTTGCAGTGCAATTGTAGTGCAAAGTGAATTTGCCTTTCGTAAATAACCCCCTATATTGGCTTGCTGGTCTGTGGTGATGAGCCTGTGTAGGTGACAATCCAGTTTTCTTTTTGCGAGGAATCGCTTATTATTGTGAATTGTGCATTCATCACCCTGGAACTTAGTGCTGAGACTGCTGTTTGTAAGACTTTTTACTGATAGAAGGCTGCCTTCTAGTTCTGGAACATACAGCACTTTCTTTACAAGGATACTGTGCTTGCCTTGTGGTGTAATGCAGTTCAGGAAGCCCTGGCTTTTACCTTCTGAAGTGATGCTTTTCCCATTTGCTAGGAAAACTTTGTCTTTTGCACTGTAATCAATGTTTGTAAAGAAGATCTCATCAAGTTATGTGGCTTGTCGCTCCTGAGTCTATGCACCAGCCGCGTGGCTTGTCGCTCTGTGTTACTTTAAGGCCCCATTCACACCTGAGCGTTTTGAAGCTTGAAGCCTGAAGCTACAAAATGCTGGAGAGAAAAAAATCAATTTTTCTCTACGAAGATGGTTCACATCTCCTCTCCAAAACGCTTGAAGCCAGAAGCTCCAAAACGCCTGAAGCTCAAACAAGTTCTGGAACTTTTTTTGAGGCAGATTACAGGCGTTTTTCTGCTTTTTACATTGGTGACCTTTTGACCTGTACAAAATCGAGGCAAAAACACTGTAAAATTGCGGCAAAAATCGCAGTAAAATTGCGCGACTTTCTGCCTGAAAACGCTACGCTCAGGTGTGAATGGGGCATAAAGGTGCCACTTCATGATGTGTCTTCAGTTTTCTTTGTGGCTGCTTTGACTCTTTCTTTTGTGGATAGCTGTAGCTTTCGCCGCTTGGCTTTCCAGATAGAACAGTCCTGTTTTAGGTGACCGGTCTTCTCACAGGGAAAACAGGCTCAGCTTTCTTTGTTGTGCATTATGCCAAATTGGGCTTAAAAAAATGTCAGTTCTTTTGGCAGAAAAAAACACTCATATAGAGAATTTTTGTACAGGCATTTAGGAGCATTTAAGGAGAGTTTAACATTTTTTTTCTACAAGAAAACTCATCTCAAAAATGCAATCCAGAAGGGTTTTTTCTGCCTCTAAACGCTGACCTTTAGCCCAGGTTTACACTGAGCTGCGGGAATGAAGCCGTGCGAGTTCAGATAAACACACACGATCCTGCATGTCAATCCCGATTTCAGCCGCAGAGCAATCTGCGCAGGTTTCTGCACAGATGTCGATGTAAATCTCAGCCCGAAATCGCAAAAGTTATACAGAAACTACTTTTTGAAATCGGTGCAGCGCCGCAGATGTGGCGTCGCATCGATTAGGAAGGTGCCATTGACGGCAATTTCCACCAATTTGACATGCGATTTGACATGTCAAATCGCATGTCAAAACACTCCAGTGTGAACCAGGGCTCACATATGCTTCTAAATGTCCTAATGTGCATGGACACATAGGATAACATTGAACTGCTTCTACAGGCAAAACAAAAACCTGTATTTTAAGCCCAGTGTGTGTGCATGGACTTTAAAAGAAATAAAAACCCAGTGGTTAATAACTGCTAGCTGTCCACCGGAGAAGTCAGCGGCCATATGCTTTCAGTTGTTTGGGCACAGTTGGTGCTGAGCAACCTGCCCGGACAAGTCTTGCTAGTCGCAGCATGCCTGAAAACCTCAGTTCATCCAACAATGGGTTACAGCAGCGTATGCAGGGAGGGGCCTGTCTATCAGTTTTACAGACGCCAGCTTGTCTGGAAGCGAGGAGGCGGTGCCACGCCCTAGAGGAGACCCAGCATTCCCTGCTAACAGCAGACACCACGAGGCAGGGGAGCAAGATGGCGGAGGGTGGTCGCATACTCTCAGTGCTGACCTGGTTGTCTGATGTGCAGGAGAGGACACTGGTCGACGCCGGTGTTCGGTTGGAGCATTGCGGGGGATTTGCCCTCGGGGTGATTGATGGAATAGAGCGGCTGTGCCTGCTGTGTTCAGACTGCCGGATACCGACTGCGGTGGTCAGTGCCTGGGTCCGCTGCGGTCATTGTGGCAAACTGCTTACCCGGCTTGCATTCAGCCAGCAGGAGCCACAGTACTATAGCGTGGACCTGCACTCAAGACTGTGTCGCATGCAGCCGCGGAAATCCCGGAAGGCCAGAGCGGGCCTGGAATCATCGCCGAAAGGTGAGGTAGAGTCTGAGCCTGGTGACTCCCCTGCGAACATCAGCGACATAAGGGAAGAGGAGTCTGCCGTGGCCTGTGGCCTGATCGGGGCCCTGGTAACTGTGAGTACCGCCCAGGAGGCACCAGAAACTGTCCCTGAAATGCTGGCCACTCCTATGTCCCCTGCTATCCCACTCCAGAAGTAGACAGTGCTAGAGGGGGGTGCGCCCTAAGGTGAGATGGACAGGGAATGCGAGGACAGGGCCATAGATTGGGGTTCTCCCAGACTGATAGCTGAATTCGGATCCCTGGAGAAGTTGGCAGAGTGGTCATCTCAAAGCAGCAGCTTGCAAGAGGAATGGGAAACAGGAGGTTCCCAGGTCCTGGAGGTCCAGTCCGAGGGAGGAGAAGACCCAGACTCTGTTAGGCGACCTGCAGAAGCTGCAGGAACCACCATCAGTTACAGACAAATCTTCATAAACAGACCATCCACCACCCATGTCAGAGCAGCTGAATACCGGCAGTGGGTGCAGAGGTCCCCTGATGCCTGTGTCCTGCCCGGGAAAGGAAAACCAAGTGAGCTGCCCAGATTTTCCCAGTTCTAGCAGGAAGTTCAGCGTAGAGTTGCTCTGGTGTGGGGTCTGGACAATCCTTATATCGCTCCATGGACATCATCAAGAACTCACGGGTGGGAGGATGACTTGGTCTGGGAGTATCTACACTTCCCCAAGGAATGGCGGCTGGTAAGATCCATCTACAAGGACAGAGTGATGATTGCCAAGGTGGGATGGTCTACGAAGAGTCACTCTGTCTCCATCAGGGAGGAAGGGGGTAGCAGGAAGAGATTGCCTGACCCACACTTTTATGCTTGAGAGGACTGTTGGAAGTACAGCCATCATAAAAGTTGTTACATGGACTGCTGGAGAGTTGCAGTGTGAATGTGTTGCTTATTTTTTCCCTGACTTTGCAGGATCAGACCAGCCTGCCACCCTGTTGTGCCCAATGGATGGACCCCTTTCCTGTTGCAAAGACAATAAGGGTGAGGTCTGTTCCTTGAACTAACTTTTTAAGGAGCCTGTTTGTTCGGGGGGGGGCCTCTCATCAGGAAATCCGAAGAGGACTGAGCTTCTTTATGCTGTGTCTTTTCTCCTTTAATGTTCTGTCAACATGCCATAACCCCCTCCTGACAGAACTATAGGTGAAAATTTATTTGAAGTGACTTGTGTGCTTTGATTATTTTTGTTCTTTCTGTCAGGAGGGTCATAACCCCCTTCTGACAGAAAGTTTGTAAAGTGTACAGGTAGCTGGTAGAATAGGATGCTTGTTGTGTTGTTTTCACAGGACTCCTCTGTAAGGGACGGCTGTCTATCTATCTCCGGCTGGAGTTATGGATCCTGCGGACAGAGGGTTTCCCTTGAGGGGGAGATGCTCTGGTCTTTTGTATTTGAATAATTGCCTAGTGGTAGGGACTTGTAGTTAGGAATGCAATGTACATGCTGTAAATACTGAACAAACTAATCTTCTATATTTTTGATACGTATTTATTTGTATCTATGTCCCCCATCCAAGTTTATTCCCTTTTTCCCATCCTATTCAATTTATGGGATGCCCTTGCTAGATGCTAGATCTCTCTTGTGCCCTCAAAAGCATCTGATCAATCTGAGATTGGTTTGATCAGATGCATTACAAGCAAGTAACAGCTTGTAAAAAATAAATCGGAACTAGAAGTGACGAAATTTGTTTCGTACACCATAGAGACAATCAAGGAACAGAAGATCCTCCTTCATCTCTATGCTCAGCTAATATGACGGCCCCCACCCACGGTGAGATCCCCGGTGTAACAGGAGAGCCCAGGAAGAGTGTCTCACAGCGATGTGGGGGGAGGGGCTTTTGCTGCTTGTAAAAACGATCAGGCAGCTGTGTAGGCGCTTAAGTCATTTTTTTTTAAAGAAGCCCATCGCTGGCTGTAAAAAAATTATACCAGGATCATGGCTGTAGCTGCAGCCATAATCCTGGTATAACCACTTCCACCCGAGGGCATATAGGTACGCGGTTAAATAACACCAAAAGGGGGGCGTGTCCAAGATGGCGATGTGAGCAGTCACATTCTTCACGAGCTCCGCTGGCTTTCTCTCATTTACCCGCTTCCACGGCATAACCCCTTGCTTTCCCACTTGGAGCCACCTGGATGAGGCGGCGGACTCCCCGTGCACAGTCCTGTAAGGGAAAGAGGCTGAAATTCCCCCCGATAACAGAGGAAATACTGATACTTCCCAGCCCACACGTGGGGGCACGCGCCAGGCGCAGCTCACACGTAGCCTCTCCAACTCATCCTACGGAGTCCCCACCCTGGCTGGCGGAGGTGATGGCGGCCATAGCGACCTGCCAGTCGACCTTCACCGCCAAGATAGAGGAGGTACAGCTGGATGTGAGCCTCATACGCCAGGACATTGATAAACTCCGCTCCAGAGTGACAGAGACGGAGCAACGAATAGGGCAGGTGGAGGATGAATCCCTGGAGCACTCGGCGCCACTCCGCACCCTCCACGCCAAAAATAGAAACAGGAGAAACAATCTCTGGATCATTGGCCTGCCAGAGGGGGCTGAAGGGGGGGACCAGACCGCCTTTGTTGAAACCATGCTGCGCTCCCTCCTCCCTGATGCGCACTTCTCACCCCACTACACTGCAGAGAGGGCGCACCGCGTCCCGCCAAAGCCGGCCCCCCGGGGGACCCTCCGGGGACCTTCATCCTTCCCATGCTCAATTTTCGAGACAGGGACGAAGTTTTTCATGCATCCAGACTGCTGGGGGAACTCCGCTATCAAAACGCCAAACTAATGATATTCCCAGACTACTCTGTCGAGACTCAGAATCTACGCAAGTCCTTCAACAGGTCAAGGGGGCCTTGAGGGCCTGCAACATCAAATATAGTGTGCTGTTTCCCGCCCGCCTCCGGGTCCAGGATGGAGAGACATCTTGTTTCTTTCACACAACTAAAGAAGCCTCTGCCTGTCTGGATTCCTTGTCACCAAACCGTTGAATACACTAACAGTGAGTACTCCACCTTATGTTTAATCCTGGGACACCCAGCCCGCGGCGGGACAGACTAGTTTTGTTGACCTGTTGTCTTCCCCCTGCCGCCTGCTGATCCCCACTTTTTCTTGCAGCAGTCTTCCCCCTCGGTTCTTCCACCCCCGTAATGCTCCAAGTGCCAAACCTGACTTATTTGCTGGATCGTTGCACCCCCCCTGGAGCAGATTGTCTGGGACAGCGACACAAGATATTGGGGATGGCCTGCACTGCTATACCAGGACTTCGGCCCACTTCTGGGGACCCAGTTAATTTCATATATACTTTCTTTATTTCTAGTTTTTACAAGGAGTTTTCCCTTTTTTCGTTGCTGCAACACAAGCTTTCTGCCCCTGACGAAATCAGGAGACTACTTCACTACTCTTCCCTTTGTTTAATTCATACTCACCAAGTACTGTACAAAGATCAGGCATACCCGTTCGAAGATACTATTATTGCTGTGCGCCACATGGAGACTTCTGACCCATTGACTTGACCCCTGTATCCTCCAAAAACCCCACTAGCTCTGGGGAATGGAAGCTCTTCCCAGTTTTGGGGGAACGAGCAGGGTGGGGGGGTTCACTGCCCCTTTTGGGCTGTTTTGGTTATATTTTGGGTTTTTTTTTCTTTAATTTAAAGTTCAGATGTTTTATTGATTATGCACTGTATAGATCACTGTGTAAGTCTACTCTACTTGCAGTACAAGTGCCCACAGATCGCCTGCCCTAGGTCCGAGCACCAGGTCCAATAAGTTTCTACCTATCTCACCCTAATTTCTCCATGCAATTCAGCCAACATGTCGGTCCTTAAAATTATGTCCTGGAACACCAGGGGCCTCAACCCCCCAGTCAAGAGGTCACTGGTCTTCCAATTTATCAAAACACACAATCCCCACATCTGCATTCTCTGGCTAAACTAGCAGACTTTGCTTCAGACCACATGATACTTTTGGGTAGGTGTGGGTCCTACCTGCCCTGGATTGGTAACCTGGGCTGAAACCTATGGCCTGACTGATGTCTGGAGGTGGAGACACCCTCAGACACGGGCCTACACTTGCCACTCCGCGTCACACAGTTCCTTTTCCTGTATCGACTACATTTTTGCTGGACAATCAGTCTTGTCCAAAGTCAAAGGTGTCAGGATATTGCCCAGGGGAATATCAGACCATGGTCCCCTGATAGTGAGCATGGGTGACCCAGGCTCCCCAGCCAGGCTTTGGAGACTCTCGAGGTTTTGGATTTCGGACCAGGATGTGGACTCCCAGTTTAGCAAGGTAATGAAGGGTTACTGGGCAGACACCTCGGGCACTGCAACACCCATAGAAGTATGGTACGCCTTTAAGGCATTTACAAGGGGACAATATCAGTCCATTATACCTAAAATTAGGAGGGATAGGCGGTCCACCTTGGTTAAAGCAGAAACTGCAGCTACCACTCAGGAGGACCTCTATTTTCAGAACACTTGACCCCCACCAATACATTAGGCTGCAAACCCTGACTAGAGAGGTTCTCTCCCTCCGTACTCCCCTGACTCAGAAAAAGCTACTTGACAATCCCAATGTATATTCTAGCAAGGGGAGAGGTCAGGTAAACTTCTCTCTTGGCTCTCTAGGGAGCAATCGGGAGGGATCAGTGCCCCTCATATCCTTGGCCCTAACGGTGATATCCTCTATACGTCAGAAGAAATCAATAGTTGTTTTGTCACATACAGTCAGGTCCATAAATATTGGGACATCGACACAATTCTAATCTTTTTGGCTCTATACACCACCACAATGGATTTGAAATGAAACGAAAAAGATGTGCTTTAACTGCAGACTTTCAGCTTTAGTTTGAGGGTATTTACATACAAATCATGTGAACGGTGTAGGAATGACAAAAGTTTGTATATGTGCCTCCCACTTTTTAAGGGACCAAAAGTAATGGGACAATTGGCTGCTTAGCTGTTCCATGGCCCGGTGTGTGTTATTCCCTCATTATCCCATTTACAAGGAGCAGATAAAAGGTCCAGAGTTCATTTCAAGTGTGCTATTTGCATTTGGAATCTGTTGCTGTCAACTCTCAATATGAGAGCCAAAGGGCTGTCACTATCAGTGAAGCAAGCCATTATTAGGTTGAAAAAACAAAACAAACCCATCAGGGAGATAGCAAAAACATTAGGTGTGGCCAAATCAACTGTTTGGAACATCCCTAAAAAGAAAGAATGCACCGGTGAGCTCAGCAACACCAAAAGACCTGGAAGACCATGGAAAACAACTGTGGTGGATGACCGAAGAATTCTTTTCCTGGTAAAGAAAACACCCTTCACAACAGTTGGACAGATCAAGAACACTCTCCAGGAGGTAGGTGTATGTGTGTAAAAGTCAACAATCAAGAGAAGACTTCACCAGAGTGAACACAGCGGGTTCACCACAAGATTTAAACCATTGGTGAGCCTCAAAAACAGGAAGGCCAGATTAGAGTTTGCCAAACAACATCTAAAAAAGCCTTCACAGTTCTGGAACAACATCCTATGGACAGATGAGACCAAGATCAACTTGTACCAGAGTGATGGGAAGAAAAGAGTATGGAGAAGGAAAGGAACTGCTCATGATCCAAAGCATACCACCTCATCAGTGAAGCGTGGTGATGGTAGTGTCATGGCGTGGGCATGTATGGCTGCCAATGGAACTGGTTCTGTTGTATTTATTGATGATGTGACTGCTGACAAAAGCAGCAGGATAAATTCTGAAGTGTTTAGGTCAATATTATCTTCTCATATTCAGCAAAATGCTTCAGAACTCATTGGCTTCACAGTGCAGATGGACAATGACCCGAAGCATACTGCGAAAGCAACCAAAGAGTTTTTTAAGGGAAAGAAGTGGAATGGTATGCAATGACCAAGTCAATCACCTAACCTGAATCTGATTGAGCATGCATTTCCCTTGCTGAAGACAAAACTGAAGGGAAAATGCCCCAAGAACAAGCAGGAACCGAAGACAGTTGCAGTAGAGGCCTGACAGAGCATCACCAGGATGAAATCCAACGTCTGGTGATGTCTATGCGTTCCAGACGTCAGGCTGTAATTGACTGCAAGGGATTTGCAACCAAGTATTAAAAAGTGAAAGTTTGATGGATGATTGTTAATCTGTCCCATTACTTTTGGTCCCTTAAAAAGTGGGAGGTACATATACAAACTGTTGTAATTCCTACACCATTTACCTGATTTGGATGTAAATACCCTCAAATTAAAGCTGAAAGTCTGCAGTTAAAGCACATCTTGTTCGTTTCATTTCAAATCCATTGTAGTGGTGTATAGAGCCAAAAAGATTAGAATTGTGTTGATGTCCCAATATTTATGGACCTGACTGTACTACCAAACAATCTATACATCACAGGTGACATTCAGTGATGACGAATTGGCAACTTACCTGGACGAGGTTGACTTTCCTGTCCTGACTGACACGTATAGGAAGGGATTGGACAAGCCTATCACGCTGGACGAGACACTTAAAGCACTTAAATCTATGCAACCAGGCAAAACCCCTGGAGCTGACGGGATACCTGTAGAGCTATACAAACAATACTCTAACGTCTTGGCCAATAGACTCCACAACATGCTGACTGCAGCTGAAGACTTACAGTCACTCCCGCACTCCATGGGTGAAGCAGTCATAATTGTAATTCCGAAGCCAGGAAAAGACCCTTCTCTCTGCCCCTCCTATAGACCAATCTTGCTGCTAAATGTTGACGCTAAAATATTGGCTAAGATATTGGCAAACATATTGAATACAGTTATCACAGCGTTAGTGCACCCCGATCAAACGGAATTTATTCCAGTTAGAGGCACTGATATAAATCTCAGGAGACTATTTACCCACATAGCCAGAGCGGAGGGGGAGGGACTGGTGGCCTCCCTGGATGCCGAAAAGGCCTTTGACTCCGTGGAGTGGAGATACCTGTGGGCGGTCCTGACTAAATTTGGTTTTGGTTGTAAATACATCTTGTGGGTTAAAATGCTGTACGCCGCTCCTCAGGCTAGAGTGTATACTAACGCTTGTCTCTTGGAGCCATTCCCGCTGAGTTGGGGTATGAGACAGAGTTGTCCCCTGTCTCCAGGTCTGTTCACCCTGGCCATAGAGCCTCTGGCCGCCCTTATTAGAGCGGATGCTGAGGTACGGGGTATTCAAGTTGGGACTATCCATGAAAAAATTTCTCTATATGCAGATAATGCCCTACTGTATTTGGCTGACTCATCCACCTCCCTTCGAAAAGTACTGGCCCCATTTAACCTCACTCCATCCCTCCACAACCAAACCTAACTCCCAAACGCAGCTTAAGTGGGTGGAGGAAATGAAATACTTGGGGATAAAGATCACAGCAGACTTAGGGGAATACACAGCCCAGAACCTCCAGCCCCTTGTGCAGCAGGTCACTACCAAATGTACAGCTTGGCGCTCGCTCCCCCTGAGACCTGTAGGTAGGGTCAACCTGCTGAAAATGGTGCTCCTACCCAATTTTCTATATTTTTTCAGAAACACCCCAATCCATATTCCCAGGGCTTTCTTCAGGAGACTGGAGGGGTAACTGGGGACCTTTGTCTGGGCGGGGAGACTTCCCAGAGTGGCGAAGCAGATACTACACCTACCCCTTTCCAGCGGTGGATTGGTGTTTCCCAATTTTCAAATTTGTTATTGGGCAGGCATCTCGGTCACAGTTCGGTGGTTACATTGGAGGTAGCCATAATGGGGTCATATGCCGCTCTTAGCAACCTCGCATTCAGGGGAAGACAGGCTGCCCCATCAGTTACGACCCCCATGAAAACCACAAAAAGGGCCTGGCAGGAAGCTAGGGAGATATGTGCAAAACCCTTTCACATATCCCCTCACACGCCCTTATGGGGTAGTCCTCTTCTGACTCATTTCAACTCCTTGCCAGATCCCTCAGAGTGCAAAGAAAGGGATAATGACTCTAAAACATATAGTTAAAGACGGTAAACTTATCTCTTTCCAGGACATTAAATCCCTGTACTCGCTACAAGCGAAGTGGACATTCTGATACTGGCAACTGAGCCATGCTTTTAGGGCCCAATTTCCAGAGAAAATAACACTGGAGTCAGACTTAGTGGAGCGACTCTTGACCTCCAGCACAATGGGACAACCTCTCTTCTCCCTCTACCCCTATTTGACGGTAGCTTACGACACCAAGCTGACCCGATCCTTTGACAATTGGAAGACTGACATACACACCCTAGATGGCGAGAAATGGGAGGAGTGTGTCTCCACATACATCCCGTCATTGATAGCAGCAAGGGACAGATTCATACAGTTCAAATTTCTACACAGGGCCTACTGCATCCCACAAAGATTAGCCCGGATATTTTCCCAAAGGGATCCACTCTGCCCCAGGTATAGTCAGGAAATAGGCTCATTTTGGCACATGGTCTGGACATGCCCCAAGATCCAACCCTACTGGGAGCAAATAGCTGACACCTTGAGCGATGTGTCAGGAACTCGGGTCCCACTGGACCCCCTAACCCTTCTTCTGAGTCACTTGGAGGAGGTTCAGGGTGACAGATACACCAAACTATTCTTGACATTCTCCCTGTTTTATGCCAGAAGATAAATTCTCCTCAAATGGAAGTCAGTGGAGCCACCCAGGCGGGAGTCCTAGAGCCTTTCTATAAACATCGTACTACCCCTTTACAGGCTTACATATGAGAGTAGACAATGCCCAGCAAAATTCGACAAAATATGGTCGGGGTGGATTGATGCCAATGCCTGAGTATGTCTAGAGCTGAACCCAGGAAGTACTCCTGGATATGTACTTAATAGCATTGACTTTACCTCCCCCCCCCCCCAAATTGGTTCACCCTTCAGATATCCAGATCAGGAACTTAGACAGTGAACATGTAAATAGCATGCTGGCTAAAAACCCTGGCTGAAGATAGAGACTTGCTGACTCTGATACTGTAAGAAACTGAAGTCCGAAATTAGGGACATAGAATTGTGTTGAACTGTAAGATGATTACTGTACATGCCTGAATGTGATTTCTTATGCAAGAGATTTTGTAATGCTGTTTTGTCTTTCAATAAAACATCTCTGTTAAAAAAAAATACCACCAAAAGAAAGCTCTAACTGTTTTAAAAAATGAAAAAAATAAAACTACACTGTAATCTGGCCTCACATATTTTACATGTGTATTTGATTTTTAACATTTACATTAACTTGGCTTGCATGTATCTTGTTAGATGCTTTGCATGATTTCTGCTCTGGATGACATTACAGTTCATTTTGTTGTTTGATGGGACAGTTATTTCTAAGTGATCATATGTACATTCAAATTGCTCTATATGTAGTGCATAATACGATTAGCATAGTAGTCATTTCAGTATTGGTGGTTTTAAAAGGTGTTTTAAACTGACTGCTGCACACTATAGGCTGGGCTGTATTAAATATACTTTTGCCCACTGCACTCTGCACACTGGGCAGTAAATAACCTACCCCTGACCACTGCACTCTAACTAAATCTTATACTTTTGAGTGGGGTTGCACCAATACCAAGTATTTTCACAAGTACTTGTGCTTGTGAAAATGCTCCAATCCCTGAAACTGATAGCTTTGTGGTGCGATTTTAGCCCATAGAAAATGGAGGCGTTCAAATTGCACTGCAAAGAATCGCATGCGATTTGAACACGAATGCGGTGCAATTCTTGTCCAAATTGCATGCGGTTTCCGGAACCGCTCCTGTGTGAACCCAGGCTTGTAATAGTGAGTTCAGCCTGGGTTCAGAGTATCCACATGTAGTGCACCCCCTAAGGAGCCTCTGGTTTGATGGGCCCTCTGAAACTTACTCCCTTGTTTTCTGCAGAGCAGGCTTCTCTCGATACCCCTCTGACACACCCTAAGATTGAATAAACAACACCAGATTGAGCAATCACTGTTTTATAGTGGCAATAATTTAGTTCAATGAGGCAGAAAAGTACAAACTATAACCAAATTAAAAGAACACAATTTCCTATACAGAGCACTTCTAAACCACCATTGTCCGCATTGAACCGCAATATACGTGATTGGGCCCAGATTTTCTTATCTACCAGCTTGGACGATAACAAGGCCACCCCAAGACAGCCTAAGGACAGACAATATAAAACCCCAGGAACTATGCTGCCCTAGGCCCTGGGTCCAATTCTGCCAGGTCCAAACCTGCCTGCAGGGCTTAAATAAATGAGAATGTGACTGTATGGTTAACGTCTATGAAACATTGCAAGTAGGGAGGAATGGAATATTTGCTTCCTGCTGGCATGTTTGGGGCCTGTATGGTGCACTAGTGATGCGACTAAGTAGCTCCTGATGCCCCCAGTCAAACTAAAAGGAGGCTAGTAGAAGAGTTTAGGTAGGACGTACTTGTGTGAGGTTTAACAGTAACAGGTACAAAGTGGGGTAGGCTAGAGCCCAGTTAATGAGGTAATCCAGAGTTCCCAAAGTCTTACATCAATTGTTTCCTCAGAGCTCCCCGCTTTGCTGGAAATGTCCATGGGAGATGGGCTCCATGCTCCACGTTTTCTGGTCCTGTGAGGGTCTTAAAGATTTCTGGTCACAAGTCAAACACTGGATTTTGAAGTTGATCGATTTTCAGATGTCAGATGATGCGGCCGCCTTCTTATTGCATTTGACCCCTATGTCACTGAAGCGGTATAAACATTCTCTACTACTTCATTTACTCAACGCTGCAAAGGCGTATATCCCACTATTCTTGAAACAAACCACATCCCCTCCCTTTAAGACTTGGTTTGCCAAGATCAATGAAGTTCAACTCATGGAAGATCTTTTGGCTGCGGCACACCATAGAGAGGAACGGGTCCATAAAACATGGTTTTATTGGACCAAATTCACTTATTCATCTGAATATTGGAATATCATGAGTTCCCAACCATGTCACCATTGAACCTTTCTTTTGTGGTAATGCCTGCAACCTAAACAGAAGTCCTTGTGCCAGCTTTACTTGGGGCATGCACATACTTTTAGTTTTTCTCTACCATACTTTTAGTTTTTTTCATTCTCCTTCCCTGGACCCTACCCTTCCTCTCCTAGCCTTCTGTCCATATTGAAAAGTTATACAGGATATACTGTGGTAAGGTAAGCTGCACTGCTCTGGTTTTTGAGAGTTTATATTTAAGCATTTTCTACATAGCCACTATGCTAGTTCATCTGAGGTGGTACTACTGATGTCTTCATTTCTGTATGTGTAATGTGCTCATTGCCCATTCCAGTTGTTGTTTTGGAGCCTGAAGGCCTGATTATTCCTGTATGACTTGAAAACTTGTAAATAAAGAATTAAAAGAAAAAAAGAGGTAATCTTGGGAAGGTGATGCAACACCTCTCACCTGTGTGTAGTATAGGTATGAGGGTGCCTGAGGAGCCTAGTGGGAAGCTGGAGTAACTGAAGTCTCAAAAAGTTTTGTGATATGCAATGTTTGGTGTGTTAAGAACCCTCTCACCAGTCCTCTACTTCAGTAGTGGGCTTCAATGATGGAGGGGCCCCTTGTGTGGTGGTGGCGGTGTGTGCTTCGGCAAACCCATTCTGGATAGCTGCAGCCACAGAAGGTGACCGGGGAACCCACTCTGGAAAGGCTGTGTGGGCAGAAAACATCCGTCAAACCCGCTCGACAATGCTGTAAGTGCTGATGCTAACCGACTGTCCACTTGACAAGGCTGTAGAAGTACTAATTGGGCTTCACTGGTGGGTTAGTGCCCAGTGGCACTCTCCCCAGACATCTGCTTCTTCCCTGGTCTGGTGCCAGAAGACCATGATCCACCCTGAGCAGCCCACATAGTTTTCTTCACTCCTCCTGCTCAGAGCACCTAGCTCCCTGGGGATTGTAGTTTCCTCCCCATAGGGGGAAATGCCATTTGTCCTTATGAAACTACATCTCCAATAATCCTTACTTGAACAACTCCACTTCCCTTAAGCCCATCCAATCTGGAGTGAGCAGTGAAAGTCAATGAGGTATGACTTCCAGATTTCCTGAAACTTGTTGTCCCACTTTAGTAACTTAGAAAAAAAAGTTTGTCTCTGATCAATTTCTTCAAAAGGGGGGGTGGGATCCCTATGCCAGCCCCACCTGGTTACACACCTGTACTTGCATCTCGCTTTTTGTCAGCGACTCAGCGACAATGTTCAAAGCAACTGTTGGTGTAACTTGGCATTCCATTGGATGGGTCATCCTGGTGATATACCTTGGTCAAGTCACTTTATTGTAAGTGTATTTTTATTTACCCATTTAAAGTTTTTATAAGCACTATCCAGTGCGCACTGTTTTCTATTTCTTTGAATATCTGGCATGATCAATGGGTATTTTTTTGTACTTACTATGAAAATCTACAGTATCTCACAAAAGTGAGTACACCATTCACATTTTTGTAAATATTTTATTATGTCTTTTCATGTGACAACACTGAAGAAATGGCACTTTGCTACAATGTAAAGTAGTGAGTGTACAGACTGTATAACAGTGTAAATTTGCTGTCCCCTCAAAATAACTCAACACACAGCCATTAATGTCTAAACCACTGACAACAAAAGTGAGTACACCCCTAAGTGAAAATGTCCAAATTGGGCCCAATTAACCATTTTCCCTCCCTGGTGTCATGTGACTCTTTAATGTTACAAGGTCTCAGGTGTGAATGGGAAGCAGGTGTATTAAATTTAGTGTTATGGGTCTCAGTATCTGATACTGGTCACTGGAAGTTCAACATGGGACCCTATGGCAAAGAACTCTCTGAAGATCTGAAAAAAAGAATTGTTGCTCTACATAAAGATGGCCTAGGATATAAGAAGATTGCAAAGACCCTGAAACTAAGCTGCCTACGGTGGCCAAGATCATACAGCAGTTTAACAGGATATGTTCCACTCAGAACAGGCCTCGCCATGGTCGACCAAAGAAGTTGAGTGCACGTGCTCAGCTTCATATCCATAGGTCGTCTTTGGGAAATAGATATATGAGTGCTGCCAGCATTGCTGCAGAGGTTGAAGGGGTGGGGGGTCAGCCTGTCAGTGCTCAGACAATACACCGCACACTGCATCAAATTGGTCTGCATGGCTGTCGTCCCAGAAGGAAGCGTCTTCTAAAGATGATACTCAAGAAAGCCGGCAAACAGTTTGCTGAAGACAAGCAGACTAAGGACATTGATTACTGGAACCGTGTCCTGTGGTCTGATGAGACTGAGATAAACTTATTTGGTTCAGATGGTGTTAAGCGTGTGTGGCGTCAACCAGGTGGGGAGTACAAAGACAAGTGTGTCTTGCCTACAGTCAAGAATGGTGGTGGGAGTGTCATGGTCTGGGGCTGCATGAGTGCTGCCAGCACTGGGGAGCTACAGTTCATTCACGGAACCATGAATGCCAACATGTACTGTGACATACTGAAGCAAAGTATGATCCCCTCCCTTAGGAGACTTGGGCCACAGGGCAATATTCCAACATGATGAACAACTCCAAACACACCTCTAAGACGACCACTGCCTTGATAAAGAAGCTGAGGGTAAAGGTGATGGACTGGCCAAGCATGTCTCCAGACCTAAACCCTTGAGCATCTGTGGGGCATCCTCAAACGCAAGGTGGAGCAGCGCAAGGTCTCTAACATCCACCAGCTCTGTGATGTCATCATAGGGGAGAGGAAGAGGACTCCAGTGGCAACCTGTGAAGCTCTGGTGAACTCCATTCCCAAGAGGGTTAAGGCAGTTCTGGAAAATAATGGTGGCCACACAAAATATTGACACTTTGGGCCCAATTTGGACATTTTCACTTAGGAGTGTACACACTTTTGTTGCCAGCGGTATAGACATTAATGGCCGTGTGTTGAGTTATTTTGAGGGGAGAGCAAATTTACACTGTTATACAAGCTGTACACTCACTACTTTACATTGTGGCAAAGTGTAATTTCTTCAGTGCTGTCACATGAAAAGATATAATAAAATATTTACAAAAATGTGAGGGGTGTACTCACTTTTGTGAGATACTGTAAATAATGCTTCAATTGTATATTTAACAGAGCAGAAGGCAGCATTAATAAATGTTATTTGTTAGGATTTGCATATACTTTATTCCACAATACAATACAAAATACATTTACAGTTCCATATCATGAAAACGTAAACCAAGATGATAAATATTAATATTAATTCTAGGTTGGGCAATATCACAACCAGTGAGTCTATGGTACTCATGCTTTAGCTTCAAGGGTTTTTTCTAAATTAAACAAATTATTAATTGAGTTAATTTCACAGATATATGCGCCATGCTTACATATGTATATTGGGGTTTATTTATATTGTTTTCACATTCCAGGATCATTTAGGAAGTGAGCTCTTAAACATTCCTGGATGCATATGCTTTGATGGAGACCACTGCAGCTGACAAGATTACAGTGGCCATTTCATTATGTTGACAGCATAACTTTCTTATATTTTTCGAGCCTTCACAAATAAACCACTGAATATGAGCCTATTTTTGTTGTAAGGCTATAAAGTTGAGGACCTAGAAGGTAAAGTAGTTAGGTTGTGACAAACTGGCCAATATTTTTATTTGTCTTTATTTTTAAAGAACAGAAACCTCACATAATTAAAATATGCATCATTTAAAATATGCAGAATATAATTATTTATATTATATGTTCAGAACAATGCCAATACAAAGCACTGTGCTTATAGGGTTGAAATGATGACAAAAGCCCTGTGGGCACATAACATACAGTGGATATTAAAAGTCTACACACCCCTGTAAAAATGCCAGGTTTTTGAGATGTAAAAAATCTGGCCAAGATAAAGCTCTAATTCAAATAAAAACAAACTGAAATTGTTGTTTAGTGGTGAAAAAATAAATAAAAATAATATAACGTGGCTGCATAGGTGTACACATCCCCTTATAATTAGGAATGTGGCTGTGTTCAGAAATAACACATCACATTTAAACTGACCCTAAATAGTAGTCAGTACACACCTACCACCAATGAAAATTACTCTGATTAAGCCCATATAAAGTTCGGACATTCTATTAGGGTTTTTCTGACAGTTGCTCAGTTATAGCAAAAGCAATGGTTTGCAAAGAGCTTACAAAGCATCAAAGGGATTTCATTGTTGGAAGGTATCAGTCAGGAGAAGGTCCAAAAAATTTCCAAGCCATTAGATAGATATACCATGGGACACAGTGAAGATGGTTATCGACAAAGGAGAAAATATAGCACAGCAATGACATTGCCAAGAACTGGATGTTCCTCCCACTTTGATAAAAAAAACAAAAAAACAAGATGAAAACTTGTCCAGGAGGCTGTCAAGAGGCCTATAGCAACATTAAAGGTGCTTCAGGAATTTCTGGCATGTACTGGTTGTGTACTACATATGACAACAATAATCTCCAGTATTCTTCATATGTCTGGGCTGTGAGGTAGGGTGGCGGGACAGAACCCTTTTCTTACATTAAACCCCATCTATATTTTGCAAACACCTACATTAAGGCTGCCAAAAGCATGTGGGAAAAAGTGTTATGGTCTGATGAGACCAAGATTGAACATTTTGGCCATAATCCCAAAAAAATATGCTTGGCGCAAAACCAACACTGCTCATCACCAAAAACAAAAACATACCCATAGTGAAGCATCATGATGGCAACATTATGCTTTGGGTTTATTTTAATTCAGCCAGATCCAGGGTTTTGGTCAGGATGGAGGGACTTATCAACAATTCCAAATATCAGTCAATTTTGGCACAAAACTTTAAGGCCTGTTTAAAAAGCTGTAGATAAAGAGGAATCTCAAATTTTACCATGACAACAATCTGAAACATATCTTCAAATAAACAAAAGAATGGCTTCACCAGAAGAAGATCAAAGTTTTGGAATGGCCCAGCCAGAGCCTGGACCTGAATCACATTGAAATTCTGTGCTGTGACCTGAAGAGGGCTGTGCACAGGAGATGCCCCGCAATGTGACAGATTTAAAGCACTTTTGCAAGGAAGAGTGGGCAAAGATTCCTAAGACAAGTTGTGCCATGCTGATAGATTCCTACCTCCAAAAGACTAAATGCTGTCATAAAATCAAAAGACGTTTAAAAAAAATTATATTTTAATTGTGTGCATATTTGTGTAACCAAATCCTTGTAAGTTTTTTTTTTTCCCCTTTTAAAGAATATAATGGAGCTGCCACTTTTTTCATTTGTGTAAATCTACATGGATACATTCTTTACATGTTCGGTATAATTTTTTTTTTTTGCAAAAACAATTTAGCAATTAAAAGCAGCCCTTGAGATTTTAGTCAAGGTTCAGTTTAATGCCCTTAAGTAATATCACTATACAGTATTTACTTTTTTTCACAAATAAAACTAGATAATTGCAGCTGTATTAAATTTGAACACAAGATGGCGCTGCTGCTTTCATTACCCACCGTATGTCCCTTCCAAGCTTGGGTCACTCTGTCTCACTACAATTCAGCATTTAAATGCCACCCATACAAAAAGCAGGAAGATGTTTAAATCAAATGTATGCTAAACTTTATGTGGCAATCAGACAAGACCAGTTTACTAAGATGTAAATGTGCTTTTTTTTATTGTATTTATTTTAAATAATGTAACATGGAAATATGCACAGAGTTTTCAAGAGAGGGTGTTCTTACCACTGGGCATTTCTGGAATGGCCTTGCCTCCTCCAAATATGGAAAGACCCGTTTAACATGTGCCCCTTATGGGGGGAGGAGATGGGGGCACCAGCCTAGGTGTAGTCGTTTCATTTATTGCAAAAAGTATAGTGGCTACTCACAAAGGTAGTAATATATCAGGCATATCTCAAATAATGGTGTCTGGGCCAGATGGAAATGTCCCCGGGATCAGTCACAGGTGGTATGCCCTTCCGGAACCAGCTCTCTGCTCCAGGAGCTCTGAGAACCGAGTGATCGGCGGTGTTTGATCCCTCGGTTCTCAGCCTTAGAGCCAGCGGGGGATAGATGAAGCATCAGACCAATGCTGCATCCACCTAGGTAAGTAGGATTCTAAATTAAAAACAATTCCCATACTTTTCTTTTAATTGAACAAGCTGAGCTTAGAAGCCATTTGTTTTTTATGCAGAAGTGAGCCTGATTTTGCACTCTCCAACTTTAGTAAATAAACTCCTTAGTGCTCCTAAATGAGGTTAACAATCACAAACCTTGTGGCCTCATGCACACTGGATGTTTTTTTGACAGTTTTTTTTTTTTTTTCAAAAAGTTTTTATTTGAATTTTCAGAGAATACAAAAAAATATACAGTATAGTGTACAGTATGTAATTGTGACATATACGGAAGTAACAAAATAAAAGGGTTACTTAATTGTAAACTAAATTTTTAAGACGTGGGAGGGTTTCCAGTATATATACCCATGTAGGGTGGCTGCTTGGAGCGTGTGTACCTGTACATAGCATTTCAATAAATGATAACAGTTAGTGGGTACCTGGATACCTGGATGGATCTGTTTGAAAACCCTGAGTACATATTATAATTGAACTTGAAAAATAATAAAGAAAATACGAAAACTGGGGGGGGGGGGGGGGGAGGGGGGGGTTGGGTTGGTTGGTTGAGTGTAGGGGGGGGGGGGGGAGCCCTGGAAAGAGTAAGAGAGTTGTTATGGTAAGTTGTAAAGCCATACAGAATTATCCAGTAATCCCATTTACATTTGCATTGGCAATGGGTCGGTTGGTGCCAGGGATAGGAGTGTGGCAGCGGTTGTGGTCTTGAGATGGCAGCGGATGGGAGGGATCGTAGTAGGAAAAGGAGGACGAGGAGATGTTTGCTATTTCCGCTTGTGAGAGAGATGATCGCATGAAGGCGAGCCATTTGAAGTAGAAATGTTCTGAAGATTTTTTGTGCTTGAAGTCCGTGTTTAGGCGGTCCTTGTATAGAAGATGCATGAGGTCCCGTTTGACTTGAGAGATATTGGGGCTTATTGGTGTAATCCAGTTTTTCAAAATGGTTCTCCTTGCGATTAATAGGCAAGTCAAGGACCACCCTTTATGTGATGTGATTTCTTTCGGGTTTTTTGGGGAGCCGTCCCTGGTGGTGGCGGTTTTGGACCAGGGTAGTAGAATTGGGTCCCAGTGGCCGAAGATAAGAAGCAAAGGATCCTTGGGTAGTTTGATTAGGGTCACTTCAAATATGTAGGCAAGAACTTGGTCCCAGAAGGCGGAAATGTAGGAGCAGTGCCAGAAACGATGAGCTAGGGATGGTTTCTGATGGTTGCAATGTGGGCAGAGAGCTTTGTTTTTGTCAGTTTTCGAGGTTGAGAAAGGCATATATGCTCTGTGGGCTATTTTCAGTTGTGTTTCTCTCCATATTTCATTGGGTGTTAGCTTTTGTACAGCGTTGAGCCCTTGGATGATTTTTTCTACTAGGTTTGGATCGGGGAAGTCTTTGTTCCAGTTTTTGATTGAGGATGAAGAGAGAGGTGGAGAGGACTTGTTGAGGAGTGGTTTGTATATGTCCGAGATTTTGTAAGCATTGCTCATTATCATTAGATCCGTGACGTTTGGTTGGAACCTTTTTTCGTTGTGATTGCACGCTTCCTTTAGGAAGCTGATACATTGCCCATAGTGGAAGATATGTGTGGAGGGTAGAGTGAAGGATTCAGCGATATCAGCAAAGGGTAATGGTTGACCCGTCTGGGTGTTGCAGAGGAGGGAGAATTTCGTTAAACCTTTTTGTTCCCATGTTTTGAAAGATTTATGTTCTAAACTCGGCGGGAA
The DNA here is from genome assembly GCA_037952925.1 of Lithobates clamitans. Taxonomy (NCBI): domain Eukaryota; kingdom Metazoa; phylum Chordata; class Amphibia; order Anura; family Ranidae; genus Lithobates; species Lithobates clamitans. Next base: position 445,862 of record JBBGZY010000587.1, on the reverse strand, counting down.
TGCTGGATTTCCTTGGATCGGGAGGTGTATTGACACAAAAGGGGATAGCTTGAGGATCTTTCGTGTTTCTCTCCAGGCTATTGCTGTATCTCTTAATAGGAGATTATGTTGGTGGGGATGGGGGACCGACTTCCATCTGCAGTGTAGGAGGGCTACTAGTGAGTAGGGATGGGCCATGGCAGATTCCAGAGAGAAGTTTGAGTAACGAGAGGACTGGGTTATCCAGTCTAGACTTGTTCTTAGCAAACATGCAAGGTTATACATTCTAACATGAGGGAGACTAATGCCCCCTTCGCGTCTGGGAAGATAAAGTTTTTTAAGAGCAATGCGTGGTCTTTTGTTCTGCCATAGAAATTTAGATATAGCGTTGTTAAGGGAGGTCACATCTTTATGGTGGAGGAGTAATGGGATGGTTTGCATTGGGTAGAGTAATCTTGCAAAACTGACCATTTTCACTAAATGACATCTTCCCAAAAGCGAAAGGGGCAGATCCATCCAGGTATTTAGTTCCTGAGTTATTTTTGACAATAAAGGAGGGTAATTGAGGTGGTATAGTGAAGAAGGGAGTTTTCCTATTTTTATTCCTAAGTAGGTGATGTGAGATTTAGCAACAGGGAAGATTGATTGCTGGGTCCATTTTGGTGTGGAGTGAGTGCCGATGGGAAGAATTTCGCTTTTGCTGTAATTGATACGGAGGCCCGAGCATAAGCGAAATTCATCGAATACGTTTTTTATGGTTAGCATATCTGATGTAGGGTTGGCTGAAAATATAAGGACGTCATCTGCAAAAAGTGAGGTGCGTAGGTTATGTGGGCCTATCTTTAAGCCATGTAGTGGGGCTACTGTCGTTAGATATCTGGAGAGTGGTTCTAGTGCTATATTGAAGAGGAGTGGCGATAGGGGGCAGCCCTGGCGAGTGCCCTTATGGAGGTGAATTTCTTCTGATAGCAGGCCTGCTGCCACTAACCTTGCTGTCGGAGCTGTGTACATGGCAGTAATTAGATGTTTGAAGGGGCCAGTGAATCCTATTGCCGTCATTGTCATGAATAACCAATCGAAACTGACGTTATCGAAAGCTTTTTCCGCGTCTAGCGTGATAATGGCATGATCGGTGTTCGGGTAATGCATTGCATGTTCTAGGGCCAGCATGACTTTGCGGATGTTAAGGGTGGCCGTACGTCCTTTAATAAAACCTGACTGGGCGGGGTGGATAAGGGAGGGCATAATATCTGCTAGTCTAGTGGCAACGATTTTTGAGAGGATTTTCACATCTAGGTTAAGAAGTGATATGGGTCTGTATGAACCCGGTTCTAGGGGGTCTTTACCCTTTTTTGCCAGTAGTTTTATGATGGCTTGGTTCCCCGAATGTAGGTATGCACCCCCTGCCCATATATGTTGATATACTTGGAGGAGAGTAGGTTCTAGTAGGGGTTGTAGGGTTTTGAAGAATTCGCTGGTGAATCCATCTGGGCCTGGGGCTTTGGACAGCGTTAAGTTGCGAATGGTTGTCGATATTTCAGGGATGGTGATAGGTGCGTTTAAGGTTTCTAATTGTGTTGGGGATAGTTTGGGTAAGGTTATTTTATCTAGAAAAGCGTGCGCAGTTGGTTTGTCTATGGGGTCTGGGGCATAAAGAGTGGAGTAGAATTTTTGCATGACTTTGTTAATCGAAAGTGGAGTGGCGTGTAGGGCGCCTGATTTGTCACGTAGGGACGTGATGTGAGTGGGGCGATATGGACCTTTGCATAATCTAGATAGGAGTTTTCCTGCTTTGTTTCCAAATTTATGGAATGTGGCATCTAAATGGGCCTTCTTGGTGTTTTCTAAGGTGTTTACCCAAGTGTCAAATTGCCTCTTCGCTATCTGCCATTCAGAGCGTGTTGTTGGGGAGTCATTAATGTACATTTCTCGTTGTGCTTGGTGTAAGCGTGAGCTGGCCTCTTTGTAATTAGTTAGGGTGTTACGTTTAAAAGAGGTTGCATACGATATGATACGGCCCCTTAAGAAAGCTTTACCAGCGTCCCAGAATAGGTTGGGGTTGTGTATGTGTGGGGCGTTATTGGAGGAATATTCAGCCCATGCGTCAGAGATGTAGTTTTGGAAGTCAGTGTTGTTGTGTAGATAAGATGGGAACCGCCATAAATTGGGGTGTGGGGGTAGGTCTAGATTGTCCAGTGTCACCTCAATAGGGGCATGGTCTGAGATAGTTATGTCGTGGATGGTGGAGTTCTGGAGGTAGGGGAGAATGTTGTCAGAGCCAAAGAGGTAGTCTATCCTGGTGAATGTTTTGTGAGGGTTGGAGTAGAAAGTGAACTCCCTGTCTGTTGGGTGGGAAAGGCGCCAAAGATCTTGGAAATGTGTGGATTCCATGGTGCTGGCCAGGAGGGAGGGGGGTGGTGGGTTAGTGCCCTGTTTTGGACGTTTTTGTGAAGATCTGTCGTCTATCTGATGGATGATGTCATTGAAGTCTCCTCCGATTAGATGAGGGAGATGTGGGTTATTTAGTATCCAACTGGATAATTCAGTGTAAAATTGTCTGCCTGGGTTATTGGGGGCATATACATTAGTTATGAGTAGTTCTTTGGAGCCTATTTTGATGTGGACCGTGATCAGACGCCCCTGAGCGTCGTTTTTCACAGACAGGACTGTGCACGGGAGGTTCTTGTGTATGAGCAGGAGAACGCCAGCTTTGCGTCCTGCTGCCTCTGAGCCTAGCACAGTGCCTACCCATAGTTTCTGCATGCGATGAAAATCTGAAGCTGGTAGGTGGGATTCTTGTATTAGTGCTATATCGGTTTTGAGACGTTTGAGATGCCTTAGGATTTTCATTCTCTTTTGGGGGGATCTTAGACCCTTTACATTCCATGAAGTTATTTTCATATCAGGGGGGTCGAAAGGGGGTGTGTGCTGTTAAGTATGGTTTACTATTGTGAGGTAGGTATGATAGAGTGCCAGTTGTGTCCAGGGGCTTGATGTTGTTGTATGGGAGGGATAGAAAAAAGGAGGTGGATTTGAGTTGGCTAGGGCCGTGTGGGAGAGAGGGGAGATGGGGAGAGGGGTTAATCTGTAGGAGAGTCAACATAGGGGAGAGTATCACCAATAAAACAAACGAACATGGAAACTTCGCTTTTTTCCGCATGGAGTCACTGTGAGGGTCAACTCCCATTTCGGGACGGTAATGATAAAGCCCCAGAGAGCCCTTGGCCGTGAGACAGATGTTTATGTGGACACCAAGGGGTCGCATACATGGGGGAGGGGGAGAGGGGAGTGGTTGTCCGCACACAGTGAGGCCAGGAGGATGTAGAGAAAAACACTTAAAAATTGTAACTTGCTAGGATGAATCCTAAAAGGAGAAAAACATTTAAAATGGAAGAACAAACATATGTATAAGAGACATTATACATTACGTGTTGGTGAGGAACAGAGGATATGTGGAACCTGTGGGGGGACAGAAAATTTACTGTCCAAAAAAGAAAATGGTGGAAACCAGGTGAAGGTAGGTTTCTGGTTTCTGTTCAGCGGTGGGTGTAGCGATGCTGGTCCGGAACCGAGGGTCTGAATCGCTTGGGGGAGTCTTTGCGCGGGCTGCGTTGATCCAGGGAGCGGTTGATTGAAGTGCCTTTCGACGGGGTGTGTTGTTGGGCGTTGGGGAGCAAAGACCGCATGTAGGCTTCTGCTTCTGAGGGTTCCTGGAAAGATAGCTGGTCCCCGTTGGGTGTCTTGAGGCGTAGGATAGCCGGGAATGCCAGAGTAAATTTGATCTGTTGTTTAAAGAGTTCAGAGCATATCTGTTGGAAGGCCTTGCGCTTTTTTGAGACTTCGATGGAGTAGTCAGCAAAAATCAGGACCCTCACCCCGTCGATTTGAAGCGAGCGGGATTGTCGGAATTTTTGAAGAATTAGAGCCTTGTCAGAGTAGTTCAGATATTTGGCTATGATGGGCCGGGGGTTCTTGCGTTCTTCACTATATGACCCCATCCTGTGAGCGCGTTCCACCGTGCAAGGGCCTGTTAGGCCTAGCGCCTCAGGTATGCGTTGGGAGCAAAAGTCCATTAGGGCAGATGCTTGGAGAGATTCGGGAATCCCCACGAATCGCAGGTTGCTCCTTCTGGACCTATTCTCCAAATCGTCGAGTTTTTGGATAATGTATTGGTTGGTTTTGTCTTGTGCTTGTTCCGTGGCTTGAGCTTGATACAACTCTTCCTCCATGCTTGATTGGCGATGTTCTAGCTCGTTTAGCCTAGTGTTGTGTTCTCCTAGCTGGGCCTTTATCTGTTTCATCCCCGCATTAACAGCCTTTTCTACCGAGGCAGATATCATGGGGGACAGAAGTGCTGCCACTGCCTGTGCAATGCGTTCAGTTTTGTGGTCCCCGGCGAGCTGTGGGGATGTAGCTGGCATGGAGAAGGCTTGTGGAGAGGGTACTTGAGGAGAGGAGGCCTGAGAATGTGGCTGGGCAGGGGATGCCTGTAGGGATGTGTGTGGAGCTGTGCTTCCACTTACTTCCATCTCCGCCGTGTGCTGATGCTGCTGCTGCGCGCCTGTGTAGACTTCCGTGCAGGCCGAAGCCGGGGCCTCGATTTGCGGCAGGGCCGGCGGCGCCGTCAGGGCCGTGTTGGAGCGGGAGCCGCGGACCTCCACGAATCGGTCCATAGAGCGGGTACAGGTGCCCGAGGTGGTTGAGGGGGGTTTCTGGCTTCTGGGCCGGTTTTGTAGGCTGGTTTGGGCGTCCTCAGAGCGGGAGCTGATAGAGGGTGCAGCTACTCCATGCGGCGCCGGAACCGGAAGTATATCTGACAGTTTTTACAGCAGCTGTTTTTGGCTGTAGAAGATTTTTTCTACAGTCATTAAACTCTCCATCATGTTATCCTATGTGTCCATGCACACATAGGCTGTTAACAGCAGTTTTGGGCAGTGGCATTTTTGAGCAGTAAAAAAAACCCAAAACTAGTGGGTTCTGAGAGACGTTTTTCAGCTGTAAAAATGCTCTAACACTGATAAACGTCGATAAATGCTCAAAAATGTCGCTCACCAGCGGTTAACATTTTTGATCCATTAAAAAAAAAAAATGTAATTTTTTTTCTTCAAAAAACAAAAAAGGCTAAAAAATGCTAACGCGGAAAAACGCTAAAAACGCTAATAAACGCTAAAAAACGCTATTGCAAAAACGTTGAAAAAAGTTGAAAAACTCACTGCAAACCTACTGGTGTTTTTATAACGTTATTTTAACGTCCAGTGTGCATGAAGCCTTATACTGCAAAGAAAAAAAAACTGTACCTATTACTGCTTAAAAAGTGTTAATTAGTGTTCGGTAATAATTTGTTAGTCACTTATGTAAATCTAATAGTCCATCTAACACTACCCTCTACAGCTGTCCACAAGTGTTGCTGTTGCTTCTCCATATGCAGAGGAACCACTCTGTAGGCAGGTGCAGGTTTTCCTCCATCCAGTAGGTGGCTCTGTGACATTATACAGATGGAGTAGAGTTTTTTAGGGCAAATTGTCCCCTCATGGACATCATCTGTGTCTCAGAGGGAACAGCCATTTGATTGGACTCCAGCTGATTGTCCTCCAGCAGCCATCTTGGGTAAGGCCACCTTTTTTAAATAGGGCTCCTCACATCATTTGGGCTAACTTCTGTCGAGCGTGTAGTAGGGACAGGACAGTGATTATTTCAGGGTTAGGTTCCTGGCGAGGAGGGATAGCTCAGGGAAAGCTCATTCTTCACTATAGATATACTTTAGTGAGCGGTGTGGAGCCTGCAGGAACATCCTCTGTCTATTCCTAAAAGGGACACTACCTCTGGTAATAGAAGCCGTCCTCTGGTGCCATATACTGTAAATGCTGTGTACTCTTTAGACTGCTGATATCGGTGCTGAAAATCAATATCTGTTGCGGCAAACCAACTGTGCAAGATTTAGATAAAAGGCATTAGTGCCATATATTGTATACTGTGTGCAAATATTTCCTCCCAATACAATGTACTCAATGTAAGCCCACCTACAACTCTGATGCCCTGAACACACGGTCAGATTTTCTGACGGAAAATGTGTGATAGGACCTTGTTGTCGGAAATTCTGACCGTGTGTGGGCTCCATCACACATTTTCCATCGGACTTTCCGACACACAAAGTTTGAGAGCAGGCTATAATATTTTCCGACAACAAAATCCGTTGTCATAAAATTCCGATCGTGTGTGCACAAATGCCACGCGTGCTCAGAATAAATTAAGAGATAAAAGCTATTGGCTACTGCCCCATTTGTAGTCCCGACGTACGTGGTTTACGTCACTGCTTTTAGAACGATCGGATTTTCCAACAACTTTGTGTGACCGTGTGTATGCAAGACAAGTTTGAGCCAACATGGATGGATTTTGTTGTCGGAATGTCCGATCAATGTCCGACCGTGTGTACGGGGCATAAGACAGCAAGTGTCTTACTGATTGGATGATCAAGTGAAAATAAGTTAACTAAATGCTGCTTTAAGCCCCTTATGACTTAGTCAGTCCCCCATCACATCTGTACCATTGCACAAAACATCTGCCAGTGTCCCATCACATCTGTACCAGTGCACAAAACATCTGTCAGTATCCCATCACATCTGTACCAGTGCACAAAACATCTGTCAGTATCCCATCACATCTGTGCCAGTGCCCAAAACATTTGCAATAGTGTACCATTGTGACATCAACATCTGTCAATGTCTGCCAGTGGCTAATAAACATCTGTCAGTGTCTGCTGGTGGCCGATCAACATCTGTTAGTGTACCAGTGTCCCACCAATAAATAAATAAAACATTTAAAGCGCCCCCATCCCCCCCCTGCTCGCTTGCAAAGGCAAACGCACATGTTGGTCCCGTATGCAAACGTAAACAGCGATCGGACCACACATGTGAGGTATCGCCGCAAATGTCAGAACAAGAGCAATAATTCTAGCACCAGATCTCCTGTGTAACTCTAAACTGGTAACCAATAAAGGCTTATAAATGGTTGCCTATGGAGATTTTTAAATACCGAAGTTTGGCACCATTTCACAAGTGTGCACAATATTAAAGTGTAGTACCCTGGTAGTAGGCAGGGTTTCTAACAAATTTAGCTTGCTAGGTGGTAACTAGCCTGGCTGATTGATAGGGGATTCACTGACTTTTCCCAAACTCTGGATTTGATGCACCTCTCTTTTCTGTCATTAGGTGGCATTGTTGCCTGTGGCATTAGAATGACCAGGGCATAGTGAATTCAGACTAGGAGTGGATGGGTTGTCTCAGCTAATTGGCAGGGGTTTCTATAGTCCCTTGGCCTGCTGGGAGAGCCTATTTATTCGGGAGGAGTCAGGTGATCTGTGTTCTGTGCCACCTGGATGGCTGTCAGGGTGGATGTGTGTCACAAGGCTCCGGGCTGCTAGGCCAGAAGCCTGAGGCCTATCCCGGGAGCACCTGGCTGTTAGGCTGTCTGAGGCCTATCCAGGTTTGAGAGAGGCAGCGCTGGGTTGGGGATTCAGGCTGGAAGCCCAACCAAGTTGCAAAGGTTCCACTGGATGGAGGAACTGGATCTTTGCCAGCGGTGAGGGAGAAGCAGTTGCCACAAGGGACGACCACTTCTGTCGCCACGGGCAAGTGATAATCAAAGCCAGAGGTAAAGGGAGGATAGTCGCCAGCAAGGGACAACCATTCCTGTTATCAGAGGCCAGCGTATGGAAGTCTGAAGAAGTGCCAGAGCAGCCTTTTCACCAGCCGGGGACGGTAAAGAAGTAGGAAAGCTTCAGCAGAGTGCCAAGCCAGGGACCCAGTGGGTTAGCGTGGGTGAAGCTTGAGGAGTTTACAGCCGGTTAGCTGTGGAAGAGCTCAGAGGATCCAGTGACGTCTGGGATCTTGAAGTCTAGTGAGAGACCTGGAGCTCAGTGAGAGAAGATCTACAGTAGGATACTGTGAGATGTGAGAGAAGATCTATAACGGGTTACTGTGAGTTACGTGTATGGGTTTTTATTGACTGTTCAAAGTTCAGTTGCTATAGGAGACAGCAGTTCTACAAATACAGTTGCTGCATCCAGATTAAAGGCCCTGTACCTGTATAGCTGTCTGCCTATTATTTTGTCTCGGAGTCTGCCAATTACTATTGCATCTGCCTAAGGGTGTCCTGGCCCTAACCCTCTCTCTCCCAGTTCTGTTTAACCACTTCCCGCCCGCCCTATAGCGGATTGGCGTCCGGGAAGTGGTTGTGTTATCCTGACTGGGCGTCATATGACGTCCAGCAGGATAACATGCCGCAGCGCGCCCCCGGGGGCGCGCATCACGGCGATCGGTGGAGCGGTGTGTCAGTCTGACACACCGCTACACTGATCTTGGTAAAAAGCCTCCGGCGGAGGCTCTTTACCACGTGATCAGCCGTGTCCAATCACGGCTGATCACGCTGTCAACAGGAAGAGCCGTTGATCGGCTCTTCCTCACTCGCGTCTGACAGACGCAAGTAGAGGAGAGCCGATCGGCGGCTCTCCTGGCAGGGGGGGTCTGCGCTGACTGTTTATCAGCGCAGCCCCCCCGCAGATCACCCCACTGGACTACCAGGGATGCCACTAGGACCACCAGGGAAGGGGCAACGTGGATGGCCAGGTATGTACCCCATGGCCATCCACATGTGCCCAATCTGTGCCAATCAGTGCCCACAAATGGGCACTGATTGGCACTATTATGCCAATGATATGCCCAGGAATTCCATAGCAATCCCCAGCAATGCTATATCAGTGCCCAGCAATGCTATATCAGTGCCACCTGTCATTGCCCATCTGTGCCACCAGTCATTGCCCATCAGTGCCACCTGTCAGTGCCCATCTGTGCCCATCAGTGCCCACCTATCAGTGCCCATCAGTGCCACACATCAGTGCCACACATAAGTACCCATCAGTGCCACCCATATATGCCAATCAATGCCACCTACGAGTGCCCATCAGTGCCGCCTATGTGTGCCCATCGGTGCCACCTATGAGTCCCCATCAGTGCTGCATACCAGTGCCACCTATCAGTGCCCAGCAGTGCCACCTATCAGTGCCCATCAGTGCCGCCTATCAGTGCCCATCATCAGTGCCCGTTAGTGCCCCCTCATCAGTGCCACCTCATTGGTGCCACCTCATCGGTGCCCATCAGTGCCGCCGTATCAGTGCCCATCAGTGCAGCTATATCAGTGCCCATTATTGAAGGAGAAAGCTTACTTATTTACAAAAAAATTTAACAGAAACAAAGAAAAACTTGTTTTTTTTCGAAATTTTAGGTCTTTTTTAATTTGTTGCACAAAAAATAAAAACCGCAGAGGTGATCAAATACCACCAAAAGAAAGCTCTATTTGTGAGAACAAAATGATAAAAAAATTGTTTGGGTACAGTGTAGCATGACCGCGCAATTGTCATTCAAATTGCAACAGCGCTGAAAGGTGAAAATTGGGCTGGGCGGGAAGGTGTCTAAGTGCCTGGTATTGAAGTGGTTAAGAGACAACAAATCTCTTTTCTTGCATTCCAAAAAGTCACTGGCGCCCATGTTTCCAACTTGCGATACACCAACCATGCCTAATAACTCACACTACAAGGAAGGATGTCAGCTCTCCTTGACTCTGGAGGTCACCATTAGGCCTTTGGAGGTTGGGGATGTCGCTACAAAAGCGTGATTATATTTGGTATATATATTTTGGCGCAACACCGTATTTTATATTTCACCAAAAATGTGGGTATTATATTGTCTCTGTGTGCATTGAAATTCATTAAAATGTATTAATGCATTAGTGTGTAAAATTGTATTTTATTCTCTAGGGCAGTGGTTCTCAACTCCAGTCCTCGGGACCCACCAACAGGCCAGCTTTTAAGTATTACCTTGGGGAGTTGCAGACTAGAATACTGCAATCACTGAGCAGCAAGTGATATCACCTGTGATGTATTTCAGCTATCTTGCAAACCTTGCCTGTTGGTGGGTCCTGAGGACTGGAGTTAAGAACCACTGCTCTAGGGCCTCTGCTACAAAAATATGTAATGTTTGGGGGTCAGGTGCTATTTGGAAGTTGCGCTTATCTATGTGGCCAGTCTGTGAAAAAGTCTCACATCTGTGATATCGCCATACTCAGGAGGAGTAGCACTAGCAGAATGTGTTTTGGGGTGTAATTGCAAGTATGCTTATGCATAGGAGAAATTACCGTATTTATCGGTGTATAACATGCACTTTTTCCCCCTTAAAATCAGGGGGAAATCGTGGGTGAGTGTTATACAACGATCCCTGCTGTCTCTGAGGGAAGAGGAGCGAGCGCCGCTGAATTACCGTACATAGAGCTGCGATCTCCTGTGTACCCAGCGCTCCGTCACTCACAGCCACGCCTCCTGGCCCCACATTGGGCCACTGTTCTGTCTATCATATGAGCAGGGCCAGGAGGCGTGGCTGTGAGTGACGGAGCGATGGGTACACAGGAGATCGCAGCTCTGTGTAATTCAGCGGCGCTCGCTCCTCCTCTTCCCTCGGAAACAGCAGGGATAATCCAACACTGGCGAGGCTTCAATGATGGGAAAGGTGAGGCTGCAGATGGGCACTAAACAGGCTGCATTGTTGGTAATTTAATAGCTGCAGATGGGCACTGAGCAGGGTGCATTGATGGGCAATTTAGAGGCTGCACATGGGCACTGAGCAGGTTGCATTGATGAGCTGTGACCCTAATTTTGCTTCAAAGTTCTTTATTTAAAATGTAAGTTTTTTTCCTTAATCTTCCCTCCTAAAATTGGGGTGCGTGTTATATGCCTGTGCATGTTATACACCGATAAATACAGTACTTCTTTGCAAAATTTTATAACAGAAACTAAGAAAAACGCATTTTCTTTTCAAAATTTTCGGTATATTTTAATTTATAGCACAAAAAATAAAAACCTTGGTGGTGATTAAATACCACCAAAAGAAAGCTCTATTTGTGTCAAAAAAATGATAAAAAATTAATTTGGGTACAGTGTTGCATGACTAAGTAATTCTCATTCAAAGTGTAAGAGCTGAAAATTGGCCAGGAGTAGGAAGGGGGTGAAAGTGTCCAGTATTGAGGTGGTTAAAAACCAGAAAATGTAATAAAAAATCAAGTCCTTCTATAAGTGAGCTTATTATTGGCAACTCTAGGCAAATCCCTCTGACCACTGGTAGGGGTCTATGGAACTATATAAATAAGAAGAAGCCACAGGTTCAATTATGTTTCCATTTCAAAGTAGCTGTGGAGGTGACAGACAAATCAAACCACTGCGACAGCTGGATACCAAGGAGGCAGCTGACCAGCTTACCCTGTTTCATTTCCTCTTTCAACACAAAACAGAAGTTTGGGACATGCTTTGAAACAAGTCATATTGGCAGGTTGAATTTATTGCATCTGTTAATGGGGATCAATCATCACTACTTAAAACTAGTCCACCTTTTTTACTCTTGTCACTGTTGACATTTTTTGTTTCACCCAACTTGACAACATATTATTATCAATAGGTGTCCAAATATGGACCATGGACACTATACCTCTAGCATAGAGGAACATATACAATGAATGTTTTTGCTTTTTTTTTTAATATCCCTCCTGTACATTTTAGGACTTCTGTCACCTCTTGCTTTGCTATAAGACATATGAAACCCTGTTTTGCTTTTATGTATATGAATCTGTACAAAATGTACTCTTAAACCCTTTCCCTGCCAGAGCAGTATTTTTTTTTTTTTGCACACACATTAAAATGCACATTTTAGGCCTGAAGGTTAGGTAAAACCCCCAAAATAAATATTATCTGAAAGCATAGAGAAAATAGAAAATGAAATGGTGGTAGTGGCAATTTTTCATGTCACATGATGTTAGCGAATAGCGATACCTATTAAAAGATAAGATAAAGTTGCGTTAAGTATACAAATATCATACATGAGCTGAGGGAGCCAAAATTGTCCATAGATGATGATTTAAAGCCTAATGCCCCGTACACACGAGCGGAATTTCTGCCGGAAAAATCTTGGATGGTTTTTCTGACGGAATTCCGCTCAAGCTTGTCTTGAATATACACGGTCACACAAAAGTTCTCTGAACTTTCGACCGTCAAGAACACGGTGAGGTACAACACTACGATGAGCCGAGAAAATGAAGTTCAATGCTTCCGAGCATGCGTCGAATTGTTTCCGAGCATGCTTGATTTTTTGCGCGTCCAAACTGCATACAGACGAACGCATTTTCGGAAAGTAACTTTTTCTGACCGAAAAATAGAGAACCAGCTCTCAATCTTTTGCTGGCTGGAATTCTGCCAGCAAAAGTCCGAGCATAAACATGGTCACAATTTCCGACCAAAAGCTCTCATCGGACTTTTGCTGGCGGAATTTCCGCTCGTGTGTACGGGGCATAAATGTAATTACAAAAGTAAAATAAAAAATCAGCACAAGGGATGTTACTTACCTTCAGTAGGATGTGTCCCTTGTGCTGCTGTGTCCTCCTTTAGATGAAATCTTTCTGCTCCGATAATCCCTACCCCTGCCGCCATAATGTTAATACAGCTAAGGGGCTATCACAGGCTCTCCTCGGAAGAGCCTGAACATGCCCGTGCTTTCCTCCTAGCTGCTCTATTCATAAAAGCCTTATTACAACTTCAATAAGTGGAACAGGATCTCTGAATAGAGGGGGTGCAGCTGTCAATTATTTGCCTGTCCTCCATTCTTAGATTTTGTGGGGAGGGGGGGAAAGAAGATTTCATTTAAAGAAGGACACAGCAGCACAAGGGACACATCTTCCTGAAGGTAAGTAATGTGCTGTGTGCTGATTTTTCTTTCCCTAAAAGGCTTTAAAAGCCTTTACAGATCATCAGCTTAATAACATCATTCATTACCCATGAATGAGGGCCCTGGAATTATTGCTTCTAAACTCTTCCCTGCACTCTGTTGAAGCTAATTAAGCACAGATCACGCTTGCTTAGCATGAAGGCACTAAAAACTTAAAGTGATGAAATGCTTATGGCTTCTGGGTGCATTCACTGGATGGACGATCAGTGAACTAATGTTTGCTGATTTGTCTCTGCTCTACCCACCAATACCTGCCATGGCCATCCAGGAAACACATGAGAGACAGTAAAGCCCAGGATACATGGCAGAGGGAGTCAATGAATGCAAACTGCTCCTTGACTGAACGAGCTCGAGATTGTTCCAGCATGATTCATTGAGAAAAATGCTAATTTTCCACTGAATTATGCCCAAGCATACTCACTTTACAGAGAGTGGTAAGGGAAGTTTTTTTTTTTTTGTTCCTAAAACTCATTGCAACTGAAGAAGTGGCTTGGATATTCTACAAAAATTCTTCAACATTACAAAACGAGCCCAGCTGAATGAGACTAACTTCTGTATAGCAGCATTCTTACCATTAGGAAAGGGCAGTGCTTGGGAATTAATTGGAGCAATTTCCAAGTACTTGGAAATTAATTGGATTTCTGTGAAAAGAATAGGGAAAGCCAACTTCAGATTTCTAATGTACTACCAAAAGGATCATTCACAGCCTGGCAAATGGGTTATACCATATCAATAAAGCTGAAGTACAAAACCCCAAATGACCATTGATGCCGTGCTTGCTGTGCAGGGAAATGCGTAGTTATTGGGATACAAAAATCTCACAACCGCCCACACACTGCAAGTTCACACTCTCTTCCTCTCCATGCTATGATTGGGCAGAGTGACTGGACAAGGAGAGGAGAAAGATCCAGCCGGAGGGCACATGCATTTTGATAGGGCTACATCAGGAGAGTATGGACTCTTTCATGTAATAGCTATGATTTGTCAGCCAAAAACAAGGTTTCTTGTGTAATGCACCCCCTTAAGGGCTGCAGATAAACTGGGATCCCCCACCCTGCACAGCCAGGCACACCAAATTTCCACAGGCACTCCAGAGACAAAGAACAGTCCTTGACTTTGTTTTTGTGGTTTATTGAAGGTTAACAACTCAGTCAGTCAGATTTAGCAATAGCCCTTTGCAAGCAGGAACTCAAAGCCCCTTGTTGTGTAGCAGAACACAGTGATTAGCTGCAATCTCCCTCCTGTGGCTACTGGTCCCAGCACTACCTCTTCAGGCACTGCCAACCCACCTGGCTGCAGCTGCCCCTTTCACTAGCCCTCCAGGCTAACTTTCCTCCACAGTCCTCCAGACTGACTCACAGCAGCCCACCGGCTGACTCTGCAGGAAATCTCCCAGGGAAGGGAGACTTGGGAAGACTTGATACAATGTGGTCTCCCTTCTTGTAAGTCCCCAGTAGTGCTGCTCTACTCACACTGTCCTCTCACTTGCTCCCATGCCTCCAGGAAGCACTTCCTCTGTGTGTTGTGGCAGGATCCTTCCAGCACCCGAGCCCCGGTCCAAGGTCACCCCCCCCAAGACTAGGGGGTACCCCAGAGGGCCGCCGACAGTTTCCACAGCACTACATCTCCATCTTCCACCAGACTCCCCTGCTGGCATGGCCCATGCCCATTTATGAGGTAAGCCTTGTACCCTGCCAGCCCTCCAATGGGGATTGGCTGAGGTCCTCACAAATATTCCAAACAGATCCTCCTAACCTCCACCCACTAGCTCTAGAAGTTTCTACAACCTTCTAGAAACAGGGGGAGGCACCGGAGGAGCTACATGGTTACATAGTAGAAAAAAGCAGCAAAAAAGCAGCAAAAAGGGTGGGACTTTAAATAAAGCTCATGATAGCAAAGGAATAGAAGGTGGATGAGAAAATATGTAATAATCCATAAATACATATTTACATACATTAAATTTTATATACATAGAAATGCACACTTTCATAGTGTCAATTTCTGCATGGTCTATGATCTTTCTGATCCCTGTCACAATATAAATTTGTGGATACAAGGGCACATATCTTAATAGGTGTGTAATTGTAGTATACGACAACTGGTAGCTCAACGCGTTTCGCAGCTTTAAGCCGCTTTTCAGGAGCAGGCTTGTGATGTATCTGCAATAGGAAAATAGATTGAATAAGGAGACTAGCTTGTATCAATGTAGGGGAGGATCAAAAAACATCCCCCCTAAAAAGATCACTTACAAGTATATGTGCACTTGATGGCACAATGTCAGGGACCGTGAGCCACCCAAGGGCATCAGTATTGGGAGCTGAGGGGGCATGTTCAGCAACAGCACCAATCACAGACAACACCCCGGGCAGATCCGGGCACACAGAGCCCTCCTAATGTAAACATAGGAAACATCAATAATGAGTGCGTCAACCCAGTGAGCCAGTAATGAGGCTATGAGAGGTAATTAAAAGTGAAAGTGAACTAAGTAGTGGAGATGGTGTGTGCAGAGATAGAAACTAATATTATGGTAACTAAGCAGGAGTGGAGGTGGAGGACCATGATGAAAGGTCGCCACCAAGGCACCTGAGGTGGGGGGGGTTGTGGGGAACAGAGGGAGAGGGTGACTCTTCAAGATGTGATAAGTACCTGGTGCTGGAGGAGGGGGAATGGAACCAATCCAACCGGAGACGTGAAAACCAGTGTGCAAGAGAGCTCTGAGCGACCCAAACCCAGCCAGGGCAGCTGCCTATAAATGCATGCCGCCACAGACCAACCCCCAATGTCATACACACGAGCATAGCGGGGGGGAGGCACTTCGCTCGGCAGTTGGTGCCATCACAACCTCACTAAAGAGCTTGTGGCGAAACAGCGTCATAAAGAGGCCACACGTCCGGGATGTTGGCTTGACGTTGATGCGCAATGATGGCGCATCTGCCCCCCCCGAGCGTCGAGGGGCGGGCGGGGGAAAGGACGCCCGCAGTGTGCAATGCAGCTCCCGAACTGAATGGGATCTGGGCAGCACCATAAGTCAACCCACATGTTGCCATGTGCACAGTATTATGCCTAATAAGTATGTAGAAATACATCACCAGAGTTAAATTAGATTATAGTTAATTGGAAGGAAAATTAGATTGTCTGGGGAAAGCTTTCATAAGACCATTATTTCTAAACGCAGGAATAGTTATTAAGAAAAATAAGACAATTAGATGCCATCATGAGCTTCCATCCCTAAATTAATTGTCACAAAAAGGGGAATTGGGGAAATTGGGACTTTAAATGAAGCCATGGTCGGGTAGGGTCATGTGCCTCTATCCCTATCATTACGAGGAAAAAGCAGCAAAAAAGCTGCAAAAAGGGTGGGACTTTAAATTAAGCTCATGATAGAAAATGAATAGAAGGTGCATGATAAAATATTTAATAATCCATAAATACATGTTTACATACAT
This sequence comes from Lithobates clamitans, assembly GCA_037952925.1. Lineage (NCBI taxonomy): Eukaryota > Metazoa > Chordata > Amphibia > Anura > Ranidae > Lithobates > Lithobates clamitans. Next base: position 429,619 of record JBBGZY010000587.1, on the reverse strand, counting down.
TAAATTTCATATACATAGAAATGCACACTTTCATAGTGTCAATTTCTAACAACCCTATTGTGGGGTCACTCACCAGTATGGAATTTGTAAATTGCAATCATATCCCCTCTCAAGCGTCTCTTCTCCAGAGAGAATAAATTCAGTGCAACCTTTCTTCATAACTAATATCCTCCATGGCTTTGTTGCCCTTCTCTGTACTCGCTCCATTTCCAGTACATCCTACCTGAGGACTGGTGCCCAGAACTGGACAGCATACTCCAGGTGAGACCGGACCGGAGTCTTGTAGAGTGGGAGAATTATCACTTTATCTCTAGAGTTAATCCCTTTTTTAATGCATGCCAATATTCTGTTTGTTAGCAGCAGCTTGGCATTGCATGCCATTGCTGAGCCTATAATCGACTAGGACCCCCTGGTCCTTTTCCATCCTCGATTCCCCCAGAGGTCCCCCCCCCCCCAGTGAGTAGATTGCATTCACATATTTTTGACACCCAAATGCATTATTTTACATTTTTCTACATTAAACCTAGTTTGCCATGTAGTCGCCCACCCCATTAATTTGTTCAGATCTTCTTGCAAGGTTTCCACATCCTGCGGAGAAGTTATTGTCCTGCTTAGCTTAGTATTGTCCGCAAATACCGAGATTGAACTGTTTACCCCATCCTCCAGGTCGATTATGAACAAATTAAATAGGATTGGTCCCAGCACAGAACCCTGGGGGACCCCACTTTCCACCCCTGACCATTCCCAGTACTCCCCATTTATCGCCACCCTCTGAACTCACCCTTGTAGCCAGTTTTCAATCCATGTACTCACCCTATGGTCCATGCCAACGGACCCTACTTTGTACAGTAAACATTTATGGGGAACTGTGTCAAATGCTTTTGCAAAATCCAGATACACCACATCTACCGGCCTTCCTTTATCTAGATGGCAGCTCACCTCCTCATAGAAGGTTAATAGCTTGGTTTTGGAAGAACGATTCTTCATGAATCCATGCTGATTACAGCTAATGATACCATTTTCATTACTAAAATCTTGTATATAGTCCCTTATCATCCCCTCCTAGAGCTTGCATACTTTTGATGTTAGGCTAACTGGTCTGTAATTCCCAGGGCTGTATTTTGGCCCTTTTTTAAATATTCATGCTACATTGGCTTTTCTCCAATTAGTTGGTACCATTCCAGTCAGTAGACTGTCAGTAAAAATTAGGAACAATGGTCTGACAATTACTTCACTGAGTTCCCTAAGGACACTTGGGTGCAAGCCATCTGGTCCCGGTGACTTATTAATGTTCAGTTTTCCAAGTCTATTTCTAATTCTGTCCTCAGTTAGTTATGAGGGTGCTTCCTGTGATGTGTCATGAGGATAAACACTGCAGTTTTGGTTACTGAAGCCCCCGGATTCCCTCCTGATGACTGAGGAGAAGAATAAATTCAATACCTTCGCCATCTCTCCATCCTTTGTAACCAGATTTCCTTCCTCATTCTTTATGGGGCCAATATGGTCTGTCCTCCCTTTTTTACGGTTTATAAACTTAAAGAATTTCTTGGGATTTTTTTTGCTCTCCTCCACTATGTGTCTTTTGTGTTCTTTCTTAGCTGCCCTAATTACACCCTTACATTTCTTGTTGTATTCTTTGTAAAGTCTGAATGCTGATGATGATCCCTCAGCCTTGTATTATTTGAAGGCCTTTGGTGTTCTTTATTCCTAAGATTTAATCCTAATTTATATCTTCTAGCAAGGTTTGTAGTTTAGGGAAGTTGGCTTTTTTGAAATTCAGTGTGTATTCCCCTTATGTTTCCTATTTGTGTGATTTATACTGAAGCTAATTGACCTGTGAGTGCTGTTTTCTAAATTGCCCCTTATTTCCACATCCATGATCAGGTCTGTATTGTTGGTAATCAGTAGGTCTAGTAACGCTTTGTTTCTAGTTGGTGCGTCTACCATCCAAGCCCATGAAATTGTCCTGCAAGACATTTAGGAACTGGCAAGCCTTAGACAAATGCGCGGTTCCTTCTGCCCAGTCTATGTCTGGATAATTAAAATCCCCCATTATGATGACACTTCTCATCCTTGCTGCTAATCCAAATTGTGATAGGAGCCCCCCCCCCCCTCCCTCAGGTTAGGGGGCCTAGAGCATACTCCTAGTATCTTTTTCCCCTTAGTTTTATCCCTTTTCAAGCTCTACCCATAAGGGTTCCACCTCCTCCCTAGCTCCCTTAGTAATGTCATCTCTCACATTCACTTGTACATTATTCTTGATATACAGGCATACCACTCCCCCCTCTGGCATTAGTGAACATGCCACGTAGTTTAAACCGGTCACATACTGTCCTCTTATTGGGTGTTCCGAGATTGCATATAGGACTTGTTACTATACTTACCTCGGGTTTATGTGCTTTAGTCAACCTACCACTAATGCCCCCAATACTACCCTCTAAAATATGTTCCATGCTGACTATCTCTACCCCTAGACCCTCCCCCCGTCACCTAGCTTAAAAGCCCCTCTAACTTTTCGGCCATCTTCACTCCCAGCAGATCTGCACACTCCTCATTTAGATGCAGTCCACCCCTTCTATAGAACTAGTGACCGACTGAGAAGTTGGCCCAGTTCTCCAGGAACTCAAACCCAAGGAGTTGTCAGAATATATGTCATCCAGCCCTGACTCACTGAAGCCTGACTCAAACTAAATTTCCCTACACTAACAGACCTACGCTACAAACCTATACTACCCACTAGCACACACTAGAGGGTGCTACACTTGCAAGGGACATGACTTATTATGAAAGAGGAACTGTAGTCTTCTCCCATAACTTGTAATGAAAATTTTTTTTGCCATTCTGAAGCTTCCCTCCAACCACTTTGCATATTATTTTATATATACTGAGATTCTGTATTTGCCAAATATGCTGCATAAACCTCCCTCCACTGAGCCTGGCTGCAACCATTTTAACTGTGGGCAGCTGAAGCTGCTGCCTTGTTCACTTCCTGGATTTACACAGAAGTCCAGCTCTGCAGCTTTCATTGGCCCTCTTATGACTCATCCCTCCACCCTTCCTGGCAAACTCTCACAAGAGTCAGAGAGCTGTGCATGATGTCATAGCCTCCATAGCTTTTTAGCAGGAAAGAAACAGGAAGTGGGCTGTATAAGGTATTTACTGGCAAAAAAAAAATGTTTTACTATCCAAAGTTAAAACAACAAGGGCAGAAGATTTAATAGATAGAAAGTTGAAAGTCCGCTTTAATCTGATGTGTCCCTTGTGCTGCTAGTTCCTGGACTCCTTGAAATCTTCCTTCTCCAACTCCCATCCACCCCCTAGCCCCACCACCATATTCTTCTGATGGAAGCTGTGACAGGCACTCATCAAGAGACCCTGACTACACCCGCCCTTTCCACCCAGCTCCATCATTCAAAAAAGCTGTAACTACATCTTTCTATAACAGGGGTGTCAAACTCAATTTAATTGCGGACCACATAGGGTTGCCACTCATCCGGGATTCACCCGGACAGTTCGGGTTTGGAATCATGTGTCCAGGTTTCAAACTGCCTGAAACCCGGACACATTATTCAGACTGGACTATGGCTTCTCAGCAGGGTTGCTGGCTTCAGATGTCTAAGCCGAGAGTGTCTGTTACACTCTCACACTTTCCAAAGCCAACACTAGCAATCCCCCCTATACACACACACAGACAGGAGAGAGGGCTTGATTTGCTCCTCTTCCTCCCGCCCCTACCCCTCTGTGTCTACCCACACTCCAATCCCCAGCGCTGTGCCTCATAAAAGGAAAGTAGGGAAATTTGAAGTCCAGCAGTCTCAGACACATCTGGATGAGAGGTGCTGACTGCCAAGGGGTGAGTGAGCTCACCATCCATCCCTGTCTGTGACTGAAGTCTCCCCCTTCTCTCTCCTGCCTTACAGTGAGTACACTAAGGTAAATCACATTAGAGTTCCTCTTTACACCAGAAGTCACAGTGTTCCCCCTTACATCAGAGTCCTCACCATGCATCAGAGTTCTCAGTGTTCCCCCTTAAATCAGGGTTCCCAGAGCATCCCTTGTGTTAGAGCCCCCAAAGTTCTCCCTTACATCAGAGTCTGCAGAGCCCCCTTACAGTGAATGGGAACTCTGCGAGTTTAGATGTAAAAGGGAAACTCTGTGGACTCTGATGTAGAGGGGGACTCTTGTGATTAACGTCATATGATTAGAAATGTTATTTAATTGCAAAATATATGTATAGTTTATACCATTAAAAAAATTGCTGTGCGCCGCTAAAGTGTTCGGGTTTGATGTGAAGAAAAGGTGGCAACCCTAGGACCGCATCAGCATTATGGTTTCCCTAGGGGGGGGATTAGCCTCTCAACAACTGCACAGAGAAGCACGCAGTGGAGTTCTGCCCCCTTCAGGGTACCACAGCTGTAGGAGAGGTGCAAGGGCCACATGAAATGACCTGGAGGGCCAGATTCGGCCCACGGGCCTTGTGTTTGACATGTGTTCTATAAATTAGAAATGTGATCTATGAATGGAGGGCAGGTGGATGATTGAAAGGTTCACCCCCTCCATTCATAGACCATTTTTCATTCCTAGAAGCTGTAGTAAGGCTTCTATGGATGTTGGCATAGTTAGGCTCTCTTGATGGGTCAGGCATTCTTGATGAGTGCAAATGTCAGGTCCCTCATTTCTTTCCTCTCACCCCCAACCCCCACAATCTTCCAATATCGCAGGGGTGGAGGGGTCAGAGGGTGAAGATTGTCCCTCACACCATATCACTACACCTTAAAACAGTTATGCTGCAAAAACAAATGTTTTCTATGTGCCCTTGCATTGAGCCTGCGCTAATCCATGCAAATCAGTGCAGCTCCACGGATATGTTGTGAACAAACCTTTTGGGCCTTGTGGTTCTATTAGTGCAGGGGTCCTCAAATTATGGCCCGCGGGCCGAATGCGGCCCTCCAGCATTTTTTATCTGGCCCACGGACTGCCCCTTTAACATCGCAGCACTCCCCCTGCCCTCTGCTACTTTTATCACACAGGACGGGAAACATGACAGGTCTGGACAAAGGACCTTTTGTGTTAAGAAGCAGGTGATTGGTTACTAGGCATCAGGGCGGTCCCAGGAATCAATCACCTGCCTTTCACTTGCAAAGTCCCGCCCTTTGTCCGGACCTACCATGCTTCGTGTCTTGTGTGATACAGGTAACAGAGGGGAGTGGGAGTGCTGTGATATTATAGAAGGAGCGGCAGTGTAATATCGATGATGGGAGTCTGTGATGGGTCGGGCATCTGTGATAGGAGGCAGTCTGATATGGGGGGGGATTGTGATGGCGGAGTCTGTGATGGGGGCAATCTGTGATATGGGGGGATCTGTGATGGGGGGATCTGTGATATGGGGGGGATCTGTGATATGGGAGGATCTTTGATGGGGGGGCTCTGAGATGAGGATCTGTGATGGGGGAGTCTGATATGGGGGGGATCTGTGATATGGGGGGGATCTGTGATATGGGGGGGATCTGTGATATGGGGGGATCTGTGCTATGGGGGAGTCTGTGATATGGGGGGAGTCTGTGATGGGGGATCTGTGATATGGGGGGATCTGAGATGGGGGATCTGTGATATGGGGGATCTCTGATGGCGGAGTCTGTTATGGGGAAAGTCTGTGATGGGGCGTCTGTTATGGGGGTATCTGTGATGGGGGAAGTATGTGATATGGGGGAGTCTGTTATGTGAGGCTTTGTGATGGAGAGGAGTTTGTGTTGGGGGGCTTTGTTATGGGGTGAGTCTGTGATGGGGAGGGGGGGTCTGTGATTGGGAGTGGTTCTGTAATGAGGGGAGTCTGTGAAATACTGATAAGTTCATATTGATTACAATTGTTCTTTATTTTAAATATTGTACTGTTTTTTCCTGTTTATTTTTTTGTTTTTTTTTTGCACTACAAATAAGATGTGTGCATAGGAATTAGTTCATATTTTTTTAAACTGTAGTGCGGGCCCCCAACAGTCTGAGGGACCGTGAACTGGCCCCCTGTCTAAAAAGTTTGAGGACCCCTGTATTAGTGGGTATTCAGAAATGGGTTCACTTGGTTTCCATGGGGAAAAATAAACTATGGATAAATCATGTCTCTCCTGTAAATAAGGTACATTAATGAGTACATCGTTCCCTCCTGGTAAATGTCTGCAGAGTTGCGATACCATGAGATAAAAATTAGGATTTTTTATTATCTAGTTTTACTCTTTTCTCATCAGATACAAGAATCTAAAAGAAACAGCCTTCAATAACAAGAAAGAGGTGAGAAATACTTGAGCTTCCATTGCTGACATTCTTCTGAAAATGCAAATGTTCTGGTTTTCTTATTCTAATCCATTAGCTTTACATCTGACTGGCTCAGAGCAAGTAGGCAGCCCAGAAAAGTCAGAAGGCAAGCCACAAAATATTTACGGGTTTTAGCAAATAAATGTTCATGCTGGTGTATTGCATTAGGTAACAGCGACACCTTGTGGCTATAAGCAAAATGACCATGTGAGAATGATATTGCTGGATTTGCTACAGTATTGACAACTAGTATTTTTTATAGATCTTCACCTTAACTAATATATAATACATAACATAATATGGTGGGGAACGGGTTTCCGCGCTCACGGACCTGAAGGCTTGCAGCCTCCCCTTACACTTACCCCCGAAGGAGTGAGTTAAATGATATAAGGAATATTAATTAGGGGTAGAGGGCGCTACCTTACCAGGGTACCTTGATTTTGTGATATACTAAACCTCAAAGGAAAAGGGGACAAGAAAAGATGAAAGTAAAAAAAAATTTTCTAGTCCCGTCGTACATCATCGCATTTTAAATGATTGGACTTTGGTGTAATCGTGTGTAGGCAAGTACGTTTCAGCGGAACTCGGAAAAACCATCAGAGTTTATTCTGACAGAAAAAACGGTCGTGTGTACGCGGCATTAGACCATGAGAAACAAAATTCTCTGGTCTGATTAAATAAAGATTGAACTCTTTGGCCTTAATGGCAAGTGTCATATATAGAGAAAACCAGGTACCACTCATCACCTGGCCAATACCATCCTTACAATGAAGCATGGTGGTGGCAGCATCATGCTGTGGGGATGTTTCTAAGTGGCAGGAACTGGGAGACTAGTCAGGATTAAGGGAAAGAAGAATGCAGCAATGTACAGAGACATCCTTGATGAAAACCTGCTCCAGAGCGATGTGGACCTCAGACTGGGGAGGAGGTCCATCTTCCAACAGGACAACGACCCTAAGCACACAGCCAAGATAACAAAGGAGTGGCTACGAGACAACTCTGTGAATGTCCTTGAGTGGCCCAGCCAGAGCCCAGACTTGAACCCGATTGAACATCTCTGGAGAAATCTGAAAATGTCTGTGCACCGACACTCCCCATCCAACCTAATGGAGTTGAGATGTCCTGCAAAGAAGAATGGGAGAATCTGCCCAAAATAGGGGTGCCTAGCTTGTGGTATCATACTCAAAAAGACTTGAGGCTATAATTGGTGCCAAAGGTGCTTCAACAAAGTATTAAGCAAAGGCTGTGAATACTGTGTGTACATGTGATTTTTTTAATTTTTAATAAATTTGCAAAGATTTCAAACAAACTTCTTTCACATTGTCATTATGGGGTACAATCTCAGGCTCCAAGCATTACGAAATTACCCAATGGGTAATTCACAGTCTAGTTCTCAGTAGCCTGTCATCCTTTTTTGCTTCTCTTTATTCGTATGGGTTTGGAGCTGCCATAGACCTTCATGTGTATCTATGGTCAAAATGTAAAATCATATATTCATTTCCACATTGTATTTCAGTGGTTTCTTGCCTACTCATATTGCTCTGAACAGTCTTGAAGCTTGTAAACTTACTTTGTGAAGATCTACACACATTTACTTCTTTAGAGTCTGAGAAAACAGTGCAGCCACCGCCTCTAATGCCGCGTACACACGGTCAGACTTTTCGGCTACAAAAGTCAGACGGACTTTCGACGGACTTTTGTCGGACTTTCTAACGAACGGACTTGCCTACATGCGATTACACAAAAGTAGGACGGATTCGTACGTGATGACGTACACCGGACAAAAATAAGGAAGTTGATAGCCAGTAGCCAATAGCTGCCCTAGCGTGGGTTTTTGACCGTCGGACTAGCATACAGACGAGCGGATTTCTGGGTCCGGCGGAGTTACGACGTAAAGATTTGAAGCATGTTTCAAATCTAAAGTCAGTCAGATTTGCGGCTGGAAAAGTCCGCTGAAAGTCCGGGGAAGCCCACACATGATCGGATTGTCAGCCGGCTTTGGTCCGTCGGCGTCCGTCCGACTTCTGTAGACGAAAAGTCTGACCGTGTGTACGCGGCATAAGAATTGGTGAACTGCAATACAATAAATGATTGCTTTTGGGCTTAACCCTTTCGCTGCCAGTGCCATTTTTGTATTTTTTTGCACACATGCTTCAAAAATAATTTTCGGCCTGAAGATTACGTAAAACCCCCATAACATTATACATTCTAAAAGCAAACACCCTACAACACTAAAATAGTAGTAGTTCCAATTTTTAATGTTACACAATGTATTACTGCAAAGGTTTTACGTAAAAATACACTAAAGTTAATTTTAGGGCATGCAAATGCATTAAAATTACCAAATTTATGGGTTAAAATATTAAAGATGAGGTTGCATCAAATAAACAGATATCCAACTTGTCAAACCCTAAATTTGCCTGTGCCCATGAAATGGCGACAAACTTCAGTACCCTATATTTTCTATAGGCGACACTTTAAAAGCCCACCTATCGGTCATCAGTTTAGTGTTATGGAGGAGTCTGGTGCTAGAAATATTACTCTTATGCCCCGTACACACGGTCGGATTTTCCGATGGAAAATATCCGATCGGAGCGTGTTGTCGGAAATTCCGACCGTGTGTAGGCTCCATCGGACATTTTCCATCGGATTTTCCGACACACAAAGTTGGAGAGCAGGAGATAAAATTTTCCGACAACAAAATCTGTTGTCGGAAATTCCGATCGTGTGTACACAAATCCGACGGACAAAGTGCCACGCATGCTCAGAATAAATAAAGAGATGAAAGCTATTGGCCATTGCCCAGTTTATAGTCCCGACGTACGTGTTTTACATCACCGCGTTTAAAACGATCGGATTTTCCGACAACTTTGTGTGACTGTGTGTATGCAAGACAAGTTTGAGCCAACATCCGTCGGAAAAAATCCTAGGATTTTGTTGTCAGAATGTCCGAACAAAGTCCGACCGTGTGTACGCCCTAAAACTCTGGTGATATGTAACATCTGTATAGCAATCAGCGTTTTCATGCATGGGCAACAAATGCATGCGTTTGTACCAGTGTGTATGTGGGGGGCCTCAAAGATTTTGTGCTTGGGTGTAACTTTAACTTTTTTACAATTAAAAAAAATATATATTTTTTTTTTTTTACGTAACTTTTTTTTTCCATCACATAGGGGACAAAAAGTTCCCTATGTGATGATTTTTTTTGGTGACAGGTTATCTTTAATGGTACACCACCCCCCGGCTAGGTCGCCTGACAGGTCGCCCCTGTGTGAACCGGCACTTAAGTCACACATTATAAAAATACAAAAAGTAACTTCCCTCTCTCAGCAAGACAATAACTGCTCTTGCTGAGCGTATTCATTGCACTTGAGAATAAACAGAGAGTGTGTGTGTGTGTGTGTGTGTGTGTGTGTGTGTGTGTGTGAGTGAGTGTGTGTGTTGGGGTAAATCTAATGCTTACCTGGCACTGTCTTATAATGTGCAAACAGCTGAAAAGACCACAACGACCATCACTACCAGCGCAGGAAGCTAATCTATTGGGTGTGTCAGTGGGAATTACGCAGTGGTGAACCAGAGTTGTTGAACCATTACACCCCCCACCCCAATTTTCTATTAAGCCTCTAAATGAGCTCTTGTGCAACTAACTGCGTTCAGAAGTCACATAATTAGTTGAAAGGAGACCACTTGCGTTGCAATTAAAATGTCATGTGATCCAAAAACAAATACACCTGTTGTTGGGAGGCCCCAGAGATTGTTAGAGAATATGTAAACAGTCAGTATTATGAAGACCAAGATCCTATCAACACAAGACCAGGATTAAATCCTTCAAAAATGCAGCAATCAGGGTTGGGTTTTACAAATTCCCTAAACTTTGAAGGTCCCTTTCAGCAGCACAAATCTATTATTACAAAATAGAATGTGGTATAACTCTAGAGAAACCACTTAAACTAGGAATAGGTAATGAGGGCGTTAGTCACACTACCAAAATGCTGATGGCATCTCTCAAGGAGCTGCATAGGGCATCAGCTGAGATGGGAGAAACCAGCCAAAGGACAATTATAACCTGAAAGCTCCAGAAATGTACTTTATCCAGACTTTATAGAAGAGCATCAAAGATCAGTAATTGAAACAAATGCATAAAAAGCTTGCTATTATGGGAGAAGAAATTGTTTTTTGTACTGACCTTAGGGACACAGGAAGTCATATCTAGTTGGATTATACTGCCACCTACAGGAGGACTGAGAAAATAAAAAAATTGTAGCACAACCCAGGCTAACTCCTCCTACCTGCACCATGTTTTGTTTTTTAGCAATGCAGTACCAAAAGCATGATCATACACACAGAGGGGGAGAGATATGTCCCTCAACAGACTCAAAAAATTATAATATAATGGTGAGTACAAAAACGCTATTTCCTTCTCACCACTGAGAGACACAGCAATTCATATACTGTGGGGATATCCAAAAACAGATGAGTGGGTTGGGCAACAGTGACTGCCAACAGGCCCACCAAAACTAAACGGGGGCTACGTGTGGCCAGGGATGCGGATAGAAATCATGGGGCCCCCGTACAGGCTGACGTCTCACTTTTGAGAATGAGAAAGAGACTGAGGACATAGATTCCTCAGTTTCTTTTCTCTGGAGCCTCAGCTGCACAGATTCATGAATAGGAAGTGCTCTGAGGCTTCCTGTTCATTCAGAAACGGAAGCATAGTAAACAGTTCACTATGTGATGGGGACAGGAGCGATTGGTACCTACTGCTCACTGTGTTCTTTCAGGAAAGGAAGGGGTCGGTAACTGACATATTTACCGCCCCCACCCTTGTGTGGCCGCAGCAGCCTTGGGGAGAGGAGGGCACACGGGTAGGAGTGATCAGAGTTGGGGGTGGGGGCTCAGATACCGATCCTCTGCAGTGCAGTCAGAGGAAGAAAAACTGGCAGTGTTGCAGGGGGAACCAAAAGAGGAGGCAGTACAGCCAGCCCTCCTGCTCGGCAGGGAATTTGGTCTCATCTGGTGTTCGATTCAGGCAGCACTTGGGCCACAGGTAGGGCAACTGATAAGGCAGCACAACTGGCCCTCCTGTACCAGACCCCATCAGTTGTACTGACTTATCAGTGTCCCTGCCTGTGGCCCGGGAGTGACCTGAGAATCAGACACCAGATGTCACCATATTCTCTGCCTGATAGGGAAACCTGCCAACAGACCAGAGGGATGACACACATCAACTTGTTACGCAGGAACAAGAAAAAGAGCCAACCAGAAAGGAATGACTTGGAAGGGAACACTGATCCGTGAACCAAGCAAGAAGCTGGTCAACCTAAACCCAAAAGAGGTGGAGCAAGCAACAAATTCCTATTAAAGAAACAACCCACAACCTGATGTGGTCAACAAGGAAAGTGAGTGTGCAGAGACAGGATTGCAGAATCATAAGCTGGGGTATGGCATGACTCTGGACCTGAGGAGTGTTCCACAACTAACTTTTGCTTGGATCTGCCACATTGCAGTGCCCAGGGGTAGAAGGTCATATACCAAACAATGTCCAGTCTGGGGAGGGGGGGCTGATCCGAATAGCTGCTATGTAGAAACCAGATAACGCAGCAAAGAAGCAGGAATCTTAAAGCAGAAGAAAACCCATTTATTTAAGTTTCAAAAACATTTACATTCCCGGCTGTCACATTGGTTGTGCGCCCAACCAAACTATCAAACAATCCAATGGCTGGTGTCATAACTGATCACATGGGCAACATCGTGGCAGTTAAAGTTTTAACCGAGGCAAAGATGGCAGCTTCCTTGGCTGAAACCGATAGGAGGGTTTACTTACACTTTAACTGAAGAAAAAAGGTAGCTAGTAAAAATGTTAACACATTCATCCTCCTAGGGCAGTTAAAAAAAAAAAAAAAAAAAAAAAAAGAACATGAAGCATGTGGGGAGTAGGATAGGTAATACTAAAACTTGTCCATATATTTTTGTCCAAATCTCCTGTAATGGCAGTGTAACCTTGTTATTTACAATGTGTAATTTTGTATCTGTATACAAGTAATGTTTTATTGTTGTTATTCATTGGTTAGGAGGATTGCTTGCTGCCGATCTGATCTCGGTTATCTTGAATTGAAAAAAAGTTCACTTTTAGTCCAATGTTGTCAAACACCAACCGTGGTATCCAAGAATCATTATATCTTTGCTTAGGCAGTTAAATGATGGAGATCACCACAGTATTTTATTTTTCCGGTCTAGAGAAAAAGGTACCAAGTTATTTGGCCAGGCCAGCGTGCACTACAATTTTAAAGTGAAAGTGATTGTAAAGGTTGTAATTAAAAAAAAAAAAAATCATGTTATACTTATCTGCTCTGTGCAATGGTCTTGCACAGAACAGCCCAGATTCTATTCTTTTTGGGTTCCCCACTGGTGGCCCTGGCTTCTCCCCCCTTTCGAGTGCCCCCCATAGCAAGCCCCTTGCTATGGGGGGCACTCAAGCAGATTCGATCCCGAGCAACGCTCCTGTGAATGGATATTGTCCATTCACACACAGAGCATGGCTCGGCTCCACCCGCGCTCTCTCCTCATTGGTTCACTGGCTGTGATGGACAGCAGCAGGACCCAATGGAGAGAGACCCGGGGGAGAGCCGCTGCTCTCATACACATTGCTGTATCAAGATGGGGCTCAGGTAATATAAGGGGTGTTTTGGGGGGGGGGGGGGTACTGCACCCAGAAGGTTTTTTACCTTATTGCATAGAATGCATTAAAAAAGGTAAAAAAAAAAAAAAAAAAAAAAAAAAAAAAAACAACTTCTGCCTTTAGAACCACTTGAATTTTGTAACTATAGGCATACTTTAACCTGTAAAATGTAACATAAATCCTAGGACCCTCAGATTCTTCCTGTATTGAACTGTATTGTAACTGTACTGTTTGCCCTCATGTTGTAAAGCGCTGAACTGATGGCGCTAAATAAATCGTGTATAATAATTATATACTATTATTTTATGGGTCCTAGCGCGCCTGCGATATTTAACTAAAAAATTAGAGACTTCTCATGAGACACGACTAACTAAATGTAACCCACTACTTCTTGTTTCCGTAAGACGGAAAGTCTCCTGTTAAGAGCTCATCACACTGAATACACCGTGGCAAGTGTGTGCTGAGACAAAGTGGTGATCCGACAATCCCAGCGCATCACATGGAGTACTTTTTTTTTTTTTAAATAGAAGTTTATTGAAAGGTCACAATTTACTTTTTAAAATGTTTTTAGATGTGAGAATGCCAATCAAAAATGAGGATGGCCACAACATTTGGCAGGAGTGACATTTTAATACAGTTCTATTCACTACAGCGGTGTTGCAATGAGGTGGAGTTCATATCACAACCCACTGCACTGCAAAAAGTACTGGATGCTGTGTTTTTTTTTTCATCACACAGCAACAATGTGGTGTGAACAGACACAATTGGAAGCCACGCATTTTGCATTGTCTATGTGTTGGAGATGTGCTGGTAATAGTGGCCATCATATCCTTAGTGCATCTAGTGTGAACGAGCCCCCAATGATCTTTGTCATTGGCACTTACAGTAATGTAAAAAAGACTGAATATATAGGGATTGTTTTTTTAGATAGCAATATCAAACTATTTATGCAGAAATCGCGTGTGAACTTGGAGTGCCACTCAAAGCTGGAGGATAAAAGGTGTTCCAACCAGTATTCATAAAGTGGGAGTAGGCATCAAGCACAAATTTAGAAGTGTGGACATATGTGGGGTAAGATGCCGCTCAAAACTGACCCAGTGCTTCAGATGTGGATACGGCTGTGTATGGCCTCAGCCAAGCACTGGGTCAGTTTTGAACGTCGTCTTACCCCACATTTTCATGCAGAAACCCAGATTATTCCTACAAGTTCACAATTCATTTATCCCACAACCAGATCTCCAAATATAGGCGAGTTTATTAATCTTCAAAATATTTATTCAAGCAACACTTACCCTACAGAAATTGACCTTTCATCATGGTAGCTCAAGTAAGCGTGGTCAAGTAAGCGCTGTCCATGCACATTTTTTCAAATTTTTGTTTATTTTATTTTGTATAAATCAAAGGGGAAAAAAGACCAGCATACAAGTTTAAATGACTTATTAAAAAGACAATCTAATCTTTTCTCAGTGGAATCGACTCCTCTTTTATGCCATCCTTGGTGACAATAGAAATTTTCAGTGCATCTCCTGTGTACACATCTCTCTCAGCTGCAGAAATAAATACATCTTTGACAAGCTGCAGAGCCTTCTCCAGTGTCAAGGGAAGGTGCTCCACATTCTGCATGTTCTTGTAGCCAATCTAAAACCCAAAGAAATACAATTATCTAAAAGTACAGAGCAGGAGAAACGTGTTCTTATGGTACAAATCACATGGGAAAGCGAAGGATAAACTTTAACAGGCCCAGTAACATTTCACTGACAGATTTAAAGTGTAACAACACAGATCCAATGAGTAGAGCCTGTTGATCTAAACCAACAAATGTGAATCACAGCCCCTCCTTTCCTAGCAGATATGGGAGCATCTTAACTACATCAATACCAGGTCAATTCTGACAATTTACTCATACTTGCTAGAAAATTACTTCGTACTCCCAAACATTATATATTTTTTAAGCTTAGGCTCTAGAGAATAAAATGGTAAGTGTTGCAATTTTTTATTTCAAATAGTATTTGCACAGCGGTTTTTTAAACGCAATTATTTTGGGGAAAAAATACACTTTAGGGAATTTTAGTGAACACAAACACAATAGCCAATTTTTTGGTAAAAGATTAATGATCATGTTACGCCAAGTAAACAAATACTTAACATGTAAAAAATACAGCGCTGTCAGCAAAAAACTTAAAGACATGCAAAACAAAATCTGCTGTCTAAATGCGTAATAGAGCTGCAGTTATAAAATATGGGATACCCACATTAAACAAGATATTAGAAAGAAAACTGCGCTAAATGAAACAAAACTCAGTGTATGCACACATATTGTTAAAGTCCGTCCAAAGCAAATATACAGGTATCAGATTGACAATCTGTATAGAGTCCACAAAAGGTATGTATCCAGATCTTCAATCAAGGTGACAACACACTTAGAACCACCGCAGAAATAAGTGTAGAAGATAGGACAGTCCTCCACCTATGAACCAACTGCCTCTTACCAGCTCCCTCGATCTCTGGTAAGGAGATCAAATGCGCTTTTTAGCTTATGACCCAGCTACAGGATGCAGTAAGTGGAACGCCAGGTGAATTCTCTGTGTTTTGCTTAAATAAGTCTCATCAGCATATCCATAGGCCAATCATGTGTAAAAAAGAAAGGCTTCCATAGTGTAAAACGTATAAAACATTTATTAATAAAAAAGTAATGCACTTACATAGATCCGGATATATAAGGCATCAATATGTAAACAAGCCGGCCGGCTCTCTTAAAACAAACGCCCGTAACTTCCGGCGTAGGGAGAGCGGCGTGCTGACGCCACCAACATACCAACACGCAGTCCCGGAAGTTACGGGCGTTTGTTTTAAGAGAGCCGGCCGGCTTGTTTACATATTGATGATTGAAGATTTGGATACATACCTTTTGTGGACTCTATACAGATTGTCAATCTGATACCTGTATATTTGCTTTGGACGGACTTTAACAATATGTGTGCATACACTGAGTTTTGTTTCATTTAGCGCAGTTTTCTTTCAAATACTTAACATGTCACGCTTTAAAATTGCACACGCCCATAGAACGACGCCAAACTACGGTATCTAAAAATCATAGGCGATGCTTTAATTGCCTTTACAGTTTAGCAGGCTAGTTATACACAAGAGGTCTGGTGCTAGAAATATTGCTCCCGCTGTGACTTTCCCAACGATACCTCACATACAGTATGTTGTGCGATTACTGTTTACATTTTTGAGTGAGCACAGGGAGATGGGGCGCTTTAAAATTTTATTAAAGAAAAACTTTACACTGTCCATTTTTTTTTTATTAACTTTATTGCTATCACAAGAGATGAGCATCCCTTGTGACAGCATGGGCTGCGACAGGTCCTCGATCAAACTAAGATCAGTTTGATCAAATGCTTGTACAAACTGCTAAACAAAAGACCAAAACCAAAAGTAACAAAATCCTTGTCGCTTCTCGTTTCTGATCTCACAAAGACGGATGAACAATATCAGTTCCTCTCTCTCTGTTCAGTTCACAGGACGCCGCTGGTCGGGAACAATCCTGGGCTCCCCGATCTGACTTGGTAGCCCGGGAAAGGTGGCAGAAGGGGGCCTGTAGCAGTGGTGATCGAATAGCTGTAAAGCTGCTTGAATCACTTCTACACAAAACAACATCGCCAGCTGAAAATATTGATACTGGGATGATGTCTGTAGCCCAGTATAACTACTTCAACCTGAGGACGTTATATGACATCCACCCGGGGGGGATAATGAGTCAAAAGGCAAGCAGACAGCGTTGAGCATTATTAGTAGACACTCCACACTGCTGTGAAAAACATGCCATGGATGGAGCATGCAATAAATATTTGTAAAATGATCACATTAGTGCGATTTCTGATGCGGCTTGAGTCACAAAGAATCACATGACAAGGGAAATCACATTTTATTCAATGGTGCCTGTTCTCATCAATGCCACGCAGCACGCATGCAATTTTCGAAAAGGTTCCTGTGGTACTTTGGTGTGATTTACAGTGCGACTTGGCCTGATAGAATATGCAAAACCGGTGCCAAGCCACGTTATATCGCACTAAAAATCACGGCAAAATTGCATTGCAGTAGTGTGAACCAAGCCTAACATATAAAACATCAGTTTAATGAAAACATGCAAACGTTTAACAAAAAGCAAAAAATAGAAAAAAAAAAAAAAGAAGGAAAAGAAAATACTAGACATCTTACCTGATTGTCCAGAAGGGGCTGGAGCATGGCACTTGCAGAGCCACCAGCTTTGTATGCATCTCTCTGATAGGATCCTACTGGATCAAAACTGTACACAGCACCTTTGCCTGGAAAGTAACAATGGCTTTCATCAAATTATCACATGAAACCAGGCAAGAAAAAATGAAATGTGTACATAATCCTTAAGCGAGTACAAACTCAGGGGTGGTCTGGTGCTGCCCAACCTTCATAATTTAGCTGGCATTTGCCCATAGTAGATGGCGTCGGGGGGGTGGGGGGTATGGGGTACTATTGTGTTAGAAGCTGCACTCCTGGGGTCTTAAAAGGCCCCATTAGTTTTTACTCTATAGAGGATCTGTCAGCTTCCTTTCTCACATGTTCAAATTGTGTGTTGGGGCAAATTTTAAAAAATTCTGTACTCCTTGGGAGCTAAACCCTCCACATACTCCCCACAGTAGCATAATCCTCCATTTTCACACTTCCAAGAGTTACCTGATCCAGTGATCAGGAACACCAAGGTGGTTAAAGAGGAACTACACTGCATCTGAGCACCACAAACCAAAAACGCTATTTAATTCATTTTTAATGTTCAGAGCAAACTCCCCCATCCTTTCATGTTTTCATGATTTATTTTGCTGAGAAGTAACTTTGGAAAAACTACCCCCTAGCATTTCTGGCTGTGGCCATCTTGAGTAAGGGCAGATGATTCACGTAACATTTACTTCCTGGAATCCATCTGCCTTTTGCTCAGACATGCAGGCAGGAGGGTGTGCTTAGCTGAGAAAACATTTCCTGCCTACCTGAAAACACCTTGGGATGTAGGACATCATTTGCCTAGGCATGGAAAGCAGGAAGTAAAAAAGGGTTTAAAAGAACAAGCAAATATTATATAGTTTCCAATTTACTAATGCTAGCAGCATAAGGATTAAAATAGTCAATGTTGCTTTAGAGAGCGAAGTTCCCCTTAAAAACCTGCTGAGATATTCTACAAAAGGAAAGCTAATGATGTTTGAGGATCTACAGGAACCTATCACGCTATACAATTTCTAGTTGGATATTTGCTTACTGTGTAATGACTCTTTAGGAAAGCCCCTTTCTGGAATCTATAAAGAACTGCCCAGATCTTCAGGGTTAGGGACTGGAAAGACAAGTGGGATTACCCATTTATGCACTTAGACTCTGCTACAGACTGACCTATCCATTAGAGGTTCTGCATAGAATCTACCCCCCCCCACCCAAACCTGTGAGCATTTGCCAATTACTCTCCTGAGTGTTGGCATTGCACTTATTCTTTCACTGACATCCATCATATTTTTCTATAATATATATTTTGAATTTTTTTTGTATATTTTTTTTTGTATATTTATATTACTGTATGTGGGTATGTGCTTTAAGAAGCATGTATATGATGGATGATAATATTGCTGTT
Organism: Lithobates clamitans; assembly: GCA_037952925.1. Classification (NCBI taxonomy): domain Eukaryota; kingdom Metazoa; phylum Chordata; class Amphibia; order Anura; family Ranidae; genus Lithobates; species Lithobates clamitans. The sequence goes on along the minus strand of JBBGZY010000587.1, from coordinate 410,984 downwards.
ATAAACAGTACTAAGAGAAATTTCATTGTACAATATGATTTCAAAGTATTTATCTTATCTAAGAGCACCTGGTTAGCAACATTTTTGGAGGAAAGGCTAGGCAGTACAACGCAGGGCTGCACAGTGAAGATCACTGGAACCAGAAGGTACAGTTGTATAGTGGTAACCAACATTAAACTGGTAGCAAACAGCAAACCGTGGCAGAGATATAGAGAATATACACACACACATATATATACGGGATAGAATAAATATATATATATATATATATATATATATATATATATATATATATATATATATATATATATATATATATATATATATATATATATATATATAGAGATATAAACACCCAGGTTATTGCATACTAGCACATTACAAAATACTTGCATTAGAACGAAGCCCTCCAGTGGCACGCCATCACTGCCAAGAGGGCTGACATCTTTCCCCGGTCTTTATTCCGGGTTCGTGGGCTCCGGCAATGTGAGTGGCCGGAGCCACGATGACATCACTTCTGCACATTCACGTGGGAACCCTCAGTTCCAGCACAAACTTCTGAAGGCCTGGCACCCTGGCTGCATCCAGGGTGAATATCTTCTAAACGGTGCACATTTAGGAGATATTCATTTTACCTACAGGTAAGCCTTATTATAGGCTTACCTGTAGGTAAAAATCACAAAGCGGACTTTACTACCGCTTTAACAAACTGTCAATGACCACATTAACACTGAACATGTCCTTGACGATTTCAAGGCTTGACGGTTTAAAAAAAATGTACATACCATGGTGGAATTCAAATGTAGTGCGTGCAACATCATTAATAAATTGTCTTCCGAAGCAAGCATGACATACATTTATGAAACCAGCTGCTCTTTTCTAAGCCTGCCCCTTCTGTTTCATTGACTTAGATGAGGAAAGGCTCTCCTGACATGAAAGAGCAGAACGTTTGTGCTAAGCACAGTCCACTAAATGCTGTTTTTTTTCCCTAATTTTCCAGCTTGTGCGTAGATTTTAGCAACTGGTTCTGCAAGTGTATGTCCCACCTGTACCCAACTACTACTCACACCATGCACCCCTTGGAGATATAGATCAATCAATGCAGACTGGTCTTAGAAACTCACCTTCTTCATCGAGGCCTCCAATGATATTGTATACATAATATGGAAAGAAGCGTCTTGAGTAGAGAATTGTGGAGAGCATTGCTGCAATTGCATTACTGGTCATGGTCTTGTTGTTTGAATGCTTATACATCTAGAAAGAGAAAAAGAGAAATAGTTCACACTGCTCTTACAGCATCTCCAGTAAGGCTGCATAAAACAATGTACCATCATATTGATAGAAATGACTAGAAAGATTGGGTTATTCTCAAAATAGACACCTTTTCTGAGAGAAACATGGAAGGCTACCATTGCTGACTTTTTGCTTGGAAAATGCAAGAAGCCTGGTTGGCATGATAATCCTCTGGCTTCAGTACTTTGAGCTACTGGATTAAGAACAAAAGAATTACAACTTTATCTGGACCTCCCTGACCTGCATACTTTTTCTGGGTCAGTGACTCAAAGTAGTGAATTCAGGAGGTCAGCAATGGCAACCTCCATATTCTTTTCTTTAAAGTGGAACTCCACCCAAAAGGCAAAGTTCCACTTTAAAATAGAAGTTCAGCCGAAAATTAACTCTAAATCAACTGGCAGCCACATTCTATGACTAATCTATCTAACCCTGTAAAGCAAAAATCGCTATAAATACCTTTTTCCTGCAGTCAATCAGGTCCAGTCCCACGCTGAGCGGTCATCGGCAGCTTCTCTGTGTAGGGACATGTAGGAGAGGCAGCCGACAATAGAAGCCCCATAGTAAGTCTATGGATGACGTCACTTCTCTGGCATTTCCCAGCCACTGTCAGCCGTCTCTTCCACACAGCATCCGCCACTGGATACCAGACCGAACCAGCTGCAGAAAAGGTATCTATAGCGATTTTTGCTTTACAGGGTTGGATAAATCAGTCTTAGAATGTGGCTGCCAGTAGATTTAGAGTTGGTTTTAGTATGAACTTCTACTTTAAGTCCTCCTCTCCCCCTGCTCTGCCATATAATTTTAGGGGAAGGGGGAGTGGGTATCTATTTGAAAGATACCCACTCCTATTCACATAGGCGATCTGAGTGAAAGTTCAACCCCACCCTACAGTCTTCTGGAACACGTCACAGGCACTGTAAACAGAACAGAGACCAACTTCAGCCAAAACATTTTTTCACCCAATTATGTTCCAGGACAGTACATGAGACTGTGGTTATACTAATAGGAAACCCAAACTGTCAAACTATAAAGAAAAGACCCATGCGGAAGCCATTTAATGTAATGTTTAGCCTTTTCCCTGTAGTATACAGAACAGGGTGCTATCTAATTTTTTTTTACATTTTGTTAATAAATCTGCCAAACATTCTACTGCAGTATGTTTCTTTCAAACAGGAGCACCAAATAAACCGAGACTAACAGCTCTTCAGATATTTCAACTTTATTTAAAAAGTGGAATTCTGGGATAGCCCCAACTATGTCAGTTCACTCTGGTCCAGTCACACGATTCCGCTTCAATGTGTCAGCTAGTACCGCTGCAGGGAAGAGGAGGAAGCGCCAACAATGGATGGGACATTGAAGCCTATAGGTGATGCCACTGCCCCAGTGCTCTCTCCATTCCCCTGCAGTTACCACTTGCTGACACAGGAAATTCACGTGGCCAGAATGGATCTGAAAAAAAGCAAATTAACCACTTCAGCCCCGGAAGGTTTTACCCCCTTCCTGACCAGAGCACTTTTTACAAATCGGCACTGCGTCGCTTTAACTGCTAATTGCGCGGTCATGCAATGCTGTACCCAAACGAAATTTGCGTCCTTTTCTTCCCACAAATAGAGCTTTCTTTTGATGGTATTTGATCACCTCTGCCGTTTTTATTTTTTGCGCTATACACGGAAAAAGACCGAAAATTTTGAAAAAAAATGATATTTTCTACTTTTTGTTCTAAAAAAAATCCAATAAACTCAATTTTAATCATACATTTAGGCCAAAATGTATTCGACCACATGTCTTTGGTAAAAAAAATGTCAATAAGTGTATATTTATTGGTTTGCGCAAAAGTTATAGCGTCTACAAACTAGGGTACATTTTCTGGAATTTACACAGCCTTTAATTTATGACTGCCTATGTCGTTTCTTGAGGTGCTAAAATGGCAGGGCAGTACAAACCCCCCCCAAATGACCCCATTTTGGAAAGTAGACACCCCAAGGAATTTGCTGAGAGGCATGTTGAGCACCGCCTTCAGGATTTCTAAGGGCGTACATTTTTGATTTTACTCCTCACTACCTATCACAGTTTTGAAGGCCATAAAATGCCCAGATGACATAAAACCCCCCCAAATGACCCCATTTTGGAAAGTAGACACCCCAAGCTATTTGCTTTGAGGCATGTTGAGTCCATGGAATGTTTTATATTTTGACACAAATTGTGGGAAAGTGACAAATTTTTTTTTTTTTTTTTTTTGCACAAAGTTGTCACTAAATGATATATTGCTCACACAGGCCATGGGCATATGTGGAATTGCACCCCAAAATACATTTAGCTGCTTCTCCTGAGTACGGGGATACCACATGTGTGGGACTTTTTGGGAGCCTAGCCGCGTACGGGACCCCGAAAACCAAGCACCGCCTTCAGGATTTCTAAGGGCGTACATTTTTGATTTTACTCCTCACTGCCTATCACAGTTTCGGAGGCCATGGAATGCCCAGGTGGCACAAACCCCCCCCAAATGACCCCATTTTGGAAAGTAGACACCCCAAGCTATTTGCTGAGAGGCATGGTGAGTATTTTGCAGCTCTCATTTGTTTTTGAAAATAAAGAAAGACGAGAAAAAAAAATTTTTTTTTTCTTTTTTCAATTTTCAAAACTTTGTGACAAAAAGTGAGGTCTGCAAAATACTCACTATACCTCTCATCAAATAGCTTGGGGTGTCTACTTTCCAAAATGGGGTCATTTGGGGGGGTTTTGTGCCACCTGGGCATTCCATGGCCTCCGAAACTGTGATAGGCAGTGAAGAGTGAAATCAAAAATTTACGGCCTTAGAAAGCCTGAAGGCGGTGCTTGGTTTTCGGGGTCCCGTACGCGGCTAGGCTCCCAAAAAGTCCCACACATGTGGTATCCCCGTACTCAGGAGAAGCAGCAGAATGTATTTTGGGGTGTAATTTCACATATTCCCATGGCATGTTTGAGCAATATATCATTTAGTGACAACTTTGCGCAAAAAAAATAAAAAAAATAAAAAATTGTCTCTTTCCCGCAACTTGTGTCACAATATAAATTATTCCATGGACTCAACATGACTCTCAGCAAATAGCTTGGGGTGTCTACTTTCCAAAATGGGGTCATTTGGGGGGGTTTTGAACTGTCCTGGCATTTTATGCACAACATCTAGAAGCTTATGTCACACATCACCCACTCTTCTAACCACTTGAAGACAAAGCCCTTTCTGACACTTATTGTTTACATAAAAAAATAATTTTTTTTTGCAAGAAAATTACTTTGAACCCCCAAACATTATATATATTTTTTAAAGCAAATGCCCTACAGATTAAAATGGTGGGTGTTTCATTTTTTTTTTTCACACAGTATTTGCGCAGCGATTTTTCAAACGCATTTTTTGGGGAAAAAACACACTTTTTTACATTTTAATGCACTAAAACACACTATATTGCCCAAATGTTTGATGTAATAAAAAAGATGATCTTAGGCCGAGTACATGGATACCAAACATGACATGCTTTAAAATTGCGCACAAACGTGCAGTGGCGACAAACTAAATACATTTTTAAAAGCCTTTAAAAGCCTTTACAGGTTACCACTTTAGATTTACAGAGGAGGTCTACTGCTAAACTTACTGCCCTCGATCTGACCTTCGCGGCGATACCTCACATGCATGGTGCAATTGCTGTTTACATTTGACGCCAGACCGACGCTTGCGTTCGCCTTAGCGCGAGAGCAGGGGGGACAGGGGTGCTTTTTTTTTTTTTTTCTTTATTATTATTATTTTTTTATCTTATTTTTAAACTGTTCCTTTCATTTTTTTTTTAAATCATTTTTATTGTTATCTCAGGGAATGTAAATATCCCCTATGATAGCAATGGGTAGTGACAGGTACTCTTTTTTGCAAAAATTGGGGTCTATTAGACCCTAGATTTCTCCTCTGCCCTCAAAGCATCTGACCACACCAAGATCCGTGTGATAAAATGTTTTCCCAATTTCCCAATGGCGCTGTTTACATCCGGCGAAATCTAAGTCATAAAATGCTCGTAGCTTCCGGTTTCTTAGGTCATAGAGATGTTTGGAGCCACTCTGGTCTCTGATCAGCTCTATGGTCAGCTGGCTGAATCACTGGCTGCATTTTCAGGTTCCCTGTTGAGACAGGAGAGCCAGAGAAAAACACAGAAGACGTTGGGGGGGGGGGCATTCCCTCCCACTGCTTGTAAAAGCAGTCTAGAGGCTAATTAGCCACTAGGATTGCTTTTACATGAAAGCCGACCGCTGGCTGAAAAGAATGATACCAAGATGATACCTAAACCTGCAGGCATCATTCTGGTATAACCACTCAAAGTCGTGAATGGCGTACCTGAAGACAAAAAAATGGTTAACAATAAAGCACAGTAAACAGTAAGGTATAAAAAATTGCATACCTGAAAAGCAAACATGATAAAACATAATAACAATAAAACATTGCAGAATAGAATACAGTAAAAAAGAGCAGAACAATAGAGAGAGAATAGAGAGAGAGAGAACAATAAAACGACAACTATTTTTTTTTTTTTTTTATATTTTTGTTTGTGTTTTTTTTTTTTTTTTTTACACTTTTTTTTGTAACTAACTTTTATAACTGTAACCGGTTCCAGGTTCGGGTCTCTCAAAATGCGATGGCATCTTGGGAGACCCTGTGAAAGTGTGCCTAGTCTGTGCAATGCTGTACCCTACGCTAATACTCAACTAGTGCATGGTAGCGTTCAAAACATTCACCAATGCAAAGACCAGGATTGTCAGGACAGGAGGGACAATAATAGCGGGTGTCACGCCTATATCCGCGCTTGCTGCAGACACGACATCTTTTTTGGGGGGGTTCGTTGGGTAGGGGTACTCGGGAGGACATAAAGAAAATGCCTCTCATGCAGCCGACTGCATTTGGTTGGGGATGTGAATGGGGGAAGTACGGGCGCTGCAGAAGCGGTGGGTTCCCAATTAGGATTGGCGAATGCAGCAGGAAGGGCACTATGGGCACGACGGGCCTGTGTTTGTCTTTTTGGTGGCAGCGGGACACTACTTGTGCTTGCCACCTCACCAGCTTGAACTGCACTTATGGGACTCGCCACGTCACCAAGTGTTACTGCAGTGCTGGTTTGACTACGACCGGGGTGTACTACGCCGCTGGTGCTTGCCAGTTCACCAAAACACTACCAAAAAAACTGTTAGCGATCGCAGGGATCAGGCCTGACTCTGCGAACGCTGCAGTTATGCGTTTAGTGTTTTGTAAGTGACAGTGATCGATCGATACTGCACTTGGGTGGGCTGGGCTGGGCCTAGCGGAGGGGCAAAACGCAGGTGCTAGCGGGTATCTGGGCTGATCCCGCTAACACTGCGTTTTCGGGAACCCTAAACTGCTGGGGACGCTAGTATAGATCTGATCGGATCAGATATTGATCCGTACAGATACTATACCACTAAGGGAGGCATATGCTGCGTGTGTGGGTGTTAGCGGTACTGGCGCTAATCTGACGCTGCCTGGGGCGACGCATATCACCGCCGGGCGATCAGGGGGCTAAACCTTTATTCGGTAATAAACGGCGGGTGCCCTGACACTATAAAAAATAAACGAACTAACCAGCGTCACCCGTAACAGTTATACGGTGATCAGTGGTGAAAGGGTTAACTAGGGGGCAATCAAGGGGTTAAAACATTTATTAGGTAGTATATGGGGGTCCCTGTCGCTATAAAACACTGACGGCGAACCTAAATATTTACGTCCCTAACTACCGTCACCAGCGACACTAATACAGCGATCAGAAAAATGATCGCTTAGCGACACTGGTGACAGGGGGTGATCAAGGGGTTAAAACTTTATTAGGGGGGGTTAGGGGGGTATCCTAGACCTAAAGGGGGGTAATACTCACTGCCCTAACACTGTAACTGTCACAAACTGACACCATGCAGTAATCAGAAAAAAAAAAAAATACTGCTAATGTCAGTTTGTGACAGGGGGGGTGATTGGGGGGGGGATCGGGGGGCGATCGGGGGGGGATCGGGGGTGTAAAGTATGCCTGGCATGTTCTACTGTGTGTGTGTGTGTTGTGCACTCACTTGTCTTCTCTCCTCGGCGCTGGAACGGAAACTGCCAGACCGAGGAGAGATGACATCACATCCTCTGCCTGTGTGAAACTACACACAGGCAGAGGAGGATTCCCATTGGCTGGGAGCGATCGTGAGGGGGGGGCCACGATCGGATGGTCTCCCCCTCGCCTCCCGACGCTCCCGGTCAATTGCCGACCGCCGATGGCACCGGGGGGGGGGGTCCGATCGGACCCCCCACCCGCGGGAGGCAGATCACGTATGGGTACGTGATTCTGCCTGCCCGTGCCATTCTGCCGCAGTATATATGCGGTAGGCGGTCGGCAAGTGGTTATACACATTTTTCTTAAAAAGGTTAGTAAGCATAGATGTTAGGAGGGGGAGGAGACAGTTTAAGAGTAGTTAGTGTTGTCCAGAAATTCCACTTTAAGAAAGGTTCTAAACTTGTTTAACGTGAACATTAAAAGGATGCATAATATACCTTTAATCTGGCCTCAATTATTTTGGTGAGGGTGAGGCAGTCTCCATGGAATCCACTACATCCAATAACGGTTTTGTCTGTCCTACAAAACAAGGATGAAATTGTTTTTTAAGTTGAATTAATAACAGCCATTAGTGCTCAAAGACTACAATATGGCAATAAGCAATCTATGGAAAGTGAACGTTTTCCATTAGGCACCTGGGAGCGATAGTACGTACATACTTTCAATTTTATCTGTTCAAAATAAAGAGGCTTAGCTATAAGAATATACTACCAAACATGTTTTACAACATAAATGTGTCCCATGCCAAATGAGCAAGATGTGCATTAACAGCTTCAGCCCCAGAAGATTTTACCCCCTTCCTGACCAGAGCACTTTTTACAATTTGGCATTGCGTCGCTTTAACTGACAATTGCACGGTCGTTCGACACTTTACCCAAACAAAATTTGCGTCCTTTTTTTTTCCCTCAAATAGAGCTTTCTTTTGGAGGTATTTGATCACCTCTGCGGTTTTTATTTTTTGCGCTATAAACAAAAAAAGAGCAACAATTTTGAAGAAAAAAAACAATATTTTTTACTTTTTGCTATAATATCCCCACAATTATTTTTTTTAAAACAAATTTATTCATCAGTTTTGGCCAATATATATTATTCTACATATTTTTGTTAAAAAAAAAAAATCACAATAAGCGTATATTGATTGGTTTGTGCAAAAGTTATAGCATCTACAAACTATGGGAAAGATTTATGGCATTTTTATTATTTTTTTTTTTACTAGTAATGGCGGTGATCTGCGATTTTTAGCGGTACTGCGACATTTAGATCGGACACTTGACACTTTTTTTGGACCATTGACACTTATACAGCGATCAGTGCTCTAAATATGTACTGATTACTGTGTAAATGTCACTGGCAGGGAAGGGGTTAACACTAGGGGGCGATCAAGGGGTTAACTGTGTGTTCCCTCAGTGTGTTCTAACTGTGTGCGGATGGGAGTGACTAGGAGAGGAGACATTGTTTTTCCGACTTAGTAGGAACAAACGATAGGTTTCCTCTTCCCTGACAGCACTGGAATTTGTGTGTTTACACACACAAATCCCATGCTGGCGCACATGGCCGGCGGCGATCATGCCCGCCGACCACCATGAGTGCACGCACCCTTTGAAGGCCGAAAAGCGGAAGGACATATCTGTACGGGGTTTCTGCCAGGGGAGCCATTCTGCCGCAGTATAGCTGTGTGAGCCGGTTGTGAATGGGTTAAAGAAAGCAACAAAATAAACACATAACTAAGGTGACCCAGGGGCAGGGATAGATATGGCTTTTCTTACACAATAAAATTTACACAACCCACCTCCATTTATGTACAGCGAGGGGAAAAATGATTTGATACCCTGCTGATTTTGTACGTTTGACCACTGACAAAAAAACAGTCTATAATTGTAATGGTAGGTTTATTTTAACAGTGAGAGACAGAATAACAAAAATATTCAGAAAAACGCATTTCAAAAAAGTTATAAATTGATTTGCATTTTAATGAGTGAAATTAAGTATTTGATCGCCTATTAATCAGCAAGATTTCTGGCTCCTGGTGTCTTCTATACAGGTAACGAGCTGAGATTAGGAGCACTCTTAACGGGAGTGCTCCTAATCTCAGCTTATTACCTTTATAAAAAAAAGACACCTGTCCACAGAAGTAATCAGATTCCAATCTCTCCACTATGGCCAAGACCAAAAAGCTGTCCAAGGATGTCAGCGACAAGATTGTAGACCTACACGAGGCTGGAATGGGCTTCAAGACCATCGTCAAGCAGCTTGATGAGAGGGAGACAACAGTTGATGCGATTACTCGCAAATGGAAGAAACACAAGATAACTGTCAATCTCCCTCAGTCTGAGCCTCCATGCAAGATCTCACCTCATGGAGTTTCAATGATCATGAGAACGGTGGGGAATCAGCCCAGAACTACACGGGAGAATCTTGTCAATGATCTCAAGGCAGCTGGGACCACAGTCACCAAGAAAACAGTTGGCAACACACTACTCCGTGAAGGACTGAAATCCTGCAGCACCCGCAAGGTCCACCTACTCAAAAAAGCCTGTCTGAAATTTGCTAATGAACATCTAAATGATTCAGAGAACTGGGTGAAAGCGTTTTGGTCAGATGAGACCAAAATCGACCTCTATAGCAGGCATGTGCAATTAGCGGACCTCCAGCTGTTGCAGAACTACAAGTGCCATGAGGCAAAGCAAGACTCTGACAGCCACAAGAATGACACCCAGGGGCAGAGGCATGATGTAGTTTTGCAACAGCTGGAGGTCCGCTAATTGCATATCCCTGCTCTATAGCATTAACTCAACTTGCCGTGTTTGGAGGAGGAGGAGGAGGCGGAATGCTGCCGATGACCCCAAGAACACTATCTCCACCGTCGAACATGGAGGTGGAAACATTATGCTTTTTTCTGCTAAGGGGACAGGACAACTTCACCACATCAAAGGGAGGATGGACAGGACCATGTACCCTCAAATCTTGGGTGAGAACCTCCTTCCCTCAGCCAGCGCATTGAAAATGGGTCGTGGATGGGTATTCCAGCATGACAATGCCCCAAAAACACACGGTCAAGGCAACAAAGGAGTGGCTCAAGAAAAAGCACATTAAAGTCCTGAAGTGGCCTAGCTAGTCTTCAGACCTTAATCCCATAGAAAATATGTGGAGGGTGCTGAAGGTTCGCGTTACCAAACGTCAGTCTCGACACCTTAAAAAGGAACTGCAGCCTCCTCACATAATCTGTAATAAAAACATCTTTGCCATTCTGAACCTTCCCTACAACCACTTTGCATAATAAATATATATATATATATATATATATATATATATATATATATATATATATATATATATATATATATATATATTCTGTACTTGCCAAGTCTGGCTGCATCCATTTTAACTGTGGGCAGCTGAAGCTGCTGCCTGTTCACTTCCTGGATTTACACAGACACCTCCAGCTCTGCAGCTCTCATTGGTCCTCTTATGACTCATCCCCCCTCCCTTCCTGGCAAACTCTCACAAGAGTGAGAGAGAGCTGTGCATGATGTCATAAGCCTAGGCTTTTTTTCCCAGACAACAGGAAGTTGGCTGTATAAGTATTTACTGGCAGAAAAAAAAAAGTTTTACTATCCAAAGTTAAAACAACAAGGGCAGAAGATTTAATAGATGTAAAGGTGAAAAAATGACTCAAGTTCCACTTTAATGACTTGGAGAGGATCTGCAAAGAGGATTGGGACAAAATCCCTTCTGAGATGTGTGCAAACCTGATGGCCAACTACAAGAAACGTCTGACCTCTGTGATTGCCAAAAAGGGTTTTGCCACCAAGTACCAGGTCATGTTTTGCGAAGGGGTTAAATACTTATTTCACGCATTAAAATGCAAACCAATTTATAACTTTTCTGAAATGCGTTTTTCTGGATTTTTTTTTTGTTATTCTGTCTCTCACTGTCAAAATAAACCTACCATTAAAATTATAGACTGATCATTTCTTTGTCAGTGGGCAAACGTACAAAAATCAGCAGGGGATCAAATACTTTTTTCCCTCACTGTAACGGTCAAATGGAAAATAGGGGTTTACATGAGAGGCCGTTAGTGAAACATTTGTTTAGAAAAGTACATAACTAGAGATGCACTGAATCTTTGGCGGCCACAAATGGTGTATTTAGCATTTTGCTTATAAAGAAAAAGGTGCCGATACTGGCACCGAAAACGCACACGATTTTACCGTGCTTATGGTGTGTTTTTCATAGGTCATTTGACTCAAAAACCACAACAAAAAAGTAACGTGTGTTTTTAAAGCGCTCTTTCTGCATTTTCAGTGCATTTCAACTGGGAAGTGCGTTTTTTTAACAGACCAAAAAAGCAGCAAACAAGATTTTTAACACCACAAAAGGACCAGTGTGAAGACATACATAGAATTTAAAGGAATGCATTTGATCAAAAAGTTAATGCTGGTTCCATAAGAAAGGTGTCAGAGCACACAGTACATCAGTTTGTTGCGTCCACCCCCAAAAGTGCCAACAATGGGCACGTGAGCACATAGTGGAGTCCATGCCTCAACAGGTTATGGTCCATGATAATAATATGGCTGATCGGTGTGTGTCTATGTATTAGAGATAGATTGAGAGAAATATTATACATACACACATAATATATATATATATATATATATATATATATATATATACACATACACACACACATACATATAGCATAAGCAGAGAAAGCGAGAGATTTGCCTTTAGGACAGGTTTACCCAACACCCATAACTCAGGTGTGATGTGCAACATGCTCCAGACCTGGCCCCCGGACCCATTTTTTCCTGCAAAAATACGTGCATTTATTTTAATTTTTTTTCCTGGAAAGGTGAACTTAGCCTTTAGGCTCCTTTCACACTGAGGCGCTTTGTAGGCGCTAAAAAACTAAAAATAGCGCAAGGCGCCCCGAAAGAGCCGCTCAATGCACCCCAGTGTGAAAGGCCCGGGGCCTTTCACACTGGAGTGCTGTGCTTGCAGGGTGGTCAAAAAAGTCCTGCAAGCCACATCTTTGGAGCGCATTGAAAACAATGGGGCGGCGCTGCAAACCTGCCCGCAAAACGCCGCTGCAGCGGCACTTTGCGGGCGGTTTTAACCCTTTCTCACACAGCTCAGGTTAGCAGCTGCTGCTACCCAATAAGTGATACTAATCCATCCCCATTCAGTCAAAAGCTGGAAAAAGAATTGGCTGGACTTTACATTTTTGACAAAGGGGATCATTTGTTTTTTTTTATAAACAAAAATTAAAAATTAAAAAAAATAAAAAGCTGTACAAAAGTGACAAACATTTGCACAGCCACTATGAAAAACTACTGTACCATCTAGTGGCCAATTTTTCACTGCGGCTGTGCGAATGTTTGTCACAGTCATACAGCATTTTTTTTTATTTATAATATAGACCGCACCACTTAGGAGTGCTAGCTTTTTTATTGATATTCATCCTCTATTTAACAATAAAAGGTGCGTTGTAGCCATTTTGTATTAGTCACTTACAATTTGTAGCATTTTGGTGTGTTCCTGCTGTGGATTGAATAATCCTCACTTAGCCGTGTATCTGAAGCAACAAGTGCAAAATCTTCCCCAGCAAGAGCCAATACAGTACTGGAAAAGAAAAACAATTGTATTATTATTCATATTATACACAGTAAGAGACATAAAAAAGTGTATAATAGTTATACCACTTTAAAGCATAATCTTATCTATGAGAATGTTAAAAACTGGCCTCCCAGATCAGTGTAAACAGCTGCATGTGTTGTCCAACAAAACACAAAGTCCTCCCCGAAAAATGAAAGCGGAATGTGACTGAATGCTTGCGGCAACACATATGGTTCTACATAGGCCCATTGTTTGTTTTTGCACTCGTCATAAACAAAACAAACATGGTTGTTGCTTTAAAGTACAAACGTAGAACTATAGGTAAAACTTTTTTCCTTATGGAAAGAGCAAGGGAGAGTTATCACACCTGTAAGCTTTTTTTGTTGCCATTTGTGTCCCATTGGGGAGATTTCCTTCACTTCCTATCCCATAGCCAAAACAGGAAGTGAGAGGAAATGCCTGCAAATTAAAGCGGAGTTCCACACAAAAATGGAACTTCCGCTTTTCGGAACCCTCCCCCCCTCCGGTGTCACATTTGGCACCTTTCAGGGGGGAGGGGGGTGCAGGTACCTGTCTAAGACAGGTATTTGCACCCACTTCCGGCATAGACTCCCATGGGAGTCTACGCCACTTCCCGTCCCCACCGCGCTGTCTGCTGGGACACATAGCTCCCAGGAGAGAGCGGGGACCACTTGGGACGCGCAGCGCGACTCGCGCATGCGCAGTAGGGAACCGGGAAGTGAAGCCGCAACGCTTCACTTCCTGATTCCCTCACCTAGGATGGCGGCGGCAGCTGCCGAGAACCGAGCATGTTCTCGGCGTCGCCTGCTGACATCGCTGGACCCTGGGACAGGTAAGTGGCCATGTATTAAAAGTCAGCAGCTGCAGTATTTGTAGCTGCTGGCTTTTAATATTTTTTTTTTTTTGGCGGTGTGGGTGAACCCCCGCTTTAATGGAATCCCTCAAGGTCACCAGAACTAATGTCCCCATTGGAAGATTTCACCTCTATTACTTGATGGGGGGGTTTTTGGGGGGAGGGACAATCCAATTTTTTTTTCACTTTCAATGGCAATGGTAAACAGGACAAAAAGAGAGGGTGGAACTTAAAAAAAAAGTTTTGCCTTTAGTTATACTTGATATCATGGTGGAAGTTGAACTCCTGTACCATTTGGTTCTGAGTGACTAAAGAACCTGAGGAAAGAGAGTGAAACTAGTAGCCTTGGCTACAGTCATTTCAGCTTGCTAAACAATGACAGCACTGCACACTTGACTAAAAAAATAAAAATGGGGGGGGGGGGGGAGGCAAACCCGGGAATGGTGACACGTTACCACTAGCTGCTCCCCCATTCGCCCCACTTCATCAGTGTTTTCACAGCAAGTAGAAAAATCTCAAAGGATTATTAGTGAATGACAATACACAGTAAACAATGACAGCAGATTTATAGTGCTGCAGCTTTCACTTTTAAACTTATATCTTTCTGCTCACTTTTTGCAGGTAAAAAAAAAAATCTGCATTTATTTTTATTTTTTCTTAGGAGTCTGTAAGGCTGATCGCAGGTGCAATGTGTGGCTCCTGCAGACTGTCAGTGTAGCTGTCTGCCTGTACCTCTGATATGGGCAGGCAGTTACTGAAGTCTCAGAAGCTCAATGGACTACGAGAGGAGTGCTCAACCAGTTTATTAAGAACTAGAAGCTGTCAGCCACAATGGATGACTCTACTTGTAGGCAATCATTCACAGAACTCTGTTTTCAATTTGTGACAGTGGGTGCGGAGAGAAAGTCCCCAGCCCGCTGTCACAAGGAGAAGACAGTTATTTGAGAGGGGGGGGGGGGGGGGAGGATGCTCAATATGTTACACCCTAAATTTGGGTGCAACATGTTGCGAAAGGTGAACTCTATTTTAAGCTCTATTCACACTTGTGCGATTCCAAAGTCATGCCATTTCCATTGCAACTTTGATGCGACTTTGGCTGTTGACTGTTGCACAACTGTCGCATTGATAATATTACAATGCGACTTTCGAGAGTTTACATTGCAGTCTAAGGCACTCAAGTCGCATCAAAGTAGCGTAAAAACGTTTTTTTAAAGTCGCATAGATTTGAACGGCTTCCATTGAAATACATGGGCTGTGACTTTAAAGTGGAGCTCCAGCCACACCCCCGCCCAAAAACGAAAAGTCAGCGGCTACAAATACTGTAGCTGCTGACTTTTATTATTAGGACACTTAGGCCTCATGTACACTGCTGCTGGTAAATGGATGTTCAGTGACAGTTGGCTGCTTTTTTCAGCTGCCCCTGAACTCATCCAATGTTATCTTATCAGTACATATACACAGGTTAGTTTAATGTCGTTTTTAGGCAGTAGCGTTTATAGGTTTTTCTTTGAAGGCAAAAAAAAATGATTATTTGATTTATTATAAAAAAAAGCCAAAGTTTCCGACATTTCAGACGCCAAACGCAGTAACTCGCGTTTAGCCGCGTTTCATCTACAGGCGTTTTCCATTTTTGGCTATTCTGAAAAAAAAAAAATGTTTTTTTTAAACGCTTCTAAACACAAACGCGATATGTAAATGTGGCAAGACGGACGTTTTAAATGTGGGTTATTATCTGTCAAGTTAAATCGCTCAGGAAAGGTTGTAAAAACGTCCCGTGTACATTAAGCCTTACCTGTCCAGGGATCCCAGAGGATTTTTCAATTGGCTCTCGGATGCTGCTAACGCCATTCTCCCTACTGTGGGGGAAGTAGAAAGGGGGCCAGACTTCTGGGAGACCTCGTCGCTGTGAGGTCACCCGGAAGCGGGGATGGTACTGATCAAAAACAGATATACTCCCCCCCACAAAGGTGCCAAATGTGGCAGGGAAGGGGCGGGAAAAAAAACAAACAAGCGGGGCCTCTCTTTAACGTGGAAGTAAACTCATCAATATGTGTTTTTAAAAAAAAAAGTTACATTGGTTGAGCTCTCAACCAAACTGTCAAACCATCCAATGGCTGGTGTCATAACTGATTACATGGGCAGCATCATGGCAAGTGAAGATTAAACAGAGGCAACGATGGCAGCTTCCTTGACTGAAAGCGATAGGAGGATTTACTTCCACTTTAAGACGCAAGGCAATTTGCAAAAGTGTAATTGGAACTTTAGTGAATGGAACCTATTTCTGAAAAACTGCATTGCACAAATATTATGTGACATTAAAAATTGGAACAGCCGCTATTTTATTCTCCAGGGTCTTTGCTTTTAGACAATACATAACGTATGGAGGGTAAATTTTTTAGCAAAAAAATGTTAACGTGCAAGTGAGAAATGCCAAAGCTGTCCTGGGCAGCAAGCGGGTAAAAGAGGGGGGGGGGGGGTGAAGCTGAAGTTACTACAGTTCGGCCACATAGATTTACATGATAGGATGGGATGTGAGGGGTCAGCTCAGAGCCCCCCCCCCCCCCCCCATGTAGATCAGTGATGACAGACAACTTTACAGAATCGAAAGTGAAATCTGCACACCACACACAATAAGAGAAGGTAATGAGCTCCTCAGACTCGTCTGTCCCTCGCCTTTATCCCTCTATAGACTCACAATGGCCATCCTGTGCTCACCAGCCTTGTCACCACATTGTATGGGGGTACAGGGGGTCCCCCTACTCCCCTCACTCTTACCCTCCGTTGAAGGTGTAAGGGCTGAACCTCTGCTGCACCGGCCCCGTGTAATGGTAATCCATCCCCCTGTAAAGGTGCTCCCCGGCCTGGGACTCCGCAGACATATACATCCTGATACACGAACTCAGCAAGCGATCCAACACCCGGCAATCCGCTCTGCTGTCTCACTGCCAAGATGGCGACAGAAGCACTTCCGGCGTCCCGCCCTCTACTTCCGGTACAACGCTCACAGTCCTGCACACACTTCCGTCTGCATTGTGTCGCTAATTGGAAGTTGCTGCCATGTTTTTGGTTATCATAGTAAGTCTCGTTTAAACAGATACGGCTTCAGTGACCAAAGTTGTGGGCCTTGTGACATGAATAGGAGTATACACATTCACTGGAATCTCATAAAGGATTTAACGCGTTAAAGAGGAACTTCACTTCTGTCTTATTTTTGAATCCCTCTTTCGTTGTTCACTGGGGTATCCTCAAAATTAGAGGAGCTCTGAACCCACCTGAGCTATCCCACCAGGAAGCTGTCGTACGAAGCCAATCATAAGCTGCTCAGACATTCCCCTTGGGGCATGTGCAGTGTGTTCTTCATTGGCCCGAAGCCTCCTGGGTTGTATGACGTACAAGTATACTAGGAGCCTTTGAGCAACTCTGGTACGTCATTCTCACCTAGACCAGAATACAGGAAGTGGGGGTAGCCTGCATTTAATAACACAGCAGCACATGGGTCATCCCAGTGAATGGCTGCGCGGGGAGTGGGGGTTGTCAGGACAAGTCTTATCATTGAAGCAGAGAAGCCTGAGTTCCCAGCGTAGCTAGACTGCTGCTAGAGAACTGACCACGGTGTGTTCTTCTACTTAGTGTGGTCAGTTTTTGATAGGAAAGCAGAGGGACTGGCAGGAGCACCAGGGATTTCACACAAAGGAATTAATACAAAGAGAACAGGATACTCTTTTATACAAGTATATGGTACAGCAGGCACATTTCAGGAATATGAAATGTGGGGTTTACATGCTCTTTAAAAGTGGCGCTATTAAGAACTACCTAGATGACGAGGAGGCTTAGGACACTGATATGAAGGAGGGACTGTGATGTGAATGGGGACTGAGGGCACTGATGCAAAGAGGGGACTGTGGTGTGAAGGGGGGACTGAAGACACTGATATGAAGGAGGGACTGTGATGTTAAGGGGTAGAGGACACTGATGTGAAGGGAGATTGTGATGTGAAGGGGGGAATGTGGTGTGAAGGGGGACTGAGGACACAGGTATGAAGGAGGGACTGTGATGGGAAGATTGGATGCTGATGTGAATGGAGGACTGTAATGTGAAAGGGGGCCTGTGATGTGAAGGGGGGAGTGTGATGAGAAGGGATCTGGGGACACTGATGTGAATGGGGACTGTGATGTCAAGGAGTAACTGATGACACTGATATGGAAAATGGACTGGGGACCGTGATGTAAACACTGATGATGAAGGGGCCTGTGATGTGAAGGGGGGGGGGTTAGGACATTTATGAAAGGGAGACTGTGATGTAAAGAGGGAACTGTGGCATGAAGGGGGGCTGTGATATGAAGGAGGGACTGAGGACACTGATATGAAGGAGGGACTGAGGACACTGATATGAAGGAGGGACCGAGGACACTGATATGAAGGAGGGGCCGAGGACACTGATATGAAGGAGGGGCCGAGGACACTGATATGAAGGAGGGGCCGAGGACACTGATATGAAGGAGGGACTGTGATGGGAAAGGGGGACTTAGGACACTGATGTGAATGTGGACTGTAATGTGAATTGGGGACTGTGATGTAAGGGGGGAACTGAGAACCCTGATGTGAAGAAGGACTGTAATGTGAAGGGAGACAGAGGACACTGATATGGTGGGAAGGGATCTGGGGACACTGATGTAAAAGGGGACTGTGATGTGAAGGAGTAACTGATGACACTGATATAGAAAACGAACTGTGATGTGAAGGGGGGACTATGGACCCTAATATGAAGGGGGCTTTGATGTGAAGAGAGGACTGTGGACACTGATATGAAGTGGCTTGTGATGTGAAGAGGGGACTGAAGACACTAATATGAAGGGGCTGTGATGTGAAGGGGGGAGTGAGGACACTGGTGTGAAGGGGGACTGTGATGTGAAGGGGAAATGAGGACACTGATGTAAAGGGGGGACTGGGGACACTGATATGAAGAGGGCTGTGATGTAAAGGGGGGACTGGGGACACTGATATGAAGGGGGATGTGATGTAAAGGGGGGACTGGGGACACTAATATGAAGGGGGCTGTGATGTGAAGGGGAAGACACTGATGCGAAGGTGGACTGTGGTGTGAAGGGGGGAGTGAGGGGACACTGATGTGAAGGGGGTCTGTGATGTGAAGGGGGGAGTGATGTAAAGGGGGGGACTGGGGACACTAATATGAAGGGAGCTGTGATTTGAAGGGGGGAGTGAGGGGACACTGATGTGAAGATGGGACACTAATGGGAAGGGAGACTGTAATGTGAGGGAGAACACACATGTATCTATAAAGGATCCCCTAAAAAAAAAAAAAAAAAGTTGCGCATACATATAGCTCCCTTACAACCTGAAATGACCAGCACTTACTGCCAGTAGTACTGAGCCGAAACCGGAACTTCCGGGTCATAATAGAGCGCCGGGGAATGGTAGCATGTGACGGAAGGGGGCTAGATCGCTAAAGCTGATTGGCTGAGGGAACACGGCGTATTGGGGCATGCGCAGTGGCGCTGCTGGAATGGTGTGAGAGGTTCGGAGCGGTGCGGGGAGCCCGGGCTCAGTAGGAGAGGAAGGTAACGATAGACAGTGCTGAGTACTTAACCGGGTGCATTTTACTTTATCTGACAGTATTCATGTACTGCTGTGCTGGGTGATAAGGAGCCCATCCTATTCCCTCCCCCGGTCCATCCACTAGATAGAGCACATTCTGCGCACTACATTTCTGTTTTCACTCACATTCGGTTTAAAGCCAGCCAATAGTAGACCTGGGCTCAACTTTACTTGATAGCAGGAGGTTGTGCTTCCCAGTCCATGGCTCCTTGACAGCCCCAGGTGGACTTTGTAGGTTTTGTAATTCACAAAGTAGTAACCTGTTCAGACCTATACACCGGTCAGCCATAACAATATAACTATCCAGTTAATATTGAGTAAGTCTGCCTTGTGCCGCCAAAACAGCCCTGACCCATGAAGGCATGAGCGCCGCTAGACCCATAAAGCAGTGGAGGCGTGGGTGCCGCTAGACCCGTGGAGGCGTGGGTGCCGCTAGACCCGTGGAGGCGTGGGTGCCGCTAGACCCGTGGAGGCGTGGGTGCCGCTAGACCCGTGGAGGCGTGGGTGCCGCTAGACCCGTGGAGGCGTGGGTGCCGCTAGACCCGTGGAGGCGTGGGTGCCGCTAGACCCGTGGAGGCGTGGGTGCCGCTAGACCCGTGGAGGCGTGGGTGCCGCTAGACCCGTGGAGGCGTGGGTGCCGCTAGACCCGTGGAGGCGTGGGTGCCGCTAGACCCGTGGAGGCGTGGGCGCCGCTAGACCCGTGGAGGCGTGGGCACCGCTAGACCCGTGAAAGCAAGCTGTGGTATCTGGTGCCAAGATGTCAGTAGCAGGTCACTGCCTCCATCAGCTAGTATTTTTCCCATACTGCATCCCGGTGCCATGTCTTTTCCAGGTAAGTGATGGACATTCACCCGTCATCCACATGATGTGCAAGAAAATTTGATCCATCAGTCCAGGCCACCTTCTTTCATTGCTCTGCGGTCCAGTTCTGATGCTCATGTGTCCATTATAGGTACTTTTGGCTGTAGACATGGGTCAGCATGGGCAGCCTGACCAGTTTGCCACTATACAGTCCTATACACAACAAACTGCAATGCATTGTGTGTTTTGACACCTTTCTATCAGATCCAGCATCAACTTTTTCGCCAATTTGAGCTACAGTAGTTCTTCTACTGAATTGGACTACACGGACTAGTCTTTGCTCCCCACGTACATCAATATGCTTTGGTTGCCGGTGATCCTGTTGCTGCTTTTCCTTCTCTGAACCACTCTTGGTAGGTCCTGACCGCTGCAGACCAGGGACATTCCACACGAGCTGCAGTTTTGAAATTGCTCTGACTTGGTCATCTAGCCATTACGATTTGGCCCTTGTCAAAGTCACTCAAGTCCTCACGCTTGCCAATATTTTATTTTTCTCTGCTTTCATCACATTAACTTCAGGGGTAATATGTTTACATGCTGCCTAATATATCCCACCCGTTTTTCTCAAGTCGTCTTCCAGGACGGCACCCTGAGAGATGACTGGTCCACCTGACAGGAAACACAATCAATCAAGAGGTTAAAGGCCCCCGCCCCTCCCGATGCTCCTCAGTTTTTGATTGTGTTTCCCCACAGCGAAACCGTTTGTTATTTTTCTGTTGACCTAAAAGCCTGGGGCTGGTGGTCTCCCCCTGGGAGCCGGACCAAATGCCTGTGAAGCCGCTGGGTCCAGCCGGATGGTTCTCATCCTTCCTGGGGGGTTTTCCCAATTCGTGTCTCGTGGGGGGGGGGGGGGGGAGAGACCGTGCTTCTTTCCATGGAAGAGGCCCCCCCCCCCCCCGAGTGCTGAAGAACCCTGGGTGCGGTGGTGTACCCAGAACTTCAGGGGCCAAATTTTCTGTTGCCCTTCCTTACTTGTGCGGTGGCCGCGCAGTTGCAGGAGTTGGTGGTTTTCCTTCTACTGGCTAAAAGACCACAGGAGGTGAGTCTGGGACCTGTTCTGGAATCTGGCCAGGGCTGCCGCTCGTCTGTCTGCCAACCGTTCGTGGGGGTCGCGCGGAAAGAAGCTCTGCCTGGAGAGCTTTTCTTCCAGGCTTGCTGAGTGTAGCTCAGCGCCATTTTCCTGAAGATCAGGAAATGACATCACTTCCTCCTCTAAGAGGAGGGAGTGGGAGGGCTGCAGCAGGAAGTGACCTCAGGTCCAGTATCACTTCCTGTCTTCGGCAAGATGGCGGTGGCGAGTTGCAGCCAGCATACAGAGAATATAAAAAGCCACAGGGAACAGGCGCCCATGTCTCCTCTGCGTTCCTGTATGCAGCACCTCCAGGGAGAGATTGGAAGTAGCATGGAACATGAGAAGGAGAGACCTGCAGGGTCTGCGGCCATGGAAGAGACCACGGGGTGAGTCTGACCGACCTTCGGAGATTTAGAGGGGGAGGGTACCCCAATTCTTCTCCTCCGACTCTCAAAGTGTATGCCTGTTTGTTTTTTTTTCAGGGGACGACGCTATTGCCCGTGAGGTTGCCAGCCGTCCTGTAAAATCCTCCACCCGCTCTAAACGATGTGGGAACTGTAATGACAGGCTACCCCCAGAACATCCAAAGCCCTTCTGTTTTAAATGCATACAGAAGTTGACAGGGAAGGAGACATCTCAGATAATGAAGGAATTCCTTACTGTGCAAACTGAGATGCTGTCCACCTTAAAGTCTTTTCAGGCCACCCTTAAGCCTAGGGATTCAGAGGCTCACTCTAGTAAGGATGCCTCTTCCCAGGAGAGCTTCACCTCCTCTAGGAGGTATCGGGCGGAGGTACTGAAGTATCCACTCCCCCACGATTCAGAGGAAGAGTGTGATTTAGAAGTTCCTAATCCAGGAGTTTTCTGATGAAGGGGTGGTGGACAGCCAAGAGGAGGATGGGAGGGAGGAATCCAGGTCTAGCAGACATATATTTTCTGCCGACGACATAGAAGATCTTCTGAAAGCTATTTATGCCTCAGAAGAGATTCAGGAGCCTGCTGCACAGGTGTCCGCTCAGGATAGGATGTATAGAGGCTTGAATAAACCTCAGGCCAGGGTCCTTCCGGTATATTCTGCCCTTAAGGAAGTCATCTTAAGGGAATGGAAAGAACCAGAAAGAAGGCTTCTGAAATATAAAACCTGGAAGCGTAGATGCCCCTTCTCTGAGGAGAATGAGGAAAAGTTTTTCAAAACTCCTAGACTAGACGCCTCCTTAGCACAGGTCTCTAAGCAGTCGGATCTTTCCTTTGAAGATACCGGTAATTTAAAGGATCAAATTGATCGCAGGGCTGAAACTATTTTACGCAGAGCCTGGGAAGCTAACGCTGCGGCTATGGGCCCCGCATTGGCCTCAGCTTGCATCGCAAGGAATGTCGACACGTGGGTCTGTAAATTAATGGACCACGTATCCCGAACCTCCAAAATCCAAGGAGGTCCTGGATTCTCTGGAGGTCATAGGGAATGCTGTCGCATATTTAGCAGATGCTGCGGTTGAGACAGTGCGTACAACCGCTAAGACAGGTGCCTTACTAAACTCAGCCAGGCGAGCCCTCTGGGTTAAAACCTGGGATGGGGATAGCTTATCCAAAACCCATCTATGTGGTCTCCCTTTTGAAGGGACGCACCTTTTTGGTGCTGGCCTAGATCAGGCTCTAGCCAGATCTACCGAGAAGGGGAAAAAATTTCCTACCAAACCTAGGAGAGAGAGGAAGCGTTTTTTTTCGTGGCCCCCAGGCAAAGTATCGCTTCTCTGAGAAAAAGGTCTCCCCTAATAGACGTTGGGGCGCAGGAAAAGACAAACAAAAAACTGGCGTTCTCTTTTCCAGCCAGAAGTCAGTTGACAAGACCCCCAAATGACTTTCCGGTAGGGGGCAGACTTTCCCACTTTGCCTCTCAGTGGGAAAGGATCACCCAAAGCCCCTATGTACTTCGGATCGTAAGAGAGGGTTACAGATTGGAGTTTCTCTCCCCTCCACCCCCAAGTTTCTCTTGACCTGCCTTCCCAGAGATCCCTGCAAGGTGGGAGGAATCCTTCAGAATATAAGAGCTGGCTAGTCAGGAGGTTATAATACCTGTTCCAGTGGACCAGCAGGGTCAGGGGTTTTATTCCCACATTTTCGTGGTACCAAAACCCTCAGGAAGGTATCGTCTTATTATAAATCTAAGGAACCTCAATGTTTTTCTTCGTTACAAGAAGTTCCGCATGGAGAGTGTCTATTCCCTCAGGAGACATCTCCTCAAAGAAATGTTTATGGTGACCTTGGATTTAAAAGACTCCTACCTTCATGTCCCCATTTTTCAGGGCCATCAAAGCTTCCTGAGATTTGCGATCGCCTCTCCAGAGGGAGTGCAACACTGGCAGTTCACAGCCCTCCCCTTTGGACTGGCATCCAGTCCGAGAGTCTTTACAAAGGTCATGGCAGAGGTGGTGGCTTTTCTGCACCTCCAGGGAGTGGCATTGATTCCCTACCTGGACGACATTTTGATTTACAGTCTAAGTCGGGATCAACTACTTCTGGATTTATCCAGAGTAATGGAGACCTTAGAAGCCCTGGGATGGATTGTCAGCAAGGAAAAGTCCTCGCTGACTCCTGCTCAGACAAAGCTGTATCTGGGTTTCCTGGTAGACTCCTCAGAACAAAAGTTAGTTCTTCCTCAGGGCAAGGTAGAGGGCCTCACATCAGCGGTCACGTCGCTGTTACAGGCAAGCACTATCTCCTACAGAGGTATCTTGAGAGTTCTGGGTCTAATGACGTCCAGCTATCCCAGCAGTTCCTTGGGCACAGCTACACTCCAGGCCCCTCCAGCACTTTCTTCTATCCTTTTGGGACAGGAAAAGAGACTCTCTGGACATGGAGATAGCCATCCCAGTCGAAGTAAAGAACTCCCTTCACTGGTGGCTCCTTCCTCAGAGGCTTTAAGGGGGCCTTCTTTGGAGCCAACTTCAGCCTCTCAGGATAACTACAGATGCAAGTTCCTGGGGGTGGGGAGCCCACCTGGAGGATCTAATAGCTCAGGGATCCTGGGATTCAGAACAAAGAAGGGCCTCCTCCAATTTTCAAAAACCGTTGGCCATAGGAGAAGCACTAAAGGCTTTCGAAGGAAGGATCGGGGGCCTGGAGGTGCAGGTCTTGTCAGACAATGCCACGGCTGTGGCGTTTCTGAATCATGAGGGGGGTACCAGATCCACAACACTCCTATCCCTATCAGCAGAGATCCTGTCCTGGGCGGAAAGTCGGATTCCTTCCATTTCCGCAGTCCACATAAAGGGGACGTTAAATGTAGAGGCAGACTACCTCAGTCGGCAGCCGATTCTGCAGGGGGAATGGGAACTGAATCCAGAGGTCTTTTGCCTGGTAAGTCGGCAATTCGGCATTCCAGAGATAGATCTCTTTGCCCGCAGGAAAAGCAGAAGGGTAAAGAGATTTTTCTCTTGCTCGAGAGAGAGGCTCAGAGGGGATAGATACGTTGGCGCAGGTCTGGGACTTCCGACTGGCCTATGCCTTTCCCCCTCTGGGACTAATTCCGAGGGTCCTTCAAAAACTGTTCCTCTCGGAAAGCAAATTGATTCTAATAGCCCCTTGGTGGCCCAAGAGAGCCTGGTTTCCAACCCTGCAGGGTTGGTCCATAGCCCCACCGCTTCACCTCCCGGTCCGGGGCGACCTTCTCCTTCAGGGTCCAGTCCGCCACCCAGACCCCAGCTTCTTCAAGCTGACGGCCTGGCTCTTGAAAGGCAGAACCTGCGGGAGAAGGGGCTGTCGGACAGAGTAGTGGATACACTGCTCCTTAGTAGGAAGCCAGTCACAAGGCGTATTTACGCCAAGACCTGGGCGATTTTCTCTCGCTGGTGCCTGGAGAGAGGGACTTCTCAAAGAGAGATCCCTGCTATCTTAGAATTTCTCCAGGATGGAGCAGATCTAGGTTTGGCAACCAAGACCCTTAAGGCGCAGGTTTCAGCCCTGTCCTGTCTCCTTGAGAAACGTTTGGCATTACACCCCCTGATCAAGAGATTTCTCTTGGTCAGGGAGAGGTTGTCTCCTGTTCAAATGTCCAAGTGTCCTCCTTGGGACCTTACACTAGTACTGGAGGGGTTAACAAAGGTCCCATTTGAACCGATAGTTCAGATCCCCCTTAGGATCCTGACCTTTAAATTAGCCTTTTTACTAGCAATCACCTCAGCTAGGAGAGTAGGTGACATTCAGGCTTTTTCTATTAAAGAACCATTATTTTCTTTATTCGAGGACAGGGTTATACTTGGGCAGGACCCCCTGTACCTCCCTAAGGTAGCATCAAAGTTCCATAGGACTCAAGAAGTGGTGCTGCCTTCCTTTTTTGTAGTAACCCCAAAAGTGAAGGGGAAGTTTCTTTTCATTGTCTGGACGTCAGACGCTGTTTATTATCCTACCTAGAAAGGGTTAAGGAATTCAGAAGGTCCAGCCATCTTTTAGTTAATTTTTCTGGCCAAAAGAAGGGCCAACAGGCATCCAAGGCTTCTATAGCTAGATAGATTAAACATACCATTTCGTTAGCCTATGAGCAGTCAGGTAATGCAGCTCCTAGAAACCTTAGAGCGCATTCCACGCGATCTCTGGCAACCTCCTGGGCGGAAAGGGTCGGCTCTTCGGTGGAGCAGATCTGTAGAGCCGCTACATGGTCAAGCCAGAACACGTTCCTGAGGCATTATAGAGTGGAGTTACTATCTCCTCAGGACCTGGCATTTGGCAGGAAGGTCCTGCAAGCGGTGGTCCTGCCCTAAAGGTAGGCCTGAGCTACTTGCTCTTCTCTCAGGGTGCCGTCCTGGAAGACGACTTGAGAAAAGAACCAGTTACACTTGCCGGTAACGGTGTTTCTGGGAAGTCTTCCAGGACGGCAGGCCTACTTCCCACCCGTTCTATTTAGGAAACATGTAATGTTTAGAGTGTGGTGGTGGTTATGTTTTTCACTCTCGTGCACTGGTGTGGGTCAATACTTTGTCACAACTGAGGAGCATCGGGAGGGGCGGGGGCCTTTAACCTCTTGATTGATTGTGTTTCCTGTCAGGTGGACCAGTCATCTCTCAGGGTACCGTCCTGGAAGACTTCCCAGAAACACCGTTACCAGTAAGTGTAACTGGTTCTTTTAGATGCCGTTGTCACAAGATAATCAATGTTCACTTTACTTGTCAGTGGTCATAATGTTATGGTGGATCAGTGTATATGCTCACAATTGACAGTGGTTGAGCTTGTCTCATGACCTGTGGGTATTTGTCCCTTCTCAATAATGGCAGGCACCCTCTGGTCAAGGTCATCTGTTTTTAAAGCTGAACTCTGGAATTGTTAAATGCTCATTTAGGCCCCATTCATAAAGGATGGGACCCTTTAGTGAGTGCTTGAGACTCAACAGGGGTTCCCAGTGATTGGCTGTAGGCAGAAGCCCCATTGAAAGCAATGAGAGGCTGACCACTCCCACAAGCCTCTTGCAAAATTTTTAACAAACTTTTTTTTTTTTTTCATTTTCGGTCTTTTGTTTTTAGCGAAACATAAAAACCCCAGTAGTGATTAAATACCACCAAAAGAAAGCTCTTTGTGTGGGGAAAAAATGATAAAGCTTTCATTTGGATACAGTGTTGCATGACCGTGCAATTGTCATTCAAAGAGTGGCTGAAAACTGGCCTGGGCAGGAAGGGGTTTTAAGTGCCCAGTAGGCAAGTGGTTAAAGAGGAACTGGAGTCTGCTCACATAATTTTGCCACTTTGAAGCTTCCCTCCAACCACTTTGCATATTATCTTTATATATATATATATATATATATAGTGATTCTGTTCTTGCCAAATATGCTGCAGAAATCTCCCTCCACCGAGTCTGGCTGAAGCTGCTGACTGTTCACTTCCTGGATTTACACAGAGGCACACCTCCAACTCTGCAGCTTTCATTGGCTCTCTTATGACACCCCCTCCCTTCCTGGAAAACTCTCACTAGAGAGAGCTGTGCATGATGTCATAAGCCTAGGCTAATGGCCAGACAAGAAACAGGAAGTCGGCTGTATAAGGCATTTACTGGCAGAAAAAAATGTTTTACTATCCAACGTTAAAACAACAAGACCAGAAGATTGAATAGATGGAAAGTTGAAAAACTGACTGAAGGTCTGCTTTAATGTTCTTTATCAAGAATCCTGCTTTCTGGCTGGGTTGGGAAGACCCCCATGCGTTTTGACATTGTACTAACTTGAAACTTGCTGTCATTCAACAAACCTAACAAATTGCCTAAAACCTAAATTTTCTGCTACTTACAAGTTAAACATTTTATTTTGTCTAAGATCCCTTTCCCTACCAAAGGCGAGACCCGGCAGGTTTTGAAAATCATGGGCTTGGATCCCCTTGCTTCTCGCTGGTTCCACCTCACCTCATCATGCTTATATGCATAAATGGGAAGTCGATCTCAATATCACTCTGGAGCCAGAACAATGGCAGAAAATCTGGGACACCACCAAGTCATGTTCCCAGAATGTTTTGGTGCTGGAAACTTGCAAATGATTTTATCGCTGGTACTTCCTTCCAATCTGAGTTGTACGCTATACTCCGGGTTTTGCTAGGTCCTGCTTCCAAGGCTTTTCAGAGCCAGGTACTTGTCCAACTGTTCATGTTTTATGGACACAAGTCTAATATGCTGGAATCGCTATTCAACATTGATATACTGGTGCTCCCTGGAGCCTCGCTACTCAATTTGAAAACGGACGTGCTTTCTAAGTGTCAGTTTAGAGTCTATCCTGTAATCCTGGGTCCTGCTCTCATGTAATCGTGCTCTGCTTGCCCCCTGTACCTTGCCCTGCTGCTGCCACCCTGTACACTGCTGTCAAGTTGGACCCAGAGCATATGTGCAGAAAAAACAAGTACAAGTTTCACATTTTTAATAAGTAAATTTTTTTAATATTCTATTAAAGTCACTAAAGTGACTTTACATGTATCCCATGCAGATATGCTGACATTAATGAAAGTGTTTGTTAGAAATTAACAGAGGAAATACCTTTTTCTGACACTGCAGCTGTGCGCGGTCACATGATCCCCCTGTGCTGCCCAGCCTCGTTCTTACCAGAGAAGTGGGAGGGGCCAAGATTCCCCTTGGCTGGCTGATGTCACAGGGTAATCTCCACCCCTTCTCTCCATAGAGCGATGCTTTCCAGCACAGGGGAATCATGTGGCTGCAGTGTCAGAAAAGGTATTTCCCCTGTTCATTTCGAACAAACATGTACACTTTCATTAATGGCAGCATATCTGCATGGGATTCCTTTCATATGTGCTGCATTATGCAGCTGAATAGAGGCGGGAGGGTGGGGAGGAAAGCGATCTCATGACAGGGAGGGAGAGGAAAGGAGAGAGACTGTCAGAGGAGAGAGCAGGGCTGCGGATCACCACCAGGTGAGCCCACCAGGGTTGCCAATCAATGCCCATTAGGGGTGCTTGCCAGTGCTGCCTATCAGTGCAGGCATAAAAGTGCCTCATCATCAGTGCCAATCAGTACTGCCTCATCAGTGAAAGAGACAACTTATTTACAAAGTTTTGTAACAGAAACTAAACTTTTTTTTTTTTTTTTTTCTAAATATTCGTTTTTTTCTATTTGTAGCACAAAAAATAAAAACCCCAGTGGTGATCAAATGGCACCAAAAGAAAGCTCTATTTGCGGGGAAAAAATTATAAAAAATGTGTTTGGGTACAGCCTCACATGACCGCGCAATTGTCATAAAAAATGTGATGGCGCTGAAAATTGGTCTGGGCAGGTGGGCAGGAAGGTGTATACATGCCCTGTATTGAAGTGGTTAACCAATCCATACACTATATATTGTTTTTAGGTTTACTTTTTCTTGGGCAATTTGGCTGATCAAAGTCTTTTGAATCTGTTTTCCTAGCATCATCCTGCTGCTGTGGCCCTCCTAAAAGAAAATCTTGCTGTTGTATTTATATATTTTTTCCAGTTCTAGAATTTGCAGCAGAAGGGCTAGTGCTGGGGTGAGATGGTGGGGCTTTTACAAAGTTTTACTCTGTCCTTTCCTGAGAACAGAATAAACCGCCGGGTAAAGGCATAATGTGCTAGTATGCATCGCATAGGTAATAGCTAATTTTTGTTGACATTTTTATTTTGGTACTGGAGATTTTAGTCGCCTAAAATGCAACTAGAACAATTCAGATGACGAACGCGCGCTTTGGTCCCGCACAGACGCAGACAGCGAGCGTCCCACATGTGAGTTATCACCGCAAATGTCAGATCATGGGCAGTAATTCTGGCGCCAGTCCTCCTCTAACTCTAAAATGGTATCCTGTAAAGGCTTTGAAAGCGTTCCCTAATGGCTAATGCAATTTACGTAATTTGTCGCCATTGCACGGGCATGCATAATTTTAAAGTGTTACATGTTTGGTATCTATTTACTCAGCACAACTTCATCTTTTATATTTTTTATAAAAAATCGGGTTATGTATTGTGCGTGCGTGGGCGTGTGTGTGTGTGTGTGTGTGTGTGTGTGTGTGTGTGTGTGTGTGTGTGTGTGTGTGTGTGTGTGTTACTTTTAATTTTCATTGTTTGAAAAACCGCTGTGCAAATACTGTTTCACATATAAAATTGCAAACCAATATATTCTCTAGGACCTCCTGCTTTAAAAAAATATTTGAGGGTTCTAAGTGATTTTCTAGCAATAACTACAGAAGTAAAGTTTGAAATTTTTTAAAGTTGCTTTTCTGTTTGTCAAAAAGCAATATTTTTGTTTGTTTATGAAACTTGGTTTTATTTATAAAGACGGCTAAATCTGTGTTTTGTAGTGCATGATCGTACCTTAACCCTTGACTAAGCCTATTTTTGACATTTGGTGTTTACAAGTTAAAATCCGTATTTATTGCTAGAAAATTACTTAGCGCCCCCAAACATTTTATTATATATATAGCAGAGAATAAAATGGCGATGGTTGCAATATTTTATGTCGCACTGTATTTGTGCAGCGGTGTTTTAAACGCAACTTTTTGGGAAAAGGGACACTTTTATGAATTTAAAAAAAAACAAAACAGTAAAGTTAGCCCAATTTTTTTCGTATAATGTGAAAGATGTTACGCCGAGTAAATAGGCACCAAACATGTCATGCCTTTATAATTGCACGCACCCGTGGAATGGCGACAAACTACGGTACCTAAAAATCTCCATAGGCGACGCTTTACTTTTTTTGAATTAAAGGGGTTGTAAAAACTTGTGTTTTTTTTTTTTTTTTTTTTTTTTTTTTCCTTTCACCTTAATGCATCCTATGCTTTAAGGTGAAAAAAACTTCTGACAGTGACCGCCCCCCTTGGTTTTACTCACTCACTTGACCCCCTTTGTTCCCTCGGCGGAAACACGCTGGACTTCTCTGCCTGGCTCTTGATTGGATAGATTGATAGCCAATGGCTGCGCTGCTATCAATCAAGTCCAGTGACTCGGGAGCACGCCCGCAAGGTAACCCCCTGGGAGAACACTTCTCCTAGGGGGTTATACGATGTGGGGAGGAGCTGAAGCGGATGATCATGTCAAGTATGACATGTTAGTTTTTTTTTTTTTTTTTTTTTTTAGATAACAAAGCTTTACAATCACATTAACTAAATCGAAAATTTGACGTCAAAATTAACATTGCTACAGTAGACCCGTTCTACTTAATTTTGGTGGAATATGATGTTTCTTACAGAAATAAATGAAACTGAATAGATTAACTGGAGCATGTGGAAAGGTCTTTTAAATTTTTTTTTCTTATCATATTGTGTTTTCCTCGTGGTAATGAAGGCTTGACAAATTTGCTTTGTATCTAGGAGTCGGCTATAAAAAGTTTAGTTTTTTGTTTTTTGTTTTTTTTTCCCAATAAAGCTTTATTTTCAATGACAAAACCCCTTCTCTTATGTAGCCCTGATGTGCGTATCTTTACAGATGCACGATACAGGTTTACACACGGAAAATACACAGAGGTGCCGGTGTCTTGCCGAATAAGTTCCTTCGGCGGATAGGTTCCCCCCCTGTACTGCGCAGGCGCAGCGCCTGCGCAGTACGTACTACTGTTGGCCGCCGGAGATAGCCGAAGCTCAAACGCTTCGATCAGCTGTACACGGCGCCTGCGCTCTGGGTCCAGATTCCTTCCCCTCTATCCAAGTGGACCTAGAGGGGGAATCTAAAAGTGCCGAGCGCAGCGAGGCCGTGCCCGAAGCGTGGCGAGCGGCCCTCTTACAGGCGCCGTGTACAGCTGATTTTCAGCTGTTCCGCTTCGGCTATTTCCGCCGGCTTCTACTGCGCATGCGCAGTAGAGGGGGAACTAATCCGCCGAGTGGAACTTTCTCGGCAGAACACCGGTATGCGAAGAAGGAAAAAAAAGCTGCGGGTTTGTTTTTAGATGTTAACCATTTGCCTACCAGGCACTTTCACCCCCTTCCTTCACAGGCCAAATTTCAGCGCTGTCGCACTTTGACAATTGCGCAGTCATGCAACACAGTACCCATATGAAATGTTTATAATTTTTTTTGAGCGAGATATAGCTTTCTTTTGTCGGTATTTAATCACCACTGGGGTTTTTATTTGTTGCTAAGCAAATGAAAAAAGACCGAAAATTTTGATCAGGGCGCTGATAATCAGTGTAATTGTACCTGTCAGGATTGCTGGTTACCCGGCTCTCCTTGCCTATACCTGGCAAGTCTGTTTACAATGTGATTGGACACAGCTGTTCATATGGTAAAGGGTGCCTGTGATTGGCCCTTTACCTCGATCTGTGATCAGCTGTGTCCCGGGGGGGAGGGGGTTTCCGCAGGGGGGTCTATTAACGTCCTCCCAGAACTAGCTAGCCGTGCAGTCGGCAACCAGCTGCCCAGCACTGCATGTCCGGGGGCATCGAGCATAAAGGAGTTGCTTATCTGGGAATGGGCTGACAAAGCTCAGGCGTCAGGATGCAATTTCTAGTCGCCATGGCGACCTGGCGCCTGGGATTTGTCGAGCCCTCTGGTAATGTGTATACTAATGTCTTTATGAAAGAATAGGGAAAAGATGAAGGCTCCCATACAGCTTACTGATCTTTTGTACTTTCAACCCCCCTTGTTTCTGTGGAGCTAGGTGTAGGATTAATATTGGGGAAAACTTTTCAACTATAAGATTCAATTTGTTCCTTTTGAATAGCAGGCAGAGGGCATAGAGATATACTCAGATGTGTTTTGCTTATGTTATAATTTTTTTGTATTTTTGCAGTTTCAGAAGATTTTGGGATGGTTTGAGACTACATATAAACACCAAAAAGTTTTTTCTTTCTGAGCTTGGAGAGAGGTGCAAGGAAGAAGATGGATCAGAATAACAGTATATCGACTTTCCAGGGTCTGGCCTCCCCACAAGTAAGTAAAGTTTTATCTAGCAATCCAACAGTGTGTATGGGAACCAATACCATTCTATAGCGTGCATCGGAAGAATCCTATTGTTGAAAAAGGTGAAAACTTTTTTTTTTTTTTTTTTTTTTAAATTACATCTTGTGCTGGGTTCCAGAAATGCAGTGCCCAAACTGACCATCCACAAAATGGAAAAATAAAAATAAAAACACTGGTCACAAACATGACATAATAATAAATGGGGACATTCTAATTTTTGCTTAGTCTAATGTTATGTTTTTTTCCTTTTTCATAGGGAGCAATGACTCCAGGGATTCCCATCTTTAGCCCGATGATGCCCTATGGCACTGGCTTGACACCCCAGCCTGTACAAACTGCAAATAGTTTATCGATTCTGGAAGAACAACAAAGACAACAGCAGCAACAGGCCCAGCAGTCCACATCCCAACAGGTTGCTCAGGGGGCAGGACAAACCCCGCAACTTTTCCACTCACAGACTCTAACAACAGCGCCACTTCCTGGCAATACACCGCTGTATACATCCCCCATGACTCCAATGACTCCTATTACCCCAGCCACTCCTGCTTCAGAAAGTTCGGGCATTGTACCTCAGTTACAGTAAGCAACTTTCTTTTTTTTATGTGTGTCTGGTTTATTTTTTCTGTTTGTTTTTTTATAGACTATGGTTAAAGGGAGACCTTCAGGATAGCAGTATATCAGCTGCTTAGATAAAGTGTATGCAATTACAATTGTCCAAATAAACTCTTTAAGTGAATATAAAAGTGTTCCAAGAGGGTAGTAGTGTCCATATAGACGAGTAAACTGAAGCTCTGAACTGCTGCTCAAGTTAGCACTCTGTGCAGAGAATATAAACATTGACTCAGTGGTTCATTTCTTCAGTGCAATTGCACCTTCGTGTGAATTGGCCCCTTACGTGAAGTATGTTGAAACTTGCATTTAACAGGCCGTTTTGTTTTTATATGTTTTCATGTGAGTACCAAACGGGCTGTTAAATTCAAGTTTCAACATACTTCAAGATCTGGGCCCCCCTTTCTTTCCTTTTTACACCGGCATTAGACCTGGAAAACTTCCCCCTTTTTTTTTTTTTCCATGCATTGCTGAGCTGCACAGACGAGAAACCACCAGCTATCTACTACAGGAGCCTGGATTTCGTTGGATGCTATTTTTCTTTCACGCTGTTACCTTACAGCAGTAAGGGGCTATTTTCATCTCTGTAGATGACCTTCTCTTTTTTTTTTTTTTTTTGTCCCTTCAGATGCAAAATAAGTTGTTAGGGGCAAGTTCCTTTCTGTTGCAGTGCTACTTTTAGATCAGCAGAGGGAGGAATTTGACTTGAGCTGTAACGTACTAAATCTGTCTCGCTGCTTCTGTTAAGAATTGCTTTGCTGTGTGACACAGAATTTGTTCACCTCAGTGATTTTAGTCATTAACCTGGAACAAGCATGCAACTAGTAGAGTTAGAGCTCTCAGTCTGCATATTTATTCCAGGTTGGTGTGTAAGTAACATATGCCATAATCATGGGTATTTTCTTATTTCCAGAAATATAGTATCTACCGTCAATCTTGGCTGCAAATTAGATCTGAAAACAATTGCACTTAGAGCGCGAAATGCTGAGTATAATCCAAAGGTGAGTACTCTTGGTTAAATTTATAAATGTCATTCAAAAAGCGTATACCGGTGATTGTAGTTATTGGGGGGTTGACTGGTTTGGAACAATTCTGTTGTAAAAAATATAAAATTCTACTAATTGTAACATTTTTGTTCTGTCCCTCCAGCGTTTTGCTGCTGTTATTATGAGAATAAGAGAGCCACGTACAACAGCACTTATATTCAGTTCTGGAAAAATGGTCTGCACAGGAGCTAAAAGGTAGTGTTCATGTTCCAGAAATGTAATAGGTGTGCTTTTATTGAACTGTATTAAAACTATATTTAGTTGGTTTTCCTTAGTTGTGAATGATTTCCTCTCTATTGTTCTCCTTCACCAACCTGTCAAAGTTGGGGAGGAAAAAAAATTGTAATTTTATCTTGCTACAGTGCTGAAGGTAAAAGTTGCAGCAGCACTGTGTGCACTAGTGATGTGTGCTTAGTATTTGTATAAGTTGTGCTTCGCTGGTTTATGAGATGCTAATCTGTGATCTTATTGTAATACTAATAGTGAATATTGTATCCATAGTTTTACAAAGTAGCATGGTCGATGAGGGGGGCAGGGACTTCTATGGACACTTGGATTGCCATTCTACATCTTGAAGCAATTTACTACTGTAACGGAGTGCTAAATGGGTCTGACGTTGAAATTCCAGTGAAAACCCATTTGACAATTTAATTCTCTTAGAGATTGTCTTGTTAACACTCTGCTAAAACGTTGTGCCTTAGTACTGCTCAGACCCTGATGAAGGGGACGCACCCGAAAACTTGTCCTGAAAAACTATGTTCATGCAAACCAAGTATCGTGGACAGTATTTGTTTGTCGCAAGTGCACTAAGGCCTCTTTCACACTGGCCATGTCCGCTCTGCTGATGCCGACTGAAAATGGGCACAGCCTGATTTCCTCTATGGGCTGTCGGATGGAAACGGATCGCCTGTCCGTTTCCATCTGACTGTCATCCGGTCGGCCAGACAGATGGGGAATGAGGATCTTTTTTTAGCGGACAGGATTGGATCAGATGTCGGCGGTAGTTAACGGGCACGTGTCCGTTGACATCTTCTGCTCGATAAAGAGCAATGGATGATCCGATCGGGTCCACCTGAAAAACTGACAGGCGGACCCGATTGGTCCGTCCATGTGAAAGGGTCCTAATACGGCTACAATCCCCTCCAAGACAACTTTATTGTAACCTTTTTAAAGAAATACAAACATTTTACCAGCACTTTCTGCAGCTAGTCAGCCCAAAAGCTGAGTTGGGGAGACCCAAACTTTTCCTACCCATATAAGTGATCGGGTGGCATTACAGCCACTGTTCTCTATCAGTCTAATGTACTTTGTGCCCAGTCTCTTGACTGTCTTCTATAGAATGTATGCACTCTCCAACTACCCCTGCATGTTGTCTGCACTGCGATCAGATAGAGATGGATACAATAAAAAAAAAAATATCTGCATTCTGAGAGCCTTCTGATATATATCACAGTCCCTTGGTGACATCTGGGCCTGCTTTTTGGGCCTCCCTATTACTTGTAAGTTGATTAGCACAGCTCTAAATAAAAAGTCACGTTGTTTATACAGAATATTAGTGCAGAGGGGAAAAAAAAAAGCTATTGGATGCAATAGTTAGCATAGATGTTAAATATTTGGTACCACCATAAAAACCATGCTCATTGTTGATTTTGCTTTCTTTTCTTTATAGTGAAGAGCAGTCACGCTTGGCGGCCAGAAAGTATGCGCGAGTTGTGCAGAAGTTGGGATTTCCAGCAAAGTTTCTGGATTTTAAAATTCAAAATATGGTAGGAAGCTGTGATGTGAAGTTCCCAATCAGATTAGAAGGCTTGGTCCTTACACATCAACAGTTTAGCAGGTAAATTCCAAACTTTGTGTTGCAATATTATATTCACCATACCAGTCGGTGTGCACATAAGATTTTTGTGCACTGCCTTTTGTAAAGATGTATTGCAATTTACTAACTTTGATTAACTTAAACCCAAACCTTTTTTTAAATGTCTTTACACATAAACATTGCATACATAATCCCTAAATCATTAGCACATTCACTTTATTTCTAGAAAATAATGAAAACTTGGTTGAACCTGTCATTCACTGGCGCTTCCCTCCTTGTCTGTTTCCCCGCTTCTGCTTCAGATCTGTGGATCGCTCCTTGCCACTTGTACTGAACATACTCTGTTTAGTGAACAGGCAAGCTCTTTTACTATGTCTTGTGACCAACACGCCAATCCGCACTGTGCGGACACAAGAAGCTAGTTCAGACATACTTATATGATGTATCTAGCAACAAGGGAAAGATACATTGACTGCTGCACAACAAACTTAAATAAGGGTATTTAGAAGCTTTATTTTTAAACAGCAGCAGAAACATTGTGTATAAACATGTTTTGAATGTTTATTGGCAGTTAATTGTTGTGACTTTATGATCGCTTTAATGGCTGTGCATTGTTGGCTTTGTGTGATATTATGCAGTACATTTAAAGTGCTACATTAAATGCAATAACAAAGTACAAATTTTGAGATGGGATTTATTTTTTGCTATATCAGCCCAATTATGCGAAGTGGGGAGACAAGGAATTTTCCACTGCCACTAATTCTGAACAAGCAAGCCATAAAAACAAAGTTTCTACAGTAAATCTAGATTTGTTCCACTACCAGTCTCCAAATTGATTGTGAGTGCTATATTGTAGAATGTAGACATATGCTGTATACCTCAGCACAGGATGTTTGGACTATGTTTGGACTATGATTGACTGTGCCAGTCACATGACATAAAGGCTTTCCGACTAGAGACTCAAAATGGCAATAATAAAGATATATCTGTAGGAGGTTCTGTCAATCAACCGGCTGTGCCGTTCCCCTCCAGCATGTGTCTATTGTGTGTATGGAACTAACCAGGAGGTGATGCCTCCATCTTTGGTCCCCCATAGTGACTAGCAATATGTGGGCATGGAGGAGTGGGAAAAGGAATGTCATTTATCCCAGTGTGTAAGCCCATGTGTGACTTGGCATGTGCACTACTCGGATGCAAAAAAGAAGGAAATTAACCATTTAGAAGGGAGCTGAAGACTGAGCATGTGCAGTAGATATGGAAACAGCTTATCTATACATTCTCAAGCTGCAGCGGGGACACAAACAACAAGGGAGGGACAGCAAATGGCAGGATCAACCAGGTTTTTTGCTATCTACAGAAAACAAATTCTCTAGTGGTTAGGTGAGTATGCACATAATGTACTATAGCATGTATTGACAGTTTTTATAATTTTAGGTTTAATGACACTTAAGGGAAGCATTGCCTGAGCAGATACGTGGAGACTATCAGTCCTGACATTTTCTGCAAATGCTAATTGCCAGCTGTCATGCTGATCCTCTTTCATTAACACTTTTGAGTAACTAGTCCAAAACCGTGAATTTTTTATTTTTCTTTGTTTGGTATACTTGGTCAATGAATCCACAAAGTATAAAAGCCAAAAAACTCAATATGGCAGCATCCAGATTTCTTGGTAAAAGTTGACATCAATAGAAAGGAGTGTCTGCAGCTCCACTACATACCAGGCACAGAGAAAAGTGGAAGCTAAAGGTGGGTCGGGGCTTCGAAAACTTTCATGCCTGTTGTGTCCTATTCTTACTAAGGTCTGAACGGCTCATGAGCAGCAGGAATGCTCTCAAAAGTGTTGGGAGGGGACGTCCTCCCAAAAAACAAATTGAAGGGACAAATGAGAAATAATAATTTTAAAATGCACCCATCCCTCCGTGCTCGTGCACAGAAGCAAACCCATACGCAAGTCGCCCACACATATGTAAGTGGTATTCGAACCACACACGTGAGGTATCGCCACGAATGTTGAAGCAAAAGCAATAATTGTAGAGCTAGACCTCAAACTCTAAACAGGTAACCTGTAAAAGGCGTTTAAAGCATTGCCTATGGAGATTTTTAGGTACCGTAGTTTGTCGCCATTCCACGAGCATGCGCAATTGGGTTAAATAGTGTTTGGGTTTGCGGTTTTTAATAAAAGAAAAGAAAATTTATTTTTTCCAAAAATTGTGTTTGCAAAACCACTGCGCAAATACTTTGTGACATAAAAATTGCAACGATTTCCATTTTATTCCCTAGGGTCGCTGCTCAAATAAATGTATAATGTTTGGGGGTTAGAAGTAGTTTTGGAGCAAAAAATGCAGATTTTAACTTGTAAACAAAGTGCCAGGAAAAGCCTGGTTTTCAAGTGGTTAATAATTGCCTTTTTCGTGTTCAGCTATGCATGTATGTGGTTATGTTACACGAGTCTTTGAATAACATGCAGACAATTTGCTGGTAATCAGAAACGCACAAAAATGCCTAGTTCATTTACCAGACATCCTGCAACAAAACCAAATTGACCCTGTCTAACAGTTAACGTTAAAAACAAGGGGTTTTGGTCACACACGTTTGCAAACCTGCGTAGGCTGCAGTGGCCAGGTCAGGGCACCCCAGTGTACTGTGGTCCTAATTATAATTTTGAGAGTCTTCCAAGTGCTCCTTGCTGTAAAGGCTAGTTATAAGTTGGGGTGGTTGCCATTTGTTTTTTATGGTTGAATTGGTGCGGACACGTACTGGATACATTCAGCTGTGCCTTGCTGGGTGTACTGTGTGTCCCTGTATCTTTTAAAGAGGAGTGGGCTCCCTCCAGGCAAACCTGCCCTTAATCTGTACACTGCTATATATGTGCGCCAACTTGGGAGACTCAATTTTAGTTAGAATCGCAGTACACTGGGGTGCCTTGACGTGGCTTACACAAGTTTGCAGGTGTGTGTGTGACCAAACCCTTTGTTTTTTGATTGTTTTTGTTTTGTTTTTTTTTGTTTTTGTTTTTTAAACGTGAACTGTTTGACAGGGGTGTTTTGGTTTTGTTGGAGGCTGGCTGGTAAGTGAGCTGGGGATTTTTTTGATTTGCATTGCCCCTCCATGTGCTCCTTGCTGCCAAGGATAGTTATAGTTTGGGGTGGTTGCCATTTGTTTAGATAATGTGTTTTTATAGCCTTTCTTCATTTAAAACTCATTTTCTTTTTTTCATTCCCCAGTTATGAGCCAGAGTTATTTCCTGGCCTTATTTACAGAATGATTAAGCCAAGAATCGTTCTCCTGATATTTGTTTCTGGAAAAGTTGTTTTGACGGGTAAGTTGTTATAAAAAATTTCAGATGAATCAGTACAATGTAGGGATCATTTTCCTCATAACTAAAAACCTTAATTTATGATGCATGGGTTGTGTAATTCAGGATTGGGCTTCCTCAGGACCCTGAACTGCTTGTCCTTTTTAAATGGGAATATAATGGAGCAGGTGGAAATATATTCTCTGCTTAATTCTACCATGTGTAATTTAGACAGAGCTGTTGCAAAAATCTGCTGCTGTTTATTTCAGGTGCTTGCAGTGACTGTGTGAGCATGTTTAGCCTGTCAATTTAGTAAAGCAGCTACTCTTGGATCAATGGTATGTATTAGGGGTGCAACGGATCCTCATCGATCCGTGATCCGATCCACGGAGGTTGATCCGTACGGGACACCCGCGATCGCTCTGTGGCTTCGGCCATAGGAAAGGCCGCGGCTTTGGCCTAGCTCCGGAGCGGCGGCCATCTTGGTACACCCGGCGGCTGTTTAGCACGTGATCGCTCCGTCAGATGACGGAGCGATCACTTGTAACAAACCGGCGTCATGTCATGACGGTTCCTCTCTCCCCTCTGTGTACTGATCTGTACAGTGGAGGGGAGAGATCGGATGGCAGCAGTGCCAATACTCTGCAATGCCCTGCCAATACTCTGCAATGCCCTGCCAATACTCTGCAATGCCCTGCCAATACTCTGCAATGCCCTGCCAATACTCTGCAATGCCCTGCCAATACTCTGCAATGCCCTGCCAATACTCTGCAATGCCCTGCCAATACTCTGCAGTGCCCTGCCAATATCTGCAATGTCCTGCCAATACTCTGCAATGCCCTGCTGCAATGCCCTGCTGCAATACTCTGCAATGCCCTGCTGCAATACTCTGCAATGCCCTGCTGCAATGCCCTGCCAATACTCTGCAATGTCCTGCCAATACTCTGCAATGCCCTGCTGCAATACTCTGCAGTACCCTGCTGCAATGCCCTGCCAATACTCTGCAATGCCCTGACAATACTCTGCCATACCCTGCCAATAGTCCGCCATACTCTGCCAATACTCTGCCAATAGGGAGATTGTGGATATTACAGTGGGGGAGATTTTTTTTTTGTTGATCCGAACCGTGACTCCTGATCCGAGGAACGATCCGAACCGTGAGTTTTTTGATCCGTTGCACCCCTAGTATGTATTGAATACGACAGTGGCATAGGGTTCTCAATCAGATTTTTGCTAATAGTTTTCCAGGGATAGGTGCAGGTTTTTTTTAAAGGAAACCTGTACTGAGCAATAATGGAGGTCGCCAAAACTTAAATAGTGCTCTGCCTATTATGCTATTTCCAATGAATTACTTACTTTCTTTTTAAATTACAGGATTAGTAGTTATCAGAGTATTTTCACTTTATCAGTAATGGCAGCTTCCACACTTCTCCCAGAGCAGATTGCCTTGTAAAAAAAAAAACATAGTGTGTCAATGCAATCAGATGCAATCAGGTGACATCAGCCTAGCCTCGTCTTTGGGGGAGATTTACAAAAACTGGTGAATTCAGAATCTGGTACATAGTAACCAATCCTCTTCTAGGTTTTATTGCCAAAGCTTAAAGTGGTTCTAAAGCCATAAGGTTTTTCACCCTAAGACCCCTTTCACACTGGAGCGGTTTTCAGGCGGTATTGCGCTAAAAATACCGCCTGAAAACCGCTCCTAAACAGCCTCCGCTGTTTGTTCAGTGTGAAAGCCCGAGGGCTTTCACACTGAAGCGGTGCGCAGGCAGGGCGGTAAGAAAAGTCCTGCAAACCGCTTTTTTGGAGCGGGGAAGGAGCGGTGTATTCACCGCTCCTTCCCCGCTCCTGCCCATTGAAATCAATGGGACAGCGCGGCTATACCGCGGCAATACCGCGGCTATAGCCGCGCTGTACGAGGGATTTTAACCCTTTTTCGGCCGCCAGCGGGGGGTAAAACCGCACCGCTAGCGGCCGAATACCTCTGCAAGAACGACGGTACAGCAGCGCTAAAAATAGCGCTGTTGTACCGCCGACGCCCCCACTGCCCCAGTGTGAAAGGGGCCTAATGCATTCTATGCATTAAGGTGAAAAATCTGTGCTGCAGCTCCCCCTCAGACCCCCCCCCCCCCCTTTTTTCTTACCT
Source organism: Lithobates clamitans (assembly GCA_037952925.1). Taxonomy (NCBI): domain Eukaryota; kingdom Metazoa; phylum Chordata; class Amphibia; order Anura; family Ranidae; genus Lithobates; species Lithobates clamitans. The sequence goes on along the minus strand of JBBGZY010000587.1, from coordinate 369,240 downwards.
GAGCCCGATCCAGTTATGTGCAAGAGTGCAGTGGCTCCAGCCCCTGTCTCTCTCAATTGACAGATTAGCATTGGCTCCCGCTGCTGTCAATCAAATCCTGTGACGCAGGGCCAAGTCCAGCTGTCTGTCAATGGATACAGCGGCGGGGCTCGGGAGCGAGAATGTACAGGTGCCCTCATGGAGAACGGCTTTCTGTGGGGGCACCCAACCTAAGAGGGGCCTGGAGTGCTGGCGGGGGACCCCAGTAGAAGAGGACCGGGCTGCTCTGTGCAAATGCATTGCACAGAGCAAGTAAGTATAACATATTTATAAAAAATTAACCACTTTTAACTGAACAAGCTGGATTTAAAAGCTGATTGGTTACTATACACAGCTGCACCAGATTCTTTGTGCACCAGTTTTAGTAAATCTCTCCCCCTCTATCTCTGTAAATCTATTCTGAAATTACTATTCTCCTCAAAATTTTGTGATAGCTGGGGTGCTAAGACCTGCAAGTTTTTTTTTTTTTTTTTTGTTTTTTTTTTACAGTAAGCCTATACTTTGGTCACGCTAGCAAAGTAAGTTTTATTGCAAAGTGAAAATCTTAGCTATGGTGTCAGACTTGCTTAAAGGGATGCTGTCACCTTTCCCTTGCAGGGTAAAGTGACAGTGTCTTTTCAAAGGGCCTCCCCCAGCTCCCTTATACACTCCTTCCCTATGCTACTTTGCAGCTCCTTGCCCCTGCACAGCTGGTAAGTATAGATAGTACTTGCGTGTGTAGGGGAGCATGTGACTTGCTCCTCCCGTGACTGTGCCCAGACTTGGACTATGAACGAATGAGTAACTTGTATGGTGCTACATATGCAAACTAAAACGCCTCAAGACGCTTTTGCCGCCAGTGTCCATCTGGGTCTTCAGAAGAGATGGGTCTTGAGCTTCTTCCCGAAGGCCAGATGGTTTTTCTTTCCGAGCGAAAGAACTATGGCTAGGCCCTGAGCACGGTGACATCACTGCTCCCCTGGCTCACTGACGCAGCTGATTTCAGCATCTGCTGCAGAGGAGCAGGGAGCGCATGCAAGGTGAAAATATGTTGCTTAGGTGATCCTCCTTGCAGGGACAATGTCGCTTTACCCTACATAGATATGCTGACAGTGTCTCTTTACATCTGTAAAAAAATGACTTTTCAAAAAGTCAAAACTTGCACAGGAGTCAAAAGAAGCTTTGGCAGCTAATCGGGCCATATTACAGGAAGGCAAGTACGGGCAGCAGAACAGTTACCATATATAGCATAAGCAAAGTACAGGCTTGCTTTAACCACTTGATATCCTTAGACCGTCATATGATGGCCTCGACTTTCCGGGGTTATATCTGAATGATGCCTGAGGCTACAGACATCATTCAGATATCGGCATTTTCAGCCGGTGATTCAGTACACCATAAGAACGACCATAGCGGCTGTTCCGCCGCTTGATCGTTCTTACGGGCAGAGAAAGGGGACGTGTGTGTCGTCCCCGCCCCCTCCCGCCGCCCTCCGGTGCTTCTACCGACTCAGCGATCTGTGAGTCGGAGAGCAGATCCGCCGGCCCTGGATGTTGACCATGGGGATTTCCGGCGGACCAGATGGTCGCCGGAGTCTCTATGATCGTTCGGAGGCCGGGCGCGATGTTATGACATCACGCCCGGCCTCTGCATTCAAAAAAACGGCGCCGCCTAGGCTGGGAAGCGGTGATAGTTTTTTTTTGGGGGGGGGGGGCTTTTTTTTTATTTTAGGCTTCCCAGCCTAGTGGTGAGATGTGGGGTCTTATTGAACCCATATCTCACTGTAAAGAGGTTGTGTCATGCCATATTCCTATTACAAGGGATGTTTACATTCCTTGTAATAGGAATAAAAGTGATTACATATTTTTTTTTTTTTTTTTTAAAGTGTCAAAATAAAAATTTGTAAGTAAAATTAACAATAAAAAAAAAAAAAAAAATTTAAAGTGCCCCTGCATGCAGAAGCGAACGCATGCGTAAGTCCCGCCCACATATGAAAACGGTGTTCAAACCACACGTGAGGTATGGCCGCGAACGTTAGAGCGAGAGCAATAATTCTAGCACTAGACCTCCTCTGTAACTCAAAACATGTAACCAGTAAAAAATTTTAAAGCGTCGCCTATGGGGATTTTTAAGTACCAAAGCTTGGCGCCATTCCACGAGCGTGTGCAATTTTGAAGCGTGACATGTTAGGTATCTATTTACCCAGCGTAACTTCATCTTTCACATTATGTAAAAAAATTTGGCTAACTTTTTATTTATTTTTTTTAAGCATGAAACGGTTTGTTTTTTGTTTGTTTTTTTTTATAAACGTGTTTGAAAAATTGCTGCGCAAATACCGTGCGAGATAAAAAGTTGCAATGACCACCATTGTATTCTCTAGGGTCTCTGCTAAAAAAACATATACAGGGGTCCCCGGGTTACAAACAAGTTAGGGACTGTAGGTTTGTTCTTAAGTCGAATCTGTTTGTAAGTCGGAAAAGGTACATTTTTTAAGTGTAGCTCCAGCCAAAAAAAATATTTTTAAGCTTTTTGGATAGCATAGGGAAGGGTTAACACTGCTGTAATATTTGTTTTGCTGTCTGTGCCCCTGTTCAGAAGATTTCACCTCACTTTCTGTCCCAATGACAATTGGATTTTGAAAATTTTGGGTTGTTGTGGAAACAAGCCTTGGTGATAAAGCATCAGTGGAGGTACCTTTTCCCCCTAATAGCTCTTACAGGAGAGAATTTCCCTTCCTAGGGGTAGATTTCCTCTCACTTCCTGTTGTCTGCCTCCGTTTGTAAGTAGGAGTAGTTTGTAAGTCGGATGTTTGTAACTAGGGGACCCCCTGTATAATGTTTGGGGGTTCTATGTAATTTTTATAGCAAAGAAATGATGATTTTTTTACATGTAGGAGCGGAGTGTCAGAATTAGCCTGGATGCGAAGTGGTTAACGCAGGGGCAGGTAACTTTGGCCCTCTAGCTAAGACAAAACTAAATATTCCATTTTGCTTCTGAGAGTTGTGGTTGTAGCTTTTGGAGTCTTGCAATGCCTTATGGACCCTGCAGTTCCTCAACAGCTGGAGGGTCAAAATTTTGGTTGTGGGGAATCACATAATTTCTAGGAGTTATAGTAAACTAATCCTGGCAGCACAGGTAAGCTATCACAGGCAAGAAGTCTTATTGCTTTGCAAACCATGGGAAAAGTACAGACTGACTTAAAGTGTATAGCAACATAAACAATGAAATGGGCGCTGTGTAGATTAGAAGGTACTGCTTGGTAGCATAGTTTGTCTGCTGTGTACCTAAGGGTTGGATGGGGGTGGTCGCTTTTTGTGACCTAGAAACAGGTGGACTATGAGCACAGGGAATACTGATGAGCAGCAACCCATGGAAACCAAATCTGGCTTTGGAAAGTGAACCTTGCTGGTTGCGTTAAACCAGAAAAATGTATCTATTCTGCGATTTTAATGAATGTAACTTGTTTACTAACCCATTCAACTTTTGCTGTAATGCAGCCCTTGCAATGTGATCTTCAGTTTTCTGAATACAATAGCATAACCGGCTTTGATTTTTAAATTTTTTTTTTTTCAGGTGCTAAAGTGCGAGCCGAGATCTATGAAGCATTTGAAAACATATACCCAATTCTGAAAGGCTTTCGGAAAACCACATAGCAGTTGGCATTTGCCATTTTAACTTTTCTGTATATGTGTTCTATAATATGGAGACCTTTTTAACATGGCGCACCGTTAAGAAATGGACTTGGGTTACATATGGTGTTCCACTGACGTTACTATGATCCGATGACATCTTACATCGCCACATATTTTCTTTACTTGCCAAATGTTTCTATTTTAAAGCAGGTTTTATGTGGAGGATATTGACTTTTTAAAAAAATGGTTCTGTTCCTTTTTATTCCATGTAGTTCAGAATTTATACACCATTTAAGTGCGACTGTTTTGGACCATGATGTCTAACTGAACAAGAAGTATTTCTTGGAGACCGTGCACTTCAAGTGTAACATTGGGATCCAAACCTGGTTTTGTAAATATCACTTAAACATGAGCTCTGTATTAATCCTCCTGAAGGGTAAATTGTTTGGCACTGTTTCACTTTTAATAAACAGATTTTAGTCCAAAGTTAATTTATGACCATCTAATCTTATATTGATAGTAGCAAGAAATGTTAATTTAACTGTTGTTTAGGTCATAATCTGTATATAGTTCTTTCTCGTTTTCAACTGTCCCAGATTAAACAGAACCGTTTTATGCTATGTGTTCCCAGTAGGCTTTGTTTTATTTTATAAGGTTATTGCTACTAATACTAATGTGCCAGAAACATTCCTGGATTCCAGTGTTCAGCTTGGTAAAATAAATTTTGTCAACTTATTCCGAAGGTGTTATTTATGTGAAATGTATGCGGTTTGATCTGACATTGGCAATCAGTCTTTTGTGAACGTCTAACCACAATTTTAAAGAGTATCTAAAGCTAAAACTTTTTGTTTTAGTGTGGGGAAGGGTTAGGATCTCCTATCAAGATTCTTTTGCTTTTTGTAGCTTTTACTCCATCTATTTGTCATAGTAACCATTGTCACTGGAACTGAAAATGAGGTAAAATACTACATTTTGAGTTTGACCATCACAGGAACAGTGGAAAAATCTTCCAGGTGGGGGGGGAGGGGGTGTATGCTGGATGAATAGACATGGTGTTTTTTTGTTTTTGTTCTTTTGGTTTATAAATTTCTTTATACCAAGATGGCTTTTAACACAACCCACAAAACTAGCAAAAAAAACTGAAATCTTGCCTAACTAGGAGGGGTTATGACCAAGAGGAGACTTCCTGTCATTTTTTGGTTTGGGGCTACCTTCCGGTAGCCCCAGACACCTATTGTAATGGGTATGGTTTTAGATTGTAAGCTCCATCGAGCAGGGCTCTCTGATTCCTCCTGTATTAAATTGTATTTTAAATATACTGTCTGCCCTCCATGTTGTAAAGTGTTGCGCAAACTGTTGGCACTATATAAATCCAGTATAATTATGATACAGGCAGATAGAGTAGAGAATGGTTAAAACCCATCTTGGTATAAAGAATTTATAAAAACCAAAAAAAAAAAATGTTTACTCCAATCCTGTGGTGGTGGTGGGGGGGGGGTGTATGTTGGATGAATAAACATGGTGTTTTTTTTTCTTTTGGTTTTATAAATTCTTTATACCAAGATGGGTTTCATGGACGGAAACTAATTGTCCAGCGATCTCTGTGGTCCACATCGCAGGAGTGGACAATTAGAGGATTATCTCAGTCGCTAGTGCTTGGATACAGCATATGCACACTGAAAGTATGCACTGGAAAGAAAAGATGGTGTCCACTAGACTCCTGCAGCTCCATCCCCAGAGATGCTGCAGATTGAAAAGGAAAGGTAATTTTTTTATAACATTCCATTACAATATGACTTGTTGCAATTGTATACGCTGTATTATTTTACTTTATTTGCTATCTTTTTTTCCCCACGAAAGTGGAGTTACCCTTTTTAGAGTGGAATTTTTATTTTTTTTTTATTTTTTTTTAAATAAAGGATTTCACACTGAGCATTTTTGTATCTTCCCTGTGGTCCATATAATGCTAATGTGGTGTGGAGTGTGAGATGGTGACCCTTAAAGGGGAAAAGCGGAGCAGTGAAAAGCAAAGTCCCCGACCCTTTCCAAAAAACGCACCAGCTGCAAAATGCATAGATGTGAACGTGTACCATAGGAAACCATGTTAAATGGACTGTAGTGTGTTTCTGCAAAATGCACTAAAAGACACACAGCTGTGAACCTAGGGTAACTCTTAAGGCCTGGCTAGTAGAGTGTGTGTGTGTGTGTGTGTGTGTATGTAAAGCATTTTTTTTTTTTTTTTAAAGCATTGAATATAGCACTGCATATGAAATGTGAAGAGACACTCTTGGTTGTATTGGACCACACTACGAGTTTCCCATCAAAAATGCTATAGCGTTTCATATTTTATGTAGGGGGTCCTCATATACCTTTTTATTATATACTTCTACGCATTTCACAGGATAGACCTGCTTCTTCAGGATGACTTCAAGGGAAACACGGTTGGGTCTAAATTCCAGACTGCCACAAACCCTGAATGGGGGAAAAGGCTCCCCAACAACAGTACCGCCCCTGGGGGAAGTGTAGGGGTATAGGAGTAAAGTCTAGTCATAACGCAATTCTCAGCTATACACCCTTCAAGTTGCATTATTGTAGGGTTGGCAAATTCAATGTTAGAACAGCATCAATTGGTACCTATCATCAAGAATCAGACTACTCCTATGGAAATCATTGTATTGGTCTAGATGGTATCTTAATTCTTAATTTTATTGATGGGTTATGCACAACCCTGGTCCATCTGTACTTTTCAGGAAGGTATATGCCTCCTCCCAATGCTACTGGGCTGCAGGAGAGTCAGAGGTTTCTGTAGGCACAATATAATAATATACACCACCTTCACACTTCCTTTCCCATTTTCAAGAGCCTTGGGCTTCTTGGTAATGACTTGAAAATTCCTTATGGTAGCTTTTTATGGTGGGCACCAAGTGTGTTGACTCGAGGATCTTATGACTCAAGCATTTGTCGGCAAAAACCTCCTCTGCAAGAAGCAAACTGAGAGGCTGCCCTTTGAGGACGAATGCTTGTTAGAATCATCTTTGGATGCCTTCATCCAGAATGTAACTGGGTAAAAACACAATCTTAGCACCAACAAAGAAGGTGACAGGTCAGAAATTGGAGAAACCTTCGAAAGTCAAGAAGAGTTTCGTTAGGAAGCGAACAGCATGTGTCTAAGCAAAAGCTGATGTAGTGCCCTCTGTTCTGTCTCTGGGACAGTTAGCTAAACCTTCTTATCCCAGTAACTGTAGATACCATATTTCTTTGATGCCAGGTGAAACTACAAATAGACTTCAATAAGTACAATATCACATACAATACAGCATACATTGCATAAACAATGATATACAGTACAAGATGAGATAATAAAAACATACTTTAAGTTCTCTAAGGGGTGATGGTGATAGATTGCAGGAAAAAAGTCATGTCTGTCTTTCTCAATGTGTTAAAAAGAATGGTGGATGGTTCACTTCCTGCCAAGATTCTACCCAGAATCCCCTGCTTGCTGACAACTTCCTTATTTACACATACAATAATTAAACAGAACTGCAGCAATACCAAAAAGGAACCTTAGATGGAGCCTGCACACCACATATGATTGTCTTAAGTAAATTACATGTTTTGCATGTAAATTTAACAACACAGGTACAAATAGTCAGCGCATACACATCTGGTGGACAGAACACCCTCCACTAGACTAATGTTGAGTTTTTGGCTTCATTGTAGTTAGTGGAGCAGTGATTTATTGGTATTGTGTAATGGGTTTCCTAAACTGGGTGTTTGATTTCTCTTACCTGCTTTTGGAAGAAGTGTCCAGAATATAGAGCACGGAGATTCAAATTGCCTGAATATTTCTTATGCCCCAGGAAATTCCTGGAAAGAGGCATCCAGAAGATTTTTGGGGAGGTGAGAAATGTTTGAGAGGCTTTGCCAGTGTTCTTTCCGCTCTATGAAGGGTTCAAGTTCTCATTGAGCTGTTGCACCTAGGAGAGAGCATCTGGGAGCTATGACTAGCAGTCAGAGGCACAGTGCAGATATACAGCTATGAGACTGCAGACACATGAGTGCATGGACACTCACATAACTGTGTTGCTATGGCCATTTGTATAATGACTTTATTTTTTATAGAGTTAGGTTTAGTAACAGCATATGTTTACAGAGGCCCTTCCCCCTCCATTGATATGTAAATAAACCAGATGGATAGGTTTTGGAGCAGAGGAAGTTGGTGTATGAAGGAAATGGGTGGGAGGGGCTTGGGGAGAGTTGGAAAGAAATGTGTTTTGGACAACCGAGATGTTTTTAGGAGGACAAAGATGAAGACATGGCTTCCGGAAGCTGGATAACTTTGGAGACACTTTTATGAGTTGGACTCTGAGCAAGGAATTATGAAGGACATCTTAACCTAAGTTGAGTAAATGTTTAGTTTACTTAATGTGTACATATTGTACATGCTTATATTTGTGGGAATATATTGTAAGCTATAAGTTGTGATGTATTGTTCATCCTACAGTTTGTATGTGCAGATTTTTCAGTTTAGTAAAGCTTTGATACACTTCAGAAGTCTAAGCTTCCTTGGTTTTACCACAAGAACTTCATAGATGGACGTAAAGCATTACATTGGGGGCTTGTGCCGCGATCTATGCTATAATTCAATTGAAGCAGACCTGTTTTTCTGTAGTTTTGTGTAGCTTGTGCTAGGTAAAATGCTGTGTAAGCTGTTTAGGAAAAGCAAGGCTGCAGAGGGTTCTGGTGGCCAGAAGGAAGTGTGCAGCTTACCTATCTGGGCCAGAGACAATGAGTGGGAGCCTCTTGCTAAAGAATTTGTGAAGTATGCTTCTCCCTTGAAGCTGACTTGGGGTGATAAAGTCTCAGATCATTTTGTAGATTTTAGCATTAAGGGGTTGGATTTAAGTAAAAGAGAAGAGGACAGTGTCCACAGTGAGCTGGTATTTCCTTCATGCTATTTATACCGAATCACATATAAGGGAGAAGGCAGAGGCAGAAGTTAAGGTATTAAAAGACCAGCTAGCAGTTGCTTCAGAGTGTGCACGTTCAACCGCTAATCGGGCTGATGATTTGCAAGAGTGGTGTGCAGCCCTCATGACCAAATCAATTAATGCCTTAAGGAAAAGGAAGGGGCGTAAAGTAAAGCCAGGATACGTGCCATTGTCACATCCCAAAATTGGGATTGTGAGGATGTGCTCTCCTCAAATGATAGTGCGGATGAGGAGATAGTTTGATATTTCGCATGATGATCTGCTAGTGGGAAAGAGAAAGTATGCCAGACCTCTCATTACTAAGCATAGGAAAGGCAACATGATAGAGAGGATGTGGCAGATGGGGAGGTGCATTATCGCAACCCCAGAGATGTTGAATTTGAAGAAGTACAGGAGCTTACTAAAACTAAACTCCATGAGCTGGCAAAACAATACAAACAAAGGTCTGGGGAGCCCCTAGTGAGTTAGCTCCTACGCTTATGGGATGAAGCGGCGGACAATGTTGTTTTGTCAGGTAAGGAAGCAGTGACAATGGGAGTGTTAACCCATGATCCACAATTGCGTCAGGCAATGTGAAAAGCCTGAGAGTTTAGCGTGAATTTTTCACTGTTAGACCTCGTGAGAGATGGAATAGTCTGAGTATACCCTAGTCCTGACCTGGAAAATACCTACTCCTGGAGATCAATAGAGGGTATTTCCAGGTTACGTGAGATGTGTTGTACAACCGGATTAAATACGTTTCCAGAATGGATGAGTCCAGATATGGAACCCTTTACGTCTGCTCTGCGCTCTAAACTGATGAAGTCTGTGTTATTTAATCTCAGGGCTCCATTATTCTTGTTGGGAGGCCTGGGATTAAACGGCAAGATTCATGAAGCCACCACCCTTTTAAGCCAGTTGGGGGAGCTAGAGGAGACTAAAACAAAACCTATCAGGGCAGTAGATGAGGTCAAGGCCAGACAGGAAGAACACAAGCAAAAAAGAAGAAAGGGAATGGGGTAGAGAAGACAGGAAGTGAAGAGAAAACCAGACTAGTTATTTCTAGGAAAGAAATGTGGGTTGACCTAATAAAGGCAGGAGTACCTAAAGATGAGATAGATGGTATTTCTACTGCAGAAATGCTGAAGAGGTGGAAACATTTAGTAGGGAAAACTGTCAGGGTTAGAAACACTACTCCTAGCAAAGATAACATCAGCCTAGACTTAGAGGAAACAGAACAGACCCCTCCTGTTAGCCCCAAACCAATTCCCAAAACTGAACATGAACCCAAACCCCTTTATCCTGGGGAGGAGTTAGAGAGAATCAGAAAAGGGGATTGGGAGGTTCCTTATCCTTTATGAAGGGAAGGTGAGCCTCCTGTAATAGCAGTGAGGGCAGTGACAGAGGGAGACAGACGCCCATATGCACCTGTCGCTGTATGGTGGGGGAAGTCATCTTCTTCTACACATGTAATGGCTTTAGTTGATAGCGGAGCTGAAGTTACACTTTTGCAAGGAAATCCTTCCCATCACAAAGGAGAATTGATTTATGTAGAAGGTTTGGGATGGCAAATTACACCAGCAGTTAGGATACGGGTGAAATTGGCTATTGGCAAGGGATCAGGATTTATGACAAATGTTTTGGTATCAGAGATCTACCTGAAAATATTCTTGGGATGGATGTACTTCAAGCTCAGTCAATTCAGACTGAAAGAGGTACATTCACATTCGGGTATCCTGATAAAGCGCATCTGGTAAGGCCGGTGAAGGCTGTGGTCAGAGGTCATGCGAAATGGACCCCTATCTCCATTTCTCCACCAGAGAAGCCAGTCTGTCTTAAGCAGTACAGACTTCCTGGAGGCCACAAAGAAATTGGGGAGACTAAGAACTGTTGAGAGTAGGGATCCTTAGACCTGCTGTAACTTATTTCTCGTCTCCGGTGTTCCCAGTAAAGAAATCTGATGATCCATATAGAATGACTATGGATTACAGAGGTCTAAACAAAGTGGCACCTCCATTGAAGTCAGCTATACCAGATATGATCTCAATTGTTGAGAAAGTTGCTAAAGATGCAGGAGAATGTCATGCTGTGATAGACCTGGTTAATGCTTTCTTTTCGATTTTAATAGACCCAGAGTGTTAAGACCAGTTTGCTATGGTGTGGGACGGCCGCCAGTACACTTTCACCATGCTTCCTGAAGACTGTGTTTATTCTCCAATGATTTGTCATGGACTGATTGCCCGAGATTTAGGTACCCTGAGTTTGAAAGTCGCTGTGTTGAAGGATCAGATATGCAAACTTACACCCATACATACACTAAGCGAGTGGGATCAGGTCCTCACACAGGCAGTCATGTTGTTAAATTCTAGGCCAATAGCACACCATATGCGAGGATGGTAGGGGCTGGGGCACAGATTCCACAGCTGGAGTGCAGAGTTCAGTATTTATGTAAGGTTCCTGAAAGAACAGGACTTAACAGATACCATGTTACTGCTTCCCATGACATAGAAACCAAGAGTGACGTAGCTGAAGCCTATCTAGGAATGAGAGGGAATTGAAGTCATATTTGCATTGGCAGATGAGCTTCAAGACAGTGGCTGGGACTCTGACTGGTTAGTGGATACTTCTCAGCAAGAGTGGAAAGTGAGGCTACACAACATCAAAGTTTCCAAAATAAACAGCAGTGATCATCTGGGAAATATCAGTATATTTCCTCTCCTCCCTGTTGATGTTCTTTAGTTAAATCAAAACCCTACAAGAGGGAAACAAGTACTCCCCGGTACATTGGGACTTTATGGGCAAACAAGGAAAAAAATCATATGTAAAATATATCATTTCTTGAACAAATGTGGTTAAAAAGCACACGTGAAATAACACATATAGCAAACAGTTTGTATAATACATGACAAGACACAGAATTGCTTGTAGTAAATTGTTACAGAGTCTTAGTAAACGTCGATTTTCTCCTTTTGGCCTGACATGTTTCAGGAAAAATATCCCTGCCTCAGAGGCATTATAGGAGAGAATATAGGTATATTCTGAAAAAGAACAAGGATAGTAATTTCAGCAGAATGTTTTGAAACCACATCAAGGATATAACATATGAGCATGTCCACCATACATACCATCATTGACAAAGAATTTTCATGTAAAAACATATTTTCATAGAGGAGTGAATTTATTGCTGTCTGTCCCTCAGGAGGCGATGAACCCTGTCCGAGCTCAGAACAGCCCTCTCAGAGCAATCCTCATGGCATAGCCACAGAAAAAAAAAAAAAAAATGTATGTCCTGGGAAAAATTATCAACTGTCCTATTATAGTAAACAGAATATATAAGTCTAAGTTCTTTTTCAGAATATACCTATATTCTCTCCTATAATGCCTCTGAGGAAGGGATATTTTTCCTAAAACATGTCAGGCCAAAATTCACATTTACTAAGAATCTGTAACAATTTACTACAAGAAATTCTGTGTCTTGTCATGTATTATGCAAACTGTTGCTATATGTGTTATTTCACATGTGCTTTTTTAACCAAATGTGTTCAATAAATGATATGTTACATATGATTGTTTCCCTGTTCGCCTATAAAGTCTCAATGTACTGGGGGGTACTTGTTTCCCTCTTGTAGGGTTTCAATTCAACTGTTTGGGATGTTGGCAACATTTCAGTGAGAATAATATTGATAAAAGTAGTGAACCACCAGGATAAATTTTTATCTATTGATGTTCTTTGGGAGGGTCAGAAGTGGGTCCAGGCAGGGGGCAAAGTGTTAGATATCCAGGCAAGAAGCCATTTAGAGGAGAGATTGTAGCTGAAGGGCCTGGATCTACTGTTTATTAGAAGGAACAGATAATCCACTTTGTTTTCCACTCCACAGGCTGTCTCCGATTTGATCCATAGGAAGACCAGAGAAAAGTGGTTACATGATGGAAAGAATGACGGAAGATTGCAAGAGTTGTGGAGAGCAAGGCCTTTGATGTATTACAAGCTTGGACTTTTTTCTAAAGAACTTTAGAATAGACTTTCTAGTTAAAGACTGAAACACCTTCTCAATCACAGAAATATGGGGAGGTGTTGCATTCAAGGAAAATTAATGTTATGAGTTTTATTGGTAATGAAGTGATTTTCTGTATGAAGTCTGGGAGGGAAAAAAAAAAAAAAGGGAGCAGAATGTTGCAATTTTTTTTTTTATATTAATCAGACATAACATTACACGGTACAATATTACAATAGTGGTTGCTCATAGATTACTGTCAGGTTTTGGCTTGAGTGGATATTTCTCAAACAAATGCTGCTGCATACAATGGGTACATAGATACCATGGGTACATAGATACCATTGTTGTATTCAATTGACAGTTTCAACAGTCCATTGTTTCTATAGCTACATTTTCTGTTTGGCAACTATGGTAAACAGCCTGACACATAAAAGGGGAATTCAGGCATAAGCTGGGAACACATAAGGCTTTAAGATCAGAAGCCACTCATGATACAAGGAAAGGTGCCTGGTCTCAAGGAAAATCGTTGCCAATAGAGATCACGAACATACAGTAACCAAAGTTAGGTAACCTTTACGTGTATTTGTAGTTATAGACCATAAGGTGTTCATTTGCTAGCCATTTTGCTTGTTATAGATCTGTCAGTATTGTATTCCTAATATTGTAATAGTTTTGTATGTACAGCATCCTTGTATAGTAAAAGCACCTTTACACACTGCAGAAGTCTCAGCTTCCTTGCTTATACCACAATAGACAGAAAAGCATCACAATAACAGTGCTGGCCTATGTTTTAGAATAATTTATGTAAAAAAAAAAAAAAAAAAAAAAAAAAAAAAGCACATTTAAGCTTTATAGGTGTGTTTCTTTATAGCTGCTTTAGTATATGTCTGATGAAGCAAGGACCTCGATAGTATATTTTAGGTTACAGAAAATTAAAAAGGACAAAAAAAAAAAAAACTGCTTAAACAGAACATTTATTGAAGCCTTTAAACAGAGCTGCAAGAAATAGCACTAATAGATAAGAACACAGACATAAGATTTTACATGTCTATTATTATATTGCTATATAGTGCCTGAGTTTTTTTTACCCTTTGTAAAACATGTACAAGTACAAGCTGAACACCCACACAGCCCAGGCGCTGTACTAATTCCCTCTCCTGTAACATAGTTTGTAGGTCAAGGAGCTCAAACTGAGAAGTGCTGCTGAGCTGTGACTTGACCATGAAACTAAACTGAAATTGCTAGTCTGTATCCAGAAATAACTAACTATTTATAAGCATATGTAATGTGAATAAATGCAAAACAGTTAACCAAAGGAATATTCCATAGATGGATCCTCTAATCAAATTACACATTTTGTTAAGTAAAAAAACAAAACAAAAACAAAGAACATGATATTTCTGCACCTTGCCCATTCATGGGTATCATGCAGCCTCTGGGCATGAATGGCCAAACATGAATAAAGTTGCTTGGGTCAACGAAGGTGGTCATTGACCCCACATTGGCTCCACCATAGACAGACATGGAGCATACAGATAGGATGCGAGGGCCTGGGCTCCAACAGAGGAGGAGAAAAGCAAGGATCAATGGGGGACCTAAAAGAACTGGTCACATTTTCTTAAAAGTGACAGATTATTTTCATAAAACAGACCTTAAAACATGAAGTACACGCAAGACAACCTAGTAATAGTTGTGAAATAGAAGCACTCTGCAGGCAAAAATCTAAAGCAAAAACAGCAAGACAACTGACCTCTAGAAACGTTTGGAGGATGTGGTTTCTGTACAAGGGTGTCCAAACTTTTACATATAACCATGTATGCTTTATCCTCAATTGCTTTACTATTCCAGCATTCTCTACAGCATGAGAAAGCAGATGACAGAAGTTATTTTCTCTCAGATTACCACAGAAACATGGCTCCACTTCCTATGCAGTCCAATTTATTACTGTTTGTAAAAACATAAAATTATGTTTTACACAGATCTTTTAGAATAGTCTTGCCAACATAAAGACTATAGAAATTGCAAAGGGCCTCTTCAGATTCAGGTTTCACCTCAATTTCTCATGCTACTGAAAAACGTTTGGCTTGGTTCATGCTTCATATTACAAAACAAACATTTAAGACTCAATATTTTGCATTATAAAAAGGCAGGAAAAAGTACAGTAATGCAGGGCGAGAAAAACCAAAGGACCAAATATCTACCAGAGAACAAGATATTTGCCTGTCCTCAAGCAAGATGGTTGTCTAACAAAAAAAAAAAAAAAAAAAAAAAAAAAATAGAAAGAACTGGTACAGCTGGCAGAGAGATGTGGTAATAGGCTGGAAAATCTCACTGTGCATCAGCAAGCACCTATAAAAATGGGGGACAGTGTCACAAATGGATAATGTTTCAAATGAAGTGTTGCTTGCTGTATTTGGACTATATATGGCCAACTGGATCAGGTCAGACAGCCAAAGGCATCAACTATAGCAAAAGTCTGTACAAACATGCAAAATAAAGGCACTTTAAGGGTCAATTTTTAAAGCTGCAACAGTCATCCATTTAGCATGTTACATTTTAACTCCCTTGTTTTTAAATTCAAAAAAATTATAGTCATCTGCGCACAACAAAAAGGTGGTTTGTTTTGTGAATATCCAAAAACTGTTAGAATGGGAAGGCTATAAATGTTAAAAAAAAAAAAAAAAAAAAAAAATGCATTCTACAGAAGCACAGTCTCTCAGGATCCTCAGCCTTCTCAGGGAGGGTACCAGAAGCAAGAGTTTTTTGGAGTTTGTTTACAGCTGGCAATGTTAGATGAAAAGGTGATGTACCATATACTTTTATGTGAAAGCAGTTTTATCCAAGGCAGTAGCTCCTAGTGTGATGCCTTACTCTATAAAAGTAGACTTCTTTCTATACAAAACAAAAAAAACACATCTTTCTGTACAGGTGTAACTCTTAAAAACAGAACTTCATAAAATAAAGTGCAGTCATATTAAACACCACCTTTCATAAATAAATAATGTCCTCCAAAATGCTGTGAGCATTTTCAATGAGCATATTTCACATGGTATTTCCTGGCACATCTTGTTTCCACAGGAATTCCTCCACATAATGTTTCTCTGCATTGCAGTTGGCAGTACATGTGTACACTGCTAGAATACCCCAGTCAATGCTTTCTTCAAGGCTGTCCACTTTCAGATGGTTCAGAAGCTGCGGCATTACCTAAAATAAAAATATTCAATAGTAGTTGAGATTCTACAGGCGTGTTAGGAGTACCCAGGTATACTGACTGAAGAAAAAAAAAAAAAAAAAAAAAAAAAAAAAAAGGAAACAAGAAACAGAAACAAGAATCTAGGAACAAGTTTCCACAATACTTTCCTGCTGATCTAATAAAAAGATTCCTTCTGCACTACCCAAAAGGAGGAGATAAAGTATATATCATCTATAGCCACTGACAGTAATCGCATGTAAAATAATCCAACAGGCTGGTTGTACCCAAGTTGATTGTACCAAAGTTTGTCAATCAGCTTGCCCACAGATGGATTGAATCTTGCCCAGTGTCCGCTGAACCAGACAAACTTCAATCCATGTGTAGCTTTAGTTAAAAAAAAAAAAACCACACACACACACACACACACACACATTCAGGCTTTTGTCAAAATTCTAGCTTTAGCTTTTTATTCATTTTGTTAAGCAATTCAGTCCGTCAAGGACTGAACTAAAGATGGCATCATACAAGTACAACTAATGTAGAATTAAAAATGTACAAAAAAAAAAAAAAGTGATAAACACAATGCAACACTATCCAATATACTGGATGTTACTAAAGTTCTATTTACCTGAAATTCAAACATCCTTTTGGCTCCGCATGCACACTTAGGAATATCATCCTTTTCTGGAACATGTTGGAGTGACAGCCAGAGAGGATCTCCACCTTTACAATACCTCAGGATCTGTAGCAAATTAGATTCAAATCATTAACACTATCTGCACAGCTCAGATACTCAGGACTCAAATCATTATCATGGGAGGTACCAGACAAGGGTGCCTGCTGCCCCTACTCTTAACACTTGCCATGGAACCCCTGGCACACCCATTTAGAAACATATAGAAAAAGAGGGAGGGCGCACCGACCTTGTGCATTACCAAAGATAACATTTATTTACACATAGTAAAAACAAGAGTAATAAAACATTTAAAAAATGTTCAATAGTGCTCCAACAATTCAGAACCGTGTCTTCTAGACATCTGCAACCTGGACTGGATGTTAGGAGGAACCAGATGGCATTGCAGACGGCTTACGCGATACGAGGGAGTACCCTCTTCAGACCCACAGCAATAGCAGACTGACCTTCTCAAAGTTCCCTCTATATAAAGCCACATTCACATGTCTAGGTGGACGCCCACCAGAGCCTGCCACACCCATCCAGATGGGCAATGCCCACCATGTCAGTCCATCATAAACATACCACATACTATATAGTGCTATCAACCATCTAAGCACTACGGATTTTCTACATAGGGTTATCTTTACTCTCATATACAGGGAACCATAACCCTGCACTAACAGGGTGCATCTTCTACATCCACCATGCAGCGACCAGGTCTAATGCTCCCCATATCACATTATAACATAACATTGATTACCCTGAAGTGCACCTACCCTTTTTTCATCCCATGCTGTACACCTATCATATCAGATGTTCCTCCCTACAAGTAGGTTCACTTATAGGGCATGGGGTGGAGGAGGAGGGAGAGAACAAGAACAGGACAGATGGGGCGCCTCCATCATTTAATTAAAATTTTAAGTTGTAGTGAAGGGTGGGGTTCGTACTCCACACTGGGTGCTGTGTGGCACGGTACTTGGCACTACCACTGTCTGGATCATGTGGTACGCGCACCATACTGCAACCAGGAAGTGCGAGTGGATTTGCTTTCCACCACTTGCCTCTCCACCACTTCTGGCAGATGCCACTTTCGCCCCGCCAGAAGTTCTGATTGACATCAATTCCGGCTCAGAGTACACAGTAACTCGAGCTGCCTGGCTCTCCAAGCCCCTCTCCCTCTAGCGGTACGGCGGCCTATTGCGCGAGCTTACGGCCCGACAAGCCGCTAGGAGCCCACACATACCCGGCGCCCTAGCATTGATTGGGGAAATTAACCAACCATTCTCTCCTGGAATAGGGACCAAGGGGCAAAGTATCTCAATTGCAGAGCTGCTATCCACACAGGGAGTGAAGCCCTTAGAGTACCTACCGTCACCCCAAAGGCAAAGCATAGGGGATAAAACTGTGGTTGATAGCTTAATATAGATACAAATTTACACCTTTATGCTCATTCGCTTATCAGTATATCAGAATGGAAGGACAGGCATAAAACGGCTCATAGCAGGAGTTCCCCCAGACACGTGAACCCACAACGGACCATTGTAGTGGTACACTGTGGTGACTAATGGTACACGCATATTAAAAAAATGCCAGTGAAACCTAAGTTTGTGTAAACCCATTCGCATAAAGTGCATTAGTAGGCCTACATCTCATTGTATATATTCATCAAAAATTGGTCTGGGTCATTGTGACCATAAATGCATTACCATCGAGATATTCCATATTGGTAGACAAAACTATATCTGGGCGATGAGCTAGAGGAATAAACTCGAGCTTAGAAATCTATAAGCCAAAGTGCATATTAACATAATCATAAAAGTAATTATTTTGAAAGTTAAAAATCAGTCAAAGATATGTGGGGTTGTATACCACCCTTCCTGGGAAAACCCAATGCCACGCTTTAGTCCACAAGTCCGACTTGTTAGAGAAAGTGACAATATGGGTATAGAAAAATTCTAAAATATTAAAAAATAAATGAGTTGGTTAATTATACATATTTTATTGAGTAATAAGCGAGGGTTTTTGATCTAAACTTTACTACCAATGGACCCAACATATCATGTAGTGGCTCTACCTATGAAAAAATTTTTACTACTACTACGTATGCTTGTATGACAGAAGAAAGCCTGGGACCCCTATTGGACAGATTCCCTAAAGGTAATGGTTTGATTAGAGAGGAGTAAACCAAGATTAAAAGCCCCATGCAAAGTGGGACAAAAGAGGGATTCAGAAGGGTGCGAGATTTTGCCAGAGAGAGTTGCGGGACTGGACCATACTAGCCAAATTATCAGGAGCCCCAACGGGGTTAGACTACATTATGTAGCTCAATCCCCTCGTTGAGACCTTGATGGACCAAGGATCTTAAAGTGAATATCCAGAAGGCCTCTCTAGTGCATAATATTTGGCGTTTTTTGCCAGTATCAAGATAGTTCGTTATGGCCTCAATCCTGAAGACTTAGGCCATTCACAGAGCTATTATGGGCCTCTTTGAAGTGTCGTGGTACGGAGTAGTTCTTTTTCAGTTGTGATACTACTCCTGTGCTCCTCCATTCTTGTCCTCATAGGTCGTGAATTACGACCAACATATACTAGTCCACAAGGACAGAGGAGACCATAGATCACAAATGGGGTCCCACAGTTGATAAACTGTTTGACCTTGTGGTTTTTGCCATCCACTCCAAATATCTCCTTCTTCCGATGGCTCATATGTATGCAATTACCACAGTTGCTAATCCCGCACTTCTAGCTACCTTTTTGATCGAACAGTGGTCCAGGGTTTATTTAGACCTTTGTTCCTGATTTTCTTAACCCTACTTGGGGCAATAATACTTCTTAGGTCTTTCGGTCTCCTGAAGAACAGGTTCGGGTGTGAAGGCAGACTGGTCCTCAAGATTGGATCAGATCTAAGTATTTTCCAAATATTTTTTGTATCAAGGGAACTCTGTTATTGTACCTTTGTACAAAATCTCACTTGTGGTCTCTCATGCTTTGCCAGTTTTCCAACTTCGATGGAGGTGCTCTCATAACTGTAGGTACTTCTGAAAAGCCTCATCAAAATGCATATCATACCCTTTTTCCTTAAAATTTGCTCTTTAAAATCAGTCCCTGTGCCTCATAGTCCTTCTTAAAAAGTACACATCCATCGAAGGCTGCAAAATTGTCCAAAAGGAACATTCCTTATCCACCTGGGGTGGTGATGGCTGCAGGCATGAAGATAAGAGTTCCCCGTACTTGGTTTGAATAAGATGCAAGTTTACTAATGCACTTTATGCGATTGGGTTTGCACAAACTAAGGTTTCACTGGCATTTTTTTTTTATATTTATATGCATGTACCATTAGTCCCCACAGTGTACCACTACAATGGTCCGTTGTAGGTTCACGTGTCTGGGGGAGCTCCTGCTATGAGCCGTTATATGCCTGTCCCTCCATTATGATAAACTTATATACATATCTACACCCCTATGCTCATTCGCTTATATATTCGCTTATATACCACATGATCCAGATAGTGGTAGCGTCAAGTACCGTGCCACACAGCACCCAGCGTGGAGTACGAACCCCACCCTTCACTACAACTTAAAATTTGAATCAAATGATGGAGGTGCCCCATCTCTCCTGTTCTTGTCCCCCCCCACCCCATCCTTGCCCTATAAGTGAACCTACTTGTAGGGAGGAACACCTGCTATGAACGGTGTACAGCATGGGATGAAAAAACAAAAACAAAAAAACAAACACAGTAAAAAGGAGTAAGTGCACTTTAGGGTGATCAATGATGTTATAAATGTGATATGGGGAGCATTAGACCTGGTTGCTACATGGGATGACAGCGTGGTGGATGTAGAAGATGCACCCTGTCGCTAGTGTAGAGATATGGTTCCCTGTATATGAGAGTAAAGATAACCCTATGTAGAAAATCCATAGTGCTTAGATGGTCGATAGCACTATATAGTATATTATGATGGACTGACATGCGAATGTGGCTTTATATAGAGGGAACTTTGAGACGGTCGGTCTGCTATCGCTGAGGCTCTGATGAAGAGGGTACTCCCTCGTAACGCGCAAGTCGTCTGCAATGCCACCCGGTTTCTCCTAACATCCAGTCCAGGTTGCAGGTGTCTAGAAGGCACGGTTCCGAATTGTTAGAGCACCGTTAACCCTTTTTTAAACGTTTGTGAGTATTACTCTTGTTTTTACTATGTAAATACATTTTATCTTTGGTAATGCACAAGGTTGGTGCACCCTCCCTCTCTATATGTTTCAGCTCTAAGGATACACATTGTTCTGAGGAGGGCAGAAAGACATTCCCATATTCTATCCGAAGGGTTGGTTATACCATTTACACATTGACTAAGCTCCTGTGCGCAGGAGATTGTGTTGTTTACACCTATTTAGAAGCAATTCCAACATTCAGTGCAGAGACTTGGCGGGCACACATTAGTAGCTATGCATCTTTGATGCTCTACTCCTCATCACAAATCTTATACCACTATACCCAATCTCTAGAAAACCCATCAGGAGTTTGGCAAAAAGTCTCAGGCTTGCAATTCAACAGCAGTAAGTCTAAAGAACTGAGCATCTACCTGCCAGATTCCACAGTGGATCTTTATGAGCAGACTTTGGACTTTCGCTGGAAACCAAAATTCCCCTATCATGGGGTACTCCTGACCGCTTCTTACCCTGTATGCCGCAAACTAAACTACCCAGCACCAAGGGTTCTTTACCACTTGCCGACCAGCCACTGCAGCAGAATGGCACGGCACTGACCGCTGTATAAATGGCAATGGTCCCAAAAATGCGTCAAAAGTGTCCAACGTGTCGCAGTCCAAATATAAAGAATAAAGTCCAAGACTCCTAAAAGCCTGTAAACCAGTGGTTCTCAACTCCAGTCCTCGGGACCCACCAACAGGCCAGATTTTAAGTATTACCTTGGGGAGTTGCAGACTAGAATACTGCAATCACTGAACAGCAAGTGATATCACCTGTGATGTATTTCAGCTATCTTGCAAACCTGGCCTGTTGGTGGGTCCTGAGGACTGGAGTTGAGAACCACTGCTGTAAACGCACCTAAACGCTGGGCACATTTAGCACTTGAGTGTTCATTCAAATTGCCAGAATAAATAAAATTCTGCAGTAAACACCCAAATGCTTGATATGCCTAAACATGTGAGCAAACTGTGGCTTTAGGCGTGTTTTTTTCTTGCCGGGGTAAAGCATCCAGGTAAAGGGGGGGGGGGAGACAAACAAAGTGCAAGAGGCCAAAAAGTAGGCAAAATTAAAACAATATTAGACCTTTTAAATTTAGAAATCATAGCTAAAAGCTAAACTTTGATTTATGCAATTCCACATAAGTACCTAGTGGTTTCAATATCACGAACCTTTCCCAACAGCACTACTGGGAGAGTATTAGAAGTAAAAAAGTCAAGTTCTTCTGCATTGACAATATACATGGTGGACATGAGATGGATGACCAAATCAGTCTCCATTATTGTCCAATCAGCAAGCTGGGTTCTTGACCATGCTGTGTAATTAAAGTGATTGTAAAGTATTAAAAAAAAAAAAAAAAAATAAGTGTGTTATACTTTCCTCTGTGCAGTAGTTTTGCACAGGGCAACCCAGATCCTCCTCTTCTCTGGTCCCTCTTCACTGCTCCTGGCCCATCTCCCCTGTGGAGTGCACCCACAGCAAGCAGCCTGCTATGGGGGCACCCGAGCCAAGTCACGGCCCCGCGTGTCCATTCAGACAAGGAGCCCTGACCCAACCCCACTCCCTCTCTCCCAATTGGCTGACTTTGACAGCTGTGGAAGCCAATGGCGCTGCTGCTGTGTCTAAGCCAGTCACCAGAAGAGTCCTGGACAGTCGAGGGACTCGTGGGCATCTCTGGATAGAGATGGAGCTCAAGTATTAGGGGGTGCTGAGGACACTGCTACACACAAAATGCTTTAGCTGAATGCATTCAGAGAAAAAAAAAAAAAAGAAACCACACACTTTCTGCCTTTACAACTCCTTTAACCACTTCAATACCAGGCACTTAGACACCTTCCCACCCAGGCCAATTTTCAGCGCTGTTGCAATTTGAATGACAATTGCGCAGTCATGCTACACTGTACCTAAACAAATTTTTTATCATTTTGTTCCCACAAATAGAGCTTTTGGTGGTATTTGATCACCTCTGCGGTTTTTATTTTTTGCGCAACAAATAAAAAAAAGACCGAAAATTTCAAGAAAAAAAAAAAAAAAAAAAAGTTTGTTTCTGTTAAAATTTTTTGTAAATAAGTACGTTTTCTTCTTCACTGATGGGCACCGATGAGGCGGCACCGATAGGTGGGCACTGATGGGCAATGACAGGTGGCACTGAACACACTGATTAGTGGCACTGATAAAACATATTGGGGGCATTGCTGGGCAGATCTGGAACATAATGGTGCCAGTGCCCATTTGTGGGCACTGATTGGCACAGATTGGGCACATGTGGATGGCCATGGGGTACACACCTGGCCATCCACATGTTGCCCCTTCCCTGGTGGTCCTAGTGGCGATCCCTGGTGGTCCAGTGTGGTGATCTGAGGGGGGGGCTGCGCTGATTGAGGCTCTTTACCAAGATCGGTGGAGCTTGACACACCGCTCCACCGATCGCCGCGATGCACACCCCCGGGAGCGCGCGGCGGCATGTTATCCTGCTGGACATCATATGACGCGCCGTCAGGATAACTGAACCACCGCCCGGCCATCATCTGCTATGGGCCGGGCGGGAAGTGGTTAAGGATCAGGCTGTGTCATCTGGTATGGGCTCCTAGATCAAAAAACTGGCTGCACAGAAAAACAAATCCTTTGATATGCAAAAAGCATCTTCCACACATGCATTTCAGTTCTGTATTTAGCTGCTCTAAGGCCTCATGTACATTGCAGCTGGTAAACGGACGTTTAGGAGAATTTTTCAGCAGCCCCTGAACTCTCCTGTATGTTATGAGTACATGTACACTCAGGCGTTTATAATCGTTTAGAAGCAGTTGAGGTTAAAAGCATTTTTTAATAAAGCAAAAATTTTCGTTTAGGGGCATTTGAAATGCCAAATGCTTGTAACAGCGTGTAAAAGCGGTAACTCGCATTTAAGCGTTTTTGTTTATAGAAGTTTTCAACAAGGAATCACTTCTGAGCATTTGCAATGTTAAAAAGACAGTCCGACAAGGGGAAGGGGAGAGGGAGACTCACAGGTTTTTCTCTGCATTGTAGGCATTTGGGAGGGCATACTGTAATGAAAAATCTGTTATCTGTCAAAAACGCTTCTAATTGCTCATGAACGCCACAAAATGCACATAATCGCAGCATGAAAAAGTGGCAAAACTGACATTTTAAACCGTTGGTTACTAGCTGTCAAGTTCCAGCTTTCAGAAGAGGTTTTCAAACATCCTGTGTATATGAAGACTTAGAGCTTTGCTTTAAAATTGCACACAGATGAAGCCTTGGAGAAAATCAGTTACCTGCTCCGGTTCTGACGAAATCCGTTTCTTGAAGCTGTTAAAAACCTTGTCTTCTTTGGTTTCTTGTTTTGCCATAGCACTCAATTCATTCTCATCCAATTTTAATTCATCAAAGGACGATTCTAAAAGTACACAGCTTGTTAGCTATGAGCAGAGATTTCCAAATCACAAGTCAAAAACATACACAAAGACCTGAATGCTGCGCTTGGCACACCCCTCTAGTTTCCATTCTACTATTCCCCAGCTACTTTTGTCACTGACCGTTTCTGTAGCCCTTTTTTTTTTCAAAAATCTGCAGAAAATCCAATAGTGTGTATGGGGTCTTATATTGCACTAGTCTGTATGTGTCACTTCCAAAGAATGCCGAGAGTAAATGTTTCCATCTTATATTGGAGGTGTTTAGAGGTAGATGTAGACATTCCAATAAACTCTTCTACTCTACTCTGTCAAACTAGTAATAAAGTGGATCTAAATTAAAAAAGGAGCTCTAAAAAAGGCAAAATGTTTATCTTAATGCATTAAGATAAAAGCCTTGTGTGTAGCAGCCTCCCCAAAAACTTACCTGAGCCCATCTCTCTCCAGCGAAGTCCACAGTGTCTCAGCCGTCTAGGACTCTCAGTCCTGATCGGCTGAGACACAGCAGCGGCACCACAGGCTCCTGCGGCTGTCAAAGTCAGATAGCCAATCAGGAGAGGAGGGGGGTGGGTGGGGGAGGACGGAAGCTCCATGTCAGAATGGACACCCAGAGCGGCAGCTCGGCTCAGGGGCCGCCATAGCAGGAGCAGGGAGGGGCCAGTAGCAGCAAGGAGGGACCCGAGAAGAGGAGGATCTGGACTGCTCTATGCAAATCCACTGCACAGGGCAGGTGAGTATAACTTTTTTTTTAACAAACGAGAGATTTTACAGTTACTTTAATACATCTATCTCAATGTACTTTTCTACAGAATTACGGCTGTCACTGTACCTTATTGTGACCACATATGTAACAACTGCGATTTGTGTGATGAAAAAAAAAAAAATGCAAGCTTACAATGCTGACCTTATGAAAATTGCCAGGCTCCTATGTACTGGCCACAATAATTTGACTCACTGACCAGGCCAATCAGAGTCCTGACTGCAATAGCTGTTCTCTTCTCAGTCAGAAGTTCTAAAGCCGGGCATAGTAAAACCAAGGCTCAGCTGCCTGTTTTTAACCACCCCACATCCACCCATGTGAAAGAGCCCATAGAGTTATTCAGGAACAACAGAAAACTACTCCACAGAGGTCCCCAGACTTCCTCTGCTGTGCTACATACTTGATCAACATGGGGAGGATAGTCAGATATACATCTATATCCAAGCTGGAAAACCTACTGATTTTTTGACAAGTAGAATTTCAAGATCAAAACCGGCAGAAATTTAGAGCCCTTTCACACAGAACTGCTTCACTTTGTTTAGCGGGAGATACGTGAAGCGTTCTCTTGCTGAATCACAGCTGAACGGGATGGGTATCAGTTTGAAATCCCTGCCAATTTAGTTTGTGTTGGCATTTACACAGCAGACATGGGCAGACCCAGAGTAGTTCTACGGGTGGTCAGATGCAAAATGAATTTGTGTCTGTTTACATATGGCTACCTCCGATCCATCATGTTTAACACTGGAAAAACAAAAAGGATGCAGTCCTTTTTACATTTTTTTTTCTGGACCTGGACGGACTCAGATGTAGGCGGGTGTAAATGGACACAAGTGTGTTTACCTCACCCTGCCAAAAGGGCTGCATGGAGCTTCCTATCAGGTCTGCCTGAAAAACTAACAGGCGGACCTGAAATCGAAAGAAAGTGGTTAGTACATAACAAGATGAACAAAAATTAAATGGAACAAGGCCACTGAGGAGAAAAAAAAAAAAAAAAAAAAAAAAAAAAAAACACAAAAACACACACACACACACACATAACCCAACCCCCCACCCCAAAAGATAAAACTAAAAACTCCATTCCCCCACACACAGATGTCATTTTACCAATACATGAAGATGTGTCCTCTGATGTCAAAGTGTCCAACTCCATTCCTGTGCTGTCATCATCAGAATCTGTCTCCTCTGGTTCTGTGACAATTTCATATTCTGGAAACAGGAATCCATGATCTGCAACCTGAACACCCTGCACATCTGAACAAAAGGAGGAGGATCAAGCTACAAAATCCATGGAATGTGCACCATCAGGTCTCTTCTAAATATTTATATCATCCAACAATGTTCAAATTGTATTTTGGTATATCACAAAAAGTATTTGGTACATGCACACGAAAATTCTCAGTACATGTATTGGCTTGTTTGCTTTTAACATTTGTTTTGGGAACAAATGGACTTTCCCATATGAATATTACACAGTGTTAGATATTTGTTCATTCAAGAAAGAATTTCCATCTTGCTCCTTCAAAATGTTTTCAGCACTGTGGTCACAGACAAACACCAATTTGGCACCACCAAGAATTAGAAAAATCAAACAAACTTTCTTAAACTTAAAATTCTGAACAAAATGTTACTAGTGTATAGCCATCTTAAAGGGCAACTCCACTTTCGTGGGAACAAAATTAGCATGCATAGATACACACACTTGTGACTCAAGTCATTGTAATTGAATGGTATTAAAAATGACCTTTCCTTTTCAATCTGCAGTGCTGTAGTTTTCTGCAAAATGCAATGAAATATGGCTACCTGGTGGATTGTGTACAGAATGCCCCCCAGATATGCAATTTCCTGCTTGTGCGATTGGCTCACTGACTTTCCCAGAAATCTGCACTAAGATACAAAATCAGATTTCAGGCATCCCCTGCACCTAAAACAATTTTTGGTGAGATACTACCAAGGAGAAATCGCGTCTAAAGGGATGCAGACTCTGTCAGTCACTTTTCCTCATTTGAGCCCTGCAGATGCAGCAGGTGATTGATAAATATAAAACCACTCACATTCACTGTGCACATGGACACAGACAAACAGATGATTCTTCAGAATAACAAAAAGGTAGGAATCTACGTTTGTTAAAATCCTTGTAATGTATATAGATCACCCAGAGGGGAATGTTTCTCAAAAGTGGAGTTACTCTAATAGATACTGTCAAAACTCACAACTTTTATGCAAGTGTGAAATTTTTTATTTTTTTTTTTTAACACCACTTGCTGTAGGTGTGAAGAGAAGACAAAATGTTCAGATGGAGTCAGAAGTTCTCAGCATAAGCTATATGTGAACTACAAATGGACCGTGTCATATCTCGTGGCATCTTTTTTGTTTTGTCTCAACAAGTGCTTTTTCTGTTGTGTACACCGATGGAACGTCAATGAGCTGTCATCGGGTCTGAGTACCAGTGTAGAAGGATGGACCGATATTGCTGAAAAGGTGTTCACCTTTGTTATTCCACCGATTATGGCCCCATGGGATTGCGGTCACATTTGATTGAGGCTCATCTTATCAATGAAATTCTATAAGACTAGCAGCAAATGAGTAATAGTGAACAGGATGCATGCTAAATAGCTTACTACCATGGCCATCAAGAGGCTGTCCAGCCAGAGCACAGAAGAGACATTAGGCCTTTTTGTTACTGCAAAGAGGGTCTTGGGGCAGCGTGCGTATATATAGATATATACACACACAAAGACTAAAACTGAGTATTGCAGCCTACCAAATCCTTAGATGTGATGGTTGAATTAGTTTCTTTTAGGACTTTTTCCTAGATTTTACCTGGCAATCCTGTAAATAACAATGTTCCTTCATATCTATGCTTACTGTCTCCACTGTATCTAGCAGGATACCAATGGTCGTTGTGATTGGTTGTTTACCCTGATCTGTGATCAGCTGTGTCTGAAGAACACAGAGCGTGCTGCAACGGGCGCGATCACGAGAGGGCGTCTTACAACGCCCTCCCAGAACTGGTCAACCATGCTGTAGCTGTCATTTTGCTATAGCGTGGTCAGCAAGTGGTTAAGGACTTTCTACAGCAATTCAACTTACCAAATAACTCATTACATAGCTGTTTATGCTGTAACTTCCAATCCATCAATTGATGTACTCTGCTACAGTAATTGACTTTATGACATTTGGAGCATGTTTTTGGTCCCAAGCAGCCACACACTCTGCAGAGACGAAGGCCACACTTCAGCTGGAAGCTTATGGAGTCTTTACTTGCAGGTGGAGGTGAATCAGGCGGTGGGCCATAGGAATAAGTATCATTTTTCCGAGGGAGTTGGTTCCTAAAAACTAAAGAGAAATCTGGTTTAGACACATCTCATACAATTCAAACTGGTGTTCCTGACAGCTAACAAACTGTCCTGGACCACACTGTCTCTGGCCTAACTACTTTGCCCATTCAATGTCACAGGTTCACTTAAGAGCTTGTCCAGTCCATTGCTCATACTAACCTCTTCACACTGCCCCATTATTTATTTTCTAACAAAAAAAAAATAAAGTATTTCATTGGTTTTCCCTCTAAACAGTGCTAACTTCTGATTGGCGATAACTATGCTCAGTAGTAACAGTAAGTTGCCTACTTTTTTTCATTGTGTTGGTGTGAACTGAAATATAGGACATAGGGACAAACTGCCCAACACATCCAGTGTGAATGGGCCCCAAGGGAGCTTCTGGGTATAAAATTGCAGGTTGCAGGTGTGTTTTCACATCTGGGATAGACAGCTGCTGTGTACAGCCTGCCATAGTAATGAATAGCCGTATACAGGTTTATGCCGTTACATACATACAAACCTGCACATGCTTAAAGGGGTATTAAACCCAAAACCAGCAATGTAATATATTGCAGCTTACCAATCATTAGATGTGATGGATGAATTTGTTTTATTTTTTTAGGCTTCATTTACACTTGTGCGAGACCAAA
Source organism: Lithobates clamitans (assembly GCA_037952925.1). Classification (NCBI taxonomy): domain Eukaryota; kingdom Metazoa; phylum Chordata; class Amphibia; order Anura; family Ranidae; genus Lithobates; species Lithobates clamitans. The sequence continues at coordinate 340,412 of JBBGZY010000587.1, read as the reverse complement.
GTCACGCAATTTACATTGCAACTTTGGGTGGGTGCGACTGGCTTTGACTATTTCACAACTGTCACATAACATTGGGATGCGACTTTCGTGCAACTTCTGACAGTTTACATTGCAGTCTGTCACATCAAAGTACTGCAGGACCCTTTTTTTTTTAGTCATAGATTTGAACGGCTTCCATTGAAATACATTGTCATGCAACTTTGGACACAAAGTTACAGCCAAGTTGCACAAGTGTAAATAGAGCATTAGGTTTTTTTCCTTATGTTTTCACCTGGTGATCTGGCCAGTAACATCTTCCATTCAAGAATGTCCCCACTCTGGAGGAAGGAGCACAGGAGCACGGTCAGTCTGTGGGGAGGGCAGTGATAAACGTGCCAGCAGATTTTAAGTTAAAGTAGAACTATGGGCAAAACTTTTAATTTTTTATTTGGGATAGAGTAAGGGAGGATTATAACCCATCAGTTATTTTCTTGCCATCTGTCGCATTGGAGAGATTTCTCTTCATTTCCCATCCCATAGCCAAAACAGGAAGTGAGAGGAAATCCCACCAACATGGGGGAATCCCTGGTTGTCACCAGAACTAGTATCCCAGTTGAAAGGAGTATCCTTCTATTGCTGTTCTGGTGACAACCGAAAAAATATTGGAGTTTTTCACTTTGGTGATAACAAGGTATGAACTAAGGCATATACACCCTAGTCTGAACCCAGCTGAGTGATCCCACCAGGAAGGCAGTCACCCATACTGTGCCAATCTTAAGCGGCAAAGCATTCTCCACACTGCGCATATATAAGGGGTGTGTATATGTGCAGGGAACTTTTATCTGACACAGTACAGATAAAAGCTCCCTGGCAGGGTTGCTTAGGTGGGGTTGGACTAGGATCTGAATGCAGGAGCTCATCCCTAATGATAACAGTGGACAGGACACATACAGGGTATCACAAGTCTCCATGCATGGGAAAAATTAAACTCATATTCTATTCAATATGTTTTAGTGTTTTTATACTTTCAGATACCTTTGAAGAAAACCACTGTCAAAAGAAGAGTATTGAAATAATAATTTCCCATTTTCCTCGTGTATGGAGACTTTTGGGACACCCTGTAGAGAGGGAGAATCTCCCTTATGGGGACACAGACAGCAATAAAACCTAATAGGTGTTCTAATCCCTCTCCACTCTATCCAAAAAACCAAATCCATAAATATATAGCATAGTTTGTAGATGCTATATAGTTTGCGTAAACCAATCAATATACGCTTATTGGGATTTTTTTTTTACCAAAAATATGTAGCAGAATACAGATTGGCCTAAATTTATGAAAAAAATGTTTTTTTTATTGGATATGTTTTATAGCAGAAAGTAAAAAAAAAAAAATTCTCAAAATTTCTGAATATTTTTTATTTTTGTTTTTTTTTTGCGTTAAAAAAGACAGGCGTCAATGAGCTCCAGCATGGGGCCCCAGACAGGCGTCAATGAGCTCCAGCATGGGGCCCCAGACAGGCGTCAATGAGCTCCAGCATGGGGCCCCAGACAGGCGTCAATGAGCTCCAGCATGGGGCCCCAGACAGGCGTCAATGAGCTCCAGCATGGGGCCCCAGACAGGCGTCAATGAGCTCCAGCATGGGGCCCCAGACAGGCGTCAATGAGCTCCAGCATGGGGCCCCAGACAGGCGTCAATGAGCTCCAGCATGGGGCCCCAGACAGGCGTCAATGAGCTCCAGCATGGGGCCCCAGACAGGCGTCAATGAGCTCCAGCATGGGGCCCCAGACAGGCGTCAATGAGCTCCAGCATGGGGCCCCAGACAGGCGTCAATGAGCTCCAGCATGGGGCCCCAGACAGGCGTCAATGAGCTCCAGCATGGGGCCCCAGACAGGCGTCAATGAGCTCCAGCATGGGGCCCCAGACAGGCGTCAATGAGCTCTAGTATGGGCCTCAGACAGGCGTCAATGAGCTCTAGTATGGGCCTCAGACAGGCGTTTTACAAGTATTAATGGAGGAGTTAAAAATGTTCCCCAAACGCCCTATGGGCAGTTTTGAAGCATTTGACGAGTGTTAAAACTGCTCCACAAACGCCTATTTCATTACAGTAAATTAACAAATCTTAACGCTCTGCAACTGCCTGCCAGAGCATTTGCGAGGCGTTACTATAGACTTGAATGGGAAGCATTGAAAGGCTTCAAATGCCTCCTGACTCGACATGAGGCTTCAATTTTGAAGCGACAATAATGCTTAGTGTGGACAGCATTATGTGCTGTCTATTGTATCTTGTGCATAGGCGTTTGAGGGGCCTTTTTAAACGCCTGCTCTTAATGCCAGTGTGAACTCAGCCTTAGGTGCCATTCACACGTGTGACTTGTCATGCAACATTGATGTCCAAAGTTGCATGACAAGTCATTCCCCATGATAACTATTCATATATGTGCGACTTAAAGTTGCTGCGACTTCAAAATAATGCATGCAATACTTTTGCCCGACTTTCATGAAACTTGAGGGCCACAGACTTCAATGTTAACCCGCAGAAGTCGATGAAAGTTGTACCTGAACATTAGGCCTTTTTAAGACTTGTACGACCTGAGAGTCACACGACTTGAAGCAATGCCTGTGTAATCTTGAGTTCTATGGACCTCAAGTCGCATCAACGTCATACCAAAGTAGTACAGGGACTACTTTGAAGTCGCACAGATATGAACGGTACTCATTGGAAATCATGGGGTACGACTTGTCATGCGACTTTGCAGTCCCAAGTCACAGGACAAGTCGCACAAGTGAGAAAGGGGCCCTATACAATGCAACTTGTGTGCAAAAGTTGTTCATTCAAGTTGCACTCCAATGTCACCGCAACTTTGGAGTTGTACAAGTGTGAATGGAGCCTTAACCGCCTGCTGACCAGCTGCCGTCATTGTACTACGGCAGGTCGGCATGATCCCGCGAACCATCGTAGCTGTACATCGGTCCCTTTAAGGGATAGCAGGTGTGTGCTCACCCACTGCAATGCATGTGATCAGCGGTCGCGATGACCACACGCGGGCATGAGAGGCAGAACAGGGACGTGTGTGTGTACACAAATCCCTGTGCTGTGAGGAGAGGCAGATCCCGAGTTCCTACTAGCTAGGAACCACAATCTGTCATTTCCTCAAGTCACCCCCACCCCCAGTTAGAACACACTTAACCTCCACCCTGCCAGTGACATTTACACAGTAATCAGTGCATTTTTATAGCACTGATCTCTGTATAATTGTCAATGGTCCCAAAAATGCCGCCATATTGTGTATATATATATATATATATATATATATATATATATATATATATATATATATATATATATATATATATATATATATATATATATATATATATATATATAGCAACGGATCGTCATCGATCCGATGAGGTTAATCCGTACGGGACACCCGCGATCCACGGAGCGCTCTGTGGCCTCGGCCATAGGAAAGGCCGCGACTTTGGCCTAGCTCCGGAGCGGCGGCCATCTTGGTACACCCAGCGGCCGTGATCACTTGTAACAAACCGGCGTCATATCATGACGCCGGTTCCTCTCTCCCATCTGTGTACTGATCTGTACAGTGGAGGGGAGAGATCGGATGGCAGCAGTGCCAATATTCTGCAATGCCCTGCCAATAGGGATATTGTGGATATTACAGTGGGGGAGATTTTTTTTTTGTTGATCCGAAACGTGACTCCTGATCCGAGGAACGATCCGAACCGTGAGTTTTTTGATCCGTTGCACCCCTAATTATATATATATATACACACATACATACATACATACATACACACACACACACACACACACACACACACATATCACCGCCATTACCACATTACCACCAAAAGAAAGCTCTATTTGTGGGGGGAAAAAAAAAAAAAAGGGAAGGACTTCAATTTTGTTTGGGTAGAACGTTGCACAACTGTCAGTTAAAGCGACGCAGTGCCGGAATCGCAAAAAAATGGCCGGGTCATGAAGTAAATCTTCTGAAAGTCAAGTGGTTAAAGCATTTTTTTGGGACGCCTGTCACTTTTATTGCGGTTTGTGCCCTCATTAGGGAGATTGACCCTCTAATTTGTCTTATGTACCTTTTATCACCAACAGGGAAAGAAAATCCCAGAGTAGAGGAGAAATCTTCGAATGGGGTCACTAGTTCTGGTGACAACACTCACTTTGGATGGATTTCCTCTCACTTCCTGTGGAAAGTGAAGGGAAATCTCCCCAGTGGGATCCAGGTGGTAAAAACAAAGCAGATGTTAGAAACTCTCCCCAATAATATACAAAATAAATCATTTTTGTACTTAGTTGTGTTAGAATTGGATAGCAGGGAGCACCCACCTCCCGCCATTCATTACTATGGGTGGCTGTGTATCCTATGAAGCAGAAAGTAGCAGCCTCTCTATCACCTGAGGACTGAATGGAGAGTATGTGGGAGGAGCTGGGAACCTTACCTTTATAGCACCGTCTCTCCGCCCCCTGATGACACTGGGGGTCCCGGCAGCAGAAGATAAAGATGGTCCGGTGGAAGCTGCCCGTACACGGGGCGTACACCTGTAATAAGAAGGCCAGGGGCTTCCCACACACTCCGCACTGTAGAGCCTCGGGGTCCGGAACCCCCACCTCACCCAACCACGCCGGCCGGCCTCCCGCCTTACTGGGGAACTGCGGGCTGCGCAACCGCCATGGTTCCGCCTCCTGAACGAAGCCCAGTTCCATGACTTTGACAGAAACTGCCATCACCTGCACCACAAATAACTACCACGTGTGGGGGGGAGGAGACGGCATCAGGCTACGCAGAGCACGCGCGGCTCGCTCGGGGCATGCGCAGTAGAGAATGTCGCGAAGCATCGTCCGCCATGTTTACTGATGGCGCGGAAAAAGGCGGGGTGTTTCGTCAGAATGTGTAGCGGAAGTGACGTTCCGTCGCCGCCATTTTGATACACCTTGCACTCCTCCACAGTAAGGATACAGTGAGAAGGGCGAAAGCGGACATGTTGTTACACCCACCCTTGTTTTGCCTTTTACGCTTATTTTTAACAGTACAGTGAGTTTAAATAGTGAAATACAATAGTTCGGTTATGTACACTTTACACATCTTTAATTACAGTCCTTCTTTTATTGTTTTTATGTTACAAAATCAAAGTAAACACCTTTAAAAAAAAAGAAATACAGTAGTTAGAACTCCGTCTGACTGGTTAGATGTTGAATTTTAAAAGCAGCGGGAAGCCTGTTGATCTCATAGGTTTGCTAATCTGACAGAAGTTCGCTGCTTTTAAAATTAAACATTCAGACAGAGTTCGAAGTACTGTATTTCACTATATAAACTCACTTTACTGTTAAAAAAAGCGTAAAATGCAAAACTCCGGTGGGTGTAACAAGATGTCCGCTTGCTGCCTTCTCACTATCCTTACTGTAGAGGAGCAAGATGGCGGCGACTTCCGTTACACATTCTGACGGGTCGCCTATTCTGAAGAAACAGGGGACTAAACCATGACAGATGATTCCATTGATGGTGCAGATTAACCACTTGACCTCCATAAGAATTAACCCCCTTCATGATCAGGTCGTTTTTTGCAATACCGCACTGTGCTACTTTAACCACTTACAGACCGGAAGATTCAAACCTCTTCCTGACCAGACCATTTTTTGCTATACAGCATTGCGTCGCTTTAACTGACAATTGCGCGGTCATGTGACGTTGTACCCAAACAACATTGACGTCTTTTTTTCCCCACAAATAGAGCTTTCTTTTAGTGATTTTTGATCACCTCTGAGTTTTTTTATTTTTTCAACTATAAACAAAAAACGACCGAAAATTTAGAAAAAAAAAACAATATTTTTTACTATATTTGCTATAATAAATATCCCCAAAAAATGTAAAAAAAACTCATTTCTTGATCATGTTAGGCCAATATGTATTCTTCCACATATTTTTGGTAAAAAAATCGCAATAAGCGATAAGTGATTGGTTTGCGCAAAAGTTATAGCGTCTACAAAATAGGCAATAGATTTATGGCATTTTTATTATAATTTTTTTTTTTTTTTTTACTAGTAATGGGGGTGATCTGCGATTTTTAGTGGAATTGCAGCAGACAGATCGGACACATTTGCCACTTTTTTGGGACCACTGACATTTATACAGCAATCAGAGCTATAAAAATGCACTGATTACTGTGTAAATTACACTGGCAGTGAAGGGGTTAACACTAGGGGGCGATGACGGGGTTAAATGTGTTCCCTGGGAGATCTTTCTAACTGTGGGGAATAGGATTGACTGGGATTAGAGAGATCGCTGTTCCTAATCACTAGGAACAGCAGATCTCTCTCTCCTCCCCTGTCAGAACGGGGATCTGTGTTTACATTGACAGGTCCCCGTTCTGGCTCTTTTTCCCGGGTTGCGGCTGCGCACTTGCTATGGCTATTAAAGGAGCCGACGTATAGCTAAGGCGATTCGCGGGAAAGAGCTGACCTGCTGCTGTATAATGACGGAGGCTGGTCGGCAAGTGGTTAACCACTTCCCGCCCGGCCTATAGCAGAATGACGGCTGGCTGGTGGTTCAGTTATCCTGACTGGGCATCATATGACACCCAGCAGGATAACATGCCAGCGCGGGGATGCGCAGCGTGGCAATCAGTAGTGCTGTGTGTCACTCTGACACACCGGAGATCATGGTAAGGAGCCTCCATAACGGTGGCTCCTTACCACGTGATCAGCTTCCCTCGGTTCGCGCTGACAGGGAGAGATGATCAGCACGTTGATTATCAGCGCATCTCCCATGAGAGGTGCCACAGCAATGCCAATCAGTGCCCATCAGGAACACCTGTCAGTGCCCATAACAGTGCCAATCAGTGCCCACCACAGTGCCAATCAATGCCCATCACAGTGCCCATCGGTAACACCTGTCAGTACTTCATCATCGATGCTGCCCATCAGTGTCATCTATTAGTGTCCATCAGTGCCGCCTATCGGTGCCCATCAGTGCCCATCTACTCTACATATCCGTGCCCATCAGTGAAGGAGAAAACAAAATTTTATAACCGAAACAAATAAAAAAAAATTTAAATTTTGTTTTTTTTTAGTTTGTTTAGCAAAAAATAAAACCCCCAGTGGTGATCAAATACAACCAAAAGAAAGCTCTATTTGTGGGAAGAAAATTATAAAAATTTAGTTTGGGTACAGTGTAGCATGACCGCGCAATTGTCATTCAAAGTGCGACAGCAATGAAAGCTGAAAATTGTCCTGGGTAGGAAGGGGAGAAAGTGTCTGCTATTGAAGTGGTTAAAGACCAGGCCTTTGTTTACAAGTAAAAATCTGTATTTCTGCATAAATTTAGGCCAAACTGTATACTTCTTCATTTCTTTGGTGTAAGTCCACAAACTATGATATATATATATATACATCAATCCTAAAGTACTGATGACCTAAATCATTTCTTGAGGCACCAGAACTAGTGAAGATTTCCCCTCTATTACTTCTCTGGGGACAACCTAAAATCTGGGATTTTCTTTTACTTTTAATGATAATGGTAAACAGGACAAATAGAGAGGGGGAATCTCCCTTATGGGGGCACAGACGGAAAATAAAAGCTGACAGGGGTTCTAATCCTTCTGCACTCTATCCAAAACAGAAAAAAAAGTTTTGCGTTTAGTTATACTTTAACCTAAAAAAATAAAACAAAGATCCCGTTCTTTTAAAGCATGTTATACAGCACAGTGCCTGTGCTGTGTCATTTGGCCCCCTGTAATACCTGGCTGATCCTGCCTGGTTCTGCCCTCCCATTTGTAAACTGACCACAGTGTATCATGGCTGCTGAGCCCTGACTCCTTAGTCAGTTTACGTGCCTCTGTCATCCACTGCTCTTCTCCGTCCTCTCCCCCCTCCCCTCCCTGCCTGTCAGCCCGTGTCTGTGTGTGCCCCCTCCCCTCCTGCTGCTCAATTAGGGTTACATTTACATTATCCTCTCGGTTGATTCATGTAATGTGCCCTGTGACTGTGTTTTAAGAAAAAAATCAAGCTATATACCTGTTTACAGAGAGAAGACCGACACTCACGTGATCCGCCAGCTCTCTCCTCTTTCGCATAACAGCTGCAGCGGGTGGGGCCTCCTCTCCTCCTCAATGACGCCAGCAGGAGGATCCTCGGCCCTGCCCGATGCAGCTGTCAGGCCGAGAGAGGAGAGGGTCGGCGGGTCACGTGAGTGCCGATCTGCACTCTGTAAACAGGTATATACAGTCAGGTCCATAAATATTGGGACATCGACACAATTCTAATCTTTTTGGCTCTATACACCACCACAATGGATTTGAAATGAAACAAACAAGATGTGCTTAACTGCAGACTTTCAGCTTTAATGTGAGGGTATTTACATCCAAATCAGGTGAACGGTGTAGGAATTACAACAGTTTGTATATGTACCTCCTACTTTTTAAGGGACCAAAAGTAATAGGACAGATTAACAATCATCCATCAAACTTTCACTTTTTAATACTTGGTTGCAAATCCTTTGCAGTCAATTACAGCCTGAAGTCTGGAATGCATAGACATCACCAGACGCTGGGTTTCATCCCTGGTGATGCTCTACCAGGCCTCTACTGCAACTGTCTTCAGTTCCTGCTTGTTCTTGGGGCATTTTCCCTTCAGTTTTGTCTTCAGCAAGTGAAATGCATGCTCAATCGGATTCAGGTCAGGTGATTGACTTGGCCATTGTATAACATTCCACTTCTTTCCCTTAAAAAACTCTTTGGTTGCTTTCGCAGTATGCTTCAGGTCATTGTCCATCTGCACTGTGAAGCGCCGTCCAATGAGTTCTGAAGCATTTTGCTGAATATGAGCAGATAATATTGCCCAAAACACTTCAGAATTCATCCTGCTGCTTTTGTCAGCAGTCACATCATCAATAAATACAAGAGAACCAGTTCCATTGGCAGCCATACATGCCCACGCCATGACATTACCACCACCATGCTTTACTGATGAGGTGGTATGCTTCAGATCATGAGCAGTTCCTTTCCTTCTCCATGCTCTTCTCCTCCCATCACTCTGGTACAAGTTGACCCACATCCAACTTTTCTTCTATCCCAGCATTTTCCACTCTGGTGGTGATTGCATCTGCGGAGGCAGCAGTTCTGAACCATATTTGTACCTATCCCCATTGCGCGGATTTATTATCTTTCTATTACAAGGGATGTTTACAATAGCCATACAAGTGATCCAAACTTTTTTTTTAAAGGGACAGTTTGAAAATAGAAAATAAAAATAAAAATAAATTAGAAAAAAATAATAATGCAAAGCGCCCCATCCCTCCGAGCTCACGCGCAGAAGCAAACGCATATGCAAGTCGCGCCCACATATGTAAACGCTGTTCAAACCACACATATGAGGTATCGCCGCGAACGTTAGAGCAAGAGCAAAAATTCTAGCACTAGATCTCCATTGTAACTCTAAACAGGTAAAATATTAAAAAATAAAACGTTGCCTATGGAGATTTTTTTGTACCGTAGTTTGTCGCCATTCTACGAGCGTGTGCAATTTTAAAGCGTGACATGTTGGGTATTAATTTACTCGGCATCTTTCACAATATACAAAACTTTACTGTTTTCTTTTTTTTTAATTCAAAAAAGTAAGTGTATTTTTCCCCAAAAAATTGTGTTTGTAAGTCCACTGCGCAACTTTTAAGTACACAATGGGGTTTATTTACTAAAGCTGGAAAGTGCAAAATCAGGCTCACTTCTGCATAGAAACCAATCAGCTAACAGGTTTTATTACCAAAGCTTAATTGAATAAGCTGGGGTTAGAAGCTCATTGGTTTCTATGCAGAAGTGAGCCTGATTCTGCACTTTCCAGCTTTAGTAAATAAACCTCATTGTGTGTTTAAGGCCCCTTTCACACGATCGGACCGTTCAGGTCCGCCTGTCAGTTTTGACGGCGGACCTGAACGGGCGCTCCATGTTAGTCTATGGAGCGTCGGATGTCAGCGGAGACATGTCCGCTGACATCCGACCCGGTCCGATCCGCTGAAGAGCAGACAGATGGCCCTACGTCCAGGTCCGTCGCTGGCGGATCGGATCGGGGGAGATCTGACGAAAACGGACACGCTGTCCATTTTCGTCCAATCCCTCCATAGGCGGCAGCGGCACCCGACAAGCCCCTCCCCGCTCAGTGAGCAGAGAGGGACCTGTCATCCGCCAGCTCAGCGGAGATCAACGGACAGATCTCCCGCTGAGCCGGCGGCCCGAGGCGGGCTCCATAGAAACGGAGCCCGCCTCGTGTGAAAGGGGCCTAAAAATGGGGAATGCCTGTATATAAATATCGTGCATAAATGACAGTGCCTTTATATACAAACATAGAACACTGTTATCCTCTTGTGATGCCCTCTAGTGGATACTAGGGAAAGTGCTAGATCACTAAAAGTCCATATATCATGAAGTTAAAGTGGGGTTCCACCCAAAAAACAAAAATAACTGGAAAAAATCTAAACAAAAAAACATTTGGATATTTTATTTTTTTCACTTACCTCTAAATGCCTGTTGCTAGGTGGTCCCTCATAGTCTGCCTGTTCCTTTGCCTGGGCTGGTGACATCACTTCCCCCTCAGCACAGGAAGGGCTCAGCTCTGCTCCCTCCCTCCTGTCAATCATCTGGGACCCATTACAAGTCCCAGGTGATTGAGCGGCCAATCACGGCGCGCGGCGCCGCTCACGCATGCGCAGTGGGTGCCAGGCTGTGAAGCCACAGCCCGGCGCCTACAGTTGAAATGCCGGCAGGTGAGGGACAGGGACAGGTGAGTGTCCAATTAAAAGTCAGCAGCTGCAGTATTTGTAGCTGCTGACTTTTAATTTTTTTTTTTTTGACGGCCCCCCCTGGGTGGAACTCCTCTTTAATAAAATAAAATAATAAAAGTGACAGGTGCTCTTCATAAACTGTATTCGGTGGTTCTTAAAAGTGCCCCATAAGCAAAGCACTCACCGGAACCTCCCCCAGCTCGTATTCCCGGATCGTGCGAGGAGCCTGTGGGACGCAGTAGAACTGCCAGGACTACATACTTATGACGAGCATGACTCCCACTTATATCTTGGCACGCTGAAAGGAGATTATTCTATGCCTTACACCGCAAACACGGAAGCAACCAGCTGAAGCAGGACCAGTTTTTTCTGTGTGCTACACAGTGGCAAATACTGTGAAGGTGAAATACCTCCGTGTGGGGTGAATGGTTCAGGCGAGTGCATTTCTTATGGGGCACCTTTAAGAAGCACCAAATACAGTTTTTGAAGAGCACCTGTCACTTTTATTATTTTATTTTATTGACTTCATGACATATGGACTTTTAGCGCACTAACACTTTCTCTAGTATCCACTAGAGGGCATCACAAGAGGATATCAGTGTTCTGTGTTTGTTTATATGATGGCACTGTCGTTTATGCACAATATTTATATCTTTTAATATCACACCAGATTGTTGCATTAGAAGTCAAAGTTTTTTTTTACATACAAGGATTGCACTAATTATTGGTCTGGCTGTTTGCACATCTGCATCTCAGCAGTGTTTCACTAGACTGTTGCAACAGTACCCAGACCATTTGTATATTAAGATTTCATGTTTATTGGTGTAGTGCCCTGCTCCTGATGGGCAGGTGCTATTTATGTAAATTTAAGTTGTCTGAAGCTGTAGTTTAGCTTAGACTAATTATGGTAAATTTCCTGGCATTTGTACCAGTTCAGCTGGGTTGTGTAAGTTTCCACTTGGCAGTGGGTGTCACTGTGGCCACCGGTATGTGTTGGAAATGCAACAGGCTGGATGTATTGGGTACCCCGTTTACTCAGAAATAACCCGGTGGGAGGGGTTCACTTGCCGTGCATTCTGTGTAAGGGCACTCAAGGTACAGGCGCCAATTGACCGGGGTTCGTTGTTCCCGACCTGGAGGCCCTCCTGGCCCAGGGTGTGCCATGACAGCTCTGCTGTGTCGGGGCCGGCTGGCCTGAGGTTTTGTTACTACAGAAGTGGGCCCAGGAGTTCTGGGGCCTACTGATCCAGAGGTTGGTCCTGTGCTGTCTTGCCTGCGGGGAGAAGCCGATCGATTGGAGGAGACCAGGGGAGGACTTCTCTAGAGGTGATCGAGCCAAGTATGCTGGTATCTCAGGAGGAGCCTGGAAACCCAATCGGGGGATGCAACCTAGATAATATAACTCGTGGTATCGCCGGGTCGGCTGAAAGGATCTGGTACTGTGTAGCTAAACTTAAAATCTAATCAAAGTTTGTTTAAACCATCCTGTGGCAGAGGATTGTGTACGACCGTAACGATATTCTGTTTTTTCCATCAAGTCTGTGGCAGAGACTGTGTTCAAGCATTGCACCTGGCTGCTAGGTCAGTGAGAGAGACCTATCCGGTAATTGCTATATCCAGTTGAGGAGACAGTTAATTCTCTGGATAAGTAGAAATACCCTGACCCACAATCTAAGGTACCTGAATCTCCCTTAATCCTCCATCCCTGTTCTTTTGGATTCAAAGAATAAAAGAATTGCAACGAAAGAAACTGTGTTTGGTGCAGACATCATTTAATACTCTTTTTTCCCCCTTCACCATTGCGACCCCTGTGACGGACACGAGATAACGGTAAGCCCAATCAAAACCAGCAGCTCCTTAGGGGGTAAGTGCTACATTGGTTTGGGTTTGAATCTCTTTGATATCTTCTGCACAGTTATTACATTAGGAAACAGAGATCCACTCAATAGGTTTATTTCAAATTTAGGGACTCTTCACATGTCAGGGGTGTGAGACATTTCACCCTAGAACAGCTCCATTTCTACCCTTTTACTTTTTATTCATCCTATATTTCCGCTTAGGTGGACATATTGGTAGAGGCCGCAGTTCTTCCCTACTGTTTTCTCTCCATAAGCACGGGATCTCATATATTTCTAAATATACTTTTTACACTATATATATATATATATATATATATATATATATATATATATATATATATTGTTTGGGGGTTCTAAGTAATTTTCTAGCAAAAAATACTGATTTTAACTTGTGAACAACAAATGTCAGAAATAGGCTTGGTCCTACTGTGAGTCTGTAATAAGAACTGGAAAACATGCACTTTGAGGGATGGTTTTGGGAAACTTTGTAGTTATACCGGTTAACCGTTTAGTCTGTGTGAACAGGTTACAGTTACAATGCTAAAGTTGACCTACATAGTCATTTTCATTACATTATCTTTGTGTATAAACATGCCAATGAAAGGCCTTGATAACTGGCAGCCGAGTAAAAATGTGCCTTCCCTTAAAATAACTTTATAAATAACTGTAATTATAGACTTGAATATAAAAGTATTATCCAAGAGTAGATATATTTTTTTTTGAAAGAGTAAAAGTACTGTAATGTGAGACATTCATTGGATACCACAGTTTAAATGAATGGATCATTAAATAATTCAGAAGGAATCCTAGACAAGTGACATAAAGGCGTTCACTGATGGTGTTTTAAATGCACATTGACCTATGAGATGTTTACTGTTCCTATTTCAGCTGTTGTAAGTTGAATTTTTTTAGGTATGCCAAACTGTGACAGTGTGAAAGTTGCTGTACGTGTAAGGCCCTTCAGTAAGGTAAGATCTTTCCTTTGTTTTATCTTGTTTACTGCTCTGAAAACCTTCTTTTCTGCCTGATTTGACATGCAGTGAAAATATTTCCAAGTATTGGAATAAAAGTAATATTGTATTTTTGAAGTATTGCCCTAAATTATCATTTCTGTAGTGTTTTCAGGTACTCCCATATATAATATTATATATAATATTTGCATTATGTGATTTGACAATGATTAATTATAAATTAGTGTTATTATAGAGAGAATGTCATCCTTAAAATAACAAAAACAACTAGAAGGCTTTCTATGTATCATTTCCCTTTCTGAACAATTTAATTATCACACAACCATGGAGGACACTGAAATGAAAAAAAGCGAATAACTAGTCAATCCTATAGTTTTTATAAGGCAAGATATATTTCAGGCTGGATTAAGTCAATTAGTACATGATTGGATCAGTTGCCATGCTCAAAATAGCCTATAAGAATTATTTTATATAACTTGAATAGCTTTCTAGATGGTATGGATGGAACCAGATGTGGAGTACTATAGATAGGGAGAGATGGTGGTGCTGCACATCCCGAATAGTACAATATGGGAAAAATCCCACAGGGGGGTTTTAAGCAGCAGGGTTAATAAATTAGTAAGGAGTAGGTGGGTTTAGAAAAATAAGTTCTTTATTCGAAAATTGGAATACAATATTTTCATGATAGTTAAAATATGAGCTCTGGTGGGGACATGCCCATACCAAATACAAGGATTGCAAACACAAAAATTATACACAACATTGCATAATGTTTGCATAATGTTTGCTGTAGTCAGGCATTGTTATACATCAGACATTATGCAATGTTGTGTATAATTTTTGTGTTTGCAATCCTTGTATTTGGTATGAGCATGTCCCCACCAGAGCTCATATTTTAACTATCATGAAAATATTGTACTCCAATTTTCTAATAAAGAACTTATTTTTCTAAACTCACCTACTCCTTACTAACTTATTTACCCTGCTGATTAAAACCCCCCCTGGGGGATTTTTCCCATACTGTAGATATTTTTTTTAGAGTTTAACCACCTCAACTCCGGAAGATTTTACCCCTTTCATGACCAGGGAATTTCTCGGCAGTGTGCTACCTTAACTGGCCATGCAACGCTGTACTCAAACTAAATTTATATCATTTTTTTCACACAAATTGAGCTTTCTTTTGGTGATATTTGATCACCACTGAGTATTTTATTTTTTTATTTATAATTGAAAAAAGACTGAAAATTTCCATTTTTTTAAAAAAAAGGACAGTGTAAAAATAGGAGATAAAAAGGAAAATAAATAATTAAAAAAAATGAAAGCACCCCATCCCTCCGAGCTCACGAGCAGAAGCGAATGCATATGCAAGTCGTGCCCACATATGTAAATGCTGTTTAAACCACACATGTGAGGTATCGCCGTGAACGTTAGAGCAAGAGAAATAATTTTAGCACTTTTTCGCCTATGGAGAATTTTTTGTACCGTAGTTTGTCGCCATTCCACGAGTGTGCGCAATTTTAAAGCGTGGCATGTTGTGTATTAATTTACTTGGGGTAACTTCATCTTTCACAATATACAAAAAAATTGGGCTAACTTCACTGTTTTTTTAATTCAAAAAGGTGTATTTTTCTCAAGAAAATTGCATTTGTAAGACTGCTGTGCAAATACGGTGTGACATAAAGTATTTCAACAATCTCCATTTTGTTCTCTATGGTATCTGTTAAAAAAAATATAAAATGTTTGGGGGTTCTAAGTAATTTTCTACCTTTTTTTTACCTTTTTACATAGCAAATTAAAAAAAATCAAATACCTTCATTTCCCCACTTTTTTAAAGGATAAGTTCACCTTTTGTAACATGTAACATGTAACATGTTACATCTGTATTCAGGATGTAACATGTTACAAATCCACCAGCCCCCAAACCTCCCCGCCTCCCGATGTGACAGGCACCGGGTGATCTTCTTCCCCGGATCTCTGTCACATTTTGTAAAGAACGTGGCCGTGCTGGGCTCCGCCCCTGCCCACGTCACTCATTCACAGAGTTCTGTAAATAGAAAACTACAAGGTCCAGCAGCCTTTGCAGCTGTCAACTTGTAGTTCTCAATGAACTACCACGGCACTGTTGAGCACTGTGGTAGTTCATTGATGCTTCCTGTTAGTGTGTAGCTGCTTGGCCATATGATGTACGGCCAAACAGCTTATACATAGAGTCTGCAAGATCCTTGCACAGCACCCACAATCTGCTGATCATGGTTTCAATGCTTTTCAGGCTTCCAACAAAAAAAATAATAAATGCACATTTTTTTTACCTGCAAAAAGATGTGCATATATTATTATTTTTTTAAAAGTAAACTTATCCTTTAAACGCTATTAAATTAATAAAAGTCAGGAAACTTTTTGAAGACCGCTCATATATTGGAATTTTTATTCGTGGAGCGCAATAGTGCAGCAGGAAATCTGACACTAACTGACGCTGAACTGACTAACTGATACCGACATCGCCAGTGACGTTAATACAATGATCAGTGATAATAATATACACTGTATTAATAACACTGTCTGAGAAGGGGTTAACATCTAGGGCGATCAAGGGGTTAAATGTGTGCCTAACAATGTGTAATGTGTGCCGCTTTTTACTAAAGATCTCTTTGTTTCTTATCCCTGCTCTGCACGGATGAGAAACAGATTGTTCCCTCTATACAGAGCCCTGTGTTGATTGTCAACATAGGGCTCTGGGCTGTGATTGGACATCATTGGCCGGGACCTGTTGACAGGCTCCAGCTGTGCACCCTAAACCCGTAAACAGGCAACAACGTACCAGTACGTCACTTTGGCTGTACGGGCCGCCTGTCTACAATACATTGCGGGCAGTCCTTAAGTGGTTAAACTCTTTGTGGTAGACAGAAACTGAGGAATTATGGCACAGTATCTAAGACTTTTAAATAGACAGGGGGTAATTTAGCCCACTAGACTCCAACTGCAACTAAAATGTCTCTTTTGAGTAGACAGATTTAACGTTTGTGACTTCCCTAGATTTTAGAGCAGGGGTCTCCAAACCTTCTAAACAAAAGGCCAGTTTACTGTCCTTGAGGCTTCATGGGGTCCATACTGTGGCCAGTGGGATTAAAAAGTGCCCGTCATTGGTTTTAGTGAAGGAATAATGACCTATTGTTGCTATCGATGGGCGAATGTTGGTATTCAGGGTAGGATTGGTGCCCTATCATTGGTGTCAGTGGATGGCACAGTGCCACAAGGGCCAGGTAAAGGCAAGCAAATGGCCACATCCAGCCTATGGGCCGCAGTTTGGAGACCGCTGCTTTAGAATTTCGCAGAATATGTTGATGCTACATAAAGTGCAGTAATAAGATCTTCCTGCTTTTTTGGGTGCTTTTTTGAGTGCAGCTTCCAGGGTTCAGTTCCTTTTTAGCTTCCAGAAATGTTTAAATTATTTGCTCATTGGCATCAGATTCTGACTAAATAAATATATCTCTTTAATCAACAACATGAAAAGAGCAGCTCTATGAACTGCCCATTTACATAAGAATGTATGGGTGATAGGTATCAAATTTTTTACAAAATTGGCACTTTTTGGTCCTCTGCAGAAAGCCAAAATAAATATGGCATTCCGCAGTCCGCATATTTTTGTTATCTACAAATAAGACACATGGCAGCCACACTGTTAGGTTTGGTGGTGTAACCTTATCTGTCTCTTAATTCGAACAGTTGCTTCTTCAGCCAAGGCACAACTATAAGCTAATTTCTACTTACTACATGGCTTTACTTCACCGAAAGACCACAATTTGCCTGAATGAAACCTCAGTGGCAGAGGGATATACCACACTGGGCAGAGAATGCCTGGCAGGATATATTAGACTCCTATATGACCTTTATCCTCCTCTAGAGACAAATGCCGCGTACACACAGTCGGACTTTTCGTCTACAAAAGTCCGACAGCCTGTCCGACAGACTTTCGACAGACTTTTGGCGGACTTTTGGCGGACCTTTGGCGGACTTGCGGCAGACTTTCTTACGAGCGGACTTGCCTACATACGATCACACAAAAGTCAGACAGATTCGTACGTGATGACGTACACCGGACTAAAATAAGGAAGTTGATAGCCAGTAGCCAATAGCTGCCCTAGTGTGGGTTTTTGCCCGTCGGACTAGCACACAGACGAGCGGATTTCTGGTAGTTACGAGGTAAAGATTTGAAGCATGTTTCAAATCTAAAGTCCGTCAGATTTGAGGCTGGAAAAGTCCACTGAAAGACCGCTGAAAGTCCGGGGAAGCCCACACACGGATCGGATTGTCAGCCAGCTTTAGTCCGTCGGCGTTCGTCGGACTTTTGTAGACGAAAAGTCTGACCGTGTGTACGTGGCAAAAGTAATCCAGATAAAATACCACCACCATATTTCTTATATGTCATACGCAGAAAGGTGGTAAATTGTTTAAAATGATGTGAACAGCCATCGCCTGCCAGATTCTTTCAGTTGTAACACTGTTAACCTTGGAAGAAGAGTCAGTACCCTGTTCTGTACTGTCAACAATGTTATTTCTTGTTTATCTCCCTGCATGGAGAACTTTATTATCTACATGACCTGATCAATAGCTTGTGATGGCTCTTGTATCATGTAATAACATACTTGAATTAGAAAATGGGCAAACTGCCTTCTCTTTTATGCTCCAAATATTTAATCAACGCAGGTGGCTTCTTTCATGATTTTGGACTGCAAACTACACAGGCATTTTGGTCAGAATTCACAGACAATCTCTTAAATTTACCCAATATTTGTAATCCAGCTAGATATTTATTAGGTTATTTGGAAGAATCTGATTTGCCTAATTGCACTAAACTTCTTCTGCATTCATTTTTTTTATGCAAATAAATACCCTGATCCTCCAAAACAAACTCATTGGCAAAGGCTTATCAATCAGTCATCCTTTTATTTAAACTGACCTACGAGGCACAGGGGTTATCCATGTAAATTTGACAAAATATGTTCTCCCTGGCTAAAAATGCAATCTATCATATCCATCGAATGATCCCCCTTTGTGATACTGTATTTAATACGTGAGGTAAAATATTTTCATGTATAAGGGTTTATATGACAGTAAGAAGTGAGACAGGAGCTATTATAAAAAAAATTCTAACTTTATTAGTGTCAGTGAAAACAATACAGTAAACTTTTTTTTCCTTTTGTATGTGTGATTCACAATGGTGCTTGGTATGTATAGACTGACATATGACTTTTTTTTCTGTATTTTCTATGACTTACTATTATTTTGACCTATTATTGAACTGTAATGCTGCCTAAACATGAGTAGATACTTGCTGTTGTCCTATTCTTATGTGTACTGCTTTCTACTTTTAAAATAAAATCTATTTCTCAAAAAAATAAAAATAAAGAATGTATGAATGGCCAAGCGGCAGATCCCCACCCAAATCCAACACTCAGATGGCTACACTTGGTATAGCATTAATCTATATAGAGGTCCCCCCTTGGAACTGATCATGAATGTTTTCTACATTAGCTATCTCCACACCTATAGTCCTCAGGGATAGAGCTACCCATCTAGAGCTAGCTAAAGTCTTGATTTTATCTAATTCCTGTTTTTGCTTTAGAGAGAAAAGGATGCTGGAAGTAAATGTGTAATTTCCATGAAAGCCAACTGCACTACCATACGTGACCCAAGAAACCTTGGCCATGAAAAGACTTTTAGGTTTGACCTTGCATATTGGTCTCACAGTGGGTTCTTGAGGAACACAGATGGCACGCTAGTTCCAAATGGCCCAGACAGCAGATATGCCGACCAGGTAGATTTATTTTAATAGGCTTTACTGTAAAAACAAAAGCACCAAATAAAATTGGAATCATTATAATTTTTTTTTTACTGAAAATTAACTCCCACTCAGTGATTTCTAAAATAGTGTATGACTTCACTGATTGAATAAACACAATAAGAGATGCAATGTTAATGTAAAATGTGATGCCTACTCCTATCTGTGTTATACCCTACATTGAAGAAATTGGTCTTTCCTATCCACTATTGTATACAGTGCCTTGAAAAAGTATTCATACCCCTTGAAATTTTCCACATTTTGTCATGTTACAACCAAAAATGTAACAGTATTTTATTAGGATTTTATGTGATAGACCAACACAAAGTGGCACAAAGTTGTGAAGTGGAAAAAAATGATAAATGGTTTTCAAAATTTTTTACAAATAAATATCTGAAAAGTGTGGCGTGCATTTGTATTCAGCGCCCCCGAGTCAATACTTTGTAGAACCACCTTTCCTAGCAATTACAGCTTTAAGTCTTTTTGGGTATGTCTCTACCAGCTTTGCACATCTAGAGAGTGAAATTTTTGCCTATTCTTCTTTGCAAAATAGCTCAAGGTCTGTCAGATTGGATGGAGAGCTTCTGTGAACAGCAATTTCCAAGTCTTGCCACAGATTCTCAACTGGATTTAGGTCTGGACTTTGCCCTGTATTTGGCTCCATCCATCTTCCCATCAACTCTGACTAGCATCCCCATAACGTGATGCTGCCACCCACCACCATGTTTCACAGTGGGGATGGTGTGTTCAGGGTGATGTGCAGTGTTCGTTTTCTGCTACACATAGCGTTTACCATGGGCCTCTTGGCTGCTTCTCTGATTAATGCTCTCCTGGCCTGGCCTGAGAGTTTTGGTGGACAGCCATGTCTTGGTAGGTTTGCAGTTGTGGAATACTCTTTCCATTTTCTGATGATGGATTGAACAGTGCTTGGCGAGATGTTCAAAGCTTGGGATATTTTTTTTTAGCCTAACCCTGCTCTAAACTTCTTTACAACTTTATCCCTGACCTGTCTGGTGTGTTCCTTGACCTTTATGATGCTGTTTGTTCACTAAGGTTTTCTAACAAACCTCTGAGGGTTTCACAGAACAGCTGTATTTATACTGAGATTAAATTACACACAGGTCTATTTACTAATTAGGTGACTTCTGAAGGCATGTGGTTCCACAAGATTTTAGTTAGGGGTATCAGAGTAAAGGGGGCTGAATACAAATGCACGTCATACTTTTCAGATATTTATTTGAAAAATTGAAAACCATTTATCATGTTCCTTCCACTTCACAATGATGTGCCACTTTGTGTTGGTCTATCACATAAAATCCCAATAAAATACATTTACGTTTTTGGTTGTAACATGACAAAATGTGGAAAATTTCAAGGGGTATGAATACTTTTTTAAGGCACTCTATGTACAGTATACAATGTGAACATTTATTGATATCAGTATACGTGTAAAAATATCATTCGTATTGCATACGTTTTCTGTGTAAAATGACAGTGGCATGGTCAAATAAATAATACTTTTCTGAATTAAGGTTTCTGAAATGTAATTATTCTCCTTTCCTAGAAAACTGTATTCTGTGATCTTGGCCAGAGTGTATTAGATAATGCCTTGCAAGGCTACAATGCCACGCTGCTTGCCTATGGGCAAACTGGTTCTGGGAAAAGCTACTCCATGATTGGCTATGGAGCAAATCGAGGCATCATTCCGGTCGTCTGTGAGGAGTTGTTCAGAGCAATTGAAAGTAACCAAGACAATAACAGATGTTATCAGGTCAGTAACCTCAACATGGACAGATATAATGCAAAAAAAAATGCAATGGACAAGTACCTCTTTAAAAATGGCTTTTCATTAGTGAAAATATGAATAATAGGATATTGCAAAGTGACTCTGTCATAAGGTAAGTATAGGGAGCCGTCAATGCTGGCCTACTGATGAAAATGTTAGTTATCTGGCACTCTTCAACTTTAAGGGAAATTCCATTTTTGCATTAAAAAAGGTAAATGTTACCTTTCAACACCCTCTTCACTCCCCTACTCCCTGCTGCGCTTATTTACTATTTAGCAAGTTCAAAGGAGAAGTATGGCTAAAATTCTTTTGACCATACTTTTCCTGTGGATCACAAAAGTGCACGTAGTTCTGCACTCCTGTGGCCCAGATTCAGCCAACAGCAGGCTAAAGCTAAGGCTGATATCACAGGCGGGCAGGCTTTTAAATGAGTAGAATACTTTTATACAATGTATTTGGTTTAATAAAATATTACACTTAGTTTACTTCTTTTTGGTGGTCTGATGTTGTGGTGTTCCTGGAGTGATTAAAAGATGATAGGATGATATTTCAGAAGATCTACTGAGGAATGGTGTGATTGATTTGGAGGTGCATAAGGCCAATCCCACAGCGCCTGTTGACTTTTATTAATTAAGAAGTCACTAGACTGGCGGTGAGTGTGCATTTTTTATGTTGGTGGTGGTGTGAGTTGATTCACTACTGGAAGAACATCTGTCAAAGTACAAAACATTATTTTCACCTGGTGTGGGAATTATTACACACAGTTTTTGCACATTATATTTTAAAGTACATTTTAACAACATTTATCAAGTCTTTAAATGTACTGGGAATTTTCAAACATTTGTACGAATGTTCATTTGAAAATCTACTATTGGTAGGATAGGTAGGACAGGTTAAAAGTCATCGTGATTCAATTTTTGCAGTTACTTCAGACATTTTGATTCCTTAATGTAACTGCTTCCATGATAACACAGGCCTAAATTAGATCAACAACTACAAGCATAATATCTTGGTTGACTGCTATGTGGTCTCGGACCTGACTGCTATGGGGTAAAGGGGGGCCCAGTATGGAAAAGTTTGTGTGGGGGGAAGGTGTCCAATTCAATTTGAAAAATCATTAGTGGTTTAGTGGCTAATACTGACCTACATGGCTGTGCAAGTAAGTTTGATGTTACTATCTCAATCTTTCTCAATGCCCTCATGGAGACATCACATGTTACATGGTTTGGGTTTGTGCAGACCATCCAGGACAGAGAAAAAGAAGCAGAACAAGGGTGCACACACCGCTTCAGGCAAAAAATGGACAAACCCGGTCCAAGGTGCTAATCCCAGCTCATCACCGTGGGCAAGATCAAGAAGAGAATAAAAGATTGATCGCACACTTGGATCCAAAAGATGCTGTAGAAATTTCTTTATTGTCATGAGCCAGACAAAATTGCAATGATGACCAGTTGACGCGTTTCACACCAAAATAACCGTGCTTGTTCACAACAATTGAAATGCTCACAATACAAGCTATTTAAAGGTGTATATCAAGTCAAACACCTAACACAAAACACGTGTAATTAAAGAGCAATCAACACAAAACTTAAAAACATTTCTTAACTACTTACGGACCGCCCGCTGCAGTTTTACGTTGGCTATTTGTTGTTATGGCCGCAGCTAGCTTCCATAACCCCGGTATCCCCTTCTTCAGCGGGTGGTCCACTAGAGGATAAAAGTGGTCTCTGCGGCGGATTCGCCGCAAGATCACTTTTATTGGTGGCGGGAGAGGGGCCCCCCCTCCCGCCACGCTCCGGTGCCCTCCGCCGCTTACCGGAGCCGTCGGCAGCCACGGAGGCGATCGTGTCTTGTCACTAGCTGGGTATGGAGACGAGTGGGGGGAAGATGGCCCCCACCCGTCTCCATACAATTGCTGGGCGGAAGGGACATCCAAATGTCACTTCCGCCCACAGCTCTTAAAGGGCCATTTTTTTAAAATAATTTTTTTAAATGACAATTTATTTATTTTTATTGCATTTTAGTGTAAATATGAGATCTGAGGTCTTTTTTACATTCCTTGTAATAGGAATAAAAGTGACATTTAAAAAAAAAAAACAGTATAAAAAAATTAAAGGTAAAATAAATAAGAAAAAAATTTTTTTAATTGCGTCCCATCCCATTGAGCTCGCATGCAGAAGTGAACGCATATGAAAACGGTGTTCACACCACACATGTGAGGTATCGCCGCGATCGGTAGAGCAAGAGCAATGATTCTAGCCCTAGACCTCCTCTGTAACTTATAACATGCAACGTGTAGAATTTTTTAAATGTCGCCATAGAGATTTTTAAAAGTTTGTCGCCATTCCACAAGCGGGCGCAATTTTGAAGCGTGACATGTTGGGTATTAATTTACTCGGCGTAACATTATCTTTCACATTATAAAAAAAATAGCTAACTTTACTGTTGTCTTATTTTTTAATTCAAAAAAGTGTATTTTTTACAAGACCGCTGCTCAAATACGGTGTGACAGAAAATATTACAACGACCGACATTTTATTCTCTAGGGTGTTAGAAAAAAATGTATAATGTTTGGGGGTTCTAAGTAATTTTCTAGCAAAAAAACCTGTTTTTAACTTGTAAACAACAAATCTCAGAAAGAGGCTCCATCCTTTAGAGCCGGTTCACACGGGGGCGACTTGTCAGGCGACCTAGCCGCCTGACAAGTCGCCTCCCGATCTGTACAATGGAACCGTTCTAATCGGAGCGACTTGCGTCGCTCCGACTTAGAAGAAAGGTTCCTGTACTACTTTGGGGGCGACTTGCATAGGCTTCTATACAGAAGTCGTCTTGCAAGTCGCCGCGGCAGTCGTGTGCAGGTCGCCTCGGTGAGGCGACCTGCAAGTCGTGCCGCTTCTAATGTGAACCGGCTCTAAGAGGTTAAATGCTAATACATCTAATCATAAAATGCTCAAAACAAAAATAGATAATGTAAACATGTAAGCAAGAAATATATTAAAAACGAAAATAGAAAAATTAGCGAAAAAACATGTGTGTATACCAATATAAATCACATATATCACTATATAACAAATTAAGTCTAATTGTGTGATTTAATCCTTATTATTAAAGACTTCTTAAAAACTGTTCAAGGATAAGAGGAAATAATGAGATACTAAAGCATGATGGAAAGGATGCGCATACACATGAAAATCAACCATGTTCTCAACACTCAACTAGAGGGCAAAAAAAAAAAAAATGAAGAACACCCAAAATCACTCGCTTTTCAAAGAAGAGAGAAAAAAAATATGAAGAACACCCAAAATCACTCGCTTTTCAAAGAAAAAAAAAAGGTTAGGTGTTTGATTTGATATACGCCTTTAAATAGAGAAAAATAAGCTTCCATGCGCAGCTCTTATTATTTAGAAATTATAGCAGGAACTTTTTGTAGAATATACCATTATAGGTTTTCTGTTCACTATGTTATATAACACTATTCACTTGCAAACCCAGATAATGTAAAGCACTTTACACAGTATAAAACTTTTTTGTAATAATGGATATTGCCCCTTTTTTTGCAGGTGACATTCAGCATGCTTGAAATATACAATGAACAGGTAAATGTCACTCTCAGTGGTATTTCCTTGAAATGACTTTGGTACAATAACTACTGTTCTTTTCTGTATATACATTGGTGTTGAGTTGTTTAAAAAAATGATATGCATATTGATCTCTGTTGGGGAAGAGGGTTAGATTTATATTGCAAATTATTTGCAATATTTCAGGGTTAGATTTTCAGATTGACTGATCTCCCCCTCCAATAGAGATCAAGAGACTTAATACTTGGCAGGTTAGAGATACATTTCTAGGAAAGGTAGCTATTTCATTCCTAATACACATTGTTTATCCAGGCGCCAGCAAAATTGGACAAAGCATCAGTGCACTTTAGGGCTGTGATGACTTAATCAGGTTTAGCTTCCAAACTGTGAGCATAGATGTAACTTCATATATTAATTTAGGTTGAATGTCATGCATGATAATTTGTTCCACATACCACTACCCAGACCCATGCAAAATGTAAGAAAAAATCCTTCACTGATACAGCTTCTTTACTATTTAACCCCTAGAATAAAGATGCCAATAAATGCTTGTTTTATTCTTCCCAACAGTCCTGGATCGGGTGGGACATTCCAGAATTTTGTCCCATGATTCCATGTACAGGGGCTTTGTCCTACATCACCCCATCCATTCATTATACACTCACCTCTATGCATCTGCCATACCTCTGCCCATATTTCCCCACTACGTTCATATCTGTCTTCCCACTTGCCTTATTCTGCCTCCACCAGTCTGGCCGCTTTACTTCGTCTTCATCTCTCACTACATTATTTATATTTCTATCATTCACATGCCGTTTCCACCCTGGTATCTGGCCGATTCTTGTTCACACATCCCCACTCCTTTCACATCTCCTCTGTCCTTCATTAGACTCATCCTGACTCTACCACTATCCTTACAACCCTCTGGCATCTTTATGATTACATTTCCACTTTCAGTGAGCCATTCACAGTATGGTCCCATTGACATTCATGTTATTTGTCATCTTTAATCATGATCCCTCTCCTATCCACACCTGATTCAAGTATGACACCTTTAGTTTCCTCCAGTTACACTCAAGTTCTTCATACACCATTATTCTTTTTTTGATTTACCTTGCATTTTAACATCTCATATTCAGGCAGCTTACCTTATCATACACTCAAAAGATAAAAGCTGCTTTTCTTTACCTTTAACCTCAATTGAATAGTCTGTGGTCAACTGTATAGTTCTAGCACAGCTGCTCTTAACCTGTGCAATGCCATGCAGCTTGCCTCATGTTTGAACACCGGAATCTGAAGGAACTTCTGACACTGGAATGTGAAGATTTACTACTATAGGCTGTATATACCAGGCAGCAAATGACATGATAACACCATGAAACTGCATGATAAATGCACATCTTATGCAGATGAAAAACACAAAGTGCAGGTAGGAAGGGTTAAAATGCCTTTAAAGTAATTATTAATATGACATTCCCATTTTTACAAACTCTGTTATATATTTTATACTTTTCAGTGTAGAGATTTATAGATTAGCCATTAGAAAAATCTTTCACACGCTCGGTGCTACCAATCTGATTCCTGCTTAAAGCTGACAAAGATTGATTCACTACCAGTTAATATTTGGTGAATGTCAGATTCTGAGTGATCTTACTGCTTTATAAATGTGCCCCTGTAAATTTACCTGTCGCCTATAATGTAGCACACACTGATTCTTGTACATGCCTGCTATTATGAACTAGACATGTTGGTCTAGAGAAAAAACTGCATTGACCCACCACATTACCTGGGTACTATAGGCAACAGTAGTAAGAATGATCTACTGTGACCCCTTTACTCCCAGGTATTACTAATTCTGATAATCTGCTCATTAACCAAGTATGTTCACTAATTCATTGATTAGGTTACAGATTTACTGTCAAAAACCAAGAAAGCAGGTGGCCTTAAGGTGCGAGAAGACCAGCATCAAGGGTTTTATGTTGATGGTCTAAAACTGGTGCCTTGTGAAAGCTATGTACAAATTGAAAGGTTGATGGAACAAGGGAAGAAAACAAGAACAACAGCTTCAACCAGCATGAACTCCAGCAGCAGCCGTTCCCATATGGTCATCACCATTTACTTCAAGCAGGTACAGCTCACTTCTGCAGCAAATAATCTGCATGTCTGGTGCAACATATACAAATTACATCAAGACAAAGTAAATATTGTAATGTGATGGGAGGTGGCGGATAAGTTTTGGTTGATCCGTCAAATTTTGGGAATTTATTTTTTTGGTTTCCAGTATACTTTAACTTCTATGAGGTTGTAAAAGGCAGACTTCCTGTAAAGGATAAGCCTTACTCCAGTACCATTTCTCTATTGATTGGTTTAGGGGCAATTGTGTGGGAAAATTAAAGCACCAATCCTTTTCTGTGTGTGGTGTAGAGAGAAGGAAGAGGAATTACAGAATACTGTAGACTTATATCTGGGTTGTCAGTGTTTATTGGGGTGAAAACTTCCAATGCAACGGGGGTGTGAAAATCAAAGGATGACTTATTAACTTAATAAGTGTCTGATTTACTATAAAGGGTTATTTTGGAAAAATGGTGCCCATATTGAGCCTGGATTGTAGGGTAGAGGAGATTTATTCAAGGGGGGGGGGATATTTCTTAGCTGTTCATGATATTTAAATGTTTAGGGTAGTTATGCTACATATCGGTTTCCCTTGTGGATTGTACTATAATTGGGGTGTTTAACGTTTTTATACTAGTATAGATGCATGCTCTCTTGAACAGACTGAGATGAGTGTGTAGGCAGGTGGCCTAATGTATCGTATTGTTTAGTTAGCACTCGCCTTCCCTGAGTGTGTTCACTGGATTTTGCTGGGGTCCAGCCTCCCACCCGTGTGATCTAAAAGGGAAGAGGTCCGGACATCTTAAGGAGGAATTCCGCACATTATTGCTAGACACGAGTGGCTCATCTCTGAGTTGGAAACTGCTTTAATGTTAGATTTTTCACATAATCGCAGTCCCCGCCTGGTCCCAGGCATTGGTGAGCACGTCTGCACAGGCGAAACTGGACCTCACCCACAAGTGGGCTTATTTACTAAAGTGCAAGGTGATGGCCTCGTGCTCAGATGGTGGCCTAGCGTTTCTCAATCTTATTAGATACTATCAAGCAGGCCAGCTACATTCCATAGCCTCTTGGTTTACCCAACGCTCGTTTAATACATGGACGGAAATCGAAAAATTGTGGTTAGCTCCTATACATCCTAACAATCTACTTTGGAATTACGAATGTGGAGGCAGACCCTAACCGACTCTTGGGGTCCATGTCCCGGCTCAGGACACTTTGGCACACACTGTCCTGCCAGTGTGCCCTTTCCTCGGAAAAATCACTGCTGACTTCCTTTCTGTACAACCCCAAGCTGCCCAACAGCCTCACTTTCTATATGTCCTCTCCCTGGGCGTCAAAGAATCTGTTCCACTTTGGCCATCTAGTAGACCCCAGAGCCCGTAAACTGCTTCCATTTGCTGAACTCCAAGTTCAATTTGACCTACCCTGCAAGGTTTTTTATGGATATTTACAGACCTGTTACTATGCTCAAACTTTTACTCCAAATTTGCAATTACAGTGGGGCAAAAAAGTATTTAGTCAGCCACCAATTGTGCAAGTTCTCCCACTTAAAAAGATGAGAGAGGCCTGTAATCGTCATCATAGGTATACCTCAACTATGAGAGACAAAATGTGGAAACAAATCCAAACAATCACATTGTCTGATTTTTGAAAGAATTTATTTGTAAATTATGGTGGAAAATAAGTATTTGGTCACCTACAACCAAGCAAGATTTCTGGCTCTCACAGACCAGTATCTTCTTCTTTAAGAGGCTCCTCTGTCCTCCACTCATTACCTGTATTAATGGCACCTGTTTGAACTTGTTATCAGTATAAAAGACACCTGTCCACAACCTCAAACAGTCATACTCCAAACTCCACTATGGTGAAGACCAAAGAGCTGTCGAAGGACACCAGAAACAAAATTGTAGACCTGCACCAGACTGGGAAGACTGAATCTGCAATAGGCAAGCAGCTTGGTGTGAAGAAATCAACTGTGGGAGCAATAATTATAAAATGGAAGACATACAAGACCACTGATAATCTCTCTCGATCTGGGGCTCCACGCAAGATCTCACCCCGTGGGATCAAAATGATCACAAGAACGGTGAGCCGAAATCCCAGAACCACACGGGGGGACCTAGTGAATGACCTGCAGAGAGCTGGGACCAACGTAACAAAGGCTACCATCAGTAACACACTACGCCGCTAGGGACTCAGATCCTGCAGTGCCAGACGTGTCCCCCTGCTTAAGCCAGTACATGTCCGGGTCCGTCTGAGGTTTGCTAGAGAGCATTTGGATGATCCAGAAGAGGATTGGGAGAATGTCATATGGTCAGATGAAACCAAAGTAGAACTGTTTGGTAGAAACACAACTCGTCGTGTTTGGAGGAGAGAGAATGCTGAGTTGCAACCAAAGAACACCATACCTACTATGAAGCATGGGGGTGGCAACATTATGCTTTGGGGCTGTTTCTCTGCAGCGGGAACAGGACGACTGATCGTGAGATTTTGAGTGCAAACCTCCCCCCATCAGCAAGGGCATTGAAGATGAAACGTGGCTGGGTCTTTTAGCATGACAATGATCCCAAACACACCACCCGGGCAACGAAGGAGTGGCTTCGTAAGAAGCATTTCAAGGTCCTGGAGTGGCCTAGCCAGTCTCCAGTTCTCAACCCCATAGAAAACCTTTGGAGGGAGTTGAAAGTCCGTGTTGCCCAGCGACAGCCCCAAAACATCACTGCTCTAGAGGAGATCTGCATGGAGGAATGGGCCAACATACTAGCAACAGTGTGTGACAACCTTGTGAAGACTTACAGAAAACGTTTGACCTCTGTCATTGCTAACAAAGGATATATGACAAAGTATTGAGATGAACTTTTGATATTGACCAAATACTTATTTTCCACCATAATTAGCAAATGCATTCTTTAAAAAATCAGACAATGTGATTGTCTGGATTTGTTTCCACATTTTGTCTCTCATAGTTGAGGTTCCTATGATGACAATTGCAGGCCTCTCTCACCTTTTTAAGTGGGAGAACTTGCACAATTGGTGACTGACTAAATACTTTTTTGCCACACTGTATCTGCCCCATGTCCCTTTGAACGTATCATTTTAGAATGCTCAGCACGCAGGGGAATGATCTCTGACATCTATAAGATATTAAATGCCTACTCCATTTCAACTCAAGGTAAACACTCATACATGCTCCGATGGGGGAAAGCGCTAAATTAGGAGATTTCACTGGAGGCATGGCGTGTAATCAGGCCGCTAAGAGTTTCTTTTGTACTCTCTATAAGGAAAATTCATATAAAATCCTGTACTTTTGGTACCTGACTTTGGATGTTCTGCATGCCATCTACGCCTCCAGTTCTGATCGCTGCTGGCAATGCCACAGGGACAAAGGCACTCTCCTCCATATATTTTGGAACTGCCCAATGATTACTCCATTTATGCACTCAACCCACCAGATGCTGGGTTGCCTCTTTGGGGTGTCAATCCCTATAACACCAAAACTCTTCCTGCTGGGCCTTTCTCCACTTAAAATCCCCAAACCTCACAAGAAGTTGCTCCGCCACATTATTACAGCTGCACAATGTCTTATCGCCCTCCACTGGAAGTAGCGCTCCCCTCCATCCTCTGATGCCTTGTATGCCAGAGTTAAGGATGTGGAGCTGATGGAGAAAATGACAGCCAGACTAAAAGATAGAATGGAAGCCCACAATCATGACTGGGACCTATGGCAATTCCAGGAGGACCCACCCTGAATCAGTACATAGGCCACTTTGACGACACCTCTCTTTCTCTTCTTTTCGTTCTCTGTTCTGTGTTACTTGTGTTTTATTTTACACTATAATACTTCCATGCCAATGATACAACACTATGGGGGTCATTTACTATAACTCCAGGAAGTACTGGGCACTATGGCAAATAATAGAGCCAATTTTAGCCAAATGGAAACAAAACGGCGAATTTGCGCATGAAAATCAGCGATATAAGTGGAGAACAAACGTTTGAAAGTTCTAAATTGCCGCTAATTAGCGCTTCCGCGTATATACAAATGCCAATTCTTATCAAGTTGTTATATAGCAGTGTACTGTAGCCATGATCCATGTATGTGAAAGAAACATTTTTATGTGAGATGTGCTCTACCTCGTGTGCATCTATTGATGTATGTTGCAATTAGTATTCCTATTTCTTTCCTTCTTTTGCTAACTAATGCAGTTATGAATGATTATTACATAGTAATGTCTGCTATTCTGTAAAGTTACATGTATTAAACATTTAGGTTACCTATTTGTTGTATGTTGTTTTTTATTTTTTAATTTAGGTGACTATAAAGCGGTAATTATTTATTTTCATTCTTTAATCATACTACACTATTATGTAGGTCTCATACTTAGCACAATGGCTTAGTAGTCTGCTCAGATGTCTCCACAGCACTCACGGTACAAGTTCAAATACCAGCCAACCTACCATCCCCCAGCTGTGTTTATTTTTTCAGTGCACAAGCGAATTAAAATGAACAAACAAAAAAATGTAATCTGCCCATTAGTTAGTGTGTGGTGTTTGGAATTTCACACCATAATAGTATTGAATACTTACATATCATTGCATGCATTTGAAGAGTTAATATAATCAGCCAAATTTAAAGTGCATTGGCTAATTGGCATTCACCTATTTTCAGCATATGCTACTTTGGCTAATTGGCTAATAGTCATTTGCTTTTTTTTTCACTAATTCAATCTTTTAGTATTTCTCTGTGGGATTTGAACCCATGAGTTCTTCAAGGTAGAAGTGCTGACTGCTAGCCTATTGGGTGTAGCACAGTCATACATAGAAAATACATAGAAAATACATTCACTAGTGTTTGATGTTTCTTCTCCCCGAGCTGTCTCTCCTGCTGCCACCATCTTCCCCGCTGATGTGTTCTTCAGCACAGCCGGTTACCCACTAATAAAAAAAAAAGCCGCTCTTCTTGTGGCGGTCTTCTGTGGCCATCCGATAATGTCACCCGGAGAGTCCGCTCCATGGCTATGTAAGAGACGCCACACAGCGGGTGACAACACAGCAGAGGAAGATCACCATGGAAAAAGAGCAGCTTTTTTTTTATTAGCGGGTAACCAGCGGTGCGGATGAAGACAGCAGATTGAGAACATGGCAGCGGCAGGAGAGACGGATCTGGGAGAATACAGCTCGGGGAGAAGATGGAGGAGGGAGAGATAGCGTCTGGAGAAGATGGCCAAGGGAAGAAGACAGCTCGGAGCTATTTTACAATGAAGGACTTGTCAAAAACCGGCTATTGATTTTTTTTACATTTCACTGCTTTTTTTGGTGAATGGGTAGGGGTAAAATGTACCCTATACCTATTCACATAGGGGGCAGGATCTGAGAGCCGACTTTTTAAAGGGGGCTTCCAGATTCTGATAAACCCCCTGCCTGCAGACCGACAACCACCGACCAGGGTTGTCGGGAAGAGGCCCTTGTCCCCATCAACATGGGGAAAAGGTGCTTTGGGGCATGTGGCTTGGTAAGGTTCAGAAGGGGAGGGTGCTCACTCGTCCCCCCCTATCCTGACCTCCAGGCTGCATGCTCGGATAAGGGTCTGGTATGGATTTTGGGGGGCCCCACATCAAATTTATTTTACAATTTGGTGTGGGGTTCCCCTTAAAGTCCATACCGAAGGGCCTGGTATGTACTGGGGGGACCCTACGACATTTTTTTCCTTGAATTTTGGAATTCCATACCATAATATTATTGAATAAGTACATACCATTGCATGCATTTGAAGAGTTAAAATATGGAATAAAGCAAGCTGATGTGCTTTGGCTAATTATGCTTCTGAGTACAATGCACACTTCTAGGAGGTAATGCTGTCAGTGGGATTTGAGTTCATGGCTTGAACTTTTGGGGGCAGCAGGGTATACCGCTATGCTACAGAGCTGAGCACTTACCTACAGAGAAAATACATTTACTAATGTTTGATTCAATACAAGAATGTTTTGCATTTCAGGCATTAATATTATAGTAACAACCATGCTCATGCCGATGTGCCGATGTGGCATTGGCTAATAGGCGTTCGCCTCTTTTCAGCATACGCTGCTGAGTACAATGCAAGCTTTCAGTAGGTGATACCATCTGTGTGATTTTCAGCCATTTGAGCACAATTATATTGAGAACATATGTTTACTAGTGTTTGATGGTGGGACTACTTTATATTCTAGGTATAAAATAGTACTCAGCACAGTGACTTAGGCACCTTTCACACTTGTGCAACCTGAAAGTTGCGAGATTTTAATGCGACTTTAAGCAATGCCTGTGTAATCTTGAGGTCTATGGACGCAGGAGTCGCAGGGAAAGACACGCAACTTTCCCACAATTTTGCATCAGCAATTTTGCCGCAATTCCAGGGAATGCCTGTGTAAACTTGAGGTCTATGGACCTCAACTCGCATCAAAGTCAGACCAAAGTAGTACAGGGACTACGTTGAAGTCAGTGTTACTTGAAGTCGCACAGATATGAATGGTACACATTGAAAATCATGGGGTATGACTTGTCATACGACTCTGATGTCCAAAGTTGCACAAGTGTGACTCAGCCTGACTTTGTCAGCGATTTCAGAGACATCAGTGCACTTTCCTGCACAAATGGCTAGTGAAATCACATAGGTCCCAACTGTTCTCCTTTAAGAAGGTGTCCTATGCCTACCTACTTTTGCTAATAGGTGTCCCTTATACCCATCTCAAAAAGTTGGGAGGTAAGAAATCGCCCCCTGAAGTCGCCCAAAGTAGTGCAGGAACTACTTTTGGGAATTGTTGTGGTGTCGCACCAATTTGGACAGTTCCATTGCCATCAATAGGCGCTGATTTGGCCTACAATTTGACATGTCAATTCAGACCTATGTGAACATGGGTGAAGTTGCATAGATATTAGAGCTGCACGGTTCTGGCCAAAATGAGAATCACAATTTTTTTGCTTAGAATAAAAAGATCACGATTCTCGTGACATAAAATCTTTCACATTATCCCACAAGAAATTGGGCTAACTTTTCTTTTCTTTTTTTTAAATCATTAAAGTAATTTTTTCCAAAAAAAATTGCATTTGAAAGGCGCAAATACAGTGTGACATAAAATATTGTAACAACCACCATTTTATTCTCTAGAGTCTCTACTAAAAATATATATATAATGTTGGGGGGTTTTAAGTAATTTTCTAGCAAAAAAAAAATGATTTTAACCTGAAACCAACAAATGTCAGAAAAATGTTTAGTGTTTAAGTGGTTAAACTTTCCTCACTTACACAGAATTCTATTTAATTGACAAATTGTTACAAGGTTTCTAGTCAAGTTCACTGATAAAGAATGTTCTAATTCTTGGCAGACTTCCTGTTTTTTCGGCTGTGGCTTCAGAAGAGCAGAGAGAGTTCTTTGCAATAGCAAGAATCGTGAAACGCTTTTTTCAAGATCGTAAAGGGGAAAAAAATTACGATGACGATTAATCGTGCAGCTCCAATAAATATTAATGGAAATCAAGGGGGACAACTTTTCATGTGACTCTGAGGTCCAAAGCTCCATGAAAAGTCACCCAAGTGTGAAAGTAACCTAATGCGATTAATTGATAACACCTTTGAATAAGGCCCCATTTGCACAGCTTTGTCATGACTTGAAGCAATGTCTGTGTAATCTTGTGGTGTATGGACCTCAAATTGCATCAGTCAAACCAAGGTAGTGCAGGGACGAATTTGTTACACTTTCAGGATGCACAAGTGACAATAGGGCCAAATTCAAAAGGTGTTATCCTTGAATCTCATTCACACTGCTGCGACCTGAAAGTCACACTATTTTGCTGCCACTTTGCCGCTGCAACTTGGCCCCAACTTCTGGGAATGCCTGTGTAATATTGTACCCGATATACCTCAAGTCACACCAAAGTAGTAAAGGGACTACTTTGAAGTTGGTGCGACTTAAAGTAGCACAGATATGAATGGTTGTCATTGAGAATCATGGGGTATAACTTGCCATGCAACTCAGAGGTCCAAATTTGCTGGAAAATTCGCCCAGCTGTGAAACAAGTCATATATATTTTAAGAAAAGGAGCTCTCATTTATACTTGCATAGTCCTTACTGATTTACATCAGCAGAACAAATGCAGGAAGTGATGTGTGCACATGGGACGGAAGCAAATGTGTGGTGATGCCAAACAAATCAATGAACCCCACCCACACCAAATCTAACTATGACATCCACCCCCGCATTGATTAAGTACAAGTACATATCCTACACTTACCCGGCCAATGAGCAGCGCCTCCTCTCTGCTAAAGAGACCTCACCATGTCCACCTAGATTGAGATCCTGACCAGCACAAGAACTTCCGGGTGCATACAATGACTAATTTCCAGGTCAGAAGGTGAAACCACATTGCAGCTGCGAAAATTTGATCTCAACCATGATTAGTATTTTTTTATTTTCAGATATGCAAATCTGTATTTCTACATATATTTGAAGGTAAACTTAAGGGAGTTTGCTAAGAAATGGTGTCCCTGGGTTAGCAGCAGGTGAATTACAAAGGCAAAAGGCCCAGTTTGAGCCCTGGTTCACACTGACTGAGGGAGGAAAGCGTTCAGCTGAACTCCCACAATTTCATTCCTGCATGTCAGTCCCGACTGTGGGGGCAACATCAGAGACATCGTTGCAGGTTTCTGCACCAATATCAATACAAATCGCACTAATTAGAACAGTGCAATTGCCACAGATTTGACATGTCAAATCACACCAATGTGAACCAGAGCTGACAGATTCAAACACTGCCTATCCACCAGCTGAATTCATTACCTGCAATTCTCCACAGCTGTTATATATAAAGATTCCACCTTTATCATTAACTTGCAGTTGTGCAGAAGCCTAGGTTTACATTGGAGCAATTGGTCATGCGATTTGAGAGATCAAATCGCGTGACTATTGGCAATGGCACTGGCACTGTTCCAATTGATGCAACATTTTTTTTGTGGCACCGCATCAATTTGCTAAAGTAGTTCCTGCACTATTTTTGCCGATTTCAGGTGCGACTTCAATAGACATTTGTGTATGAAGCCACCTGAAATCACGCTGACCTTGCTACTTTGAAATCATGCTACTTCAAGTGAAGTAGCACAATTTCAAAGTAGCATGTGAACCAGGGCAAAGAGATTAGTTTTTTGGTGCACAAATACATATTGAAATAAAATATAAAAGAGATATTGCACTTTCCCAAAACCACCACCCACCAAAACTAAAGAAAGAAAAGTAGAAGGAAAAAAAAAAACCCGACACCACAACAAGAGCTCAATGTACTTTTATTTTACCAGCAGAAAAAAAATAAATTTACATTTACTAGCTTCAAAAAAATTTGGACAGGATATATGGTACTACATTTAGCAACGGAATTTTAAGGGCCCTGCTCATAGGAGCTTACAATCTAAAATTAGACAAAACCTTAGAGTGGACACAGCTTTAATTTCAGTGTATAACGGGCAACACATCACATTATTATCTGAAAGATTATAGAAACATACTTAACAGTCATTCTTACAAAGCATTCCAACATAATATTGCAAAAGACTTATTCAAAACACCCACCACCAGCCCACAATCCACACATACATACATTGGTGACCATGTTCTACTGGAAGCTGCATTTCGGTGTACACAATTAAACGAGATCAAAAATAGTAGGTCAGCAGATGCTTCCAAACGATGTTTGCATGATCAGACAGGAACAATACACACACAACATTGACAGCATGGCCACATAAACCCACTTTTGATTGAAAAAATGCACAAGAATTTCATCAAATCTTCCAATATCATTCCTTCTCCATCACAACAAAAAACCTGACCTTCTCAGGCCAAACGAACCCCCCCTACTGCAGGCCTTTATATAAGAGAGGTTGTATTGTTAGCACACTGACACACCCAATAGAAGTACACGCCCACCAGTATCTTTCAATCTGTCTCTTCATGTATGTCTAAAGTGATTGCACCTGATGAGCAGGAACACATAATAGTATTCGCAACTGTGTTAGCCTTGGCTATGTGCATCAAATCTCCAACTACGGGACAAAGATCAAAGTCCATTTGCATCCACATAAACAAAGCAAAAGTTTTCTAAGCATATGTACCTGTGCAGTGTAAACCCTAAAATTTGAAATGTCCAAGTCCCTGGGCATGATTAGTGCTAATAAACATTAATATCAGTCCCTGGCTGCAATGAGCTTCCAATATAAAGTCCAAAATTAACTTTCTTACATTAGAACCTATTTCGACAGGAGACAAATAAGATGCCAGCATGTCTTTAGATTGTGGTGAGAAACCCACACAGGGAGAACATATAAACTTCAACACAAGCATTAGCATGTTGGTGGAAGTGAACCAACATCCCAGGTGCTGCTAGACAGAACTGCTACCCACTTAGCCACCAGGGCAGACCCACACATGTTCTCTGCATCTCTGTGGTGTGAACTAGCCCTAAGTCCATAGCCATGCTCAGTGTCACAAGCAATATACAGTATATTGGCGTAAGTATTGGGATGCCTGCCTTTAAACACACATGAACTGTAATGGCATCTCAGTATTAGTATTGGGTTCAAAACTCATTTGGCCCACCCTTTGCAGCTATAACAGCTTCAACTCTTCTTGTCCACAAGGTTTAGAAGTGTGTCTATGGGAATGTTTGACCATTCTTCCAAGTGCATTTGTGAGGTCAGGCACTGAAGTTGGACAAGAAGGCCTGACCTACAGTCTCCTCTCTAATTTATCCCCAAGGTGTTCTGTTGTGTTGACGTCAGGACTCTGTGCAGGCCAGTCAAGTTCCTCCACCCCAAAATCACTCATCCATGTCTTTATGGACCTTGCTTTGTGCACTGGTCCAAATGATTTGGTGGAGGGGGATTATGGTGCGGGGTTGTTTTTCAGGGGTTGGGCTTGGCCTCTTAGTTTCAGATAAGGGAACTCTTAAGGCGTCAGCATACCAAGACAATTTGGACAATTTCATGCTTCCAACTTTGTGGGGACAGTTTGGGGAAAGCCCCTTCCTGTTCCAACATGACTGCACACCAGTACACAAAGCAAGGTCCATAAAGACATGGATGAGCAAGTTTGGGGTGGAGAAACTTGACTGGCCTGCACAGAGTCCTGGCCTCAACCCGATAGAACACCCTTTGGCTGAATTAGAGTAGAGACTGCAAGCCAGGCCTTCTCATCCAACATCAGTGCCTGGCCTCACAAACGCACTTCTGGAAGAATGATCAAACATTCCCATAAGCAGACTAAACCTTGTGGACAGCCTTCCCAGAAGCTGTTCTAGCTGCAAAGGGTGGGCCAAATCAAATTTTAACCCTACGGACTAAGACTGGGCTGCCATTAAAGTTCATGTGTGTGTAAAGGCAGGCGTCCCAATACTTTTGGCTATATAGTGTATCTGGAAAAGACTTACAATAGTGGTGGAACCCTCCTACACATAACTACTACAATTAGACATAGTTATAGGACCTGGGAAATGAGACAACTTCTCTACATGAAGTAACATGGTTGGGATTTGAACCCAGACCCTCAGAGATACTAAGCAGAAGTTCTAACCTCTAAGCCACAGAGCTGCCACGTGTGAGACCCTCCTACACATAACTACACATAAATACACATAAAAACACATAAATACTGCATTTCTATGGACATACAGGTGATGGAATTACATTACTCAAGAGTTATTCTTCTTGATTTATTCTGTGATATTTGGTGTTTTTTTGTGGGTGAGAGTAGAATATTACCCTCAAATTTTTGGGAATGACATTTTGATTTCTGATGTTGGTACACATATCACATTTTTGGGCTCAAATTATGAATATTTGCAAATAATACAAAGCACAAAAAATTGTGATTCATTTTAAATTTTCATCAGCAATGGTATTGTTTGTGGATTGTAAAGACACCTGTGTGAGTTTGGGGTAAAGATGGTTGTGAGATGAAGAAAAACAAGTGAAAGTGACAGAGAAAAATATATTTTACCAAAACATCAAAACATTCCACATTGTAGCATTCTTAAAATCAAAATATTTTAAGTAGAAACAACAATGTTGCAAAGGAAAATGTATTTCACAGAAAGATACATTTCATCTCAACATTAAAAGGTTTTTTTTTGTAAAAGTTAGAATTGTTCCATTAGAATCAGTGACTGAAACTTCATTTGGACTAAATTAGAGCAGATTTTAACTCCCAAAAAATGTTCTCTAATTAGCTCTCATTTTGGTATTTACTATACCTCCAGGTAAAAAAGACACTTGAGTTAAAATGAGAGTTATTTTCAGGTCTGAGCATGCTCAGTTGTGTTGGCACCTAGTTGTCCAAAACGGGGAATTTTTCACTTTTCAGACTTTTAAAGATATTTCAGTGTAGAAATCACTTTTTCACACAGTTTAAAAGCAGATAATCTTTAAATAATATACCGCATATTTCAGTACCATTTAGGCAATTATATCATGCTCTAAAAATTATTTCCATGTGCAATTCTCTAGGTTTTAGCAGAGTAAGGGTTTGGGCTCTATTTAGTTTCAGGGAGCTATAGTAAATTCGATTTTGGGAGAATTTTCTCACCAGCGCTATAGTGAATACCGTTTTAGCGCGAATTACCGCTATTAGCGCTAATTCGCGCTAAATTGCCGCGAATTAGCGCTAAATTGCCGCGAATTAGCGCTAATTCGCGGCAATTTGCGCGAATTAGCGCCATAGCGCTATAGTAAATGACCCCCTATGTTACAATGTTCCAGTAGCAATTTTGCTCTAGTAATATATTCCCTACTTCCCGTAGTTATATTGTGTGCGACTACTATGTCTTGCTCCTATTTTTTGTCTTTATTTTTTCTAAGTAGGTGCTACCTATGAACATTGTGTTTTATATCTTTGTATGTTCTTTTCTTCGTTTTTTACCATAATGAAAAACTAATAAAAATTGCTATTTCAAGAAAAATAAAAGTGCAAGGTGAGTTATAGTGTGATTAAATGAACTAAAGTGAACACCCACATCCAGTTATGGGCAATTTGAGATTTCTTATGATTTGATGTGAATACAAATGACTTTACAGCAAATCACATTGATTCATGCTGTAGCTGTTCAGATGCTAAGATAGATAAATAAATAAATTATTATTATTGACATGAAGCTTAAAATATGATGTGCAATAATTATTAAGAAAATGTAGCACCTGTAAATGATGTGAACGAAATATGTAGAGTGAGATTTATAAATATGCCATGTTTACATTCAGTATCTAATGTTTAGTCTAAGGCCGCGTACACACGGTCGGACTTTTCGACTGGACTTGTCCGACAGACTTTCCAGAGGACTTTCGACAGACTTTTGACGGACTTCCGATGGACTTTTTAACAAACTGACTTGCCTACACACGATCACACCAAAGTCCGATGCATTCGTACGTGATGACGTACACCGGACTAAAATAAGGAAGTTGATAGCCAGTAGCCAATAGCTGCCCTAGCGTCGGTTTTTGTCCGTCGGACTAGAATACAGAGGAGCGGATTTCTGGGTCCGGCTGAGTTACGACATAAAGATTTAAAGCATGTTCCAATCCTACAGTCCGTCAGATTTGCGACTGGAAAAGTCAGCTGGAGGTCCGGTGAAGCCCACACAAGATCGGATTGTCCGCGGGATTTGGTCCGTCTGCGTCCGTCAGACAAGTCCGGTCGAAAAGTCCGACCGTGTGTACGCTGCATAAGTACCTATACTCATTACAATATGATACACATGCCTCATAAAGTTAACAAAAAACTTTCTTTACCTTACCTGACTGTGCCCAATCATCCTTCATTTGTGTTATACATGTTCCCACTTCCAAACATGGCAGTTCACAGTGGGAGGGTTTTAATAACAGAGCAATGCTGTCAATCTAGAAAGCAGTGGGCAGGGCTAGGTGTGTCCAGGCACTAACTGACAAGCATCGCTGCCACCCTATCACAAGAAGCTACTGTACATTATGTTGATTACACTGCCAGGCTCATCAGATAATTGTGGGACAGGGTTACTAAGTGAAAACTGTAAAGCCGACCATAGATGGATGGAATCTTGTCTGAGATGGACCAAGGTTCGATCTATCCATGGACTTGCTGATTGTACCCAAGTCGATCCATCAATCGACTTGGGTACAACCAAGCTGTCAGATTTTTTACAGGCAATTACTGCCAGCAGCTACAGCTGCTAGCAGTAATCACTTTTTTCTGCCGGCTGGAAAGGCTCCCCCCACCCCCTTCCTCTCTGGCAGAACACAATAGCACTGCGGGAAGCAACAGTTAGTGTTGATGGGGGAATTTAGCAATTTTCTTTCCTTCCACCTATTGTGAAATGAAAGAAAATTGCATAATCTGTGTATCTATCTAATTTTTTTAGGCTGTAGTTTTACTTTTTTGAAGCATTAGGTGCCATATATTTTAAACCCTCTTTTAAATGTAAAATTTTTTCTATTCTTTGTTTTTTTAGATATTCCTGGAAGATGATATTACTAAACAATCGACCATACACTTGGTGGATCTTGCAGGCAGTGAGAGACAAAAATCATCTGGATCTGAAGGGGATCGCCTTAAGGAAGGAGCCTGTGTTAACCTCAGTTTGACCACTCTGGGAAATGTCATCAGGTTATTATTGTTCAGTGGGCCAGTAAAATAATATATGCATTGCATGTAATGTTAAAGCTGACATTCAGGTATGATTATTGTACTTATATTGGTCTAGCTTGAACCATTGTAAGTATGCATGAGTCATACCTGGATTGCCAATTGCCGCTGGCTTCCGGGTCCCATACTGAACTGCTGCTTCCCTGCGTCTTAGTGAACTCTAGCTAATCCCACAATTAGGTTTTTTTAAATTAAAATAAATGCCCTATTTTTTTGCTGGGTCCTGAGTCTTCTGTCTTCTGCACACTGGAGATTTGGAGAATTGGAGCATTCTTCTTTGAGTGTCTATGTCAAGTGTATATATATATATATATATATATATATATATATATATATATATATATATAGTATCTCACAAAAGTAAGTACACCCCACACATTTTTGTAAATTTTTTATTATATCTTTTCATGTGACAACACTGAAGAAATGACACTTTGCTACAATGTAAATTAGTGAGTGTACAGCTTCTATAACAGTGTAAATTTGCTGTCCCCTCAAAATAACTCAACACACAGCCATTAATGTCTAAACCTTACTGCATGGTAGTTCTAACACACATTGTCGCTCCTGAAGAGTGGATATAAATACTCCACGAAACGCGTAGAGCCTCTGTACATGCAATGTGTAATACCAGTGTAATATAGACATATGTAATACAGATGAATTATGAACCCTTGTACATGCAATGTGTAATACCGTTATAATATAAATATATGCAATAAATGATGCATTTTTTGTGACCTATGTACCTATTTTTATGGTAGATTTTATCATGCTTTACATAATATATACAATTTCCTGACCCCTCACTATTGACTGCGCGCTTCATATAAAGTCCTGCCTTTTTCCCTTTTCTCATATTGACCGGGATGGAGGCATGAGACTCCACTAAGTCTCTGCCTCATACAAAGTCCCAACTTCTCCCCATTTCTTGAAGGGGTAGGGGTCAGCCTATCAGTGCTCAGGCCATATGTCGCACACTGCATCAAATTGGTCTGCATGGCTGTCGTCCCAGAAGGAAGCCTCTTCTAAAGATGATGCACAAGAAGACCGCAAACAGTTTTCTGAAAACAAGCAGACTAAGGACACGGATTACTGGAACCATGTCCTGTGGTCTGATGAGACTAAGATAACCTTATTTGGTTCAGATGGTGTCAATCGTGTGTGGCAGCAACCAGGTGAGGAGTACAAAGACAAGTGTGTCTTGCCTACAGTAAAGCATGGTGGTGGGAGTGTCATGGTTTGGGGCTGCATGAGTGCTGCCGTCACTGGGGAGCTACAGTTCATTGAGGGAACCATGAATGCCAACATGTACTGTGACATACTGAAGCAGAGCATGATCCCCTCCCTTTGGAGACTGGGCCGCATGGCAGTATTCCAACTTAACGACCCCAAACACACCTCCAAGACGACCACTGTCTTCTTAAAGAAGCTGAGGGTAAAGGTGATCGACTGGCCAAGCATGTTTCCAGACCTAAATCCTATTGAGCATCTGTGGGGCATCCTCAAATTTTAAGGTGGAGGAGCGCAAAGTCTCTAACATCCACCAGCTCCGTGATGTCGTCATGGAGGAATGGAAGAGAACTCCAGTGGCAACCTGTGAAGCTCTGGTGAACTCCATGCCCAAGAGGGTTAAGGCAGTGCTGGAAAATAATGGTGACCACACAAAATATTGACACTTTGGGCCCAATTTGAACATCTTCACTTAGGGGTGTACTCACTTTTGTTGCCAGCGATTTAGACATTAATGGCTGTGTGTTGAGTTATTTTTAGAGGACAGCAAATTTACACTGTTATACAAGCTGTACACTCACTACTTTACATTGTAGCAAAGTGTCATTTCTTCAGTTTTGTCACATTAAAAGGTATAATAAAATATTTACAAAAAAGTGTACTCACTTTTGTGAGATAATATATATATAATTTATTTTTTTATTCTTATGTGTCACCATCATTAAAATTATTCTGCTAATCTGTCAATCATCACTTTCAGTGCACTTGCAGAGGCGACCATGGGAAAGAAAGTTCTTCACATTCCGTATAGAGATTCTGTTCTGACAAAACTTCTGCAGTCTGCTTTAGGAGGAAACAGCAGAACTGTCATGGTATATTATAGCCTCCTTTGCTCTTACATGTTTGTCTAACACTCCTTATAAAGTCAGTAAGGTTAAAAAGGACAGTTCCATCCAGTTCAACTTATGTGTTTATATGTGTGAGTGATTTTTTTTACTGTCTAGCGATGTCAATAGCCCTGTATATTCTTTTATTAAAACATGAAGCACTGTACAGTGTAAATTCTGTCTACTGATGAACACATTTATAGGTTTTTGAAGTTGTCAACACTCTCAGCAAGTACCTCTTATTGAGGAAGGGAATTCCACATTTTACTGCTCTAACAATAAAGAACCCCTTACTCAAGCTAAGGTTAAACCTTCTTTCTTCTAATCTCAAATAATAGTCATGTGTCCTCTTCATGGACTTTAGCGTAAACATTTTACCACAGTTGTTGGAGTCTGCATATTCAAGATGAGGCTGTTTTGTAAAAAAGTAGAATTATTGATTTATCTACTGTATGAATGCCCTTTTAATGCATG
Source organism: Lithobates clamitans (assembly GCA_037952925.1). Taxonomy (NCBI): domain Eukaryota; kingdom Metazoa; phylum Chordata; class Amphibia; order Anura; family Ranidae; genus Lithobates; species Lithobates clamitans. The sequence continues at coordinate 296,190 of JBBGZY010000587.1, read as the reverse complement.
ACAGTATTTTAATGGCTTTGTTATTTGCAGCGTGATGTTGCATGCTATATCTAAGTCTGTGATTTACAACCACCCCCAGATCCTTTTTCCATCACTGATTCTCCCAGGGGAGCCCCCCTAATGTGTATTTTTGCCATCCAAATGCATAACTTTCCCCAATATTGAACCTCGTCTGCATAAAGCTACCCCCTATTTTATTAAAATCTTCCTGTGATCTCTATATGTTTAAGAAACACATTGAACAGCATTGGCTCCAAGACAGAACCCTGGGACACACCACTCACAACTTTAGACCGTTCAGAGAATTAGTAATTTATCACTACCCTCTGTACCTGTTCACTGTTCATCTAACCAGTTTCCATCTTGTTCAAAGATTTTATTGGTGTTAAAAGCAGAGAGCAGAACATACCAAAAGTTTGAATAAGTCAATGTTACAGAAATTTTACATCATCCATAGATATACATAGAGGAGGATAATAAAGTATTTTGCACAGTACAAAGGTACAAAACTTACTGTAATTTTAACAGTATACCAGAGTAGATGGATTATCAGGAAAGGACAGCTCCGCCAAAGGAAGCCCCTAATCTAGGTAAAAGGGCCATCTTAAGGTGTGCAGCATTCCAAATAGTGAGTAATATACATAAAACATTAAATGAGTGACCAGGACCGTATGTCCTGTGGACTTAGAGAAGAGAAAGAAGAAAAGTGGGCGGGAGGGTGTAAAAGAGAGAGCAGGAGGAACAGCAAGAAAGGAAAGGAGAGAAAAAAGACAGGGGAAAGAGTGAGGCCATCAGCTCACCTAGGAGCAGTAGGATATCTGTCCGCTAGGCGGCGGAAATAGAGGAAGTACGCATTTAACCGGTTTCCTATCCACGTACACTTAAATTCATCAACTCCAACAGACCTTATTTTATAGTTTGAACATTTATGAGGTATAGTATCAAATGCCTTAGCAAAAATCTAAAAACTATATCCATTGGATGTCCATTCTTCCACATAGAATAATAATAGGTTGGTCTGACAAGAATGGTCTTTCATAAATCCATGCTGGTTGTCATATATGTTACCTTAGAGACACAATTCCTTACCACCGAAGCCAACCCCCACAGGAGACGGAGAGACGGGAAGGCAGGGGTTTAGAGGCCTTACCATAAGGAGGAAGATGACACGGATCCGGGGCTGCTGCTCCTCGCTCCGTGAGGATCCGGGAAGAGCTGGGGCTTCTCCTCCTGCCAAGGCCTTACTGTGAGGAGGAAGATTACATGGATCCAGGGCTGCTGCCCCTCGCTCCAGGAGGATCCGGGAAGAGCTGGGGCATCTCCTCCTGCCAAGGCCTTACTGTGAGAAGGAAGATTACATGGATCCGGGGCTGCTGCCCCTCGCTCCAGGAGGATCCGGGAAGAGCTGGGGCTTCTTTTCCCGCCGAGGCCTTAACGTGAGGATGAAGATGACATGGCTCCTCACTTCAGGAGATTCCGGCCGAACTTGCCTGGGAGTCCTAAGACTCCCTGGTCAATTGGGTCTCAGGACCCGCTTCCTGATAGGCCGGGAGGAGAATGAGGAAGACAATAGGCAATATTGATTTGCTATTGTCACACAACTGGGTGGGGTAAGGGCGCAGTGCTCTGCGCCCCAAGCCCACCCTTTTTTGAAGCCAATTAGAGCCTCAGGCTCTAATCATGTGCTTAAAAAAAAACCCATTGAAATCCATGCGTCCGGCACCCTGCATGTAGAGTAAGGGCCAGGTGCATGGATTAAGAGGGCGGCGCTCCTACGCCCCTTATGAACGGGCCGCTGCTGGTCCTTACCTACATACATTATATTGATGTTAGGCTGACTGGTCTGTAGTTTCCTGGTATACATCTTGATCCTTTTTGTAAATTGGTACCACATTTGCTCTACGCAAATTAGTTGAGTACCTTTCCAGTCAGTAAGGTGCCTTTCAAAATTTAAAATAGTAAAACTAGTGGCTTGGCTATTACTAAGCTAAGCTCCCTAAGGATGTAAATCATGTGGACCTGAGGATTTGTTTACATTTGGTTTCTATAGTCTCTTTTGCACCTGGTTTTCAGCCAGCCACAGAGGTACAATACCTTTAGTAAAGCATCATTAATATTACTGTTACTGTTAATATTACTGTTGAGACTATCAAATCTGTCTTTTTCACCTATAAAAACTGGAGAGAAAAAATATATAATACATCTGCCTTTTACCTGTCATTTGTGACCAGCTTGCCATGTTCATCCATTATGGGGTCTATCTGTTCTTTAATAATCGTTTTACTGTCAATATATTTGAAAATTATTTGGATGTTTTTTACCTGCTGTAACAAAGTGTTTCTCATATTCTATTTTAGCTTCCCTGATTGCCCCCTTGCATTTCTTGTTGCATTCCTTGTAAATCTGGAATGCTGATGATGTCCCTTATACTTTGTCTTTTTATGGTAGAAGTTAGTTAATTTTGTTCTTTTATGCTTGTTACTCAGTGCAATACAAAGATGAATGCACTTGTTTAATTCATATTTAAACACTTCCACTTGCCTTGTGTTTTCTTTCTTACAAATATTTGGTCCCATTGAGTGTTGTGCAGTAAGGATCTCAGCCAACTGAAGTTAGTTTTTTTGAAATTTAGAGTTCTTGTCATACGAACCAATATTTTTTGTCTATTATTTTACTGTAAATGTAATACAGTAAGATAGAAATGTAGGTTAAAATATACATTTTCAAATATTAGTATTTGTGTAATTAGAGCTTTAGCATTCCTTCCCATCTGCGGACTTGCAACGTGTGTTTATGCTTTTTTGGGCACAGGGCACATTTTATTAAAGATGCAGTGTCCAACTTTTTTCTTCTGTAAATTACCTGATATGATTTTCCTATTTTTCCAAGTGTATTTTGTCGTATTAAAGTGGTTGTAAACCCTGTTACACCACTTGTACCTACAGGTAAACCTATTAAAAGGGTTACCTGTAGGTACTGTAAATATCTCCTAAACCTATATTTACCATATACGCTTGCATCATCGGCGCATGCACACTGAAGAAATGGCTCGCTCATGCCGTTTCTTCAGCAGCCTGCCGTGACCGGCGGCTCTCGCGCACATGCATGGGAGTGACATCATTGCGGCTCCGGCCAATCACAGCCCTGCATCCCGCAAACCCAGGAAATAACTCCGGGAGACATGTTGCCGATCACAGCGGTGTGCGGGGCCGCTGCAAAAGCTTCAATCTAAGGTAAGTATTTCATAATGAGCTAGTATGCGATGCATACTAGCTCATTATGCCTTTGTCTTACAGGGTTTGTTTTTTTATTTTTCGAGTTTACAACCACTTTAATGGGTTGATTTGCTAAAGTAATGTTGTGTATCATTTGCTCGCTTTGAATGCCCAATCTTTTGCTAGCTGTTTTTTAAATATCCCTCGCACATGATTGAAAGTCAGAGGGGGATGTGCTTGGTGCATTGACTCCTGAAGTAGTTAAATTCTCTAGCAAGTTCACAGACATATTGCAAGTCAATAAAAATGTTTATAAAACGGGAAATGTGACAAGTAAGCATTTAAAATACTTGACTTTTATGTGCTTTTACCAGCAATTTGTAGGTTTATGACAGGGTCAGGGTCTCCTTTTTAATACATTTCAGAAGAAAAAGTAAATGCTGCAAAAGATTTATTGCTATCATCTCTTATGCCGCGTACACACGGTCGGACTTTTCATCTACAAAAGTCCGACAGCCTGTCCGACAGACTTTCGGCGGACTTGCGGCGGACTTGCGGCAGACTTTCTAACGAACAGACTTGCCTACACACGACCACACAAAAGTCCGACGGATTCGTACGTGATGACGTACACCGGACTAAAATAAGGAAGTTGATAGCCAGTAGCCAATAGCTGCCCTAGCGTGGGTTTTTGTCCGTAGGACTAGCATACAGACGAGCGGACTTCGGGGTCCGTCGTAGTTAAGACGTAAAGATTTGAAGCATGTTTCAAATCTAAAGTACGTCGGATTTGAGTCTAAAAAAGTACGTTGAAAGTCCGGAGAAGCCCACACACGATCGGATTACCAGCCAGCTTTAGTCCGTCAGCGTCCGTTGGACTTTTGTAGATGAAAAGTCCGACCGTGTGTACGCGGCATTATTTTCTTATACATCCTAATGTTATAATCTTCCCAGAATGTAGTATGCATATTTCCTTACAGCATTTTGAAAATGCCCTAACATACATTTTAATACCTATTATATATTTTTTTCCATAGATTGCTGCAGTGAGTCCAGCTGACATCTGCTATGAGGAGACGTTGTCAACGCTCAGATATGCTGAAAGGTATTACATTCATGTAAAATTTAAGAGGTTCTCCACAGGTAAAGGTTTTGGTTACTAGGGCCAGGTATGCAAGGAACTGTCCCTTATGGATGATCTGACATTAATGCCCTGTACACACGACCGGTTTTCCCGTCGGAATAAACTCTGAAGGTTTTTCCGACGGAGTTCCGACGGAATTCCGCTCAAGCTGTCTTCCATACACACGGTCACACCAAATTCCGACCATCCAGAATGCGGTGACGTACAACACATAGGAATGGACTAGAGAATGGAAGTTCAATAGCCAGTAGCTAATAGCTTCCGTCTCGTGCTTGCTTTAGAGCATGCAACGTTTTTGGTATGTCGGAACAGCATACAGATGAGCGGTTTTCCCGATAGGAATTGGTTCCGTTGGAAAAATTTAGAACATGTTCTCTTTCTAGGTCTGTCAGAATTTTCAACGTAGAAAGTCCGATGGGGCATACACACGATCGGAATATATGATGAAAAGCTCCCGTCGGACTTTTTCTGTCGGACATTCCACTCGTGTGTACATGGCATTACACTGTTGGCCCACAATATGGGTCAGTATGAAGTGCATGTCTGGAAGCAACACAGGACAGTCATCTGTTAACCTGGGTATGTTTACTGCATGTAGAAAAGTAGTTTGACACCCAGAACACATACAAGCAGAGTGTGGTGCCTCAGATGATGTGATATGATGTGAGTGTGGGTAGACATTGCTAGGTATGTGGTGCACTTGGGATCCCTTAAGTTTGTGAGGATTGGGTGACGGACAGAGTAATAGCAGGAATACACGATAACAATATCGTCTGAAAATTTCTGTTCCGCGAACGATCGGCCGATTTTCTACTAGTTGATGCCCAACAAGTAATACCCGATATCGATATTGTGAACGAAAAAGTTTGATTGAAAAAATTGAAAAATTGTGTTGTATCGTTTGACAAGGAACGATATTCTATTCGTTGGTGTGACGGTCATCAGTAAAAAATCTCTCGAACATTAGCACGCATGAGCGGAAATAGTCGACGACCCAGAAGCAGTGTTCAAGAATTATGTTTCATAAACACAAATGAACTGTTTGGTCCATATTCTTTGCTTTCTAGTTGTCTTTTGGTGATATTTATGGATGGCCAAAACAGCAAGTCCAGTAATGCAAATTTTTTACCTCTGGGCCTCATCCATATTGATTCTAAACCGTACGTTCGTGAACACACACACATACCGAACATACACTATGAATGCATGTAGATGCTTCCACTACGAAATCAGCGGATATTTCGGTTTCTGATGCCGGTCACTTCAACGGATTGCGTAGGAATGTTCCTGCTGGGCGGAAAGGTGTGGCTACAAGGTCACACGCACACTACATCACTTCCACTTGTGCGTGACACGTCAACACTACGTATTAAATCAATTGCTCTTTTAACAATTTTTTTTCGATGGGTTAATGTTGCCAACGATTTCGACCGACGAACGCTGTTTCGTTGGTCGGCTGTCGAGCGATTGCCCGATTTTCTGACTGTGTATTAGTTACCTAACTTTGAGAAGGCTGAGCATGAAACCTATTACCTGAAGTTGATAACATTGGGATTGTATCTCACATGTTGTGCTTTTACCCTCAGTAAGTGGTCGGTGTTAAGGTATGCAAAATGCTGTATTAAAGCAAGTCTATCATCTTGTTGATGATGATAAACTGAGCCTCTCCCCCCCAGAATAATAGACACCAAAAAGTGCTGCCAAATGGGAGAAAATCAAAGTTCCTGATTGCTTCTTGCATCACTAACATATAGGATATAAAGAAAGAAGGCTTCCCACACAACTTTCTACAAGTGATGATTTATCCTCAGGCTTGAAGACAAAAGTTTATATTTGTAAAATCATTTTTTTGTCTGAATTGGATACATGGAACCTAAAGGTGCCCACCATACTGGGAAGGTAAAAAAAAAACATCTTTAATTAGATTTGTAATAAGATGATAGGTTCATCTTAAGAACATTGCTCTTACTCCGACTTAGCAAGAGTGACCTCCTACAGCTCCCGTAAACTCCTTCCATAGCACTGTCAATAAAGTTGATAGTCACTTTCGAGAATTCTGTTTATATACTAATTGTATTTTTAAAGAAAAAAGGGGGGGGGGGTGATACAATATTCTCCTTGATCAGGTAAAGTATGCAAACAAGACCCTCTAGGATCACAGAACTGTTTGTCATTTTCCATACCAATGTTACTGTTAGTTTAAACCAATTCGTAGCTGAGTAAAGCCTAGTATGCACTAGTGTTTTTTTTTTTGTTCAACCCAGCAAGGCTGAACGAAAAAAAACGTGATATCTCAGGAGCAGCAGCTGTACTAACTATCTGACTTTAGTACAGCGATCTCCCCTGCTGTTCTATTGTGTTCTGACAGAGAGATTTCAGTCATGCGCCTCTGACAGAAGCGGGCCAGAACGGCCCGCTTCTGTTGAACTGGCCGATGCCGCCTGGCATTTGACCTGTGTGTAGGCTTAAGAGCAAGCTGCACATTCAGTGTCCTCATTGTCTACTTCAAACTACCTCATTCTATTGTTACTGCCTTACATTCTAATTAATTGTTTTATGATAGGTTTACTGATTTATATTTCTGCTCATGCATTAGAGCAAAGAAGATCAAGAACAAGGCGGTTATCAATGCCAGTCCCACAGAGCGCCTTATTAAGGAGCTGAAAGCAGAAAATAACAAGCTTTTATCAAGGCTGGCAGGACTCGGGAGCTCAGGAAAGAGGGTGGAAAAAGAGACCAGTATGTTAAAATGTGAACAATTATCATTTATATATCTTTTTATAAACTTGTATTTGGTATGATTGGTATGTTTGTTGTCTTTTTGTACACCTTTCAGTTCATATAACCAGAATTTGAGCATTTTTTTGTTTTCTCTTTTCATCCCCTATTTATTCCCCAGAAGGGAAAGAAGAATGCATAACCACCACATACATGTTCACATACTAAAAAACACTTTTCTAGATGATGATGATAAATATTTGCAAGGGAATTGGACTGTCCTTCTTGCTGTCAAAATGATAGATGTGGTAAAAAAAAAAAATCAGTGTCAATTTTCAAAGAAGAATTTGCACGTCTGGCCTAAAAGTTGCAAGTTGCCTAAAAAGTTACATTTGCTTTGCTTTCAATTGCACTGCTGCCTGTTCGTTTGGTGAAATCCCCTTTAAGCCACACCCACAATTTAGACCACACCTGTTGCTGGTCATGCTATACATGTTCTGTAACTGATACATTCTAAACTGTGTTTAAATCATAGAGGAACTACGCCGACTGCTTGCAGAAAATGAGTTGAGAATACAAGCAATTCAAAATACATGGGAAATGCAGCTACAAGAAGCAAGGAAAGAATGGGAACAACAGTTTGCTGCAATAACACAGGTCAATATACTACATCATTACAGCTTTTTGTGTATCTTTCAAAATTGAACTGTGGCCATCTAAAAAAATGCCATATAGTCCAACTCCAGGGTAGGGTCGCCACCTCATTCCTTTAAACCTGAACACATATTAATTACACAAGTTCTGTGGTTGATTAAGGTGGTAATTAAACTCACTTAGTGCCTTATCTGCATTAAATTAGCCTCAGAACCTGTGTAGTTAATATGTGTTCAGGTTTAAAGGGATATTGTGGCAACCCTTCTCCAGGGAACGACTACATACACACCAGAAATTCATATATGCCGAAGCATTTGTATTTCTGTACAGCCATTCCAGTGATTTATACAGTCCTACTAGAATGCATCACGGTTGGGGTGCATTTTGGGATAATGGCACCTAAAGGCATGTTGCGCAGGGCGATTCTGCCCATGATTCCTAATTCCAATGTATGAATGGAGTCTTAGTCTGACATTTACTGTTCAGGGGATAACAAGATGCTGAAAGCAAGATGCTCACACCAAGTCAATGAAAGTGTGTTCCAATAGATCAATAAAATTAAAGATGAGACCCAGATATGGGTATTTTTATATAGTTACATTGGTCCATTTTGGACCAGCTGGAAGCTGGAAATTACTGTATTATGCACCACCCTGAGTGATCTTCCCACCTTCTGGGTCATATACTGAGCGGATGCCCTATTGCATTGTGAACATAGGTTCACTCAATGAATTCAAAGTTTCTCTGACTGGATGCAGTGGAGAGGTGGGGAGGTGATATCAACTAGTACTCAAGTGGACCTTGCCTCAGCTGGTCCCTTGGAGAGTACTCTACCCCTGACAGGAATCTTGCGCCCTAGGGGGTTCAAGGTTTGGGTCCTTTCTCTTCAGAGGAGACACCTTTGATACACAATTTGTACTTTTTTGTGTGCTTCACTTTTGAGTGCCCCCTTTTAAATTAACCTGGTGTTAGTTTTGCTTGTGGGCGCTGCACTGAAGATCTTTCAAAAGAGAAAATTGTTATTTGATGTAAATATTTGTGATTATGTTTGTTACTATTGTAGCCAGGGGCTTGGCTAACAATGGGAGTGAGATACCGCAGCTTCTCTTTGTAGCTGCTGCCCTGTGGTGCTGAACTGGTTAACAGCTATATCAGCAAGAGGCGGGAGCTGCTGAGCAGGAAGAGTTTAGTAGAATGAGTTAGACAGCACTGCACTGAGGGAACTGTAGTCCAGAGGTAAGAGACTACTGTAATCAAGCACTTAAGCAGAATGCAAGAAAGAGGGGAAAAAGCGTCATTTTCTCAAGCTGTACAGGACTCAGCTTCCTCTTGCCATGAGGGAGACAGGAGAGTGCACATCACTGTCCAGTGTACACCATTACTGCTGCATATTGACGGCCTGAGCAGGATCCGGAGTGCTGAGTTTAGGGTGCAGACAGCCAGAGTCATCTGGGTGCAGAGCAGTGAGTGGACTAATTGCTGTGTGTAGGGCCGTCTTTAATATTGATTGGACCCTGAGCAAAAATGTTATTGGGCCACCCCACTTAGCAACTATTTCCAGGCAGCGCAGGCTCAAGAGGCAGCTGCTTTGGCCCCCACAACAATGACTGGGCCCGGGGCAGCTGCCCCTTTTGCCCTAAGTTAAAGATGGCCCTGGCTGGGTGTGACGGATTGTTGTTGTTCAGTCGTTTAGTCATGTCTGACTCTTCGTGACCTCATGTACCATAGCGCGCCAGGCTTTTTTGTCCTCCACTGCCTCTTGGAGCTTGCTTAACTTCATGTTTATTGTTTTGATGATGCAATCTATCCATCTTGTTTTCTGTCGTCCTCTTCTCCTTTTTCCTTCCATGTTTCCCAGAATCAGGGTCTTTTCCAATGAGTCCTCTCTTCCCATTAGGTGGCCAAAGTATTCAAGTTTCAGCTTCAGTCCTTCCAGTGAATATTCAGGGTCTTTTTTCCTTCAGGATTGACTGGTTTGATCTTCTTGCCATCCAAGGGATTTTCAAGAGCCTTCTTCAACACCATCAATTCTTTGGCGTTCAGCCTTCCTTATGGTCTTATGGTCCAACTTTCACAGCCATAGGTTACTACTGTGAATACCATAGCTTTGACTATACAGCACTTTGTGGATAGGGTGATGTCTCTGCTTTTTATAATGTTGTCTAGGTTTGCCATTGCTGTAACATATGGTGTGTTATGCTGTGTGACGAATGTTGAGCTGTAATATCGCTGGGACTGGTGAGCTGCTGCTGTGGAGACTTTCTATCTGCTACTAGAGAGACTGAGCCCTTTATGAACTGACCATACAGCCATCTAGTAGCCTTATTGCTGCCCTCAGCCTTTGGCTGGGACTATTCTCATGTGCATCAATGGTACCATTGAGCCTCTAGCCTCTGAGCCTCTAACACTAGCCCGCTTAAGAGTTGGGACTAAGGACTGCCCCTTTACAGCTGCTACACAGAGACCTTCACTTATTGCCTATACTAAGAGGTACCTCTCTGGGGAGGGGACATTGTACTATATCTTAGCTATTCTCCTTGAGTACACTCTTGACTAATTATTGTATTATTATTCTTATTACAGTTAATGCTTATATGCACTGTTTATTGTTGACTTTGTTGATTCATGTCTAATTGAAGTCTAGTGGTACAAAACTGTATTCTGTGTTAATTTGGCATAGTGATTATACTGTATAGCAGACTGTGTCTGAACCTATCTTCTGTGTGCTCTTTTATGCTCAAAGCACCATTTACTCTAACCCATACCAATACATTGAGGTCATATACCACTAAATGGTCTTGTGTCTATTTCCTGATACTAATTCTCAGCTGAGGTAGCCACACATGTGTTACTTTAGGTGCGTGAAGTGACTTTCACTTAATCAGGAGTGCCAGAGGAGCTGAGGTTGTTCTTGGAGTCGAGGTGCAGAACAGAGAACCCAAAATACCAAGCAGCTACTTTGGGGGTAGAACTGCAGAACACACATCAATGTACTGAGCTATAGTACATGTTTAATACTTTGCCTGCTTCTTCTTCTGTTCTAACATATACATATTTGAATTGCTGGAAGAAATCTATTTTAGGTTTTTTTAATAAAACAGTTGTGAAGTCTGCATTTTTATACAGTATATGTATAACTAAAGAGCATAGGCGTGCACAGGGGGTGTGCCAGGTGTGCCTGGGCACACCCTAATCACCCAGTGCAACAGAGCCCCTGATAAAGCAATGCAGCTGGAACTCCTGTACCAGGCCTGGGCCATATCAGTTCAAAAAGGGGGCCCCGGGCACCTGCCAAGCAAGAGAACCAGCTGTACTGCCTTATTGCAGACACTGTTGTTCCTTCCCCTGCAGAATTGCTGGCTTCTCCTCCTCTTCCTCTGGCTTGCACTGCAGGAGGATAAATTCTAGTATCTGCCCCCTCCCCCCCTGCGCCTCCCTCCCGTGCATCACTTCCAGCTTCCCTCCTCTCCTCTCTTAACAGCACCTGCTGCAGGCACACAGGGGGACATTTCAGTCTGGAGAGTAGGGAAAGGGGCCAGCAGATATCTTTTCAGAATGTACACAGTGAGAGATCGGGACTGATCGCTCCTCTGTCTACTCATCGCTGAAGCATAGTAAACTATGTGTACAATGCCTCTGTTTGTGAATGAACAGGAAGCCTGTGAGCGCTTCCTATTCATTTTTCTGTGCAGCTGAGGCTGCATGAAAAGGGACGAATGAATGTCCATTTCTCAGTTTAGACCCCTTATATTTCACACAAAAAAAAAAAAAAAATCTAAAAAAATAAAAACCAAATACAATTCTAAAAAGTAAATAAAACAAATATTAAGGACTGTGCTTCTATCATTTCTGAAAAACATAGCATTGCCGCCGTGGCATGTGTACGCCCCTAGCCACTGCCTCTGTTGCTCCGTTTTTGAGCTTTGAAGTGCACACCCTAATGCAATAGGCTGCGCACACCTATGCTAAAGAGATTTATGCATGCTAACAGTATAATAGAAAAGGCAAAAATTTGTATGATTAGTTACCTAAAACCGGGGAGGTTTTTCAAAAAGCACCTGGATGACGTTCACTTGTCACATTCTGTTTCAGGGGAGTTTTTATGTTTTGCTTTACCTTGTGTAAATCAAGAAATTCATGTCCAGATTTCCATTATTCTTCTTCTAAATGTGCACTACATTTTAGCATCTTTTTTTTATTATTATTTTTTTGGGCACGTCAGAAACACCCAGTAAAGCTTTGATGCACATTATAATGGGCCAACATTAACACAGCAAAGGAACATACCTCCCATACAGGAAATTGTGATCACATCAAATACATAACATTTTAGCATCACTGTATATATATATATATATATATATATATATATATATATATATATATATATATATATATATTTTATAATACCTGTTAATATGGTGCAATTTTTTAACCACTTTCCGTCTAGCCGCTGCAGTTTTGCTGCGGCAGAATGGCACGGCTGGGTGAAACAACGTTATGTAACGTCGCTTCGCCGCGTGGCCACTAGGGGCATGCCCTGTCGGAAGCGCGCGCGCCCGCTGCTCGCCCCCGGAGCTGAACTGTATGTATGAACAGCGATCTGTCATCTCCCCTATGCAGTCCCCTCCTTCCTTCAGTTGGAACACAGAGAGGGAACACATTTAACCCCTTCATCGCCCCCTAGTGGTTAAGCCCTTCACTGCCAGTGACATTTTTACATTAATCAGTGCATTTTTATAGCATTGATCGCTGTATAAATGCCAATGGTCCTAAAAATGTGTCAAAAGTGTCCAATGTGTCCGCCATAATGTCGTAGTCCTGATAAAAATTGCAGATCACCGCCATTACTAGTAAAAAAAAAATAATAATAAAAATGCCATAAAACTATCCCCTCTTTTGTAGACGCTATAACTTTTGCGCAAACCAATCAATATACGCTTATTGTGATTTTTCTTTACCAAAAATATGTAGAAGAATACATATCGGCCTAAACTGAGGAAAAATATCGTTTTTTTTATATATTTTTGGGGGATATTTATTATAGCAAAATGTAAAAAATATTGCGCTTTTTTCAAAATTGTCTCTCTTTTTTTGTTTATAGTGCAAAAAATAAAAAGCGCAGAGGTAATCAAATACCACCAAGAGAAAGCTCTATTTGTGGGAAAAAAAGGACGTCAATTTTTTTTGGGTACAACGTCGCACGACCGCGCAATTGTCAGTTAAAGCAACGCAATGCCGAATCGCAAAAAGTGCTCTGGTCAGGAAGGGGGTAAAATCTTCCAGGGCTGAAGTGTTAATAAATATCAGCATTTCACAAGGACCTGGACCCCCCCAAAAAAACTCAGTGGCTACTTAAAGAGGCAGGAGATGACTTCTATAGTTAGAAGGTGTTGCACAGGTAGTATCTTCCAGTTAAGCTCTTCCAGTTATCTTCACAGCTCATTAATGAGTTCATTGAGAAGTCCTTTTAGGAGTCCTAGAAGGGATTGATGTGGAGGAGATTGCAGCTTAAAGCAGAAATGTAGGTCGAACCCCTACTTTGTACTAGACTACAATATCATTGAAATTGCTCACCTTCTTTGCTCTATGTACTCTCAATCAAACTTTGATTACATCTCTTCAAGGAGAGGAGAATGATGCAGTCATTTCCTTACCTCCTGAACATAAATGAAGACCCACAGCTGTCTGGAGTGCTGAAATACTTTATTCAAGAAGGTAATATACTGCTTCTTTATAATGCACATGTTGTTGTGACCCAATCTTTCCTGTGGACCCTCTTTGTTCAATGTAAAAAGAAAAAGAAAAAATATGAAAAAGCTTTCCTAAATAACAGGCCAAGAAATGGTCCCTATGTTGAGGTTCCTGTGACTACTTACAGTATGTGTGAAGTGCATTTTTCCAGTTGTGTTAAACTGTTCTAATACTGTTTTACTAAGTATTTGTGAATGTTTACACAATAAATTATGCAAAGATTAATTTCAATTATCCAATCATTTCAAAAGAATATCCCTTTTTTCTTATTTCATCTGCACATGATTGGATATTTGAACATAATATTTACACAGCTTATTGGTGAATGTATTAGCACAGCAGCCTCAATCATTTTATCATTTGTACAACGAGGCACTATTCCTCATGACACAGCCAAAGGGGCATTATTCCTCCAAATGACACAATTGATGGGGCACTATTTGTTCCATTGTCACCAATGATGGAACACTATGCCTCTCACTAATACAAACAATGGGGCAATAATCCTGTCACAAACAAAGGGGCATTATCTGCCCTTCTCCCTGCTGACCACATTTTTTATGCCTATTGACCACTGAGCCCGGGGCTTTGTTTATTGCCATTGATGCAAGGGAATTTTTTAACTCCCACTGGCCACAGTCTTAGTCTTAGACCCTCTCAAGTCTTAGGAATCCTTGATTTACAGGGCCACATGACCACATAAAATGATGAATAAGAAACTTGTGTTTCTCAGGAAAAAAGCATAAAATTATTTACGGCAATGTATTCTAAAGGGTGATTTTTGCAGGGTTGCCAAAGTGAATTTCAATCAATGTAAAAAGAGAACAATGTAAAAAATGTGTAAATATGTAATATGTGTAAATTAAAAAAAGACCATGTTAAAAACAAATAAAATAGGTAAAATGCAAACACAAACAAACTCTCTAAATCAATTGTAGAATATAGAACTTGATTTGATTGTAGCCGTATTAGTGCAATTGTGACAGAGAAAATTGAGTACTGTGTCCGTGATACTTTTTTTATTTGCACTAACATACAATTTTTCAGGACAAGCTTTTAGGGTAGAATATAGAAAAAATACAGAAAAATAATTTAGGTTTAAATATTGTAAAACTAAAAAAGGACCAATAAATTAGAAACTGGAACCATAGTAAAAGGAAAACAACAAAACCTACAGATATGAAACATAAATTAGAATACAACTGAATAAAATTAAATCATTTTTACAACTGAATGAAATTAAATCATATATACAAAAAATGTACACAAATGAATGAGCGATTAAAAATTATAAAAAAAAAATAGAAGGAAAAAGTGACAATAAGGAAATATTCTTCCCAGTTAGCTGTGACTTCTCTTGACATGTGCAGTAGAGGGATAAAATGAGATGAACTAGCATTTCACTCTAAATTGCAATATCAATCTTCTTTCTCATGTCAATTGATAGTGGAAAGCAGCCAGGTGGAGGAGGAGGCCTATTTCTAATTTAAGTTAGTTAAGTGAAGTGAACTTCGATACTTTAAGCATCCCATCATATATTTTGAAAAATAGAGCTTTTCCTACACATGAATAGATATTACAAGTGTACACCATTTCATTTCACTTTACATGCTAGTAATTCAGAGAACTTACCTTGTATTGTAGTTCAGCAAAAAGTGTTATCATATGATAAAGTTTACTCCATTCTCTTGCTTCAGGGTCATCTGACATTGGCCAGGCTCCTTCTAATGCAATTACCTTGAGGGGACTGGGGTATGTATTAAGTAGCTAGTCAAAACCTGATACATTATTCTCTCTACTGACCTTCTCTGAAATGATGGGTGCCTGGATCTTTTATGGAACCACTGACTTCAAAACACTCCCTCTCCCCCAATATGTTTAATGAAGCAGAATATAGTGACTGCTGAATAAGAAGATTACACAGCAGCCACTTCCACTGCAAGCCTGATTTACTTTTACAAGCAACTCAATATAAATATGCATTTCAGGTAATGACAATGCTGAACGTAACTGGATTATTTCATCCTCCTCCCACCCAGGCCATTTTTCAGTTTTTAGCACTGTCACTGTTAGAATGACAATTAATCATGCAACACTGTACCCACACAAATTTATATAATTTTTTAAACATATAGAGCTTTGATAAAAATTCCGGTTTAAACGATCTATTTAAAAACTATTTGCTGGCTGTGTGAAGGACATTAATCAGTGTCTGAAAGATAACAAGTGGGATGCAACATCCCAAGTAATATAGAAGAGAACTATATGGTGTGTGTAAGCAGTGCTAAACCCCAGAAAGTTGGGTGAATCCTGAGCTGGGTGACGGGTATCTTCCATGATCCCTTGAACATTGGCTGGTAATGGTGGAGGTGAAAGACCCTACGGTTACTTTCTCTGCACTGGGACTCGTGAAGCCAGGCTGGTAAGACTTCCTTCCCATTCCAGAAATTTGCAGATCAACCTACATTGAATTTAGTGTAGACATTGTTTGCTTGAAAGCTTGTACTGTTCTTATAGCAGATCGTACAGTTCTGTTGTTGCACAGAATCTCAAGTTGGGAGTCTGGACTTTGGGGTGCCTTGTAAAGAGGTTATTTTACATACTTGCTGTCTAATAAAATTATGTGCTAGTCTTGTATGTGGTGCATGTGATGTTAAAAGGTAATGTTTAATGATTATCTCAATTTTACCTGTAACTTTTTTCTTGCTTAGAATTTTACCAAAGCATGCTACTTTCACTAACTTTGAAAACAAGGTGTTAATAAAACCTTATGGCAAGGCTAAAGTTGTTGTTAATGGAGTTTCAATTGTCATGGACACTAAACTGCAATACCTGGTAAGCTATGAAGGGAGTTGTGGGTTTTAATTAATGACATGTTTATGCCATCCTATTAGATAGATGGTAAAAGGTTACTTTTTCAGCCATTTGTCATATAGATTTGGATATGTCATGGAATGGAAATAAATGAAGTTACTTGACATACAGTATGTTTATTGAAATCATGTGATGCGTCTAATGTTTTTTTTTTGTTAACAGTCAAAAATATCTGCAAATCTAGAAAAGAAAATGTTTATAATTTTAACTAGTTGATTTTTGATCATTGGTTAGGGGGTATTACTGTGCTTTTCTTTAATACAAACTTTTATGTCCCCAGGACCGTCTAATCCTTGGTTCAAACAGTGGATATCTTTACATTGGGTTTCCAGCTGAACGTGGCTCTGAGGACATTAGCAAGTTTGACTATGATTTCTTTCAGTCTGAACTGGCAGCAGCAGAGGGTTTTAGTGTAGATAAACTAGGTATGCATCTCTTCCTTTCATTTTTAGAGTCATTTATAGATTATGACTTTGACCTGATTAAAGTGGTTACAAAGTCTGCACATTAAAGGGGAAGTATGGGGTTTATAAAAAAAACAAGCATCCATACTCCCCTCTATGCTGCAGCATGGTTGTGATGCTGTTGCTGTTCAATGCTGGCTCTAAAACCAAGAACTGAGTGATCAAATGACCGCTGATCTATCAGTTTTCGGTCTGCTTGTAGCACAAAGGAGTGTCTGTCAGTCGCCACTCTCTGTTCTACTCCACCAGCGCTCACTGGAGCGCCAGGCTGGAGATGGGACAGGAGCAGCTGGCTTTGGCTCTCAGGTATGTTCTGAGAGGTAGAGCCAGCTGTCAATTAGGCAGCTGGGTGAATCACGACAATAAAGTCTGGCTACGTTTAGAGCCTGGCATGTCAGGTGAGAGGGGCAATAGCCTGCTAAAAGCTGACTCTGGGTCACAGGGAGCAAAAATAAGTGCAGTCCTGTGACCCACAATAGAAGTATGGTCAAAAAGTTTGGGCCATATTTCTCTTATAACGTGCTGATGTGACTGAATTAGCAGGTTCCAGGTGAGCAGTGCAAATCATATTTCTGCTTCTCAGTGTCACTTCCACTCAAACTGAAACATTGGATAAGCCCAACATTTTGTATTTCTCATATGCTTTTCTGGAGAAATATCGCTGCTAGAGTTTTCAGGTCTGTACTTTTGATAAGGCCATTACAAGTGGAGCCCTCTCTCCTGGTTAGATTTTCAAATGTATTTTATATTTTGCAGAATGCAACAGGAGAAATAGGAACACCCAAAGTTCGGTGGGAACAACAAAAATTCCAAACTGGGAGGGAATGGAGCTAGAAAATATGAGAAGGATGTCTCACCACTGGTATAACCAAGAGATATAAGAAACCAGCAGGTGACACAGCCTACCAGACTCTGGATATAACTGAATATCTCTTCTGGGGGGACTAGCCTTTTAAAAAGTAATTCCACCTACATAAAATTAAATCAAGTTGCTGCATACGCTATTTTGGTATTTTCTGCAGACAAAAATTACTGTGGACTGTATTCCAACTGCATAGACAGTCCAAAATCAAGGTAATCCTATGGGCATAGTTCTCATTATTGCAGTGCATCACAGAACATCACAGTGCACATAGAAGCCAAAGGAAAGAAAGAAGCGAGCTCACAGGGCAAATGTAGATAGAAAAACGCTCATCAGCTGCATGTAAATGTGCGTCAACTGCATGTAAATGTGCATAAAAACACACATCAAATGCATGCATACATGCAAGGAAAAAACGCGCACTAGATGTGTAGTTTTTAGTGTGAATGGGCCCTAAATCATGACAATAATGTAAACATGTACAGAACAAATCCACAAAAATTATTTCCTGCCCGTGTGGAAGGCTAACTGTTTTCTTATTTGTTTCTCATGCTTATCTCAGAAATCCCAGCAGTGGATCCACAGGCTGTTAGGCAGCAGGCAAATAAGCAGCTACTAGACAGCAGCCTTCATATTTATCGTGTTTCTCATTGATCTAAGCCCACTTTCTTCACCTCATTTCTCACCCCAGCCTGGAGTGTTCTGCTTCTTCATCTGGCACATGGTACCACTCTGATATCATGTACCTGGTTAGAGGCCAAGATAATAAGAGGGCTTTTCTTACATCTCATCCAAACACCCCTGTAATGGAGAACAAGTGAAAGAAGGGTCATAGAGAGGTTGGTTTGACTGTGAGGTGCACATGCAGACTGATTAGAGGATGAACAAGGAGCAAAGCTGCAGGAGGGGTTATCGTCGTGAAGCCCATAACATAATAAAAGTGTGGTCTGAGACCAACCATGATCAATAATTGAGGAGGTAGGCAGTAAGGAAGGCAGAAGGCATAGTTGTGGTCTGAAGGCAGGCTGAGGAAGAAAGGGAGAAGACGGAGTTGTGGTTTGGAGGCAGGCCGAGGTCACACCAGGAAATTAGCAGACAAGGGCTGCAGTCAGGTATTAGCCAAGTCAGCAGGCAAATGAAGATGAGGTCAGAATCAAGCTGGGTCAAAACAGGGAATTAGAGCAGAGACATGTGCAGGAGCAGGCCGAGGCAGCAACAGGTAAGCAGATCACAGGAACAGGTTGCAGGGTAACAGCTGAAAACCATTAAGCAACATCTTGGCTTAGCCTTATTCTTATATAGGCCATCAGGTACCAAGACTGGTATAAGATATGCGTGCCCGTTCGCCTGCATGCCCATTTGTCACACAGCTCTCTATTATTCAGAACCACAGGTTTATATGGCCCTCTACAGTAGTAGGACACTAGTCAGAAAAAAGACTTGGCTACGCCTCTGGGCAGTCCTAGATGGTATACATCCTCCTCTCTGCAATAGGCCTTCGTTTTTTTTTCTGCCTAGTCAGGAGGAAGGACCTAGTTCCCTGCCGGGATCTCTGGTCCTGGCATTTTTTTCCTTTTACATGGCATTTTTTCTCCTGTTTTTTTCCTGCAAAATCTACAATCAACTGTCAGACTGGGCGACAGTCTGAATATCTAGCTCAGTGGTCCCTCCAGTCTGGAGCTCCGCGCTTGGTCTGCGAGTGGACACGGGCCCCTCCCTGGGACGGTCAGACCTGTGGGTTCCCCTCTTTCCCCTCATATCCCCCTTTTGGTGGTCCCTGTGGGTCATCTTGGTACCCCCCGACCCTCCTTCCCTCCCCCCACCTCTGGGGTAGCGTGGTGGGTGGGTAAGTGGCAGGGGATGGTGTGCTGCACTGTACTGGTGGTGGGAGGGGCGCGCCGCCTGTGGATGGGCTTTACGGCTGGGGGGCGGCGTTGTCTGATGATGGTGGTCCCATGCCTGGATCCCCCACTCCACTGTAGCTAATGTCAGGGCTCCAGGGATCCCTCCTGGGTCCCTGGGAGCCTTGTGGATGCCGCGGGTGGTGGCCATTTTGCCATATGCCATAACCTATGTAATTTAATGGCCAGCAGCCATGTTTATGTAGTCCGGTGGTCACGTTTGGTTGGTCCGGCATGCTTGTAGAACGGTGACCATGACAGTGGAGCCTCTGGATGGCGTTTTTGGCTGTGGGAGCTCCTCCTTTTCCCCTGGTGTTGACCCCTGGTTTTTATCTTTCCTTTGGACCCAGCATGTGGAGCTGAGCTGCCTCATCTGACTCGTCAGATCCTGAATCTGCCTCTGCCGCCGTGGATGTGGCCCACCCTGCAGGGTTTGTCGCTACGCTCCCTGATCTGTGCGGGGGACTTTAAAAATGGTGGATGCAGCTGAGGCTGCGGTGGAGGTGCCTGTTCCCTTTGGCACCCACAAGCCGTCTCGCACGGCAAAAGTGTTTCCTTATCCCTCCTATTTTGACAAGCTTGTCTATAACGGATGTGAGCGTCCAAAATGCCCCTTTGTGGTTCCTAAACACTTTGCTGTGAGGTACCCCTTTGAAGAGTCACTTCTCAAGAAGTGGACTGTCCCACCAGTGGTGGATCGCCCTGTCTCCGGGTTGAACAAGGCAACCATGGTTCCGGTAGATGGTCTTCCCTCCGGACTTGCATGCGGGTGCTGGGCCTAATGTTATCTACCTTTGAGGTGGTTCCATTTGCACAATTCCATATGAGGTTCCTGGTAAAATGGGACAAGTGTCCGAGGTCTCTGGACAATCAGATTCGGCTGAGCCGGGAAACCAAGGGGTCCCTGGTCTACCTGTTTCGCTCTCCTGCTCTTCGGCAGGGCAAATCCTTTCTACCTTTGTACTGGACAGTGGTCACCACGGATGCTAGTCTGTCTGGGTGGGGAGCTGTCCTGGAACTGGGCTCCGCTTAGGGTTGTTGGACTCTGGGAGAGTCTAGACTACCGTTCAATGTCTTGGAACTTTTGGCAATCAGGCTGTGCTTGGATCGCTGGACAAATTGACCCCGGGGGCTCCCGGTATGAATCCAGTTGGACAATGAAATGGCAGTGGCCTATGTCAATCACCAGGGCGGAACAAAGAGTGTGTTGGCAGCCCTGGAAGTGCCCAGCATCCTCCGGTGGACAGAACGCTTTGTTCCGGCCCTCTCCGCCGTGCATATTTCAGGAGTGGAAAACTGGCAAGCGGAGTATCTCAGCCAGCAGGCATTTGGACCGAGGAGAGTGGTCCCTTCACCCAGACATGTTTAGTCAGATATGTCTCCGGTGGGGCACCCCCTGAGGTGGATCTGTTGGCGTCTTGGCTCAACAGAAAGGTACAGAGGTTTGTGGCAAGGGCAAGGTCAGGGGATCCTCTGGCGGATGCCACAGATGCTCAGGTGGCCCCTTGGGGCTAGTATCGTCTGATCGACCTTTCCTCCTCTCAAGCTACTACCGCGGATTTTGCGCAGGATCGAGGCCAAAGGGATTCCGATCATTCTGGTGGCCCCAGACTGGCCTCGCTGGTCTTGGTACGCTGACCTGGTGTGACTGGTCGCCGAAAATCCCTTGGAGACTGCCTCTCAGGAAGGATCTACTATCGCAAGGGCCGATCTTTCATCCTGCTTTACAGTCGGTGGCTTTGACAGCTTGGCTGTTGAAAGCCAGGGGCTGAAGAATAGAGGTTTGCCTGGGTCGGTGATTCCAACACTGCTGAAGGCTAGAAAGTCTACCTCTAGAAAGATCTGCCATCGAACATGGAAAGCGTATATTTTGTGGTGTGAGTCGACCGGTGTTCACCCTCGCTCTTTTTCGATGGCCCGGATTTTAACCTTCCTCCAACAAGGTGTCGAGCAGAAATTGGCCTTGAGTACTATCAAGGGCCAGGTGTTGGCCTTGGTGGTCTTTTTTCAGCGACCCCTGGCCACGCACTCCCTGGTGCGTACCTTTATTCAAGGGGTTCGACATCTGACTCCATCGGTGCGGTCTCCTCTACCACTGTGAAATCTGAACTTGGTGCTTGCAGTTCTCCAGAGGCCTCATTTGAAAGTAATCAGGAGATTCCCCTGCTTACCCTGGCCCGGAAGGTGACCTTTCTGGTGGCTATCACCTCTACTCGCAGGGTGTCGGAGCTGGCGGCCTTATCTTGTCGTACCCCCTACTTGGTGGTCCACAAAGATAAGGTGGTTCTTCCCCCATGTCCGTCATTCCTTTATAAGGTAGTCTCTGATTTCCATTTGAATGGAGACATTGCGTTGCCTTCCCTTTGTCCCAGGCCCAAACATCCTAAGGAATTTGCTTTGCATGCCCTGGACGTGGTTCGGGTGATTTGGGTGTATTTGGCGGCCACTGAGTCTTTTCGGAGGTCAGACTTACTGTTTGTAATCACGGCCGGGCCAAGAAAAGGGCTGTCCACTTCTTCTGCTACCATTTCCAGATGGATCAGACAGACGGTGACTCAGACTCAAGGTTTTTTTTGTTGAGCTCCGGTTTACCTGGTTGGCTATTGTGTTTAGCCTTGGGATTTTTGTTGTCCCACCCCTCATGTTTGGCACTGCTTGGGGACGTCCCTATGGTTCTGAATAATCGAGAGCTGTGTCTGTTAATAAACAAAAGAGAAAATGGGATTTTTGTACTTACCGTAAAATCCATTTCTTTGAGTTAATTAACAAACACAGTACCCACCCCTCTATGAAGTTTTAATACTTCTGCTTGTTACTAAACTGAAAGCCTATAGCAGAGAGGGGGATGTATACCATCTAGGACTGCCCATAGGTGTAGCCAAGTCTTTTTTCTGCCTAGTGTCCTACTCCTGTAGGGGGCGATATAACCCTGTGGTTCTGAAAAATGGAGAGCTGTGTCTGTCAATGAACTCAGACAAATGGATTTTAAAGTAAGTACAAAAATCCCATTATTTAACAACTGTAGCCTAAGTGATTTTGAACTGTGGTTGTAGGTGGAGTCTGGTGGGCCGAATGAGCCCCTGGCTTCTTATATGTCTTAGATCAGGTGTCTCAAACTGGCGGCCCTCCAACTGTTGCAAAACTACAAGTCCCATGAGGCATTGCAAGACTGACAGTTACAAGCATGACTCCCAATGCAGAGGCATGATGGGACTTGTAGTTTTACAACAGCTGGAGGGCCACCAGTTTGAGATTCCTGTCTTAGATACACCCAACAGTTCCTTTAAAACAACTCTAAAAAGAAGCCCAGTTGGCAAAAAAAGCATTAATATTTATACTTGCCTGTCTCCTCTCCTGCACCATTGAACTTCTCTGTCTTAAAGAGATGCTAATAATCTTCTGGATCTAGCATTTTTGGGAGTGTCTAGTGCTTGTAAACCCCACTGCATTCTGAAGTTTTACTCACTGACCTTTATGTCCCTACAGGACAGAGTAGTGACATGAGGGCGGGTGTACAAAACCACAGAGCGCAGCGAAGGATGGTGGCATCCAACACTACTGCAAGTGTGGCAAATGCTGAAGATTCTTCAAGCTTATCTCTTGAAGACAGCAGAGTTTGGAGCAGGAAGGTTCATTCTTAAGCTGTATGTAAAGACAAATCATTTTTTATATCAGGTTAGGGGAATGGGTTAGACTCTCAGTAAAGTTTTTTTTCTGTCTGTGTCCCTGCTGGGGAAATTTGCCACTCTTATTTGTTCTGGTGACCACTCTAACTCAGACAGAATGTGAAAAGAGAAAAAAAAACTTTAGTTGTTAGATTTCCTGTTGTATCTCTAGGACAGAAAGTCTCCCCAATGGGACACAGACAGCAAAAACTAACCTTGGCTATACATATTCATTGCAGTCTGGTCTTTTTATGTATTTTTTAATAGCAAGAGAGTAGCTTTAAATATGAGCCTTTCTGGTTCAATTCATTCTTCTTTCCATGCAGGTGCTATAAGCAGTAAAGATGGCAAACCTGACCCAAGTGTCCTGGCTGTCTTTCATGACTATATTAAACTGATGCCCCTGGTAGCTGAAGTAAATCAAATGAGTGAAGAGTTATCCAAGGTAAGGAATGCACGTCAATGACAACAAACAACTCCTTAGACTATTTGCTTCTAACTATAGCTTTACTGAAAGCTTGGGTGGAAGTAATATTACCCTTTTTCCCTTTATTTGTATTTTTTGAAGGAGGCAACATTACAAAAGTATACAAAAATAATTTGTTGTGCAAAAAGTGTCACCAAATAATAAAAAATAATAATTTCTCAGTGACAGCTGCACTCACAAAATGTCCACATAAACATTATATATATTAATATCAATGAAAAACGTGTTACGCTATCAATATAGAGTACATCAATTCAATCAAGTAAGAAATTCATATCTATCAAAAACTGTAAATAAGCATCTGTTAAACATTTATAGGTAATCCAGTAAAGTCCATCAGAAAAATGATGAAGAGAAGTGCTCTTGTGCAAAAAGTAAATTTATACTTGTAACAAAAATTCATGTTTCAGGGTGGATAGCAAAATCTTCACGCCCAAAGTGCACACCCAACTCTCAAACCACTTATCAGCTATTCTGATCCCAAGATGAGGGTCTGGCTGTACTTTATCCCAGTATCCCCATGGGATGGAAGGATATCAGGAGCCAAGATTCCAGGATGGGTTACCATACCATTTGAACATCCTGGTCATATGGTAACCCATCCTTGAATCTTGGCTCCTGATATCCATCCATCTCATGGGGAGACTGGGATAAAGTGCAGCCAGACCCCTATCTTGGGGTCAGAATAGTTGGAAAGCGGCTTGAGAGTTCGGTGTGCATTTTTGGGTGTGAAGATTTTGTTATCCAAACTGAAATATGGATTTTTGTTGATACACAAATATAAATAAACTTTTTGCACAAGAGCACCTCTCTTATTTTTTTTCTGATGGACTTTACTGGATTATTTATGAATGTTTTTTAACACATTCTTATTTACAGTTTTTAATATATATGAATTTCAGCAATGTATGCACGCTATATTGATAGCGCCACACGTTTTTCATTATTACAAAAGTATAACATACATCTGAATGTCACAACATTTATGAACAGCCAGACTTCAGGACACAAATTTTGAAGATATACAAAGAAGGAATGATGAAAATAATGTGTGTGTGTATTTGGAACTCAAATCCAATGAATGACGGTATTTTTACATTTTTGTGCAGGATCTGAAATTTGACGGTATTTTTACATTTTGTGCAGGATCTGAAATTTGAGCTAAAGGTAAAAAATCTGGCTCTGACAGATTCCAGAGGGTATGATCTTCAGAAAGACATTGTGGTAAAAGTTACCAGCACAAAAACCCAACAGGTATCAGCACAATATATGTATGAATATGTTGCTGCATGCAAGAAAACAGCTCACAGCTCAATATTCTATATAATGCTCATACTCTTATACAATTTTTATTAATGTCTTTCATACAGTACTTTGTGTTTGTGCTTCTTTAATACACACACATTGCTATCTTTTCCATTACCATGCAATGCATTGGGGTGTCATTTTACTACACGTTGCATAACTGAATGTGCCCTAAATCTATATTTCAGTTTTCTCTTGTGTTTTGTTTCTCCTATTACAGAAGGTTAAATGTATTTAAATTGAGGTAGAACACCAAAAAAAGAAAAATAAAGCTTTAATTTTCTATTTTTTTTCCCTCTATTTATTGCACCATTTTTCCTTATTCCAAATTGCCTCACTTCCTGACAGTCTGTGCAATACAGATAGAACACAAACCTCTAAACATCCCTTTCATTTTCGTAGATCAGTCTACATACAGACAGGCCATCTTTTATCTTTTCTGCCATTAATAATATCATATTTGTTGGATTTGAGGTATGGATGTGGTCAAAATCCAAGTTCATCAATAGGAAGTTTCTGATGGAAGAATTGTATCAGAGATTTCTGGATGGAGACATCAACTTTGACCGTAAAAGTGATCCATTCTGGGACCCGGTAGAGGTTATACATTTAGGATCCTCTCACATCTGGCTTCAGTCTTTAGCCTATTGTATGAAGCTGGAAGAACAGACTGAAGTTCTGGATTCCGAAGGGGCAGAGGAAGCCATTCTCATGATAAATATTACCCCCTGTTCCAGCTGTGGAAGGTACTTTTATGCTCATGTTGGTGTACACAAATATTTTTTTTAAATTCCTTTATTTTCACACTGAGTAGGTACAACCAGTTACATGTTCATTTATACAACAGTGTTAGAATCAAGCAAATGGAATACAGAAGTAAGTTTAAAACCCGAGATATCAAAAACAGCAAGGTCAGAATATCTGATTACTTAAATTAGCACCATATTCACAGTTTGTGGGGATTATACCCCCACATAACACTTTTGCCCAAAAATAGGACCTTGAGAGTGCTCCGGGGTCTTAGTTTCTTGGTTCGGTACTGATTCCCTAAGGTGGTAGATTGCATCACTCAGTGATAGATGAAGTTTTTTTTCCGGTAAGGATGGTAAAGGTGGGGATCTAAAAAGCTATGAAACCCAGTCATGGGACCAAATGAGAAGGTAGTTGATTTTAAGATTTTCTTTGTATCTGGTCGTAGGGAAACCCATGCATGAGAATGCGTTAGACAGAGACTAATATCCCCAGGGATAGGTAAGGAATATGTCAGGATAAAGGGGGGAGGGAGGGTGAGGAAAGGAAGGGGAACAGAGAGGGGAGTAGAAGATGGGGGGTTAAGATATAAGAGAGCAAGAGTACAGAAAATATGAGAATACGAAATATAAGGAGGATTGACCTCCGCCTGAAGTGTGGAGCATGTTCATTCAGTTAGCTTGGTTGCTGGATTGCTCCATTTCCTGAAGATATGCTTCCGTGTATATAAAGTGCTGCCAGGGTCTCCAGGTTTCCCGAAAGACCTCCTCCCTATTGTATAGGGTAGCCGTGAGATCCTCCATATCCCTTAGTTCATTAACTTTGGTGAACCACAAGGATTTCGCCGGTGGTCTCTCCGATTTCCAACACAGGGGAATGCATGCCTTTGCGGCATTTAAAAGTTGAATGGTGAGAGAGGTCTTGTATTTTTTAATGGGTCGATCTGACAGATGGAGCAGACAGGCTGCAGGGTTCCCCTCCAGGGAAACACCCGTGAGGTGACCGATTGTGCGGGCCACCCCTAGCCAGAAAGGGGCAAGTTTGGGGCATGACCAGAAAATGTGTAACATCGTCCCCTCCTCAGTACCACAACGCCAACAGAGGCTGGGCAGTTGAGGGAAGAAACGATGAAGGATGGCAGGGACCCTGTACCAACGTGTCATGATTTTGTAACCAGTTTCTTGAACCCTGGTCGCAATTGAGGATTTCTGGGCAAAGTAAAGAATTTTTTGTCTCTGTACATCAGTGAATTGGATTCCAAGTTCCCCCTCCCATTTAGTGAGAAAAGAGGGTACGTATCCCTCCTCTGGTTGGGTTAGGGATGAGTATATCAGTGACAGGCAGTGTCGTATCGGCTCCCCCCGGTGGCAGATGAGCTCCAATTCAGTTCGTTTGCGGGTAACCCCTGGTTTCCGTAGATAACTGCGTAGAAAATTCCGCAGTTGGATGGGGAGTGCCTGAAGCAGGTATAACACCCTTGGTAGCAGAGTCATCTTAAGGGCACTACATCTGCCGAACCACGTCAGCGTCAGGGAGTGCCAGTGTAGGAGGTCAGTTTTAAGGCGTAGAAGTAGTGGGTCAAAATTGGCCGAGTACAATTCCGCTGGATCTGATGTGATGTCAACTCCCAAGTATCGTATAAGCTTGGTTGCCCATTTCAGTGGAAAGGACGAACGTAAACGTTGGACAACTCCTGTTTCTACCGTTATGTTAAGAATGGAGGATTTGGTTAAATTAATCTGAAACGAGGAGAGAGTACCGTATTCTTGGAGGGATTGTAACAGATTGGGTAGAGAAGCAAGTGGTTCCGTCAGAAAGAAGATGAGGCCATCCGCAAAGGCGGCTACCTTATGGGATCCCGAGGGTTTCGGGTAGCCTACAATGTCAGAGTTTGCCCTAATTGTGCACAACAGGGGTTCCAGGGACAGGATAAAGATCAGAGGGGAAAGGGGGCATCCCTGTCGTGTACCATTTCGGATATCAAAGAAGTCCGATCTCGTCTCGTTTACCCTTACCGACGCAGTGGGGCGAGTGTACAAGGAAAGTATCCACTGCAACATGGATGAGCGAAGACCTATGTGTTCTAAAGTTGCCCTGATAAAGGACCATTTGACGCGATCAAAGGCCTTCTCCGCCTCGGTAGACAGCAGGAGAAGAGCCTTTTTGGTGGTCTTTGCTGCATGAATCAGATTGATAACTCGGATAGTGTTGTCTCTTGGTTCACGTAGCGGCACAAAGCCTGCCTGGTCTCTGTGTATCAGACTCGGTATGTGGGGGAGCAGCCTGTTGGCTAGGATCTTGGCAAAGAGTTTAAGATCTGAATTCAGGAGTGCAATAGGACGATAGCTCCCACAGAGTGACGGGTCTTTACCCTCTTTCGGAATGAGAGGGATATATTAGCCCTTAGGGTGTCTATTGGGAAGGCGTTCCCCTCCGTAAGGGTGTTAAGGGCAGAAACCAAAGGTTTCGACAGTGTGTCAAAAAAGGTTTTGTAGTACACTGGGGTTAACCCGTCAGGGCCAGGAGCCTTTTTCGGTTTCGAGGAGGCCAGTGCCACCCCCAGTTCTTCTACCGTCAGGGGTTCCTCCAGCTCCTCCCTCACATCCTCTGGTAATGATGGCATGCCTGAGGCAGCTACATATGTTTGGGGGGAATGCCTGCCCTCTAGAGGGGGGTCCATAGGTTGCGTTCTTTCCAAATTATAGAGGCCTGTGTAGAATGAGCGGAACACTTCTGCTATGTCTGAAGATGTATTTAGCTTCCGTCCTAAGGATGACTGTATGTGAGGGATATATGTTTTCGTGCGAGGGCCCTGCAGGGCTCTGGCCAGGAGTGACCCGGGTTTGTTTGAAAACTCGAACATGGTACGATGTGCCCACGCTAGTTTCTGTTTGGTCTTATGGAATAACAGTGTACATAGTTCCTCACGGGCCTTCTGTAGGTCTCGGAAGGTTGCGCGGGCAAGACTAGCTTTATGTATTCTCTCTAGTTTACGAATTGATGCAAGGAGTTCCTCAGTAGGTTTCAGTCTATCTCGCTTGAGGCGGGTTCCTATTTTGATCAGTGCCCCTCTCACAACCGTCTTGTGGGCTTCCCAGACCACAAGGGGGTTGGGAACTGACCCCTCATTGACAGCGAAGTACTCCCGTAATGCGTTCAGTATCTCCGAACGGGTTTCCTCTGATTGAAGCAGTGCTTCATTTAATCGCCAAGATGGGGGGGACCTATTCATCGACCCCAATTGAAGAGTCAGGTGGACCGGTGCATGATCAGAGAAGGATATGACATCTATGGACGTTGATACCACTTTGTCAAGATCCTTATGTGACAGCAGCAGATTTTCTAGCCGTGAGTAGGTGTGGTGCACCTGGGAGAAAAAGGTATAGTCTCTGTCTTGGTTGTGAAGCAGCCTCCACGGGTCGACTAGGTGTAAGGTTTGGAGGTCCGTCTTGAGGCGCCTCAGACGTGAGTAGGACATGTGTGAGGATCCTCGTGAGACGTCTATGGCCGGGTCCATGGCAAAATTAAGGTCTCCGCCAAAAATAAGCATCCCCTCTGAGAACTCCAAGAGCTCAGAGAGGAGCTTGCGCATGAACTGAGGATGATTCACATTAGGGAAGTAGACATTTGCGAACGTGACCCGCACATCAAACACCCTTCCCTTTAGGAGAAGAAAGCGACCCTGCTCGTCTGTCCGCTGTGCCTCGAATACCCATGGAACCGACCCGGCCAAAATGATGCTGACCTATTTGGACTTGGAGATCGGAGAGACACTGTGGTATGCTATAGGAAAGGCCCTATTAGTCAGCCTAGGTATAGAACCTGCCCGGAAGTGCGTTTCCTGCAAAAAAGCTACGTGGGTTTTGCCCCTACGCAAATCAGCCAGTAGCTGCGAGCGCTTCTCCGGGACATTGAGGCCCCGCACGTTTAGAGAGGTGACCTTAAGGTGACCCATTGTGTCTTCTGGCAGGGAAATGGTTGGCAGTATGTGTGTGGGAAGTTCCCAAATACAGAACCCCCTTCAGGCAGAGGTCAAGAAGAGAAAGAGTAGACCAGAGAGAGGGGGGCGGGAAGTAGTAAGGTGAGAATGGGGGAGGGGAGGAGGGGTGGGGTGAGGGAAGAAATCGATTTCTGTCGTAGACTAACTATGGGCCCCTGTTGTACACTTAAAGTGTCCAGTCAGGGGACCGCCCTAATGTGGGGGTGGAAAGTGCGTTGAGTTCTACTCGAGAATAAGTAGAATTTAGGCAGTAATCTGAGTGAACATAGAAAGTGGAGATGTGGGGGAATAGCGCCTCGGAGAATCATATTGTTTCTAATATGAGAGCTGACATAACAAAACACAACCTTTGCTAATAGATACCTGCCACATTTACTGCCGTACACCCTCCGCCGCGACCAGTTGGTGACTGCGTCTCCGGGAGGCCCACGGATGCCATATCGAATCCCCTTACCAGTGCAAGCGCGGGATATTGCCGGCAGGGTCCACGATGGCGCCTCACGGTATGTCCCGGAGCGTCAGGACCAAGGGCCTTTGACCTTCGCAACGATGATTACGGAAGCGAGCCCTGAAAGGCGGGATCAGAACCAACATCACAAATGTAAAACAATAAGATGATAATAAAATGAAATATACCATTATAAAAGTCATAACAGAACATAACAGACAGAGCATGCTAACTATAGTTGTCATGTCCCTGGGGGTTGCTACACGCTATAAAACCATAGAACCAACTTGTCATAGAACTACCCCCCTCCCCCTCCCACCACAAGACTACTTGCATATCCTCCCAGGGGGAGCTAAAAAGCGGAAGGGGTCCCGGGGGCAACCCGGGTGACTAGCAGCGAGTCAGATGAACCAATGAACTATTAGAGGGGGGGGGAGGGGGAAGCCGGGAAACAGACCGGGCCTCCAGGACTCAAATCTAATACTGTGGAGCCCACCTGTCCAGGACAGCTTAAAATTTAGCAAGAACATCTTGAGGTGCCGGGATTAACAGCCCGTCAGCTGTCCCCCCCACTGCATCCGCCCCCCCCAGCTGGCCACCAGTGGCGAGTCCGTATGGGAGAGGCGGCGTACAGGCGAGCAGGCCCAGGCCACCAGTAGACTGAATTAACCCAGCACTTCCCCAAGCAGGTCAGTTAGAGTCAGTTGACAACCCATCGTTCCCGAGAGGGGTACAAAGGCACATCCCTGGGACAAGAATTCTGAACGTGTATTATGTATGGTAGTCAACTCTGATCTGGGATATTGCCAAAACGGTCTCCCAAACCCTCTGTAAGGGAAGATCTAATGTTCTTGGGATGTCCAGGGTGGTGATGTAGTGTGAATGTTCATCTTGTCTTACCAGTCCTTGGGAAGGGATGAAGAGTTAAGCTTCGGAGGACCTCGGGTGAGGTCTAACATTTTCACGGCTAGTGGCACGTGAGCGCGGTCTATGGACACGTTGCGGCCTGGGCAGAGGTGGGCCCAGGGCCTCCAGGGACAGCAGGTAGTCAAACCAGTTGGGGACACTGACAGCCGGCTTAGCTAGGAAACTGAACAGATCTGGGAGTTGGTCCGGTGAGCGTAGGTAGAATTCTGCTCCTCTCCTCCGCACGATGAGATGGAAGGGGTGTCCCCAGCGATACGTCGCCTCCGCCGACCGGATCACCTCTAGCAGCGGTCTCAAAAGGCCTCTCATTGCTCTTGTCTGCCTGGAGATGTCCGGGTAGATTCTGATCGAAGCCCCATCAAAGTCAATTGAGCCACGTTCCCACGCCAGGCGCATGATCTCCTCTTTAATAGTGAAAAAGTGCACCCTGCACAGGACATCCCTCGGACATCCCATGGACCTGTGATTCAGCAAGGGGTGTCCTGGGTCCTGGGATACGGTGTACCCTATCCAGCTCCAGCTCTGCAGCAGGCGGTTTCCCGAGCACCTGATTAAGAATAGCTGCCACAGTTGCGCGCAGGTCTGGCCCCATGGTGGCTTCCGGGATGCCACGGAGGCGCAAATTGTTGCGCCTGCTCCTGTTCTCGCCGTCATCTAACTTAAGTTGTATGTCAACAAGATGGCGGCGAAAGGCACGCTGTTCTTGCTCTATGGCGGTGATTCGGGCATCAGATGTGGATGTAGAGGATTCCAGTACAGTGACCCTCTCTTCTACTGTGTCCACTTGTTGGCGCAAATCATGCAGTTCCCTGGAAAGTGCATTTACTATAGTTGCTGCCATTTCCTGCAGGTCCTGTCTTGTAGGGAGACTGGACACAATGTCTCTGAGAGAGCCCTCTGCAGCGTTGCCTGGCTCCCCTGTGAAGCTGCAGCTGGGTGGAATGTCAGTAATGGGGATCACAGGGGACAGTATGGGAGAGGCTGACCTGTCATCTGCAGCGGCTCGATCTCCTCCAGCATTGAGTCCTGGCTGAGTTCCCTTCTTAGATGAGGCGGCGGCGCTCGTCGGAGGCACACGAGGCGGCGCCATCTTGGCCGGCGCGGCGGGGGATGAAGCTGCGTGCTGCCTGAGGAAATAATGTGTAATTTCCGAGCCTTTCTGAACCCCAACGTCCAGCGGGTGTTTGCGGTCCCCTGGCATGAAGTCCGGCTCTCACAGACACGGTTTGCTGATCGTTCTCAGGGCTTCCCCACACAGAGCTCCGAGGTGTGCGTCCTCACTCTGCCATCTCTTGGCCACGCCCCCCGGTGTACACAAATATTAAAATGTTTCAAAAGCTTTGGGGCTACAAGCAGTGAACCTTTGTACATTGTTTAGTTGATCCAAACAATAAACTGATTTGTTGCTTGCTTGTCTCATATTAAATAAACCTGAAGAGATAAGGCTATATACTATGCATTGTTTGTTTTATTTAGTCAGTACTACATTTTGATCACATCACCACTAGGGCATAAAATATGTTCAAAGCTGGCAATACACTAGTAGTTTATAAACGAACATTTGTGTGAACATTCATGCAAAAATTCTTAGTACATTTTAAGCCCTAATGAATGACATTCAAAAGTACTTCAAAATTTCATTTGCTTTTAACATTCAATAACTATTAAAAAAAAAAAAAAAAACAAATGTACTTGGAACGAAAAATGAAATTTGAATGAAATTCTACTGGTGTGTGGCCAGCTGAAGGGCTTTGTAGATGGCAAAAACAGTATGCCTTCAGGTGCATTTAGCTCACATGTAGATGGTCCTGACTTCTTCTAAGCTGGTTTCTGACCATCTTCAAAGATGATTCGAG
Source organism: Lithobates clamitans (assembly GCA_037952925.1). Lineage (NCBI taxonomy): Eukaryota > Metazoa > Chordata > Amphibia > Anura > Ranidae > Lithobates > Lithobates clamitans. The sequence goes on along the minus strand of JBBGZY010000587.1, from coordinate 263,166 downwards.
TTACTTTTGCATTCAATTTGACTTGCATAAGGATGAGGAGAAAAGCAAATACATGCTCTTGTACAAAAGCCATAAAGTGGCATGTGCTTTCCAAATAGACACTAGTTTTAGCACTACATTTACCAATAATTTTAAAGATACAATGTTTGCAGGAGACTTACAAGTGGAAAAAGAATAGTGACCTGCCCATAGCAATTACTTAGGATCTACCTTTTACTGATTTGTTCTACAGCGAACTAGATTTTTTTCCAGCACATGACTGGGCATTCTTTGAAAAGTGAATTTAATCGCATTCACTAAGCTAAGATAGCATTCACTTACAAAGCAAACAGCCTATTTGTCTTTAGTAAATTTGCTCCAATGTTACATTGTCTATTCAGGGCAAAGTAACAGTGCCTGCTCAATAGCTCACAATTGGTAAATGCTTTTCAATATCTATTTAATCAATGCATCTAAAAAGATTTTACCAAATGCATTCAAGGGTCAGTCCGCTATTTCAGTTTTTGGCAGGTGTTTTATAGTTAAATGTCCGACATTCTAACTGACTGATTCACAGTACAGTGCACCCGGAAAGCATTCATAGCGCTTCACTTTTTTCACATTTTCTTATGTTACAGCCCTATTCCCAAATGGATTAAAGTCATTATTTTCCTAAAAATTCTGCACACAATACCCCATAATGACAATAATTGAAAATAGAAAACGGAAAAAATCACATGTACATAAGTATTCACAGCCTTTGCCATGACACTCATAATTGAGCTCAGGTGCGTCCTGTTTCCATTTATCATCCTTGAGATCAGGGGCGTTGCTAGGTGGCAAAAAGACCAGGGGCTTCAGCCCGAAGTCCGATGCTGGCACCGGGGGGGGGGGGGTCCAGGGTGGTCGTGGCACTGTTTTTTTTGGCTGGGCGGTGGGGCTGTGTGGCGGAGGGTAAGCTCACATGCTGGTTGCTGCCTGGGGCTTACCAATGCCCATCAATTTTGACCACTAATCTCAGCTACATGACACACTGACCATTACACTGACCTACCTAACCTACATACACTCTCACCTACCTGACCTACATATACTGACCTCACCTACCTGACATACATACACTGACCTACTTGACATACATACACCTACCTGACATACATACACCTACCTAACATACACTGACCTAGCTGACATACATACACCTACCTAACATACACTGACCTAGCTGACATACATACACCTACCTGACATACATACACTGACCTACCTGACATACATACACTTACCTGACATACATACACCTACCTAACATACACTGACCTACCTGACATACACTGACCTACCTGACATACATACACCTACCTAACATACATACACCTACCTAACATACACTGACCAACCTGACATACATACACCTACCTAACATACATACACTGACCTCACCTACCTGACCAGGAGACAGACTTCATGTGTCCAGGTGTCCTGCAGTTCAGTTCAGCCTCAGCCGTAGTGTGCGGTATGCAGCGCGCCCATCATGTGTCACAGCAGGCAGCCAGAGGAGGAGAGGAGACTGTTGAATTTCATCGCCTGGACCTTGGAGCTCCAGGTTTTGTCCTGCATGTAGTTATACAAAGTAGAGCCTGCCACCTAGTCCCAGCACGGCCAGCAGGCACAAGGCGGTATGGAGAAGACTCTTCTGCCTCCTGCTGCACACTCCAGTGCCCATGATCGAACACACCGAGATCCGGAGCTCTTTACTCTGCCATCCGCCCCCAGCACAGCTCAGGTCATCAGTGCTATGTCACTCGGCAGCACTCGGCCGCACTCGGCAGATCAGATCGGTCCCAGCTCGGCGGCGGCCGGCGACGTTCGGGGCTAACAATTGGACGGTGCCTTCCTGAGACTTGGGGCTTTTTGGGGGCCCATTTGGGGCTCCAGCCCCCCCTAGCCACCCCCTCCCGACACCCCTGCTTGAGATGTTTCTACAACTTGATTGGAGTCCACCTGTGGTAAATTCAGTTGATTGGACATGATTTAGAAAGGCACACACCTGTCTATATAAGGTCCCACAATTAACAGTGCATGTCAGAACACAAACCAAGCCATGAAGTCCAAGGAATTGTCTGAAGACCTCCGAGACAGGATTGTATCGAGGCACAGATCTGGGGAAGGGTACAGAAAAATTTCTGCAGCATTGAAGGTCCCAATGAGCACAGTGGCCCCCATCATCCGTGAATGGAAGAAGTTTCGAACCACCAGGACTCTTCCTAGAGCGGGCCGCCCAACAAAACTGAGCAATCGGGGGAGAAGGGCCTTAGTCAGGGAGGTGACCAAGAACCTGATGGTCACTCTGACAGAACTCCAGCATTTCTCTGTGGAGAGAGGAGAACCTTCCAGAAGAACAACCCCTTTCTGCAGCACTCCACCAATCACCCTTAAATGGTAGAATGGCCAAACGGAAGCCACTCCTTAGTAAAAGGCACATGACAGCCTGTCTGGAGTTTGCCAAAAGGCTCCTGGAGGACTCTCAGACCACGAGAAACAAAATTCTCTGGTCTGATGAAACAAAGATTAAACTCTTTGGCTTGAATGGCAAGCGTTATGTCTGGCGGAAACCAGGCACCGCTCATTACCTGGCCAAAACTATCCCTATAGTGAAGCAAGGTGGTGGCAGCATCATGCTATGGGGATGTTTTTCAGCGGCAGGAACTGGGAGACTAGTCAGGATTGAGAAAAAGATGAACGCAGCAATGTACAGAGACATCCTTGATGAAAACCGACTTCAGAGCACTATGGACTTCAGACTGGGGTGAAGGTTCATCTTACAACGGAAGATCCTGCAAAGAAGTAGGGAGAAACTGTGCAAAAAAACGTGTGCCAAGCTTGTAGCATCATACTTAAAAAGATATGGGGCTGTAATTGGTGCTAAAGGTGCTTCAACAAAGTATTAAGCAAAGGCTGAATATACTTATGTCATTTTTTTTTTAATAGATTTCAAACAAACCTCTTTCATGATGTCACTATGGGGTATTGTTTGACAAATTTTGAGGAAAATAATGAATTTAATCAATTTTGGAATAAGGCTGTAACATAAAAAAATGTGGAAAAAGTGAAGCGTTGTGAATACTTTCCGGATGCACTGTATTTTATGACATAGTCACCATCAGGGTTTCTCACTCTTCCTAGATTTTTACATGCATTTTATGAGGAAAGCAACAGGAGATACTGAAATATGCAATGTTAGATTGAAACACTATAATTTCCAGCCTGAGAGCAAAAGAGTTGTAGTTATTGCTGTTTAAGTATCCAAAATATTTTAGGAAAAATCAACATATGTTACAAAATTGTTATTAGTATAAATAAATTAGTATTACACCTTATATTTGTCTGAACAAGTTTATTGCTACCTGTGTCCTGCAAACACTAAAAATAGTTATGAAAACGGTTTCTGAGACATTTTTCTGGCCCTGAAATTGTAGATGTAATTGGTTGATTGCACAAAGTGCTCAGTCAGGTTGCACAACTGTAAACTTGTAAATTTCTAGATTTGATTTATTTCGATTTGGCAGAATGGTAATGTAACATGTCATCTGAACACCATCAGTAATATAAGGTGGATTTAGCTGGAAAACTAAAACTTCCATGTCATATTTTTATAGGCCTTTAACTGAAGAAGACATTGTTATTGATCCTTTGGAACTGCTGGGAAGGAACATAGTTTTCCAAATTCATATCCAACAGTGTTTAGGAGTCCGATGGCTAAAAGAAGCTACAAACCGAGGGATACAGATTGGGTATGTGGGTGTTTGGTGGCCTAATTGTTTATTAAGGGAAATATAGCAGTGTCATCAACAAGATACATTTGTGGTTTGGTTTGCTGAATGAAGCACAACTGAATGAGGGTGGGTGGGGCACTTGTAATATGAACAAACTTCTGCATTTGCCCTATTCCACCAATAACAGCTCCAGAGCCACTGGTGACATCTTTGTGTACATTTTTGCCCCTTCTGATGATGCAACTCCCATACATGAATTGCAGCTTCCCGGCACTGTGCACCATTCTTCAGCTTTTGATAGATCCTGGCAGTGTATATTGCATTGTGCAGTAACACAAGCTACAGTGATAGAAATCCAATCTTATGTGCTAATAAGCCTACATCATGGCTTCTGCATCAGAACATACTAATATTAATGAGGTCTTTGATGCAATGGCCATGATTCATCTGACTGCATCAGCACTTAAGCTGTGTTAAAAGTGCTTAGGTCAATGGTTCTCAACTCCTGTCCTCAGGACCCACTAACAGGCCAGTTTTGCAGGATAACTGAAATACATTACAGGTGATATTATTTGCTGCTCAGTGATTGAAATATTCTAGTCTGCATCTCCTCAAGGTAATGCTTAAAATCTGGCCTGTTAGTGGGTCCTGGGGACAGGAGTTGAAAACCACTGGCTTAGGTCATACTAAAATGTCATTCTATAATATTAATTAAGAGGCCACTTTAGAATGCCCCACAAGCCTTAAACGTGCCTTAAGTTCCATTAGCAGCTTAATGAATCTGGACTAAAACCTATTCTTATTTTATCTTTAAGGTATTGCTTTTATGATGTCCCTCAGCCACTGTATACAAAGCCAGTTTGGAAAACTGTAAATCCTGTGATTGATCACAAATTGCAGTTTGTTGCTTTGAATGTGTCTAATGAATTTCTTAACTACCTGCAGAAGAACGCACTAGTTGTAGATCTCTGCGGCCTTCAAGGTAAAGCTATTTTATACATATTTTGTATTAGCTGCTTATTATTAACTTCAATAATGTTTATTAGAAGTGATAGGGAAATAGGAAAATAGTTGCATTGATATAATTCATAATCCTTTGGATATATATTTTGGGACCCCTTTAGAATATGATCATGTGAAAAATCAAGTGTTGTAGCCCATATGTCCTTAGGTTGCAGCTACAGATGTGTCCAGGAATCGTTGGTATTTGGGAATCCCTGAACAGCTAACCTCTTATCCTAAGGGATCCATCACAGATGTGAAAATTAATCTTTCTAAGAACAGTGAATACTTCTCTTCAAGGATGACTCACCTGTCATCAGTAGCACATCCCGAGCAGCCTGGAAGATAGTCACTGCTGTCTTGCCCATGTATACCGCTTGTCCTGATTTGTGCTCAGATAGAATCCTACACAGCTTCATTTAGTGTACCTGCACACAGATGTTTGTAGGCGCATGGAAGCCCTTGCGTAAAATTCCCAGTTTTCTACCAGCTTCAGGGAGCAAAAGATGGGTCGTACAGCTGCCCAAAGAAGTATTTGTATGTTAACGCTTACTTGCTGTTCTGCATCAGAGTTTACCCATGCATGCATGTATGCATGTATGATTAATAATACAAATAAACTGCGCTTATGAAAAAAATAAAACAAGATACAAAAAAATATAACAAGCTGCACCACCAATGTGCGTCCAAGAATCAGTTTCCTGATACTAGCACAAAAGTCTACTAGCACAAAAGTCCCAAATTCAGTGTAACCGATTCGATGTGCCTTAAAGCAATTGTAAAGCTTCGTGTTTTATTTTATTTTTAAATGACAAACATGGTATACTTACCTCCTCTGTGTAAGGGTTTTGCACAGAGTGGCCCCAATCCTCCCCTTCTGGGGTCCCCCCGCAGCGCTCCTGGCTCCTCCCTGCATCGAGTACCCCCTCGGAGACCCGCTTTCCAAGGGGGCACTTGTGCGGGTGCGCCCCCGAGTCCTGCTGCTGCATCCATTGACAGAGACAGCAGGACTCGGCCCCAGCTCCCGGCTCTTGTGCCTGTGGATTTGATTGACAGCAGCGGGAACAATGGTTCCTGCTGCTATCAATCTGCCAATAAGTACTCAAGACAGTGGCTGGAGCTGCTGGGATAGGATTCAGGTAAGTAAAAAGGGGGCTCTGGGGGGCAGCTGCACTACAGGAGGTTTTTCACCTTAATGCGTAGAATGCATTAAGGTGAAAAACCTTGAGGGTTTACAACCCCTTTAAGTTCCAGAATCCCACACACCACTTTGTGAATTCACCACCACCACATATAGATGTGCTCTTATGCTGGCCATACACTACACGAAAAATCGCCCGAAAGTCAGTCATTTAGACAGTTCATTCTTTTTTCGGCCAGTTAATGGGCGGTAATCGGTTGGGACATTTTTGAGTCAAGAAAACGAAGGATAAGTTTGGAAATTTTCTGCAGAATGAACGATAAATTGAAAGGTTAATGTGTTTCTCATCCAAACTGTTTGCACTAGGTATATGTGAAAAAACAAACAAAAAATGGATTAATTCATTTTGATTTATCGGTCATTACATGATAACACTATTGTTTTCTCTCATGGCCGAATGTTCATTTTCGAAAATGGGTTAGAACGATTTTTCATATAGTGTATGGCCAGCATTACCAGAGAGCATAGACCTTCTATTACAGGAGGTCAAAGAAGGCTCATGTGTCTCATAAACCCATCCACTGTTTGTCCAGCAAAGAGAAGACGATGGGAGTCACTTAATAACAGCCCACAGACGTACCGACATCCCTCTTGTCTCAAAACATCAGAGCCGATGATGTATATCAAAAAAGAGATAAGCGCCAATAGTGTAAAACCTTTTACAATTCAAGTTTATTAAAAGTAATGCACTTGCACAACCCTGGATAAAAAACAGGTTCAATCAAGACATGCCCCGGAAGAAGTCATCCTTGTGACGAAACCGGTCGGGCAGAGGTACAGATCCATGTCATCGCGTCTTTTTGGATTAACCAACGATCATTATTTTATACATTGAAAATTGATTGAAGCTGTTTTTTATCCTAGATTAAGTGCATTACTTCTAATAAAGTTGAATTGTAAGAGGTTTTACATTATTGGCGCTTATCTCTCGCTTTGGTATATATCATCGCCTCTGATGGTTTGAGACAAGAGGGATGTCGGTACGTCTATGTATGTATGATGTATTTTGCCCAAACACGAGATTTCTGATTTCAGCAAATATGTCATACACACATGGGTGGGTAAATGTTGATGCAAAGGAGCATCGATGTTTACAGGAGTACATGTCCACACAGCCATGTGCATCTATGGCCAGCTGTGCGCACCACCTATGGCTCCCTGGGAGTGGGAAAAGTCATCAGTTTTACACTAGAGCTCCCTTGTGTCTGCAAACATCTGTGTGCATGTACCCTTATTGTAGCTGCTGCTTTAACTAAACAGAGTTGCTGTTACATGACATGGAGGATCTTGTGATAATGAGTCTGTATCTATACCCAAAACATTTATTTTTTTAGTCTTGGATAAAGTGGGGAAGGATTAGAACTCCTATCGGATTTTACTGTTGTCAGAGGCTCCATTGGAGAGATTTCTTTGCTTCCTGTTTGGTAAAAAGGTTGATAACAGGACAAGGAGTGAAGGGAGATTTCTCTAACAAGAACACAGATAGAAGTAAAAATGCTTATTTATTTAGGGAATGCTGGCACCTCTGCAAGATTTTTTACTTCTGTCTGTATCCCCGTTGCAGATCTTTCCTCGCTTCCTGCTTGGTAAAATGTTGTCCCCTGAACAGAAAGTGACAGAGCCCCGAATAGCAGGATTCTTTTTTTTTCAAATATAAATTTTTATTGTTTTTAGAGAAAAGTCAGGGAAGGTACAGCGCAATGATAACCATAACAGGAAATGTACATGGGTAATTACTTCGATAAAAGCCGGCTATCTGTCCGGCGTTTGAAACACATTACAGTAATATCAATAAGACTTGTGACAGCATTTTCAACGACATTGTTGTTAGACACACGACACTAGTATCATGAGTTATTGAGTGAGAAATGTCACATTGTCTCCTTAATCAGAGATCCAGTTGAGCTGCCCGATTCCCGAACACTATTAAATCGGAAGAATCAGAAAAGATAAAGGAGGGGAAACACATAGGTTCCAGAGAAAGTAATTAAAGAAAGAGAGAGTTGGGGGGGGGTGCTGAACCCGGAAGCGGTGGGCGTGTCACCACTTTAAGTATCTATCGGGCCTGTATCAATTTGCTTTTCAAGAGTCAAACTGGGACACACCATCGGATAGAGTAAACATATTCCAGAGTCTCCATTCCTTAGAATGTTTTTCCTGTTTTTTTTTGTGCCGTGAGGACTAGGTCTTCTAATTTTTTAATTTCCTCTACTCTGCACAACCACAACCCAATAGACAGAGGTGTGCTTTTTTCCACATAAGGGGAATGCAGGATTTAGCGGCATTCAATAAATGTCACACTATTGATTTTTTTGTAGCTCTGTGCCAGGATCGTGGTAGCGTGGAGAAGAAGAAAAGCTGGATCATTATGAATCGTATGATCTGTACATTTCTGAGTAACCGTCCCAACTGTTGTCCAGAAATGTTGCAGCAGAGGGCAAGACCAAAAGGAGAAGCATCCCCTTGTCCATCTGGCATCTCCAGTATTTGTCTGTGGTGGTTAGGAAGTACTTGTGTAATAACTGAGGTGTATAGTACTACCTGGTCAAAATCTTATAGTTAGATTCTTGTATTTTTGTACAAATAGATGTTTTTAAGGAGAACCTGATCATTTGTTTTTGGGCGTCTGTAAAAGAGCGCTGTAAGTCAGTCTCCCATTTCCGTTGGAAAAACAAGTGAGGTTTTTTCGGATGGGGAGTTGAGCACAGCGTATGTTTTGGATAACACTTGAGGTAGGGCCCCCTCGTTACTACAGTAATCCTCAAAGGCCATCAGGGTATGGGTAAATTGAGCGGGATTGGCGATCGAATGCAGGAAATGGTGTAGTCGTATTGCTTTCCAGAACCGAAGTTAAAAGTGATCAGTGTCTCTATTGTGAAAAAAAAAAAGTGATCAGTGTCACTTATCAGTGATTGGATGGAAGGCCACTGATTGCCATCTAAGAAGTGCAAGGCGCAATCCCTACCTGCCGATAGAAGTGCCTCATACTCTGATTGTTCAAGTCCAGGGGGGAATGCAGTTTTACCCAGTATTGGGAAAAGAGGAGAGTCTCTAGTGGAGAGGGAAGTTGTAAGTATGATCGTTGAGCTTATGTGGAGAGTAGTGCCTGTTACAGGATGGGATGTCAGAGCAGAAGGTAGCTGGTCATAGCACCATGCAGCCCCTTTCAACTAAACAATTGTCTGGGCTCGTTCTAGTTGCATCCAGAGTTTGGTCTTACCGTGTCGATTCCAATCAATAATTCTCCCAAGGTGTACCGCCAAATAGTAATTCCGTAGATCTGGGAGAACTAACCCTCCATAGTGTTTAGGCAGTGTAAGGTAACATCTACATAACCGAGGTTTTGAGTGTGCCCATATGAATTTAACAAAAAGGGAATGCGCTTGCTTAAAATATTGGGGTGTGATCAGTAGTGCTTGAAATAAGTATAAAAACTTCAGAAGTACACACATTTTAAGGAGGTTACACCTGCTGAACCAGGAGTGGAGTCCCCTATTACACTCCTATAGCAGCAAACGGGTCTTGGTTAAGAGGTTAAGAGGTTAAGAGGTGGAAAATTAAGTTCAAAGGTTTGTGTCAAGCCACTCAGTATAAGGGTTCCTAAATATTTGAGGGCGAAGTCTGACCATTTGAATTTGAACTGGGATTGTAAGGAGCTCAGTCTATTTGGTGCTATATTGATCCCCATTGCTGCGGATTTATCAAATTTAATTTTTAGGTTGGACAGATTTCTGTATCTTTCAAACTCTCTGAGGAGATTTGGCAGGGACACTACAGGGTTAGTTAATAAAAACAGGTCATCCGCATAAGCCGAGATCTTGTATTGGGCATTACCTATAGTTTTTCCCGATATGTCTGGGTTTGAGCATTTGGTACACAAAAAGGGTTCTAAGGCTAGGGCAAAAAGAAGAGGTGAGAGCGGACATCCCTGTCTAGTACCATTTGTAAGGGAAGGGATCTGAAAGGACTCCATTAGCTTCAACCTGAGCCGTTGGTGCGGAGTAAATATTGGAAATCCTTTGCAACATTTTATGTCCCAGGCCAATGTGTTTAAGGACAGAAACTCCCAATTGACGCGCTCAAACGCTTTCTCAACATCTGTGCTGAGGAAGACGCACAGTGTTTTAGGTTTTGGTTACGGAGGCCACAAAAAAAAGTTGGGCACTTTGGTGGTGTTATCTCTCGCCTCTCGTGAGTGGATAAAGCCCACCTGATCTAGATGGACTATATCCGGCAAGTGTTGAGTTAATCTGTTGGCCAATATCTTCGTAAAAAGCTTAAGGTCTATATTCAGAAGGGAAATGGGTCTATAGCTGCTGCATGCGGCTGGGTCCTTACCGTCTTCAGGTATAAGGGAGATGTGGGCTCTCAGGGTATCTCTAGAAAAATGCACCCCTTCACTGAGGGCATTGAACAGCTTCACCATATAAGGGCCTAGAAGTGGTAGGAGGAATTGGTAATACTGTAGGGTGAACCCATCAGGACCTGGCGCTTTTGCCAGGTTTCATCCCTCCCACCACTTGTTGCAGTTCTTCTAGGGTGATATGGTTGTCCATCTCCGCACCTACCTCTGCAGTGAGTTGGGGAATGTGGGATTAGGCAATGTAGTCCGCACTGGGAGATTATATAAAGAAGAGTAGTAGTCCCTGAATTCCTGTGCAATCTGGGTAGGCATGACCCTTTTTTCCCTCGAGGGTGCTATGATTTGGGGTACATATGTATTAAGTCTGTGATTTCTAACTGCTTTAGCCAGTAGTTTCCCGCATTTATTGCCAGATTCATAGGTAAGCTTCTGGCAGAATTGTAATGCTGCTTTAGCTCTATAGTGTAGTAAATCCACTGTTTGCCTTCTAAGGGACAACAGTTCAGTTTCCAGTGAGGCTACAGGTTTGCAACATTTATGTTTAGATTCCACTTCATGTATCAATTTCTAAGGCATGGAGGATTACCCGTTCTAAAGTGTGTTTCCTGTATAAACGCCACATCATCGTGGGTTCTTTTAAGATCATTCTATAACATACAATGTTTTTCAGGTACATTTAGACCCTTTGCATTCAGCGAGAAAATGTTGATGGAATCCATTGTCTCCGGGTCTTAAGGGCAGGGCTTTTTTTCTCAGAGAATAGGTGCAGGAACTCCCCCTTATGAGTCACCCTTCGTCTCTGCCCCCTACCCACCTCCGAGCACTGTCTCTTGGCTCCACCCCCTACCCACCTCCAAGTACCGCTCCTTTTAGAGAGTACTGAACCAAGTATCATTTTGTGCTACAAAATTGTATGGAATTTGATAGACCCCACCCAAGCAGCAACAGACCCCACCACAGCAACAATAGATCCCCCCACACAAAACGACAAACCTCCCCCCAGCAACAATGGACCCCCACAAAAAAATAGATCCCCCAGCAGTCAGCATCAATGGACCCTCCAGCACACCTTGCCATGTAATACATTCATTGCTGGAGGTGCCAGAACTGCGTTCCCCCTGCGTTCCCGCTGGAAAAAATACCCTGCTTAAGGGGGGTGCAGGGGGGTAAAAAGAGAGGGAGAAGAAAGATTATAGAAGAGAGAGAAACAGGAAAAAGCGAGAGCAAAGGAGAGTAAGATCAGATCAGGAAGAATGAGAGTGGACAGTATGAACTGTCCTTCCTACTAATAAATGCAAAAAATATTTTTGCAAAGGAGCACACCCCGGCTATCAACAGGTGAGGTGCTTCAGCCTAATGGGGAAGAGGTTAGATCAGACCGAGAGGAGTCATCCGAGCCCTGTCCAGCCTCCCCAGCTTGAAAACATGAGACAAACATTTACTCTATAACAGAAGAGTACTAAGCAAGAAGTAAGTGCAACTCCAGTGTCATACATAAACTTTTGTAAACGAACAACCACAAACAGCTCTGTGAGCGTTAATTAAGAGGTGATCCCAAACAGTGCCCTGAATCTCCGTGCATGCTACTGTAATTTCTTCTGAATGGCCAGGGATGATAATAAGTGCCCCTCGGTACTCAGCAAGAAATGGGGTGTGCCTGTGGATCTCGAGCATGCATAGTTTGTCCCCTGACGGAGAAGGTCCCCACCCATGGTCTTGGACGTCTGGCCCAATTCCACCACGGGAACCGTGCTGATCCCTTCGCCCCCATACAGGAAGTAGCGATCACTCCACCGAAGCCGAGTGGACTCCCCCCCACACCTCTTACCAATCTGGAGCACTGAGGGGGGGGATAGCTGGATTCTAAACTTTCCCTATTCTATGCAAAACTAAACAGAAGATACCTCATTTCGATTGTGACACCTGGCGCCAGATAAAACCATTTTATTTTGTGTTGGTTAAAGTGGGGAATAAGTAAGAACTCTGTTGGTTTAACCACACAGGAAGTGGGGAGGAAATCTCCTCAATGGGGGCATAGTCGGCAAAAAAAAAAATAACAAAGGTTCTAACCCTTCTTCACTACATCTAACACTAAAATTATTCTTTTAGCAAGCATTCAACTTTAACTTGAAGCAAATAAACCTGTGCTTGGTATGTTCTGTTCAAATGCGTTTATTACTTACTGAGTAAACTGAAGATTTGCACCTCAGTATACTATACATTTCTCATTACAAATGAATAATCTCTAGCTAAAGAGATTATTAGTCCAGCTAAATGCAGTGTGCATATACCCTGATCATATCACTTCACAGTTATATTGCATATATTACTATACTGTAATCCCACAACGTCTGGATTTTATACTTTAAAGGGAAACTCTGTTGATCTTTAATCCATATGATTTTAACATTTTTGAAAGGTTATACATTTATAAATATTCATTTTATTTTTTTAATGTCTATAAAGGCCTTATTGTAAAAATCATAATTTAAAACAGGGTGTTTCCATGTGTGCAGCGCATGCTGGGTTGCCTATAAGAGAGCTCCGCAGCAGAGCTGCATTTGTTGACTAAAGTGTGAATGTAACCTGAGATTCTGATGTCAGGTCTTCAGTCACAGCACAGCAGTGAACCAGCTACTCAAAATGCTAGATTATCACTAAGGATGAGCTCCGGCGTGTTCGCACACCCACGAGCAGAGTCCGCCAGGAAGTCGGCACTGCGCTGCGCTAATCACAGGCAGTGAGACATTTTCTGATCTCTGCAGCCGCGCATCGGGACAATGTCTCACTGCCTGTGATTAGCGCAGCGCAGTGCCGACTTCCTGGTGGGCTCTGCACGTGGGCTGTGTGAACACGCCGGAGCTCATCCTTAGTTATCACTAGACTCACAGTGTTGCCAACCCCGCAAAGTAAAATTTACTGGCAGAACGCCAAAATTTACAAACGGCACCAATTTTTAACTGACAAACAATCATGACATTTACTGACAGAGCCACATTATTTACTGACACTGCAAAAAAAGTACTTAAAATTGTTGTTTTCAGTGCTAATCAGTGCAAATATCATTTTTTTAACTATAAACATGTAGCTAGTGCTATCAGCAATGAGTTTAAGTTAAACAAAAGTCAAAAAACATATTTATCCATTTACAGTTGTGTTCATAAGTTTACATACCCTGGCAGAATTTATGATTTCTTGGCCATTTTATAGAGAATATGAATGATAACACAAAAACTTTTCTTTCACTCATGGTTAGTGTTTGGATGAAGCCATTTATTATCAATCAACTGTGTTTACTCTTGTTAACCACTTGAGCCTCTTTCTGAGATTTGTTGTTTAGAAGTTAAAAACATTTTTTTTGCTAGAAAATTACTTAGAACCCCCAAACATTATACATTTTTCTCTAACACCCCAGACAATAAAAAGGGGGTCGTTGTAATACTTTCATTCACACAGTATTTGCGCAGCGGTCTTACAAGCGCACTTTTTTTGGAAAAAATACACTTTTTTGTGTTTTTTAAAAATAAGACTACAGTAAAGTTAGGCCAATTTTGTTTTAATATTGTGAAAGATAATGTTACGCCGAGTAAATTGATACCCAACATGTCACACTTCCCGCTCGTGAAATGGCGACAAACTTTTACCCTTAAAAATCTCCATAGGCGACATATAAAAAATTCTACAGGTTGCATTTTTTTAGTTACAGAGGAGGTCTAGGGCTAGAATTATTGCTCTCACTCTACCAATCGTGGTGATACCTCACATGTGTGGTTTGAACACCGTTTTCATATGCGGACGCTACTTACGTATGCGTTCGCTTCTGCGCGTGAGTTCGGCGGGACGGGGCACATTGAAAAAAAAAATTTTTCTTATTTATTTTACCTTTTATTTTTTATTTGTACACTGTTCTTTAAAAAAAATGGTGTCACTTTTATTCCTATTACAAGGAATGTAAACATCCCTTGTAATAGAAAAAAAGCATGACAGGATCTCTTAAATATGAGATCTGGGGTCAAAAAGACCTCAGATCTCATATTTACACTAAAATGTAATAAATAAATAAATAAATAAATGAATAAAATTTTGTCATTTGGAAAAAAAATAAATAAATGTCCCTTTAAGAGCTATGGGCGGAAGTGACATTTTGACGTCGCTCCTGCCTTGCAATGGTATGGAGACGGGTGGGGGCCATCCTCCCCTCACTCGTCTCCATACCCAGGAAGGACAAGCATCCAATCGCCTCCGCCGCTAGCTAGAGCTGCACGATTCTGGCTAAAATGAGAATCATGATTTTTTTGCTTAGAAGATAGACCACGATTCTTGCGGCGTAACATCATCTTTCACATTAAAACGAAAAAATTGGGCTAATGTTACTGTTTCTTTTTTTTTTATTCATTGAAGTGTATTTTTTCCCAAAAAATTGCGTTTGAAAGACCGCTGGGCAAATACAGTGTGACATAAACAATTGCAGCAATTGACATTTTATTCCCTAGGGTCTCTACTAAAATATATATAATGTTTGGGGGTTCCAAGTAATTTTCTAGCAAAAAATATTGATTTTACCTTAAGAAACAAGCTTCAGAAAAAGATTTAGACTTTAAGTGGTTAAACTTCCTGCATTTAAAAACTTGGCAGACTGCCTGGATTTTTTTTTCTTTACACACAGAAGTTTCCCTTTGATCTAAGAAGGTAGTTAGTTACAATGTTTAATTTTAAATGTTAAATTTTAAATGTTTTCTTTTGACAGCTGAGTGAGCAGATAAGTCTCTCCACTTGTTATATGAAAGAATCGGCAAACTCTGCAATAGAGGTCGTCAGATGGGTTGAATCAAGATCACGATTTTTTAACTATTAATTGTGCAGCTCTACCGCTAGCCCTCCTAAGAGGATACCAGAGTTATGGCCGCTAGCTGCTGCCATAACAAAGATATGGTTTTGGTATTGTTTTTTTCCCTTGGATTTATCCTTGGCCTTGTTTGTACCTGTTGTTAGCCTTCCAATGCTTCTTACTGCGATAGCCAGTTATAGATGGGAGCAAGTGGCGTCATTATTGTATCACAGTCGTGTTTTTGGTCAGGCAACGGACTGACATCTTTGCAGCCATTGTGCTATTTGCTGGGTGTTCAGTGTGCCCCTGTACCTTTAAGAAGGGGTGGCTCTCCTTCAGTCCATCTGCTCTCACCTACCCATCAGAATGCATGTGCCTCCACTGTGGGGACACTTATAAGTTAGTGTTCTGTACCACAGATACCAGGGTGCCTTGACGAGGCTCTGTGGCTTACGCATGCATTTGCAAATGTGTGCAGACTAAACCCCTGCTTTTAATGCATACTGTTAGACAGGTTTACTTAGTTGTCTGCGAGCTGGTGGTAAGTTAAGCTTGTTTTTTTCCCTTGGGTTTATCCTTGGCCTTGTTTGTACATAACAAAGATATCCCTCTTCAACGTTAGGACGTATATCGAGATGCGGCAGTCTGGAAGTGGTTAAAATGTACAAATATTTGTTATTTATTAACTCAATACAGGTTAAGCTTTTATATTTAGTAGGAATTTAGCAGGAATTTAGTAAAATTTGCTGTGTTTGTATCCGCTAATAATGATTTTAGAATTTTTTTCTGCTAATAATGATTTTAGTGTATTTTTAGCAAAAATACTGCTTTGGTAAACATTTGCGCAAATATCGTGGGGCCTTAAAAATCAGTAGCACCTTCTTTTTATTCTGCTGATCCTATGCTTTCAGAAAATATATGGTTTGGGGGGTCTTTAACTATTTCAGCCCCAGAAGAATTTCCCCCCTTAATGACCAGAGCATTTTTTGAGATACGGTACTGTGTCATTTTAACTAACAATTGCGCGGTCGTGCAACGCTGTACGCAAACAAAATTGACGTTCTTTTTTCCCCACAAATAGAGATATCTTTTTTGATATTTGATCACCTCTGCGGTTTTTATTTTTTGCGTAATAAACAAAAGAAGAGCGACAATTTAAAAAAAAAAAGATTTTTTTTTACTTTTTGCTATGATAAATATCCCCAAGTTTTTTTTTTAAAAAAAGAGTATTTTTTCCTCAGTTTAGGCCAATATGTATTCTTCTACATATTTTTGGTAATAAAAATTGCAATAAGCGTATATTGATTGGTTTGCGCAAAAGTTATAGCGTCTACAAAATAGGGGATAGATTTATGCCATTTTTATTATTATTATTATTTTTTTACTAGTAATGGCGGCAATCTGCAATTTTTATCGGGACTGCGACATTATGGCGGACACATCGGACACTTTTGACACATTTTTGAAACCATTGACAATTATACAGCGATCAGTGCTATAAAAATGCACTGATTACTGTGTAAATGTCACTGGCAGGGAAGGGGTTACCACTAGGGGGCAATCAAGGGGTTAACTGTGTTTCCTGACTGTGTGTTCTAACTGTGGGGGGACGGGACTGACTATAGGAGATG
The DNA here is from genome assembly GCA_037952925.1 of Lithobates clamitans. Classification (NCBI taxonomy): domain Eukaryota; kingdom Metazoa; phylum Chordata; class Amphibia; order Anura; family Ranidae; genus Lithobates; species Lithobates clamitans. Next base: position 246,386 of record JBBGZY010000587.1, on the reverse strand, counting down.
ACAGATCGTGGTTTCTAGCTATTAGGAACTCACGATCTGCCTCTCCTCACAGAACAGGGATTTGTGTGTTTACACACACACGTCCCTGTTCTGCCACTCGTGCCCGCAACTGCTTGCCGCCACTGTCCACAAGCATCGTGCCCCCCCACGCAATGCAGCGGGCGTGTGCACTTGCTATCCCACCTAAAGGAGCCGATGTACAGCTACGATGGTTCGCGGGATCGTGCCGACCTGCCACAGTATAATGACAGCGGCTAGTCAGCAAGTGGTTAAAAACTACTTCACTTCACTACCTCTGTTTACTTCATTATTTCTCCAGATTTAAAATTAACAGACTCAAACTGAAACACATATTCTTATGGATTTGCAGAAGGCTGCCCTGAACATGACTGGTCACTGCCAGATATAGAAAGTACCAAGGAAGGCTATATTCTAATTGACAGCATGAAAACATTACTCCCTGCATCTACTTTGGTGGTATGTACATTAAATTCACGTATAAATGATTACTGTCATAACATAATACTACTTCTTGCTTCATACATGAATTTCTAGTACAAAGCTTTTAAAGTCATTTTCACAAGCACTTAAGTGCCTAGAATACCCCCAAGACACAATAACAGGGACAACACACTGCCTGGAGATAGTGTTCTTTTAAACGTTAGAACTTTAGTAAGAGATGGGGCTATAGCTCTGAGAATGAGCGATCCTGTCTCTGAAGACAACTCCCTAGTGACAAGATCACTAAGGTTCAAGAAAGGAAGGGTGACCCCTGTGTCCTGCTGCAATAGAGTGGCAATCTCAGCCTGGACTCTAACCAGGCCCCAACGGATTTCACTCCGCTGCTCGGAGCTTAGCCATGACTTAGTCCCCATGACTAAGCTCCGTGGGCGGAGTAAAACGTGTTGGGAACGTGGCCTGGTCGGAGTCCAGGCTGAGATTGCCACTCCATTCATTGCAGCAGGACAACATAGGTGTGCAACTTCCAGGGGGTCAACCTTTGCAGGAGCCAGGACGGGCTCCATCCCTTGTCAGCACTCTAGCAGCAGCTGCGGATGCACGGTCTACATATCACCACTCAACCCCCCCCCCCCCCCCTTTATCGAGCCTGATAGTATTCTGACAGGATGCATCTTTAATAGCACTTTTAAAAAAAAACACAGAGACCAGTAATACATTCATCTTTTTTACTCTTCAAAGATGTCACCATTTTTAAGCAGAAAATAGTGTTTATGGATTTAAAGCATTTGTTACCCCAACCTGCCTGCTGTACTGCCTGCTGTACCATGTACTTGAATTCCTCCATTCAATCATCCACCTCGCTTGTGTGGATGGGGGAATCTTTTTTTCTTTTTTTTGACTGCTGGTTGAACAAAAAAAAAAAAAAAAGATGAACTACGATTAAGGGGCATATAGGGATTTTTGGGGTTGATTTACTAAAGTGGACAAAAAAAGTTACGCTAATCAATGTGAAAAACGAGAAACCAAAACAAAACAGCTACGTGCTGACGTGATCACTAGGGATGGGCAGAACAGCCCCGTGTTCGGTTCCCACCAGACCCGAATAACGAACCCTATTAAAGTCAATAGGACCCGAATGTCAAAAATCAAAAGTGCCCATTTTGAAGGCTTATATTCAAGTAATTGGGCATACAATGGTTATAGGGGTCTGGGTCCTGCCCTTGGAGACATGTATCAATGAAAAAAAGTTTGTGAAAAACGTAATTTTTAAATGAGCAGTGATTTTTTTTTTATTTTTAAAGTGAAAGCCTAAAAATTAAAAATTCCTTCTAATATAGTTCCTGGGAGGTCCCCTTAGTCTACCTGTAAAGGGGGGGTCCCCTTAGTCTATCTGTACCATGTCTATAATCTGCTGCAGCAATAACTGCATTTATAAAGCCAAAAAAAATTACATTTTCCCTGCAAGCTGCCTTTATTTTGCTCAGCAACAGCTGGGGAGCCAGTGTGTATGATGAGGCCACAATGTAGTGCACTGGGAACAAGATTAGAGATTTTTTAAAAATATTCTGGTGTCACTTTGACTTTGTATAGAAGTAACAGGTGCAGAAAAATTACTCTTTTGGTGTCGGGGGCGCCTTCCCACCATAACCCTATAGAGGTGATCTTGATAAAGGCAAAAAAAATTGCAATGATATGCATATGGTTGGTGTTTTTGCTACGTTTGATGAGCCTGAGACACAGTTTGCAGATAGCAACAGTGCAATCTGCTGCAGATTTGCTGAAAAAGGCTCAGACAGCTGAGCTTTGGGGGGTGGGGTGGGAGATAACAGCTGCAGAATGTGATGGAATAAGGTGGCTGCTTTTTACTCTTTCTTGATGTCGGCCTCCTTGGAGTTGTGCTGCCTCACCTTCAGTTTCCTCCTCTGCTCTATCTGGCACCCAAGTCTTATCAGTGACTCATCATCATCATCATCTCCATCTCCTCCATCTTCATTATTACCACTGGAGACAACATGGCAATGCGCTGCGGCTTGGGGAACATGAATGCCAATTTGTCTACCAGTGTTCCTCCCTCTCTCAAGGCTCATGTTCCTGTCATCCCCAACCTCAGAACCAACATCTGAATCCAGTAATGGCTGGGCATCATCAAGGAGCAAGTGGCTGACGCAAATAACTCAGCTGACTCTTCAATGGCTGATGTTGGGGCTATGGCAGGAATGATGTGGACAAGGAAGCAGGTTTATCCACTCTGGCAACTGCAGGGGACTACAGACTTGTCTCTGCTTGCGTGATAGAGGATGAGGAGGATGAGGAAGGTTTAGTGAGCCAGTCCACCACCTCCTCTGCATGCTGTGGCTGGATAGCACGGGCAAACTCACTAAACAGAGGAAATGATGCCCTGCCTGAGGACTGACCACCACATCCACCTTTGCCTGCGGACACCTTTGTTGCTGGCCCCCTTAGAGTGTCAAGGGAATGTCTACCTCTTCTTGTTGTCCTCCCAGACATTATTGGGAGGGAGGGGGCGGTGCTTATAAGCAAACATAAAGAAGAAGTTGAAATCTGTACGTAGATGCACTTTAACCACTTGCTTACAGGGCACTTAAACCCCCCTCCTATCCAGACTAATTTTCAGCTTTCAGCGCTGATGCATTTTGAATGACAATTGCGCGGTCATACAACACTGTACCCAAATGAAATTTTTATCATTTTTTCACCACAAATAGAGTTTTTTTTTGGTGATATTTGATCACCTCTGCGGTTTTTACTTTTTGTTAAATTTTTGAATTTTTTAAAAAAATATTTTTTTTTTTTATATTTTGTTATAAAAAATTTAAAACGGGTAATTTTTCTCCTTCATTGATGTACGCTGATGAGGCGGCAGTGATGGGCACTGATAGGCGGCAGTGATGGGCACTAATGGGTGGCAGTGATGGGCACTGATGGGTGGCAGTGATGGGCAGCACTGGCAGGTGGCACTGATTGGCACTACAGGTGGGCATTGGTAGGTGGCACTTGTGGGCATTGATAGGTGGCACTTGTTGGCATTGATAGGTGGCACTTGTGGGCACTGTTAGGTGGCACTGTGGGCACTTTTAGGTGGCACTGATGAGGCAGATATTGTGCTTCAACTTCGGGACCGATGTCCCTGACACCTGAGCCGGTGATCGGCTTTTTTCTCTACTCGCGCTGTCAGCGCGAGTAAAAAAAAGCCGATTACCGATCTTTTGTTTACATCATGTGATCAGCTGTCATTGGCTGACAGCTGATCACATGGTAAGGGGCCGGGACCGGCCCCTTACTCGGATCGGTGATCAGCCGAGTCTCAGTGACTCGGTGACTCAGGGAGCGTGCACAGGGGAGGCCTCCCGGGAATGCAGGTCCGCGCTGTGGCCGTCATCCGGCCATAGCGCGGATGTCTAGTGGTTAATCAATGTAAAGAGGTGTTTGGTGCACTTTAATTTGAGTACTCACACTACACAAACACACTCCACAGATACACTATAATATACTGCAATATAATGCGCCAAACGTACAGTGACGCACAGAACTATATGGCGTTAAACTGGCTGTAACGCACACAGAATTATATGGCGTTAAACTGGCAGTAACGCACACAGAACTATATGGCGTTAAACTGGCAGTAATGCACACAGAACTACATGACGTTAAACTGACAGTAACGCAAACAAAACTACATGGCGTTAAACTGACAGTAACGCACACAGAACTATATGATGTTAAACTGGCAGTAATGCACACAGAAGTAAATGGCATTTAACTGGCAGTAACGCAATCAAATAGACAGTGTTCAAGCTGAACTGTCCCTACTCTAGCTATACACTAGAGCTGCAAGATTCTGGCCAAAATGAGAATCACGATTTTTTTGCGTAGGATAAAAAGATCACGATTCTCGTGACGTAAAATCTTTCACATTATCCCAAAAAAATTGGGCTAACTTTACTGGTTAGTTTTAGTTTTAGTTAGTTTAGTTTTTAATTCATTAAAGCAGGGCTTTTTTTCAGGGGGAACTTGGTGGAACTCAGTTCCACCACCTCTGGCTCAGACCCTTTGGTGCCTGCTCACCACAATCACTTGTAAACACAGAAGTCTGGTTTCTATGTTTACAAGTGACAGCTCTGCACTCTGTATGTAATGCAATCTTGGTATTTAATGCCTCTTTAAGACCCTTCTACTGTTTGTGAAATTTGACTGACTGCACCCACTATTTGATGTGATTTGGAGGGTGTGTGTAGGGGGAGGGGTTTCATGGTTAAGTTCCAGCACCTATTGTTTGAGAAAAAAAGCCATGCATTAAAGTAATTTATTCCAAAAAAATTTCATTTGAAAGACCGCTGCGCAAATACAGTGTGACATAAAATATTGCAACAACCACCATTTTATTCCTTAGGGTCTCTACTAAAAATATATATATAATATTTGGGGGTTCTAAGTAATTTTCTAGCAAAAAAAAATGACAAATGTCAGAAAAAGGTTTAGTGTTTAAGTGGTAAACTTTCCTCACTTACACAGAAGTCTATATCATTGACAAATTGTTACAATGTTTCTAGTTAAGTTCACTGATAAAGAATGTTCTGATTCTTGGCAGACTGCCCGATTTTTCTCTTCCTTTCTTTTGACGGCTGTGGCTTCAGAAGAGCAGAAAGAATTCTTTGCATAGCAAGAATCGTGAAACGCTTTTTTCAAGATCCAAAGGGGAAAAAATTGCAATAACGATTCTTGACGATTAATTGTGCAGCTCTACTATACATTATTGTAAAGATTACTGACTAGGGATGAGCTTTCTGTTCGGGTCGAACATGAGTTCAACTCGAACATTGGCTGTTCGCCCGTTCGTCGAAAACCGAACATTATGGGCCGTTCGCGCCAAATTCGAACGGCGCGTAATACAGCATCATACAGCAATGCACTGCGGGAGTGAAGTGCATTGCTGTATGATGACTGGCCACCATGACCTGCATGCTTTGGCCAATCACAGCGCCCTCAGCTAAGAGAGCCATAATTGGCCAAAGGCAGGGTGCCTTTCGCCAATCTTGGTTTAGGGGGACTAAGTCCACGCCCACACTATATAAGGCTGACTGCACGTTGGCCTCGTGTAGTGTGTCGTTGCCGGCGTGTACAGAGAGTGTCATTTAGATTGAGTAGGCAGGAAGATTATTCAGTTATCTGCAGTGTAATATATATATATATATATATATATATATATATATATATATATATATATATATATATATATATATATATATATATATATATCCACTGCATACAGTTTAGCTAGATCATACTGCAGTCCATTCCTGGTGGTGTACTGTTTCTACTATTCTTCTGGCAGGCAGGTGATTCCGTTAGCTGCAGTGTATTTCATATATATACAGTCAGTCTAGTATATACATATATATATCCACTGCATACAGTTTAGCTAGATCTCACTGCAATACGTTCCTGGTGGTGTACTGTTTCTACAGTACTACTGGCAGGCAGGTGATTCAGTTAGCTGCAGTGTATTTCATATACAGTCACTCTAGTATATATATATATCCACTGCATACAGTTTAGCTAGATCTCACTGCAGTACATTCCTGGTGGTGTACTGTTTCTACTATACTTCTGGCAGGCAGGTGATTCCGTTAGCTGCAGTGTATTTCATATATATACAGTCAGTCTAGTATATACATATATATATCCACTGCATACAGTTTAGCTAGATCTCACTGCAATACGTTCCTGGTGGTGTACTGTTTCTACAATACTTCTGGCAGGCAGGTGATTCAGTTAGCTGCAGTGTATTTCATATACAGTCACTCTAGTATATATATATATATATATCCACTGCATACAGTTTAGCTAGATCTCACTGCAGTACATTCCTGGTGGTATACTGTTTCTATGATACTTCTGGCAGGCAGGTGATTAAGTTAGCTGCAGTGTATTTCATATACAGTCACTCTAGTATATATATCCACTGCATACAGTTTAGCTAGATTTCACTGCAGTCCGTTCCTGGTGTACTGTTTCTAATATACTTCAGGCAGGCAGGTGATTCAGTGATCTGCAGTGCATAAAATATATATACAGTCTCCTACATATATATAGCCACTGCATTCTAGTCTAGCCAAGCCTATATCTGACTGCAGTAACAAAAAAGACTAAAGGTCAAAAGAGATTCTTCAAAGAGGAACACTCAGGTCTTAAAAAGATACGAATCAGTATGCTTTATTAAATGCTATAAATTCCGAACAAGTGATACATGTAAGAATGCATTTTCCTCCACCAGTATTAAAAATAAAAATATTTGCCAGAACAGACACACCATTAACACGCTCCTCATTCACTCCAGTTTACCCAAAATGATGGCAAAAAAGCCCCAATTCTGTTCCCGGGCTGTATAATTATGGACTTCTTCTAAATAAGTAAAAAGTGGAATATGTGCCGGGCAGTCTCTATATATAAAAAAAAGATGTAATGAAAATGTAGCAGATTTCCCATGTTGCGGCCGTTTTGGTGATCAAAGAAAACAAATAATCCTTGTATATTCCTATACAACGTGATTAGGTGACGGTATACCGTATACCCATGTGAGGGAAAAATGTTCTTGAGAGTCTACAATTGCATCGTGACATGTATGTGGCCAGATGGATGATCACATCGGTTTTATGGTAGAGATTCTCAAATAAAATGAAGGATCCACTTGTCTCACCTGATTGTGGTCATCCGCTCCATAGATGGGCAGTACCTCAAAAGTGGGATCCCTGGGTGATCCGGAGAAAGTAGATATCCTCCCGATGTGATAGTATAGCTGGTGTTTCTCTGTATCCTAAGATCTGGTCATTGTTGAAACAGCCTGTAATGCTTCGCTGAGCTATAGCTCCACACTGCTCAATGAACGCTACCAAAGGGACAGGCTGAGCCTTGCAGCCGTGCAGGACTAGGAGCGGAGCATCAGTGGACAGGCTCTAAGCGGAAGTCGAAACAGTCTTGACCATGAAGGATATCCTGGATAGTGGAAACTCCACAGCAGATATGTCTGGCTCAGAATTAGTCTATAAGTAGGCTTACATATAGAAGCACAGAGTCCGAGTAATGTAATCACAGAGAATCATCCGTGAAACCGTAATGAGGGAGTAGCTGGAAGGTGGGAGATGGTAAGGAAATCATTTCCAGATGGTTGCTGTGTATGTGGGGGCGTCCAGCTGACACGTTTCAATCGTTAAACGATTTTCTTCAGAGCTAGATGTGTTCTGGGTCCTGCAAGGCTAAATACCAAGGTAATTGGTTTAAGTGGCTACTTGGAGAACCTGACAGACTGCCCACATTTGAAAACTTAACCCTAAGGGCTCAACATAGCTGTGTGTAAAACAAAAAGGTATCCCAAACACCCAGGGATTATACACACATACACCAAACCACACATTGAACCCTTCCAAAATAGATGGAAGGAAAAAAACTATCATCAAGACCCTAAAAATGAAGGAAAATACAAAAATGAACATGGTAATGGAATAGAACTTTGGACTTCAACAATACATATTGTAGGGAATTTCGGCTTCTAAGACCACCCAGGTAGGTTCAGGTAATGCAGGAAGACCTCCGTAGACCCCCAGGCCTGGAGATATCAATAATGTGACACAGGAGACAGGTTTGCTTGTCCACTTTAAATATATCTAATTGCAATGCACAAAATTACAGTATTTATGCAGTTGAGGGGATGGGAGGAGTTTTACTAAACTTATACGTGTCAGAGAAATGAAAATAGGTTCAGTTAATATTTACCTATTAGCTGGTGTTATAAGACTAAATCTTGCATCACTTTCACTATAAGAGTATATATGTATTCTTAAACAGATGTTGAGGAATGAATTTATCTTATCTAGAACAAACACAAGCTAGGACAAACTCCACATTCTAGCTATATTTAAATGTATATATAACCCTGAGAAGACATTTCTATAGATTACAGCTTAAACATGATGTGGATTTCAGTTGAAACTCATATTTGAGTTTTTTCAATTTTCCTGTAAAACATAAGATGGTGTCTTAGAATTAAAATGGAGTCCCTCATGATATGTGCTATGTTCTTTACAATCCCCTCTTTGAGACATTATATGACTCACTACCTTTCACAGTTATGTAATTTTTCTTCTATCATAACACATACTGAGATAAATTCTATTCGCAGCAGCAGGATCAGAGGTTCGGGATGCCTTAACAATTATGCACATTATAAGCTTATAACAGGCATATAGGAACAAAACAAAAAGAATAATCATAATTATAGTTATGGCAGCACTTTTTATCCATGCCAATATTCCTATCCCGGAACTTAGGTTTGCAAAAGGATCCCATGTCTTAGCAATGTTTCTAGCTTCATCTTGTACTTTGCTTACTTCTTTCCGGTGTTGTGCAATTATATCATAATAATCTGGTACCTCAATACTTGTGTTATGAAACCAGGTACGGCACTCATAATCTTCTGTGTTTTCACATAACCCAGTTAAAGCAGCACTCATGCTTTCTATGGCTAACTCGTGTAGTTCTAATTGTTTTCTAATTGCCCTAGTTTCTATATTTAATTTAGTAATATCATCAGAATTCTTTTCCATGATTTCATCAATGATTCCAGTGTAATTATTCAATCTTTTCATTAAGTCTATTCCCCACCCAGTCCATGAAGGGAACCAAGCCCATGCCATATCTTTTTCAAGAAATAACTCCCTTTTATTGCGGTGTTTGAGGGGGTACCTAGGATGCATGCTAGCTTCAAGGAGGTGTCTTCCCTTGCTATCTCCTACTACGCCCATGATGGGGACTAGGGATGCAAGATAACACCATCCTTGGGGTTCAGTGGGGATCCAAGGGTGACATATTTTTCCACAACAAATATAAATACTGTTTCCTAGAGCTAAGGATCGTTTGTTGAATATTGTCATCATTTCATCAGAAAAATGGGAAAAAGTTAAACTCGACAATAATTGTCCTACTGTGGAAGTGGAACTGGAGTTAAGAAAGTTTATTAGAGTGGTGTTTAGGGCAGGTTCTGAAGTATGAAAGAAAGGGCTTTTTAATTGAAGTCATTGAAAAGTTAATATTAGCTTGTTGGCAAACTTCAGCTCCGTTTGTGAAGTTTCCCAACCTAAAACACCAGTCTGGGGAATGACTTCTACCAGTAATTTGGAAAGTAAGGGTATTATTTGAAAGTGTTCTTATGACATCTGTAAGGATGACAGGAGGTGTGCCATTAAGGTGTGGGGTGAAGTTTAGAGGTACTGCCATTAAGGGGATTCTAGCAGTGCTAGGATGGAGTTTACTACATATCCAATATTTTTCAAATCCAGATTTCTGGGCATAGCTATATTTAAACTTCAACAATAACATTTTATCTGTAAAACTTTCTGAGTTTTCATTTCTCTTGTGTCTGTTATGTGTATTATTCTGTTGTAGAGTGTTAGAGGCCCCACAAATACCCTTTATGAGTCCCAAATCTTCAGAATGATAAATACAGTTAGTTATCAGCCAAGTTGGCAGAAACACAATCAGGGCAGCCCAGCATAGAAGGCACAAGGCCTTCCCAGAAGTCCGTGGTGAAATAAGCGACGTCATCTTGTTCAGAGTCTTGACCACCTGCTCCACTCAGTGTTCGAGGATTTATATCACAAGCTTCACCTCTCTGTGCTTTATCTTTGCCTTGCTTCTTAGGGTCCTGGTTGACCTTCTTTACGCGACTTGCATGAATCCAGGCCTGTTGTCCTTCTACCAAAATAACTGTGCGGGTGACTGTGATCACTGTGGTTGGGGGTCCGAAGGGATACTCTTGTTTCTTGGTGCGGTTCAATCTCTGGACCACCACGGTGTCACCCACCTGCAAAGGGTGTGTAGGTTCCTGTGAAGAAGAAGGAGAGGTGCGAGCAACATTCCTTTCAACTTTATCCAAAGTTTCAATAAGTTTTTTTACATATTCTTCCTGAATAAGATCTAGGTCCCCTCTTTCTAACATAAGTGGCTGTCTGGCCCATGGGGTGGGGAATGGCCTACCCATTAAGACTTCAAAAGGAGAGTATCCTGTCTTTTTAGAGGGTGTCATTCTTACCTCGGCTAGTACAGCTGGTAGGACCTCCTTCCAATTTGCATATGTACCTCCAGTGGCCTTCCTGATCTTATCTTTAATGGTTCTGTTCATCCTTTCCACTATACCTGAACTCTGGAGGTGGTAAGGAATATGAAACTTCCATTCTATTTTCAGTGTTTTTACCAGGTCTTGACAAACTTTGGCCATTTGGCCACAAATGCAGGACCATTGTCAGAGTTGATCTGTAGTGGTCAACCCCACCTTGGGATAATTTCTTGTATCAGAATCCTCACTACTGTTTGTGCATCTTCCTTTGTAGTTACAAACAGTTCTATCCATCTTGAGAACATGTCCACTATTATTAGCAAATATTCCTGTCTTTTACCTAGTTTGGGCATGTGTGTAAAATCTATCTGCAGATGAGTGAATGGTGTAGATGGATATGTCAGATGTTCGTGTTTTGCTTTGTGAGGGTTTCTAGGGTTATTCCGAATGCATGTGATGCATCTGGAAACATATGCCTTAACGAGAGAGGGAAGACCTGGAATGTTAAAATCCTTATCCAAAAGTTCACATGTGACTTTCCACCCTCTGTGACCTATCCCATGGTATTGTGAAATAAAAATGGGTGCACTGGCTACAGGGATACATGGTCTCCCCTCTTTGCAGACAAGGTCAGTTTCTGGGTTTGTCTGCACACCTATTGAGTTCCATTGCTGGATGTCTTGATCTGTGGCATATGCTTGGAGATCAAGCAATGTTTGATCCAAAAGAGGAATTTCTGGTGAGAGTAATGGCATTTGTATGTTTGCAGGCTGTGTGGATGCTGCTTTTCTTGCTGCTTTGTCAGCTAAGGCGTTGCCTTTGGCTATGTCATCCCGTTTCCCTGTATGTGCCCTACAGTGTAGTATAGCTATGGACCTTGGTAATTGTATAGCTTCTAACAGACTTGTGACAAGCGTGGAATGTGAGATGGATTTACCATCTGCTGCTATGTAACCCCGCCTTTTCCATATGACTCCAAAATCATGCGCAACACCGTAAGCGTACTTGGAGTCTGTGTAAATGTTTACATCCTGCCCTTCAAAAAGCTGACAAGCTCTAGTAAGGGCTATAAGTTCTGCAGCTTGTGCTGATTGGAATGGGACAGGGTTTGCTTCCAGTATTTTATCAGGCAGCTGAACAACATACCCTGCATGGTATGTGTTATCATTTGGTCTTGAACAAGACTCATCCACAAAGACATTCTGTGCTCCAGGGAGAGCAGTTGAAGACATGTCTGGTCTCGGGGATGTGTCTTGGTGGATAAGGTCCATGTTGAGGCACTACCTCATCTTCTTCACCTTTCAAGCCTAGCAAGGCATTCAGGATTGGAGCTGGGCCAGAAGTGGGAGAGGCATATTTTATCTCAAGTTTTGGGTTACAAAGTAAAATTACTTCATAACCGCTCAGTCTCTGGGCTGACATGTGCTGGGTATGGATATTCTTTAGTAGAATGTATACATTGTGAGTGGTGTGTAGTGTGGTGGTATGTCCTAGAGTGAATGATGTAGCCATTTCCACAACCATTGCACAGGATGCCAGAGCTCTGAGACATGCCGGCATGCCCTGTACTGGCATCGGCACAACTTTTGAAAAAAATGCAATAGGGCGGAGTTTAGCCCCATGCTCCTGAGCCAGGACCCCCGCCATTGTTTTACAGTTGTCCCTTGCAAACAAGTGAAACATTTTACCATATTCAGGTAGTCCAAGTCCAGAAGCTGTGACCATTGCAGTTTTAAGATACACAAAAGCATTGTACATTTCATCATTCCATTTCACACAATCTGGCATGTCAGTACCTGTGGCTTGCCTCAGTTGATTATCATAGTAGGAACAATCAGGTATCCATTGGCGGCAGTAACCAATCATTCCAAGAAAGGATAGCATGTCCTTCTTAGTAAGTGGGCGGGGCAGACCCACGAGAGCCGCAGCTCTCTTGTGACTGATTTTCCTTTCTCCTTTGGAGAGTACAAAACCAAGGTATTCAACATTTTCCCGGTTGCTTGGAGGGCCAATGTGTATACTACAGGGGAGTCTACATAACCCTGGGGTAATCTACACCACGTCATTTGGCGATTTCTGAAATTAAATGCAAAGATAGGCTGTGTCTCTTCGTCAACAGAAACTGAAAAAAATGCATTACAAAGGTCAATGACCGAAAAATACTCTGCATCGGATGGTATGAGGTTAAGAGTGATGGTACGTCAGGCACTATGGGAGCGATGGGTATCACTAGGTTGTTTATAGCTCTGAGGTCTTGTACAAACCTGTAAGAGCCGTCCGGCTTCATTACTGGGTTAATGGGGGTGTTGTAGGGTGATAGTGTCTCTTTAAGAATTCCTTGCTGCAGGAACCTTTCCACCATTGGGGCCACTCCTTCCTCTTTTTCTTTTGAAATGGGGTATTGTTTGTGATAAACTGGCTGTGCCCATGATTTTAAAGCTGCCTTGTATGGGGTACAAGAAATAAGACCTACATCCAAGGAGCTCTTAGACCATACCGGATCATCTGGTGGAGGGAGATCACTATCCTCAGTGTAATATATTGGTATTACCTTGGAGTGTACGAAGACCCTTCCTTCAGTAGTCATTTTCAGTGTTATACCCAATCTTCCCATCAAATCTCTACCCAAGAGATTCACAGGACAATTTGGTATAATCCTGAAACAATGATGCAAGACTGTTGCACCTCCCCTTTCAACATCACTTACTGGTAAAGGTGGTGTTTTGTATGTTTTGATAAGTATCCCATTAATTCCCATAGAAGGTTCAGCAATTTTATTCTCACCTCTGTAGTAGTCCTCATTGAGGGTGCTCCGAGTTGCCCCTGAATCGGTTAAAAACAGAACAGGCATATTTTTGACATATAGGGTCACAATTGGTTGTTCATTGTAAGAGTGTGAGATCAAAGGAAATGCTGGGATACTACCTTCCAGGCAGCTTCATTTCAGTTGCTGTTGATTCCACTGTATAGGGAATCGGGGACCCTGTTGCTTTGGGGCAACTTGATTCGGTTGGCTAGATTGGGGTCCCTGTGTATGCATTCGATCTTGATCTTGAGTATTTGGGTTATTCCATTCATAAGGACATTGATTTCTCCAGTGACCCTCTTGTCCACAGTTAAAACAACATGTGCGGGACTGCTGGGGTGGTCTGGAAAAACCATGCCCTCTCCCTTTTATTCTTCCTCTTCCTCTGTTTCCACTGCCCCATTGTCCATCATTATCTTGGGGAGGCTGAGTTCGCACTCCACCCTGATAAAGGGTACTCACTGCTTTCTCTTTTATTACATCGAAACACCCTGCTGCTTCTTTCTGTATTAAAGTTTCCTGAAATTGGTCAATCGTCTGTGTGGTCCATTCAGATATCATCTGTTTCACCACCAAGGCGAACTGGGGTTTTAGATTATTCATATAAGTTTGAATAAACAAAGCTCCCACATCAGTAGTTGTAGCTAATCCAGCTTCTGTTGTCCAATTTTCATGAAACCTTTTCCAGAACTCAACTAGTCTCTCCTGACTTTTGTTTGCATGATATGGCAGTAGGGAGGGAACTTTTATTTTTAAATACTCTCATCATTTCAGTCTCTAATTCTGTCCACATGGTGTTCCTACCTGGTACTGTGTTTAACCCATATGCTCCCGCGTTTCCAGTGTCAATACTGTTTATACTTGGAACATTTGCCCAGCTCCAGGAACTGGTGTGTCCTATGATACCATCAATGATAAGGCGCATATCTTCCTGTGTGTAATTTCTACCCTTACAGGCCTTTTTTAAGTAAGTTAAAGTGCCTCCTGCAGAGGCAGTGGGTTTGGGGCAATGTTTTACTATCCTGTCAATGTCCTCAATGTCTATTACCTTTTTTAATAATTCATTTCCAATGGTCATGAAAGGTGCTTGAAGGTTAGTGTTACTATATACAGTTCCACTCTTTGTTTTAGGGGGACTAAGTATTTTATCCCCTTTAATGTCTTCTTCCTCCTGCTCTTGGCCAGGTGGTGAAACTACCCCTCCTATAGCTCCCTGATCTTCTTCTGGTTCACCTACCTCGACTCGGGCACTCTGTGGATGCTGTCTATCTTGTTGTGGAGCGGGAGGGATCTGCTGTTGTGGTTGTGGTGCGGGGGGGATTTGCCGTTGTCTGGTTGCATAATGTCCAGCCAGAAGATCAATATCTTCCTTTCTTAAACTTGGATAGACATGTACATATGCGGGTGGAGGATGACTGACTATTGGCAGGGGTGGGGCTATTGGGTCAGGGACAAATCTCTTTTTATCGGCTTTTATCATCATGTTTCTGGTCATAATCTTCCTTACTTAAACATTTGGTGGGCTTTTTCTGTTTCTTATTATCCCTCTGAAACCAATATGGGGCGTATTGAGGATTGAGGATCCCCGGGGTACCAAGGGAAAGCTCTCTTATCTCCTAAACACAATCCTTTTATCATATCTATGTGAAATTCATCATTAGTGCCATCCCGGGGAAAGGGGTCTACACTGTGTATGGCTTTGGTCCATCCCGCTAAATTTGAAACCCATGGGACTATGAATTCATAATTAGTACCACAAATTCTGGCTACAAAATCCTTACACGTTTCTCCTGGATTGGGAAGAGGGGGAGGATCTTCTTTACCTTGTTTCTGACCCATATTGACAGTGCGAGCCAACTGTTTTACCACGCAGTCTTCTGATCCACACGACAGATTATTTTATAACTTCTATGCGACAGATAAGAAAAAGCAAAAGATTTTGGGGTCACTGGAGTCTATTTCCTCATTAACCACTTCATATCCCTTCCCAAAAGTAATGTATCTATATATGTGTATGCAGTACTGCTTATCTTTGTGGGTTTCCCAAAAACCCTCCAATATTAACCTCTGGCGTGGTTCTTATCCCCTACTAATTTATGGGTCTAAAAAGCTTTAATCAGAGCTGAGGCAAGAAATATTTTGTCAATAAAGACAAACTATACTTACCCTTCAGATGATTTTTGGCTTTTATCCCGGACAAGGAGCCCCCAGTTTCTGTAGGGAATTTCGGCTTCTAAGACCACCCAGGTAGGTTCAGGTAATGCAGGAAGACAGACGTAGACCCCCAGGCCTGGAGATATCAATAATGTGACACAGGAGACAGGTTTGCTTGTCCACTTTAAAGATATCTAATTGCAATGCACAAAATTACAGTATTTATGCAGTTGAGGGGATGGGAGGAGTTTTACTAAACTTATACGTGTCAGAGAAATGAAAATAGGTTCAGTTAATATTTACCTATTAGCTGGTGTTATAAGACAAAAATATCACCACAATCACAGCTCCTAATTTCCATGATATTAAGTGCTCCAAGTGTTCTAGTTTATCAATCAGTTTAGATTTTAGAATTTAGTTTAGTTAATATTAAAGCGATATTAAAGTCTTGTTGTTAAAGATCCTCCTCTTCTCGGATCCTCCGCCAGCGCTCCTGGCTCCTCCCTCCTGGCGGGTGCAAGCTGCTTGCTCTGGGGGCACCCAAGCAGGTGCGATCACGACTCATGGCTCTGTGTGTACTGTCAGCCCCACCTCCTTCCATCACCTGATTGGCTCACTGGATGTGATTGACAGCAGTGGAGCCAATGGCTCCCATTGCTGCCAAAAGCCAGTCAGGAGTGTGAGTTCCCAGAGAGGACGGCGCTGACCAATCAGAATCGCCCTAGCCCGTCCTGTCATCACTGGAGGATAGGAGAGAAAACCAGGAGGATTTCAAATACTCGGACCGGTAAAGCAATGTCCCAGTGCCTGACAGCGGGGGATGGGGGGGGATGGGGAGGGGGTCCAGTGCAAGTTCACCTTTATAGATTTTCTGTAGAGGGGAACTTACCCTTTAAGTGCTGTCAATTTAATGTTTTATATTTTTATTTTAGCTTAACCATGCATATGCTGGAAAATTGGAGTCAGCATGCAAATTTTCTTAGTACATTGTTTCATTTATTTAATAAAGGAGAGCAAAGAGGTAGAGCTATTATGGTACTCATACAAAGTCACATTTTAGTTTACTGGCGTCAAATAGTTTAGGTGCTTACTATGAGCTACTGCACTACTTATGCATATTATGCTTCTGGTAAAGAGTGTGTGTACTTGGTGGTTATTAAAGTTATTTGGCACTGAAACACTTAAGTGGATTACATCTGAGCAAAACACCTATGTGGACTTTTAATGAGTATTTTGCACTTGATATGTTAACCCTTCATTAAACATTTGTTTGCTTGTTTATGGACAATGCATTTATTATCTATGATTATATTGTGCAAGTTCAATTTATACTGATGTGAAGGGGTGCTTTTTGATATTGATACTTTGCATATATGTTTATATTTTAAAGGGATAGCGCACCAGTTTTATACAACTATGCACTATGCATATTGCTTTAAGCCTATTAAAATAAACTGAACAAATACACAGCTACACATTATACAATTTTTTTATTTTAGATTTTCCAAAACCATATAATATGAGGTCAAACGTAAAGGTGTCCACCCTCACTAGTGAAATTGTTGCATATTCCAGACCAAAGTGCGAACGCCTCCATTAGAGTAAATTGTTCCTGCACCTTGAAGATTCTGCTGCTGATGTGTGGGCAGTGACAGAATTATCCACCTGACATGATCCAGGCTGTAGATATTGTACATACATAACCATTTGGCAAATTTTTTTTTTTTTTTTTAGTTTCTGTCCTGGAGCATGTCAGCTGTGATTGTGATTTATTCAAGACACTCAGTATAAAAATACTTCTCTTTCTGGATTTCAGGATTCAGATAGCCAAGTGTCTGAGCTCTATTTGAAATTATTAAAATTGGAACAAGAGACTGAGCTTTTAAGGGACATCAACCGAGCCCTAAGAGAAGAGAATATCTTCCTGAAAGAGTCACTAAAACAGTCAGAAACGTGGAAATTTCAAGGTTAGTTATATCGTGTCTCTGCGTGCAGTTTTGGTCATTGAGATATATATATGTACTGTATATATGGTTACATTTTCCAACATATACACTTTAATTTTTACCCTTTTCTGTTGAATTATTACTGTTAAATGTCATATTAAAATTTGCCTAGCTCAGGACTTTGTGGCATGGTTAAAACAATAAAGTGATTGTAAACCTCTGACATGAAATCTGAACAAAGAATATCACTCTGTAGTGTGTACTTGTCTCAATCCAGAACACTACTGTAAGCTTCAGTTCTGTCTGTTGCCGTTTTCCTCTGCTATCTGCATGAGTCACTTATGACAGGTTTTCCTGACACCAAGAGTTAAAGAGGTGACAGAGAGGGAGTTCCAGCACGCAGCCTGCGATTACAGTATCAGCTCTATACCCATGTGAAGAAGGTATGTCCCTTTTTTCCAATCAGCTCTCAGGTGTCCTCACTGAGCTCTGCATAGTGTAACTTCAGCTCCCCATCCCCTGCTTTCTGAAAGCTCAGAGCTGTATAAATTCTGCAGTTTGAATGTCTATAGAGAAGAAGATTGTAATAAATAAACAGGTACAGCTTATGTAGGACAATGTGTTTCATCTCTGTGTATCACTTTAGGCTTGTCACTGTACTGGTTATATGTTTTAAGGGTTTACAACCACTTTAGGTCAGTTATATAAATTCACAGCATAGCACATGACCTGTATGGTTATAATGTTAAATTCACAGATATGAAGGTTAAAGGTCTCACAATCCACAATTTTTAGCCAAACCAATGGTCGGCATATTTTCTCCCATTTACTTATTTTGTCTCATGTTTATTTTTACAAAATGCAATAAGCAAGTCATTTACATATACATTTAGGTAGCAGTTGCTTGTGTACTTACCACTATGTAATTATAAACATAAAGTTTGCACTTTGAAGGCTGATTTACATCAGCAGTCGTGTTGAACGCACAGCTGCTGGTGTGCGCTGGGAGGACACAGTGTTGAAGTGCCAATCCCTGTGCACTGCATTGCGCTTTTTTTTTCCTGTCTGAATTTTATAGAAATGTACATGTGAGAAATCTTAAACATATCCCTGTACTCATCACTGAAGGCTCAAATGCAGCAGAAATTCCCCTTTAAAGAATAAAAAATTATTTAATTGCCTATATTGGCACACATATCCCCTCTGATCTTTCATCTCTTTTACACCTCAATTATCATAGAATCCTTACTGAAATATTTGAGATTTATCAAGCTGGAAATTGAAACATATTTCCTGGTTTGGCCACATATGCTGAAAATGGATATCGTTCCACGTCTTCTTTATATATTCAAAGCAATCCCTATCATTCTGCTTAAGAGCTTCTGTGCTCAACTACCTACACGGATCGCTGTATTAGAGACTTTGTCGAATGGTGCCCCTTACAAAACCTAAATTGGCAGGGGACTAGGCCTTCCAGACTTTGAACTATACCATAAAGCAGCTTTGTTGGATTGATTGTCAGACTGGTTCTACCATAGAACGGACAAACGAGTGGGCCAACTGGAGCCAAATCTTTCCTCTTTAGATCATCGGGCTTTCCCTTGGATACCTCCTCCCCATCAACCTCTTATTTCCTCCTTCCCCTACCTTGCCCATTCTCTCCTTTCTCCATCATACCCCGCAAGTTGTCCCATCGTCAGGATCCCTTGAACCCCCATCTTTGACAATCCTTTCAGTCGAAGTCTATTTACAGCCGCCATATTATTCTTATCCCGAAAAGACTGGCCCCAACTGCACCATTTTCTCCCTGACTTTACTCCTCCATGAGTCTGTCCTTCATGACTCACTTTCCTTCAGCCTCTTCACGTAAGCCAGGATTTGCTCTCCTAGACCCAACTGATAAGCTGTCAGTTGGGTCAAGCTCCACAAACTTCGAACTGACCCCCAGTCTGACCCATACTTTATTCCTCTAGAGACATTTCTCTCCCAAGACACTCCCATAACCATACCGATTCTTGGTTGTATGTCATGTTGAGGGAGGGGACTTCCAAAGTCCCCTCCATTTGAAAGTGAGAAAATTTACACACTTCGTTCCCTGCAGATGACTGGAGGAAATGTTTCATCTTTACACATAAACTTGCAATGTCCTCATATTTTCATGAAAAGAGCTACAAGATTGTCCCATTGTGGTATAGGACCCTGCTTAATATGAACTGTATGTATCTCTTATCTCCTAAAACTTGTTGGAGGTGAATGGAAGAACAGGGCTTCCTACCTTCACATATGGTGGGGATATCACCTTATCTCACTGTTTTGACAGGAAATCTTTGTCTTATATAATTCCATGTGTAGCTCTGATGTGCAGGTCACTCCCAGGCTTGCTCTTTTGTTGATGATCCCTGCATCCATCTCCAAAAATTAAAAAGGACATCTTGAGCTACTGCTTGATAGTGGCTTAGGTTGTTATTTCCCACCACTGGAAGTCTAATTCTCCTCCTCATATCCTAGATTGGGCCCAGATATCAACAATGTTATGGTACTGGAAACCCTTGCAGCAGAAGATAACACAGACCTAAAATGAGTCTGTAATACATGGATGTGTCGGTGGGCCTATAGGGACTCTGCTGCTGATTGCACCTTAGTATCACAGCAACTTTGCTACACCTTCCTAAAATTCTTTCTTTGAGAGTTCTCAGTGCTCTCAAAATTAGCTTCCCATGGCATCCTCCCTGCTCCTGTATCCCCTTCCTTGGTTTTGTTCATATCCCCTATTTAAACCCATTATTTTCGTTACTTCCAGAAATTATTCCTGATCGACCTTAGAATAGCTCTTTGAATGATCCTTTGACAATTTCGTGTTTTCGTGTTCTTCCTATTATATTTGATTACACTGCAGGTTTACATGTGGTACGAAACCATATTCTCATTGCTGTCAAACTACGTACTTCGAAACCCTTTGAATAAAGAGATATTTGACTGAAATATCACAAGTGGCATTCCATAAGGTTTTATTTTCACACCAGCATTGGGATTTAGTGGCTTCTCTATCAGCCTGCTGCACTGAAAAAGTACTGCATGCAGTAATTTGTTTCAACTCACACCCCAGCAATGCAGTGGTGTGAACTGACACCATAGGAAACAAGGCAATTTGCCCTGTCTTTGCGTTGGGACTGTGCTATACAATGCTGCCCAGCGCATCACAATGCAAATGCTATAACTGTGCCATGATACGATTACAGTATTCTGTCGCTAATTAGAAACAGATATTTTAAACAATGTTGCATTATATATAAAGGAAAACTGTGCTGCGAGAAACATACCCTGCATTGTTGACCTTCTAAAATTGATGGTTACCTGGCCTTCTCCAATTTCAATACATTTTGAGCAACTGTCTTAGAACAGGTTTGCGAACAGTGCAGGTAAAGAGAAGCCTAACCTGTATCTTCTAGGACAGCAAATCAAAGTAAGTCAGAGGCAGCTAGAATTATAAGGAGATTAGCCATGGCAGCCTATATATTCCGATTAAGCTGCTAGCCATCTTTTAAGGCTTCAGTACTCAAAAACAGCATATTAGGCAACCTCGGATGTACAGAATAAAACGATGCATCTTGGAGCTGATTAAGAAAAATACACCTAGGGCTGGCCATACATTATACAATTTTCTTATTCAATTTCTTTTAGATGTACCTTCAACTATGTAGTGCAATGGCCTGCCTGACTGCATACAAATTAAATTTATTTAGGTTTGACCTCGTATTATATGGTTTTGGTAATCCTAAAGTAAAATTGTATAATGTATGGCCTAAGTTTCATCAGGGGTTTATTATTTGACAGAGGTGGAGGAGAATGTACAGGGAGGGGAAAAAAGTATTTGATCCCCTGCTGATTTTCTACGTTTGCTCACTGACAAAGAAATAATCAGTCTATAATTTTAACGGTAGGTTTATTTTAACAGTGAGAGACAGAATAACAACAAAAATATCCAGAAAAACGCATTTCAAAAATGTTGTGAATTGATTTGCATTTTAATGAGTGAAATAAGTATTTGACCCCTTCGCAAAACCCTTGTTGGCAATGACAGAGGCCAGACATTTCATGTAGTTGGCCACCAGGTTCACACATCTCAGGAGGGATTTTGTCCCACTCCTCTTTGCAGATCTCTCCAAGTCATTAAGATTTTGAGGCAGATGTTTGGTAACTCGAACCTTCATCTCCCTCCACATATTTTCTATGGGATTAAAGTCTGGAGACTGGCTAGGCCACTCCAGGACCTTAATGTGCTTCTTCTTGAGCCACTTCTTTGTTGCCTTGGCCGTGTGTTTTGGGTCCTCATCATGCTGGAATACCCATTCACTACCCATATTCAATGCCCTGGCTGAGGGAAGGAGGTTCTCACCCAAGATTTGACAGTACAGGGCCCCATCCATCGTCCCTTTGATGCGGTGAAGTTGTCCTGTCCCCTTAGCAGAAAAACACCCTTGAAGCATACTGTTTCCACCTCCATGTTTGACCATTGAGATGGGGTTCTTGGGGTCATAGGCAGCATTCCTCCTCCTCCAAACACTGCGACTTGGGTAAATGCCAAAAAGCTTGATTTTGGTCTCATCTGACCATAACACTTTTACCCAGTTCTCCTCTGAATCATTCAGATGTTCATTAGAAAACTTCAGACAGGCCTGTACATGTGCTTTCTTGAGCGGGGGGACCTTGTGGGCGCTGCAGGATTTCAGTCCTTCACGGCATAATGTGTTACCAATGGTTTTCTTGGTGACTATGGTCCCAGCTGCCTTGAGATCATTGACAAGATTCTCCTGTGTAGTTCTGCGCCAATTCCCCAATGTCTTCATGATCATTGAAATGCCACGAGGTGAGATCTTGCATGGAGCCCCAGAATGATTGAGATTGACAGTTATTTTGTGTTTCTCCCATTTGGGAATAATCTTACCACCTGTTGTCACCCTCTCACCAAGCTGCTTGGCGATGGTCTTGTAGCCCATTTCAGCCTTGTGTAAGTCTACAATCTTGCCCTTGACAATCCTTGGACAGCTCTTTGGTCTTAGCCATGGTGGAGAGATTGGAATATGATTGATTGCTTCTGTGGACAGGTGTCTTTTATACAGGTAACAAGCTAAGATCAGGAGCTCATTACCTATATAGAAGACTCCTGGGAGCCAGAAATCTTGCTGACTGATAGAGGATCAAATACTTATTTCACTCATTAAAATGCAAATCAATGTATAATTCTTTGTCGTTGTGCGAATGTACAAAATTAGCAGAGGATCAAATACTTTTTTTCCTTCACTATAAAGGAACTAAATCAACATTAATATAAATAGGTGGGAAGAGACTTTTCAGAAGGATCATAATCAGAATGTAGGAACAAGGATTGTCGTGAGAGTAATCTTTAGACGTTAAATGTACTCAAATTGGCCAAGAATGCAGTGAAATAGGTAGCTGACCTCCTTGATGGAAATATATTCACTAGATTTAAAAAAAAATACCAGGCTAAGAACTTGCAATACATTTTGTTTCCATATTTTGCATATACAGTAACATTTTCTTCCTTTCTGAATTGTATTAAAACGTGCTTGCTTTCTAGGTTGTGAGAAGGCTGTTAGAAGCTACAACAGTTCTGCTCAAAGTTCACATTCTGCAGGTTCTTCAAAAGAAGTAGTGAGAACCCCGATGCACAGGGCCAGCTATGATGCAGACTTTGCAAAAGCTCTGAAAGTTTTCTATCAAAGCATGAACACTATCCGAGGACATTTCCTACGGCTGAAACACTACAAGCCACCAGTAAGAACATTTAAAACTAATTTTGCAAATGCTCTAAATAGCTGGGCAAAAAGGTAGTACTGTGTACATAACTTTATCATTAAAGGAGGGACATTTGATTTAACCATGTGAGCTCTGGAAGGTTTTACCCCTTTCATAACCAGGGCATTTTTTTTTGCCATTCAGCACTGTGCTACTTTAAAGCAGCACTCCACCCAAAAAGGGGAGGCTTTGCTTGTTCGCATCCCCCCCCCTCCACTGTCACATTTGGCACTTTTTTGGGTGAAAGGGGGAGCGGGTACCTGCTTTTGACAAGTACCTGCTCTCACTTTCGGGTAAGATTGCCAATCTATGTGCATTTCTCCTTACCATCTGGGAAACACACATGTCCCAGAAGTCAGCAGGACCATTCAGAAAGCGCAGTGAAGGCTTCTCTGCCGGTTTCCCTTACTTACAATCCCGATGCCTGCACCTGAAGCCGGTTGACGAATCAGCTCAGGGTGCCGACGTTACGGGATCCCTGGACAAGTGTCCTTATATTAAAAGTCAGCAGCTACAGCGTTTGCAGCTGCTGACTTAATTTTTTTTTTCCAGACTGGAGCACCTCTTTAACTGGTAATTGCACAATCATGCAACACTAACACAAATGAAACGTATATAATTTTTTTTCACACAAATAGTTTTCTTTCAGTGGTATTAGATCATTTTCTACTTTGTTATAAAACATATCCAATAAAAATAATCAAATGTCTTCATAAATTTAGGCAAAATGTATTCTATTACATCATTTCGCTAAAAAAAAAAAAAATCCCAATAAGTGTATATTAATTGGTTTGTGCAAAAATTAGTGTCTACAAACTATGGTGTATATATACACTGGAATTTACACTAGCTACTGTATGCTACTATAGTAGTAATGGCGGTTTACAAAAACTGTGTGTGATTGGCCACAGCCGATCAGCTGACTTCAGCCTCCAAACTCATGCTGTGTCCAGTCACATGCGTGCACAGCATATGCCCCCCAAAACTGAAAGAAGGGCCATGACGTACCCGTACGTCGCCTTGCCTGCTGCTGAGCACGCTCACAGTACAACCTCTGTGGGCAGCAAACAGTTAAAGAGCCAGTGTGAATGGGCTTCTATTCACATCAGAACTGCTTCTCCCCTCATGCAAGTCTATGGAAATGAGAAATTCAAACTGCTGTCAATCTGCATATAACCATTAGCTTACCCACTGACACAGGACTTTAAAGTTACACATTAATGCTGGTAGGATGAAGGAACAAGCAAGCTTACAGTATGTCTCTCTGGTACCTCAGCAATGAAACTACAAACCATACTTGAAACAACAGCCAATAACTTCTGTCAATGATAAATGTGTCATGATAAAGCTATGATGGGATATTGGAAGAGTTCATCATATAATATTTACAATACAACATTTCACTGTTTAAAGGTAATGTGTCATGAGAGACCAACAGAGGCTGCCATTGCCAAGCTCTGCTTCTGAAAATAGCGGTCATGCATGACTCCTGGTGTTTCTGATCTGGATATTTATTTAGGTCAGTGATTATTAAAGCTAGTGGGTCGGAATAATAGCCAAGCAGCTAATATTTATAAAGTGATATTAAAATGTATATTTTAATAAAATAAACATGTTATACTTACCTGCTCTGTACAATGGTTTTGCATAGAGCAGACCAAATCCTCCTCTCAGGGTGCCCCCACAGCAGGCCACTTGCTATGGGGGCTCTCGCTTCTGAGCCCCACTCTGTGTGTTTATTAGACACACACAGAACAGGGCTCTGCCCACCCCCCATTGGCTGGGATTGACAGCAGCGGGAGCCAATGGCTTCCACTGCTGTCTCAGCAAATTAGGAGGCAGAGACCCAGAAGAGCAGCCGCTCTCATGCACCTTGCTGGATCGTGATCAGGCTCGGTTAAGTGGGCACTGCATACTGAAAGTTTTTAACCTTCATGCGTAGAATGCAAGAAGGTAAATATTCTTCAGGTTTTAGAACCATTTTAAAAGGACATAAGCAATGTATTCCTCTTGTGATACGTTTACTTCAAGAATGATCTAATGACCCCAACTAGGCTGTCATTGGGACTACTTCATATTACCAGATTGCCTCTGTCCATCATTCTCTATTTTTACAGCTTTGCAAGATTCTATCAGCATATGCTTCTATTAAGGGATGGGATTAGCTTTCAGTAAGAGGAAATGGTTATGGATGACCAACATCATGGGCATGCTATGCAAAGTTTGATGAATGTTAGCTTTATTTACTCCGCATCTTCAAGTCACCAAACAGTAGAAAATATTAGACAAGAAGACTCCTTTAGGTAGTATACATATTTCTCAGGATTCCATTCCCATGTTCAATGCTTCCTCATGCCAGAAACGTTCTACTTTTGAGCTATAGCAAATAGAATGCATCCACAAATGAACAAAACATCAACACTTCTATTTACTGATTGACAAAAGTCTGTTACAAATGGACAATATATAATGTAAAGTCTTCACATAGATAATGATATATGGACAATATGTGTATAGAAATCAAAGCATTTTTTTTTCTATCCAGGAAGAAGAGAACATTTATCTGCTGCGGCTATTTACAGAGAAGCAGTCACAAATGTTTAAAGACTTTTGGCAACAACTTGAGTCTTGTATCTGCAAGCTGAAAAATGATGTTGCAGCCATTGTAAAGAAAAAAAGGCAAGAGGTTGCATATAGCAGATGTTGAGTTTAGAATAAAAGTATTTTATTTAGTCCAATGGTCTCAAATTCTCTTCAGGTAATAGTCTACTCTGTGTACCTTTAGCTGTTTTATTCATGGCATTCTGTAATTGGAAAGAGCAACTCTGATGAAAAAGCCTGGCGGAGCAGTAACAAGATCTGTGCTAATTTCTAGTAGTGACAATAACGGGTACTGTAGACTGGCTGAATGTAATGTTCTCATGTTTAACTGGGTTTGGGTGTATCCTTTAAAAGTGTCTGACTAGGAATTAGGCAACCTGCTAGCAACTGAGACATTGGGGGTTATTTACTAAAGGCAAATCCACTTTGCACTGAAAGTGCACTTGGAAGTGAAGTCGCTGTAGAAAAAAAAAAAAAAAAAAAAACAGCATTTTAGCTTGCACATGATTGGATGATAAAAACAGCAGAGCTGCCACTCATTTCAGATCTACTCAGATTTAGAGCGACTGCACTTCCATGTGCACTTGCAGTGCAATGTGGATTTGCCTTTCATAAATAACCCCCATTGTATAGACGTCTATATTGGTTTTAAACAAAGGGGTTTAGCTTTAGGGCTCGTGTAGAAGGGGAAAAACTTAGTTTCTTACAGGTGCATTTGAGATCGATGTGCAATACCTTTGATGTCTTAAACTGAATCAAGCTGCTTTTGCATTCTTATTGACTTGTATAAGGACAAAATCAATTCCTAAATGAACACGCCAGTGTGCACAAGGCCTTCAAAATGTACAGTGAGGAGAAAAAAGTATTTGATCCCCTGCTGATTTTGCCCACTGACAGAAATTAAACAGTCTATAGTTTTTATGGTAAGTTTATTTTAACAGTTAGAGGCAGAATAACGAACAAAAAAAATAAATATCCAGAAAAACGCATTTCAAAGTTTTAAACTGATTTGCATTTTAATGAGTGAAATAAGTATTTGATCCCCCTATAAGGCAGCAAGATTTCTGGCTTCCAGGTGTCTCCTACACAGGTAACGCACTGAAATTAGGAGCACTCTCTAAGAGCCGGTTCACAGAGGCAGCACGACTTGGAGCGTGACTGCCTCAGGCGATCTGCACGCGACAGTAGCGGCGACTTGCAAAACGACTTCTATATAGAAGTCAATGCAAGTTGCCCCCAAAGTAGTACAGGAACCTTTTTCTAAGTCGGAGCGACTTGCGTCGCTCCTATTAGAACGGTTCCATTGTACAGAACGAGACACGACTTGTCAGGTGGCTAAGTCGCCTGACAAGTTGTCCCAGTGTGAACCGGCTCTAAGGGCCTCGTACATACGATACGAAGATCAGAAGGGAAAATTCGAAAGATGAGCTGTCTGCAGATTTTCGGATCGTTAGTACGGTGCATTCGACAGACGATTTGACTTTTACATCAGACAAAAGCTGGATGTGCAGGCTATAAAATTTTTGGATGTGAACTCAACATCAGATTTTCAGATGGTCAGTACAGAAATCGTCACACAAAAAGTACAAACACGCATGCTCGGAATCAAGGAACGACTGGGAAGAGTTTGGTCTTGTAAACTACCGTTCGTGACGCGGCAATTGATGAAATGTCGAAATGCAGCGCACATTCTCATCCTCTTTAATGGGATTATAATGAAGCTGCTTTGCTGGTGTTACTAATGTAGTTATGCGTATTTTAAAAGGCATGTGTTTTGTACGATCTGAAAATCACAAATCAATGCTAACCAAAAAAAATCCAAATGCAGCGCTAAATTAAATTAAGTAAAGTAATTAAATAATAAATAAGTCAGTGAGAATTAATTGAAAAGTTGAGGTGAAGGCTTCACCAAACTTCAGTGTGCACGAAAAAAAAACACACCACACCCACGTGCTGCCAAACTGCTTACCAGAGCAATGTAAAAAAACACGCGATGTAATCAAATGATGCCGAGGCTCAACATTAACTAGGAATGACACTCCATCACACGGTCAAAGGATGGGAAAAGCCAGATGGTCACATATCATCAAGACATCAGGGTACACATGGGAAGGCGAATGGATAGTGCAGTCACCAGCAGGATAACCCGAGAAAAAAAAAAAAAGCGGTCTCCCCCCTCCAAGTCCCGCAGCTTGGGGCAGTGCCAGTGACCCGTCCTCCTCCGGTCCGATTCACTTTCTCTTTTAAACGTTCCAGTTACTCCGCCAATGCTAACCAAAATTCTACTAACTTCTACTAACACGAAATTAGCATAAGGGGCCCAAAGGGTGGTGCTTGAGAAATGAACTTCCTCGTTATACATTCATAGTACGTCACTAAGTTAGTGTTTGTCAAACGACATTTGTGGATAGTTAGTATGCTAGACAAAATCCTGCACACGCGCTTTTGACAAAAATCAGACGCTCGGTTGTCCAACAATCAAATCGTGTGTACAAGGTCTAATTCATACCTATGCATTTTTAATGCTTTTTGCACTACAGAACGTGTTCCATAGGAAACCACGTTTCATGGACTGTAGTGCAAATCTGCAAAATGCACTAAAAATGCATAGGTGTAAATCAGACCTTAGGCTGGATTCACACCTATGCATTTTTAGTGCTTTTTGCATATTTGAACTACAGAAAGTAACCATGTTAAATGGACTCTAGTGCAAATCTGCAAAATGCACTAAAAATGCATAGGGGTGAATCATGCCTTAAGCTGGATACACACTTTACAAATTTTTCCCTTTAGATTTACCAAGACCATATAATATGAGGTCAAAACGAAACACTTCAAATTTGTATGCAATCAGGCAGGCACTTGCACTACATAGCTGAAGGTAAATCTAAAAGGAAATTGTATAGTGCTTATCAAGCTTTAAAGGGAGTCTCCTAATCTCAGCTTGTTACCTGTGTAAAAGACACCTGTCTATAGAAATCAATCATATTCCAATCTCCCCACCATTGCCAAGATCAAACAGCTGTCCAAGTATGTCAAGGACAAGATTGTAGAATTACACAAGGCTGGAATGGGCTACAAGACCATCGCCAAAACAGCTTGGTGAGAGGACAACAGTTGGTGCGATTATTCACAAATTGAACACACACAAAATAACTGTCAATCTTCCTAAGTCTGGGGCTTCATGCAAGATCTCACCTCATGGAGTTTCAATGATGAGAACTGTGAAGAATCAGTCCAGACCTACACGGGAGTATCTTGTCAATGATCTCAAGGTAGCTGGGACCATAGTCACCAAGAAAACTACTAAAAATACACTCTGAAGGACTGAAATCCTGCATCACCCGCAAGGTTCCCCTGCTCAAGAAAGCACATGTACAGGCACTTCTCTCCCCACATTGCTTTTACTTGTGTCACAATTTTATCCTATGCATGCTGGTTTTATATTAAAAACCCAACTTTTTTGACCTACACGATTGGAAGCCCCCTTTCTTTTTTTTACATACTTTCCGGATGTGAGTTGGTTGGGTCCTTCTGTTCCGGTCAGCTACTCTCCAGCCCAGCTGATATCTACCAGTCCTCTTGGATGTACCCTCTGAATCCTTTGGATCATCTGGATGGTTCGGTCGATTTGGATATCTATGCCCTAATGACTCGTTGTCGCTGACATTTGGGTCCACCGGCTCCAGTAAGGGTATGCATTCTTTTATATGAATGGAAGATTCCTTAACTTGGAGGGTTCATACATTTGTTCCATCAGCATTTCCTTTCTGTGAACCAAATTAAAACATGCAGCGCTGAACACTATTAAAGCTGAGAAAAAGACTGAGACATACATGAGTCCATATATGCGTATAAATAGAAAATATGCCCACAAAACATAAGTCCAAGCAATAAGTTAAGGTGCGTAGTGGAGTATTAACTCATAGTCCATACATTGAAGGCAGAACAAATATGGATGGTTAGAGACCCAAAGAACTGGTGAATGTAGTGTAGATCCGTAGGACTAGGTTGGCATAGATGGTATCAAACAAAGAAAGATGGATACTCTTACCGAAAAAGGTGGACTCCCCTGGCAGCAACATGGAGTCAATCAGGCAATGAGCCCCATCGGGCCGGGAAGGGAATCCAGAATGTTGAAACACACAGGGTAAACTTCCAGCAGCAGAAACCCCGAGGGACATGTGACAGGTGCCCAAAATGGAGATTTCCAGGTGTAGAGTGGTAAAACAGCACTGGTCATCCAAAGGGAGTATATTCTTGTCCGGAGATTATGTAAAAGAAAAAAATCACCGCTTCCGCGTCCATGCCCCAGTTGAAGACCATTGGGTCGAAACGCGTCGGCAGTACCTCTCCTCCATGCTGCTTTGATTTTTAATTCTTGTGATCATCATTTTATCGTTTATGGCTTTTTAGCAATAAAAATCCTTATGTTTTTTTACCTGCACCATGCAGAAGCGGTTATTTTTTCTTTTACATAATCTCCGGACAAGAATATACTCCCTTTGGATGACCAGTGCTGTTTTACCACTTTACACCTGGAAATCTTCATTTTGGACACCTGTGACATGTCCCTCGGGGTTTCTGCTGCTGGAAGTTTACCCTGTGTGTTTCAACATTCTGGATTCCCTTCCCGGCCCGATGGGGCTCATTGCCTGATTGACTCCATGTTGCTGCCAGGGGAGTCCACCTTTTTCGGTAAGAGTATCCATCTTTATTTATTTGATGTTTGATACCATCGATGCCAACCTAGTCCTACGGATCTACACTACATTCACTAGTTCTTTGGGTCTCTAACCATCCATATTTGTTCTGCCTTCAATGTATGGACTATGAGTTAATACTCCACTACGCACCTTAACTTATTGCTTGGACTTATGTTTTGTCATCACATTTTCTATTTATACGCATATATGGACTCATGTATGTTTCAGTCTTTTTCTCAGCTTTAATAGTGTTCAGCGCTGCATTTTTAAATTTTATCCTTAGTTGTTTGTCACAACGTCTGCTGCTTATGCACTTTTGTTTTTTTATAGAGCGCAGTGTTTTTTCTTACTTCCTTTCTGTGAACCACCATCTATGCATTGTGGACTTTTGGCTGTTTTTTTCCCTTTAAGGATTTCACCACTATATTGGACTTATTATGCATTTATGTATTCACTTATTATATTTATTTTGTATATGCATTTGATCATTCACTTTGTTTGCATATTCATTGGACACAGTATTAGCGCTACATTTACATATCACTTCACTTTGAATACTCATCATACTCCTATGTAGCAGCTTTTTGATTTTTTTCTAGAAATCCACTTTCCTTGCACTAGTTAGCGCAATATTTGTTTTACCTCACATGTACAGGCACGTCTGATGTTTGCTAATGAACATCTGAATGATTTAGAGGAGAACTGGGTGAAAGTGTTGTGGTCAGATGAGACCAAAATCGAGCTCTTTCGCATCAATTCAACTCGCCGTGTTTGGGGGAGGAATGCGGCCTATGACCCCAAGAACAATATTCCCGTCAAACATGGAGGTGGAAACATTAGGCTTTGGGGGGCGTTTTTCTTTTGGGGGCCAGGCCAACTTCACTGCATCAAAGGGACGATGGACAGGGCCATGTACCGTCAAATCTTAGGCGAGAACCTCCTTCCCTCAAACAGGGCATTCAAAATGGGTAGTAGATGGGTATTCCAGCATGACAAAATGACCCAAAACACACAGCCATGGCAACAAAGGAGTGGCTCAAGAAGAACCACATTAAGGTCCTGGAGTGACCTAGCCAGTCTCCATATATTAATTCCATAGAAAATGTGGAGGGAGCTGAAGATTAGAGTTACCAAACGTCAGCCTTGAAACCTTAATGACTTGGAGAGGATCTGCAAAGAGGAGTGGGACAAAATCCCTCCTGAGATGTGTGCAAACCTGGTGGCAAACTACAAGAAACCTCTAACCTTTGATTGCCAACAAGGGTTTTGCCACCACGTACTAAGTCATGTTTTGCAAAGGGGTCAAATACTTATTTAACTCATTAAAATGCAAATCAATTTATAAAACTTTTTTTAAATGGAGTTTTTCTGGATATTGCTGTTCTGTCTCTCACTGTTAAAATAAACCTACCATTAAAAAATTATAGACTGATCATTTTTTTGTCAATGAGAAAGCAAACAAAATCAGCAGGGGATGAAATACTTTTTTCCCCCTCATTGTAGCCAAGTATCACAGAAGTGATGGAAGATTTAGGA
The DNA here is from genome assembly GCA_037952925.1 of Lithobates clamitans. Lineage (NCBI taxonomy): Eukaryota > Metazoa > Chordata > Amphibia > Anura > Ranidae > Lithobates > Lithobates clamitans. Next base: position 214,229 of record JBBGZY010000587.1, on the reverse strand, counting down.
ACATGTCTGCAGCTTCCTGAAATGGTAAGGCAAACTTGGCATTTCAGCTGTGGTGAAACCCTTGAGGCATTAACCCGTGTTATGTTATATATTGTCAGTATTATTCTAGTATTTAATGCACGCTTTACCTAACTTCTAAATAAGCCCTTGTATAGCTGTAGCTCCAATAGAAGAGAAAGTGTTAGAGTAAATCAACTTGTGTTTTGAATGAACTCTGTGTAGGACCACCAAATTGGATATCTTATGCCTTATAATATAAAGGGGATAGAAAGGTGTATTCAGCCTGATGGATGCAAATTGCTCTGTACTGATTACCAGTCATGCTGAAGAATTCCTTCAAAACTCCAATCAGGTTTTTACTGCAGTCAGTGTTCCTTCTGGGGGAATCCACCCTCTTTTTTGCCCTTGTGGTTATTCTTAATAGGATAGAAAGTGATGGAAATTTTGAAACATGACAGTTTTTACTAGAACGGTAATATAGAAATTTCCTGAAGGTTACAAACTTTGAGGGTATTTTCCTTCACTGTAAAGTTATTGCCTCTCACTTCCACTTAAGCCTGGTGCAAGAAGTGAAGATAATTCTCCACATTGGGCCATAGACATAAACAAGGCATTTCAAACATTTAAAAAAAATAACAACAATATATCTAAAAAAAATAAAAATAAAAAAGGGAGGAGGAGTCTTGGCTTTACATATATATTTTAAACATTAAAGATGGGCATCAATCATCGTAAATGCACAACAGTGTAGTCAAGAGAAGATCAGGCTCAGGAAAAACAATGCTCCCGATTTACAGCATGGGTTGCAATTGTAGCACCTTATCTGCAGTGCAAAACAGAGATAACAAATGTCTCATGATATGTGAGGGCAGACAGATTTCCCCAGCCCTTGCCTGTTAGGAAATGCGTGTTTAATGCCAACCTTATAAGGAGAAATAAACAAGACATCACACACAGGAACATATATTACAATATTTTATTGGCTGAACAATTACTGTAATGCAAAGTTATGAAAAGCATTCTGTTATTCCATTACATTAGTGCAATTAGCTTTATCTTACAAATACAGGACAGAAAGCATTAAACATATTTAAGCCTAAGTGCTCTAGTTACCCCCCTAATCATGCATGTAGTTTCAATGCCAGCAATGCTCAGATCTCAGTCTTGCTAATGACATTAAAGTGAATGCCAGCTTTGTTCAGACGGTCAATAAGCTTGGTTTTGGAAAACGCTGCTCCAGGTGTGTAAACACCTCCCCTGGAAAACAAAAGCAGCTTTATAAAAAATAATTCACCAGACATAACACTGTCAGATTCAGCCACTTCTACAGTGCAAGATACAAAATGGAATAAGGTGTCCGTTTATGAAGCAGAGAAATCTATTCACTGCTTCGTTCTCTGGCATTCACAGTGAAGAATCTTCTCCTCTGTGTGCCAGTTTATGAAGCGGTGTAGATCGCTTCACCTTTCGAGGAGTGAAGAGATCTACAAATGCTTCAAATAGTGGAGAACGGCCCCTGATACTGGAATCTCGTGAGACTTTACGAGATTACAGTACCAGATGTCAGTTTATCAAGCAGTGATAAATTATCACCGCTCAACGGCGCGTGGATTAATGTTAATAAAATAATGTGTCCCCCTACATTATACACATATGTATACACACACACTATATATACACACATGTATATATATATACATATACACATTATATGTATATATGTATATATATGTATACACATAAATATGACAGGGGGACATGCTTACAGTGTTGGGGGGTCTGAACGAGGCATAAGGAAGTTAAAAATCTTCCTCCTTCCCCCTCAGATCCCCCCAGATTTCCTCTTCACTCCCCGATTCACCACCTCTGAGCTGGTGAACCTGGGAGTGTGAATTCTGACACAGATCGCCAGTGAAGCGGTGAGATCACCGCTTCATAAACTGGCCGTTACTGTGTCATTCAATGAGGATTCTCCGTGTGTAGAGATAATCGGCGGGAGAACAAGTTCAAACATGTTCTCCCCCGATTATCACTGTTTCATAAACTGTTTATGGGCTGTGATCAGCGGTGATCCTCGGGATCACCGCTGATCACTGCTTCATAAACGGACACCTAAGACCCTTCTCCCATCACAGACGCTCACCTGATTTCCAGAATATACACAAGAGACAAATTGTGGATTTAGCACATATGGTTAGTATACACTTGGATTCAAGAATGGAGCAGACTGTATATAGCAAAGTCTTATTTTAAAAACCAATTAGGTTTTAAGCCTAAAGCCGAACATTGGGCAGTATCGGACGGCTCAATAGACACCAGTCAACATACGGCTTGTGTGTACAGCAGCCAGAGCGGCTTCTGTCGAAGGACATGACCGAAAGAGGTCTGTCAATCAGCATCTGATCAGTGCTCTCAGCCAATAGTTGAGAGCACTGAACGGAGTGTTCTGGAGGGAGGGAGGGCCATCCCCTACTCAGGACATAATAGCTCAGCGGGGGAGATCGCTGTTCTAACATTGGATTGTTAGTACAGCAGCTCTTCTCATTCTCTTCAGTGTTTTTTTTTCATTAAGCTAGGCTTAATGACTTGTGTCCTAGGTGAGCAAGGAGTTTCCCTTCCCCCCAGGCATCCAGCTCCAAAAGCCTTCTGCAGTTCTCTTATTAACAGTCCATGTATTTTCTATACTGTCATGATTGGGCATTTATCCTACTAACTTATTTTTTATATCTCATGCTATATATAAAAAACATTTTTTTTTTCCTTTAAATGAGATTCATATAGCAAAAATCTCTTCACACAAATGCCAATTGTAATAAAATGTTTTTCCACTCAATTCAGTATTTGTTTTAAATATAAGAAAAGAAATAAAATGATGTTGAGGCACACAGTGCTGTAAAAGAAAATAATGCCACCAAAGAATCTTGAATTACCCGTGACAATGCACAAACCTTTTTGGAAGAGAGTCTGGTTCCTTTAAAATAGTTACTCCAGCCTGTACCATCCCAATTGGTGTGGTGACATAGCCAGCTTCTGTAATGTGAAGCAACATTTACAAAATTATAAAAAGATGTATGCATACTTGGAGAACTTAACAAAATATTTTAAGTTGAAAAAACAGATACAAAACAAAAAATATATTGCCTTATCCATTACTGCAGAAATAAGCGCAGAATTGCAAATCTTAAATTTTCATTCTTTACATCAGGCATATCAAATGTGAACGAAACAAGCTGAACTGAGTAATGCGCAATCGATCTAAATCCCTCAGCCTTGTGTGACAAAGCAATCCTCATGTATCCCTACCTTGTGCTGATACAGCAATACTTAATTAAGCGTGTATCTGAAGGGCTGCAACAACCATTACACACATAATAGCGGGCACCTCTAGGTGAAGCAGTCCCTTCAGGCTCAGGGATCTCCATGCAACATGCTTTCATTGTGACCCTCATGCCATCAGAGGATCCCACAGTGGGACTAGGCGAGTTTGCAACAGAACAGAGGCCAGTTAGTGTTGAGGCTTAGATATTCAGAATGAGAGGTACAAATCAGAGCTTAATATAGGGGTTATCTCTTGCAGCAGTGGGGCGAAGTTAAGTGTTAAAGTAAACCTGAATTCAAGAAGTGAAGATTTGCCAGATTATAGTGAACATTTAGGATAATGATGTCTAATCATCACCCCAAAAATTCCTCTATTGATATTAGCCTGAAGAACATCAGTGCACTTGTTGGTATGGGAGTGCTTAGGCATACTGTACCTACAGTCTCATAGCTGTATACAGTGCATCCGGAAAGTATTTCGCAGCGATTCACTTATTTCATGTTTTGTTATGTTATAGCCTTTTTCCAAAATGGATTATTTTCTTCAAAATTCTATAAACAATACCCCATAATACATATAAAATGTCATACTCAAAAGGAATTATTAAATACACATCAATGTGCCATACAGAAATACTGAATACATGTATAAAAACTGGATACAAATAGTGCATATTTCACAGAAAAAACAACCATGCAGTCCCCTGCATGTGTTAGAAAGTAATGTCCTTGTGAAAAAATGTATATGAAAATCCCAATGGGAAAGAGTCCACGTGCAATTACAAAAAAAAAAATAAAACAAATCAAAATAAGTGAATCTTCCGCTGTGTATATGAACAACCTTCACCCGCTGTGTTGTACACCCAAAGTGCATGTCCACTTACCAGAAGTTGTTGACCTTTTTGGTTAAGAAAAGGGGTCAAATAAAGCCTTTAGCAAGAAATGGCTTGATGCCATAGTATGGATAAGCCGTGTGGGTCACCTTTTCCTCTCCCCCAGTAGGATGTCAGGAAATATGTAGAAGGATACAAGAAGGGCTAAAATAGTGTAATCCCATTTACTGATAAAACGATTAAAAACAAAAAGCCAAATGGCTGCTTACATTTAGAAGTGCCCTCGCACGGCACTGAGGCTGTACCGCTCTCGTATGGGACTCAAAACTCCCCTCTGCGCGTGGTAGCTGGCGTGCGCTTCACCACCAGCTGCCGACAACCACAGGGACCGGGAATCGAAACGTACGTCGAGGCATGTCTTGTTACACAATTTCGATCCACCATTCCGGTCCCTGTAGTTGTCGGCAGCTGATGGTGAAGCCAAAATCATATGTATGTGTAACATAAGTATTCACAGCCTTATCGCAATACTTTGTTGAAGCACATTTGGCACCAATTTCAGTCTCAAATCTTTTTGAGTATGATGCTACAAGCTTGGCACACCTATTTTTGGGCAGTTTCTCCTCTTCTTCTTTGCAGGACCTCTCAAGCTTCATCGGGTTGGATGGGGAGCGTCGGTGCACAGCCATTTTCAGATCTTTCCAGAGATGTTCAATCAGGTTCAAGTCTGGGCTCTGGACGGGCCACAAAGACATTCACAGAGTTGTCCTGTAGCCACGCTATTATCTTGGCCGTGTGCTTAGGGTCATTGTTCTGTTGGAAGATGAACCTTCGCCCCAGTCTGAGGTCCAGAGCACTCTGGAGCAATTTCATCAAGGTATGTCTCTGTACATTGCTGCATTCATTTTTCCCATAATTCTGACTAGTCTCCCAGTTCCTGCCACTGAAAAACATCCCCACAGCATGATGCTGCCACCACCATGCTTCACTGTAGGGATGGTTTTGGCTAGGTAATGAGTGGTGCCTGTTTTTCTCCAAACATGACCCTTGCCATTCAGATCAAAGAGTTCAATCTTTGTTTAATCAGACCAGAGAGTTTTGTTTCTCATGGTCAGAGTCCTTCAGGTGATTTTTGGCAAACTCCAGGTGGGAGTTTGCCAAAAATCACCTTTTACTGAGGAGTGGCTTCCGTCTGGCCAGTCTACCATACAGCCCTGATTGGTGGAGTGCTGCAGAGATAGTTGTTCTTCTGGAAGGTTCTCCTCTCTCCACAGAGAAACGCTGGAGCTCTGTCAGAGTGACCATCGGGTTCTTGGTCACCTCCCTGACCAGGGCCCTTGCTCCCTGATCGTTCAGTTTTGTCGGGCGGCCCGCTCTAGGATGAGTCCTGGGGGTTCCAAACTTTTCTCATTTATGGATGATGGAGGCCACTGTGCTCATTGGGACATTTAATGCTGCAGAAATTTTTCTGTAGCTTTCCCCAGATCTGTGACTTGATACAATCCTGTAACGGAGGTCTACAGACAATTCCTTGTACTTCAGGGCTTAGTTTGTGCTCTGACATGCACTGTTACGGGTGGAACATTATATAGACAGGTGTGTGCCTTTCCAAATCATGTCCAATTAACTGAATTTACCACTGGTGGACTCCAATCAAGTTGTAGTAACATCTCAAGGATGATCAGTGGAAACAGGATGCACCTGAGCTCAATTTTGAGTGTCATGACAAAGGCTGTAAATACTTATGTATATGGGATTTTTGTTTTTTATTTGTAATACATTTTCACGTTCTCATTATGGGGTATTGTTTGTAGAATTTTGAGGAAAATAATGAATTGAATCCCTTTTGGAACAAGGCTGTAACATAACAAAACGTGGAAAAAGTGAAGCGCTGTAAATACTTTCCAGATGCACTATATATGCAGTGTGAAATCCAAGGCACTGCTGCCAATACCTGCTAGCCTCAGGTGCTTTGGAGTGGGATGTAGTGATGTCACTACTGTGCTGCCTTTACCAAGATAGTCGCCTCCACACAGAGGAACAGAACGAGTCATGGTAAGTCAGTAATGGGGAAAAGATCAGCTGCACGGGAGCCAAAAGCAATACTAGTGATTAGACCTTTGTACTCTGCCTAGCCTTTTTTTGGCCATCTGCAAGTTTCAACTTTCTAGTTGTCTGTTACTAATGGCGAAGACATTTCTAAACATAGCAGGAATAAAAAAAAAAAAAAAAAGGTTTTACCTGGTCCTGAAACCTGTGTACATATTTTTATATTAGGCTTTCCTTGCTGGGGATCTTGGTCCTGACTGTAGCCCTCTCCAAAAAACGTCATTGTGAAAGAGGATTCAGCCATCTGTGAACATACCATTTCATTTATAAACATATTACAGAAAAGGTTAGCATCTTAGAATCCCTTATTTAAACACATTGCTTGAAACTAAAAAAAGACCTCAAATTTCCACAAAAATATCCATTTAAAAATAGTTTTTAATGTTTATGGACATTGGTGTAGTGGTTAGCACTTTCACCTAGCAGCAATAGGGTCGCTGGTTCAAATCCCGACTACGACACCATCTGCCTGGAGTTTGCATGTTCTCCCTGTGCCTGTGTGGGTTTCCTCCGGGTACTCCGGTTTCCTCCCACACTCCAAAGACATGCTGGTAGGTTAATTAGATCCTGTCGAAAAATTGGCCAAATATGTATATGTTGTATGTGTATGTGTTTGTAAGTGTGTCAGGACCTCATGGGGCAAAGGACTGCGCTATACCGCAGACGGACACCGGCTGCAAAAAGCGCCCTGAGGCAATTCAGTTCGCATAGGGAGCGCTGTACAAGTCATTCATTCACAAAAAAGATCACCACCATGAGCTAGTTGGTAAGTATTTTTAATTTGTTCTAAGAAAATTGAAAGCAGGTCAGTCACCTCCTGTGGTTAAAGTACATGTGATAGCCACATGGCTATGTAGAGCAAGAAAAATATTACACCAATATGCAAATATGGGACCACAACGTCACTCATTCATCCTTCGTAACAGAATGGGCTGTGGGTATGATGTTTCCAACTTTTTGCAGCTCTGCACCACTTCCAACAATATGGGGAGACTGGGGGGAAAGGGGAGCTTTAGGCTTTATCAGCACTTCCTGCACGGCAACAACAACTGTATGCAGGCAAAGTATAAGGCAGGCATATACAGCCCTGATATTCATACAGGAGAAGCTGGGGGAGAGGGTGACAACACTATGGAATTTTAGGAGCAATCTTTCAGCACTGTAAGCCTTCTACAGGAGGAATACTGGTAGGATCAACAAGTAGGATGTGCTGGAATTAAAGGGAGCTTTCGCACATATGCAGAGAGACATGAAGGATTACACATTTAATACTGCAAAAAATAAATTTTTGCTTGGACATTTAAAAGCCAAATTGGTTGTAATGGCTTGAATATACAGATCAAACCTAATCATAAATATAAGCACACGTGGAAATGTATAAAAGCAAATAAGAAAAATAAAAAGGAAAACCACACATTATAAAATACCCACTGGTTTTTTTAAATGTATTTATTTTTATAAGTGATCACATCATCTCTGTTCTCAGCTGCATAAGAGCTGGGGGAGGAGAAGCAGCAGTACACTGAACTGGCCAGTGAATGGCTGTATGGGGGGGGGGGGGAAGTCAGGACAAGACTTAATATTAGAGGAGAGCATACGGAGTTCCCATAGCTAGGGAACTGACCATGCTGTGCTATCCTGCTTAGTAAGGATGAGCTCAGTCGTATTCGCAACTAGCACGTGCAGAGCCCGCAAGGAAGTCGGCACTGCACAGCGCTAATCGCAGGCAGCAAAACATTTTCACGATGCGTGGCTGTAGAGATGGAGGAATGTCTCTGTTAACACGCCTGAGCTTATCCTTACTGCTTAGTGTGATCATTTTCTAATAGGAAAGTAGAGGGACTGGCAGGAACACCAGGGATTTCACACAAATGAAGCAATACAAAGAACAGGATACTTTCTCATACAAATACATGGTACAGCAGACACATATCAGGAATATGAAATGCTGGGGCTTCAAGGCCCAACTGTTTAAATCAACTAAATACATGCATAAAAACAAAGATGTGCCCCTGAACACAGACAAAGCGAGTTCAGGGACACACACCTGCCATGTCCATGCAGTCAGTGTGTCCAAATTGACATCATTGAGATTGCCTGCACAAAACACCTGTGCATATCTGTGCAGCCCTGCCCTTGGTACACAGCCCTGCATGGGTGAACATTATAATACACCCAATGTGAACAAGGGCCTTCAAGCTCTTCAATCATATGGGAGCATAAGCTATGGTGATTGAAGAGCTAAAGGTCCACTTTAGTGTGGGGTATGTAGAGAAGGTACAGAGAGCAAAACTAGGTTCACGTTAACCAATGCACTAAAAAGTAATCTGCAGTGGATTGTTTTTCAGAGTGTGGTTAAGCAGCTGCTGTCAGATGTTTTGGGGGCGATCCTGCTGCCTCCTGATTGCACACAGACCCACTGACTTTAAAAGGTGGTGCGGCCTGTCAACTTGGCATGCTGTGGTAAATTTGCCACACTCATGAAGTAAAGCATCATGGACGTGGCATTTGAACAGCCTCCTTCAGCTGCATTTTACACTTCAGGTGAGTGGCCCAGAGGCAGTAAAGCTCTCCCAGGTCGCCTGTACGCATCATTTTCCTTATGAACGGTGTTTGCTTTGCGAGGTAAAAGAACTAAGAATTTGAACAATTTTTGTTTTGATGCACCTAGAATATATTTAGTTGATTTAAACTAAAAGGTTCAATTGGGCTTTAACTTGGCCTCTTCTCTTCCTGCCACCCAAAAACAATTATCAGCAAATACTGACCATATACTTGGTATAGTCAGAACTTGCACAGGCCACAAGGATTGAGCACTGCACTGTGGCAGGATAGGGGTAATATTACATGTTCTCAGCACAAGGATTTTAAACGGTCGGCCATAACCAGGTTGGCTGTAATAGGGTTTAGGCACCAGAGGTTGTCCACCACACAACCGGGTATTAGTTATTGATTTATTTGCTTTATGATTTTGAAAATATTTGCAGTTTCACTGTAAAGGCAAATATATAGCACAGGTCAAATAGATGAGAAGCACCATTCGTCTACCCTCAGACATCTAAAACATCATACTTCCCTAAGTATTGTGGGGTTAATTTACTAAAACTGGAGAATGCCAAATCTGGTGCAGCTGTGCATAGAAACCAATCAGCTTCCAGTTTTGTTTTTGTTAAAGCTTAATTGAACAATCTGAAGTTAAAAGCCAATTGGCTACCATGCACATCTGCCCCAGATTATACACACTCCAGTTTTAGTAATTCATTTAGCCTGGCCATACATGGTCGAATTTCGAAAGAATTTTCTTTTGAAAATCAGGAATTTTGTGCGTTTTGAGATCCGATGGTGCCACCATTGATTTCAAAATTCGATACATTTAGAAGTTGTTTAGTTTTGACCTTATATTAAAAAACAAAAAAACACGCACAACTTGCACACTAAACTTTGTACCAACTGTTCATCTACCGCACCCTTATTGCTTCCAGTTCTGAAAGTTCTAACACTATGCCTGCAAACAACTGGTCAGACTATAAAGGGCCTCTTCTGCAGGCACAAAAAATAACTTCAATAAACAGAAATCTGAGAACTTCTAAGGATTACAAAAATGTATTTATTTCAGTAGCATTTTGTCTGATAATAGCATGTGCCATCACCACTGCTATCGCTACCCTACTGTCAGCAGGAAAAGAGCAAGTGGTGCTAATAATGTAGCCAAAAATGACAGATTGTTGGTCATTAAAAACGTAAAATTGCTATAATTTTGGGTTGTAAAATATTTCCTAAAACAGATTTCATGAAATATAAACAAACACGCATATATACTTTTCAGTGAGCCTTTGGTTACCTGTTTTGGTGTTGGTCCCTCTTTGGAAAAATAACCAAAGGAAAAAAGTTTGGGGTACTGTAAAGATAGTAGAAAAACAATAAAAAGTGAAATGTAGACCAAGAACATACATATTAAAACGTGTATAACTATTTCTATATTGAAAAAAAAAAAAAAAAAAAACCTCACTTAATTTTCGTTGATGGTGTTTTCTTTAGCAATGCACAGGTAAGCAGACATCAAAGCAAACACCTTAATGCATTTTGCACATAAAATACTGATGTGCAGATGAATAAAATAACTCATCAGTGCTGCAGTTTAATAGGTCTTTCCACTCAAATTAGATATTTTAAATATAAGTGGAGTCTCTTGAACTATTGACTTCGTCCTAGAAAAAAATTATGTACACATCCACCATTTAACCACTTAAGGACCGGGCCTCTTTTTTAGACTTGGTGTTAACAAGTTAAAATATTTTTTTTTTGCTAGAAAATTACTTAGAACCCCCAAACATTTTTTTTCAGACACCCTAGAGAATAAAATGGCAGTCATTGCAATACTTTATGTCACACCGTATTTGCGCATCGGTCTTACAAGCTTAATTTTTTTGGGAAAAAAATACACTGACAAAAAAACAAAACAAAAAAAAAAAAACAGTAAAGTTAGCCCAATTTTTTTTTATATTGTGAAAGATAATGTTACGCTGAGTAAATTGATATCCAACATGTCATGCTTCAAAATTGCGCCCACTAGTGGAATAGCGACAAACTTTTACCCTTAAAAATCTCCATAGGTGACGTTTAAAAATGTCTACAGGTTACCAGTTTTGAGTTACAGAGGAGGTCTGATACTAGAATTATTGCTCTTGCGCTAAAGATCGCGGTGATACCTCACATGTGTGGTTTGAACATCATTTACATATGCTTGTGCGACTTACGTATGCGTTCGCTTTTGCGTGTGAGCTCAGCGGGACGGACGCTTTGATAAAAAATTTATCTTACTTTATTTTTAAACAGTCATTTAAAAAAATTCCTTGTAATGTCTGGAGTGAGCTCCCAAACCCCCCCCACTTCTGTTTGAAATGAGCAGTGCATGTTAGTTGCAGTCATGTGCACTTCTCTATGCACACTACACATCTCATAATCCTTAGTCCATCTTGGGAGCAAGAGGGGGTGGCTATGTTCCTACTTACCATGGAGAACGAAAGTAGCCACCCTCGAACAGCTGGCTCACAACAGAGAAAAAAAAAAAAAAAAAAAGGGATCGATTAACCACTTGAGCTATGGAAGATTTTACCCCCTTCATGACCAGGCTTTTTTTTTGCTATTCAGCAGCACGCTACTTTAACTGGTAATTCCACGGTCATGCGACGCTGTACTAAGATTTTATATTTTTTTCACACAAATGGGGCTTTCTTTTGGTGGTATTTGATCACCACTGGGATTTTATTTTTTGTGATATAAATGGAAAGAGACTGAAAATTGTGTAAAGTGTGCTACTTTTACTAACTTAAAGTAACAGAAGTGGGAAGCACTGAATTAATTATTCGGGATCTATCAGCACCTTGCATACAAGGCCAGAGCTTTCCCACCTTCCCAGAAAACACCATAGCATTATGAGCCCGGGTTCACACTGTAGCGAACAGACATCGCATGTGAATCGCACCAATCACATGCGATGTCTGTGCAATGCAAGTGCAGCCATTGGATTCGCACCAAAAAAAAAGAAAAAGTGCAGGGACCCACCCCCACGACTGGAATCGGATCACATAGGTGTTCTCACCCATGCGATCGGATAACTACCCAAATCCACAGTTCGCATTGCGATCTTTGAACCGGTCTAGGGCGTCAATATTGTATTGACACACGCATCGGTTTGTAGCGGGCATTATGAACTGCCTGCGGGGGAAGATGCGATGCAGGAATCTGAACCTCACTAGTTACCGAATTGCTACAGTGCGAACCCAGGCTGAAGATTCCCTATGACAAATTGTGAAGTGGCATCCTCAAAGAAAAACATTGGCTACAGTGATTGAGCACTTTTCTAGTACTCCCTGAGAATCTGGTTCGCAGTTACAGGATCAGATAGCTTTTCTATATCTCACACACAAATTTTACTTGGCACCAACAACTAGGAAAACACTTACTCGTATCAGAAGTTTGCGTCCAAAGCTGAACTTGGTGAAAAGTAGGAAAAGGAATCCTGCAAACATCAGTGTGATGACTGAAGCGATCCCACCCACCGATACATAGGCACCATACTGCACCTAAGGGGAAAAATAAAAAATAAAAAAAAGTTGGTTTAAGGACCAATGAATACAACAGGGATCTTCAAACTACAGCCCTCCAGCTGTTGCGGAACTACACATCCCATGAGACATTGTAAAACTCTGAGATTCACAGACACTAGGCATGATGGGAATTTTAGTTGCTGAACAACTGGAGGGCCGTAGTTTGATGACCCCTGGAATACAACAATAGGCCTGTGTTCTGAAGTATCTACTGTTGCTTGCCCACGCAAAATGCTGCATAAACTGTTCAGGAAGAACAAATCTATAGGAGGTGTCTGGTGACCAGGAGGGGGTTGTACACTTACCTGCCTGGGCCAGAGACAGTTAGAGGGCCCTCTTGCTTAGAAATTAGCAAATTATTAATTTTCCCTTAAATATAATATGGGACAATAAGGTCTGCGGACTTGATTTTATCCTTGAGCACTTTGGTTTAAATAAAACAGGAAGGACAGTTGTGGCTTTAAATGGCTAGAACACCCTTCATGCTGAAACACAAAGAAGGAAGACAGCAGCAGAAATTAAGGCATTAAAAGACCAAACTAGCAGTTGCTTTGTAGCGTGCATAAGTCAACTGCTAGATGGACTGATGACTTGTAAGAGCCGTGTGCAGCACATGCCTTAAGGAGATGAAAGAGCTGTAAACTTGTTAGCAAAGTCAGGGTACTCCAGATTGTCACAACTAGGATTTTGAGGATGTTCTCTCCTCAGGAGATGAGGAGAGAACATCTGAATTTGCTGATGATCACTCATCAGTGAAGGAAAGGTATGCCAGACCTCGTATTACTAAGCATAGTAAAGGCAGCATGAAAGAGGACATAGCCTCTAAATTTGGGGCAGACCGTGTTATCAGTGAAGAAAGCAGTGGCTATGGGAGTGTTAAAACATCATCCACAACAGGCTATGAGAAAGGCCCAAGAATTTACTGTGAAATTTTCACTGTTGGTCCATGTATGGGATGGAATAATCCTAGTATATGCGTCAAACCTAATGACAAGGAAAACAGCGCTTCATGGAAAAAAAAAAAAAAAAACATTGAGTGAAGGTGAGATGGGTTATATAGAAAACAAGATACAAATTCATCCAACAAAGAAAAAAAAAACAAAAAAAAAAAAACACACCACACAACAAAAAGACAAATGCACTAATAAAAAAACCTCAATATACACAATCCTATAACCACAGTTTATCCAGAGAAAAGAAAAGAAAAGAAAAGAAAAGAAAAGAAAAGAAAAGAAAAGAAAAGAAAAGAAAAGAAAAGAAAAGAAAAGAAAACAAAAAACCCCCGTATAGTATGATACAATTTGCTCAAGCGGGGAAAAAAAAAAAAAAAATTGACAGTTACTTACCGATAACTGTTTTTCTAGGATATCTTCCAGGACGGCACACCTGAGAGATGAGAGGCTCCTCCCTACAGGAAACACAATCAATCGACAGCTGTTTTAAGTCCCCACCCTTCCCCTTGATCCTCAGTTTGTAGAGAAGTAACTCCTGAACCTGGTTCACAAGGGAAATCATTCCTCATAGGTACTCACCTTCTAGTGTTCTACCATTTTCCCTCCTCCAACGGGCGGGAAGTAGGCCTGCCGTCCTGGAAGATATCCTAGAAAAACAGTTATCGGTAAGTAACTGTCAATTTTCTCTAGTCATCTTCCAGGACGGCACACCTGAGAGGATAATCAAGTACCTCAGGCCTACCTTAGGGTGGGACCACTGCAAGACCCTCTTGGCGAACCTTGGTTCTGCAGTGAGTTTTACCTCCACTCCATATGCTTGATGAAGGTATTATAGCTGGATCATGCGGCTGGTCTGCATGTCTACTCCACCGATGTCCCTGCCTTCTCTGCTTCGGATGTAGGACCTAGGTGGAGTGGGCTCTTAAAGATGGAATCAGAAAACATGTTAAACTTGTAGGTTATCAATGTTGCCTGTCTCACACATCTAACAACCCTGGCCTATTGTGCCTGTAGGTGCTGCTTAGAACCCTTAAAGATTAATCAGAGACCTGTGTTGTAAGACAAGGACACTAATTGATCACTAAGAGGGCCTGTCTTAACACTACCCTGTTCAGGGAATTAAAACTGCAAAAAAAGGTGGGCCCCTAACAGACAACCTTTTTTGTTCATTTTTATCTTTACATCAGCAAAGACTAAAGGGAAGCCTACTTAAGGGTAATAGATTAACCGAGGCTTGATCCCTGGGTTTAAGGCATTCCCACTCTGTGGCTTTACTTACGCCTGAGTGCCTACTTCAGGAGAATAAAGTTCATAGCAGGAGTATAACACTTATACTGCTACATCTAGTTCTGCTAGAAGGGTGAGATGAAGGCCATGCACCGAGCCGTAACCTATTCGGTCGGGTGGACATCTTTATACTTCATCTTCAGGTCATAATACTCCTCTGAACAGAACTTCCCAAGTTCTTACTAAGCAGGGTGATTCTTTATCGCCTTCCTCCAGTGTCCTATAACCCTACTGGGCTTCAACCCTAGGAAATGGTTCCAGCCTCCCTGAATGTAAGGGGCTGAGGCTTTCTGACATGTGGCGTCTGCAGCCAGAACTCCAGGCCCCTCCACGGAAAAGAGGGCTGAAATACAAAAGGTGATACATGCATTATTAATATCACAAATTAAAAAAGATCATAGATTGTGAACCCAGCACAATAGATTTAGACAGAAAGGACACAAGCATAGACAATAATGTGTATCCGAGTGTGGCTAGCTAAACCAACATATCAAATATGGGAGAGACCCAAATCTGAACTTCAATGTAGACAAACAGTCCTCAGTCTGGTTTTCTGATGTGCAGCTAATATGTAAAAACATTAAGACACACGCAAACCCTCAGCCTTGGTTCACACTGGGACGACTTGTCAGGCGACCTAGTCACCTGACAAGTAGCGTCCTGTTCTGTGCAATGGAGCCGTTCTAAATCGGCGCGATGCAAGTCGCTCCGGCTTAGAAAAAAGGTTCCTGTATGACTTTGGGGGCGACTTGCATTGACTTCCATACAGAAGTCGTTTCGCAAGTCGCCGCTGAGTCGTGTCCTGGGTCGCCTGAGCAGTCGCGCTGTAAGTCGTGCTGCCTTAGTGTGAACCGACCCTAAATGCTGCGTGTTTCTGGAGTGCAGCTAGCTAGGTCATAACTGATATATATACATAAAGGACGGGAGTCCTGTTTACGGTGGAGTTTTACTGATGTACAGCAAAACAGGGCAATAAATATAAGACAGAAAGACCCAAACTTCTATGTTGCATATTTCTGACGAACCACAAAATACAGTTATAAGATCAATATGGTTATCGCCTTCCTCACTGGCTAGCTAAACCAACATAACAAGACAATATCTTTTTGTTATGCAGTTCTGTAGTGCAGTCACATAGAACCAACACGGAAAGGACCCAAGCAACCTGCAGCATTGTGTTTTTCCGAAGTGCAGTAAGGTAAGGGAATCTGAAACAGAAAGCACCAACAAGCTTCAATGTTGAGTATTTCTGCTGTGCAGCCACATAAAAACAGACAGCCTTCCTAGCTTCGATCTTTCTGGTGTATTGCAAAGTAAGGCAATAAACTCCATGATGTCTATTCTTGTGTGTAGCCAAACCTCAGCCAGAAGGGAAACTTAGGGCTCCCACACCTGTGCGACCCAACCTGCAACCGCAAAAACGCAAGAGAAAAGTCATACACTATGGCTTCCAATGGGAACCATTTGTGTCTGTGCAACTCCAGGTCGCGGCGCCACCAAGCAGACCCTGCTTTCTGGATCCACAGACCCCAAGATTACACAGGTCGCAGGTAAATTGCAATTTTCAGGTTGAACAAGCGAGGGGTCCCCAATGCTGTATCTCCCTGGAGGCATGCAGCCAACCCCCTGCTGTGTATCCTTAAGAAGCAGCAGGGTAGAACAATGAGAAACAGAAAAGACACCCCTCACTGCTGTGCCTTTCTGATATGCAGCCGATAAGGCAGTAAATATAGAACATACAGGACACAAACAATCTTCAATCTTTGTGTATGTCTGATGTGTAGCAATATACCAATACTGAGCAGATACGCCACCATCCTCAATGTGTCTCCCTGCTGAGGCAGCAAAGACAAATCAGAAAAGGACAAGCAACCTTCACTGCTGTGTCCCTTCTGATATGCAGCCAATAAGGCAGTAAATGTAAGACATAAAAGGACAGACAACCTTCAATCTTGTATATATCTGATGTGCAACAATATAACAATCTGAATAGAGATAGCACATCCATATTGAAGGGATTTGGCATGCGACTCAACATGTCAAATCGCATGCCTAAAATCGGCAACCTTTGCCGTTAATAGCACTGTCAGCCTGACGCTACTTTGTGGGGCTGCACCGATTACCAAAGGCAGTACCAGTACTACCCATGGCACAGGTTCAATTTGTATTTCCCCACAATTCAGGACCATCAATCTTCACTACTGCCTTTCTAATAAGCAACCAATAAGGCAGTAATACAGGACACAAAAAAACCCAGACAGAACTCAATTTTGAGTATGTCTGATGTGCAGCAATATAACAAATATGAGCAGATATGTCAAAAGACTGAATGATGTGCATTTCCGCCATGCGTCACAAGACCAGAAAGTACAGACCACCTTCCCTGTTGTATTTTTCTGATCTGTAGCCAAATAAGGCAGTACCTTTAGGATAACAGACAACAACCAAGCTTCAGTGCAGTGCATTTCTGATGTACAGCAATATACCCCTTATGAGCAGAGATGTCACAAATCTCAATGTGTATTTCTGCTGTGCCACAAAACATCCCAGCAAGGACAAACCTTCACTACTGAGGTCTACTGGTGTGCAACCAAGGAGGATTCATGGTGTATCCCTTTATGGAATAACCAAACAGAGCAATTTGATCCCTAGGCATAGCCTGGGCTGTAGATACTAACACTTCACCCCCAGTGAAGGAACAAAGTCTAAAAATGGTTAGACACCTTACTATAGTAGCTGTTGTCCTACCTTACCTCCATAGACTGAGCAAACACTGGCCAGCTCACACACGGGTGGGGCTGATCAGAACTAAAGTCTCAATGAGCCCCGCCCTAGAGACCAATTTAGGACAGCCTCTAGAAAAGGTGATCACCAATTTAGCCTGGAGGAAAATAGCCACCTGCAGGCCTTAACCAAGCAATCATGTATCTATCTAGCTCTTGCATATGTTTGCACAGAAAATCCTTAATTAAAGGATATAGGAAGCGATTTATGGTTAATCGCCTTTAGATCTGTCACTGAGTTGACTGTAGCCCAAACCAACAAAAAGGTTTTTCTTACCTTCCTGCACTTCAATATAACCACAATGTAAAGGTGGAGTGGGAGGTTGGGGCTTATGACTTCAGAATCCTAGCAGCTGGGCTAATAGGGCCATATAACCTAGTGCACCTGCTGACCAGGAGAGCTTACTCCTGAATCCTTCAACCATTGCACAATCCATAAATTGTTCAGTGGTATACCTGGCCTGTAAGGAACTCTTTGTATCTACCAGGTCCCCCCCCCCTTCGCTCTATTCATCCCTACTAATGTCCCACAACCGGACATGTAGGGAGAGTCTGGAAACCTACTGTTGTGATAACCACAGTGTCTCTGCTGTAAGAGGGAACTGTGGCTGGTGGTTTTTAGCAGTAGCTTCTGGGCTATTTTGTTATGCAGACCCCAGGTCCTGCACTGCACCACTTAGTAAATACAGGGGGAAGGGGAAGAAATGCCTTACCTACCTCTTTCCCATCTGAGGTGGTTTAGGCACACTCGCTCCTCTGCACCATTTGTCCACCATACAGCATCTCTGATGTAAGAGGGAGCTGTAGCTGGTGTTTTTAGCAGAAGCTTCTGGGCTATTTGAATCTAGACCCCAGGGGAGATTATCTCAAATGCCCAGAAACCATCTGGCTGGGATTGGGGATTTTGCAGCTAAATTCCCAAGGTAAAGGAAAGTACTCACTGTTGTAGTCTTCCCCTTTTTCCACAGCCACCGGGCTTGCTTTTCCATCCTTATGGTCCACACGCAAGGAGGATAGCCGCCAAAGTGCCCCCCCCCAACTACTGTCCCCGTAGGGAGCTGCAAGGTTAGGCTGTGTCCTGCCAGTCAGTATATACACCTGGGGGGGGCAATGCCGTACGTTCCTCATTCCATTCTGAGGTGGTTTAGGCAGACATCCACCGTAGTGAACTGGTGCCTCCTCGAAAGGAGGATGTGGGCGCCTGCTCCTGCTGACTCTCAGCCTTCCCTCCTGGGTAAGAACGCGGGTCGTTCATGCGGCGCCCTCCCCAGCAGCCCACGCGAGCTACCAGGGGCCCAGGAGTCGGGGGCCCTGGAAAGAACTGACAGCCAGCACCCCTGTCTGAACGGACGCCCGGACAGGTAAGGGGGGGAGACAGGAAAAAGGCCCCTGAAGTTCTGGGGACACCACTGTACCCAGGGGCCTTCAGCTCTCAGGGGGGCTCTTCCAGTTTCTGCTGCCCCCCCTGAGGAAAGGATAGGGGAAACCCCCCAGGAAGGATAAATATATCCGGCCAGACCCAGAGGCCCATCAGGTACTAACCAGGCCCAACCCTGCTTTGCCTCCGAGATCATACGAGATCGGGCAGGCGGCGCCCTCTTTCACTTTCAGGGTGATGTGGCCGTAGGCCTTCCCCAGGCATTTGGTCCGGCTCCCAGGGGGGGACCACCAGCCCCAGGCTTCGGGTCATTTGGAAAAAAAACAAACGGTTTCGCTGTGTAGGGAGAAACACAATCAAAAACTGAGGATCAAGGGGAAGGGTGGGGACTTAAAACAGCTGTCGATTGATTGTGTTTCCTGTAGGGAGGAGCCTCTCATCTCTCAGGTGTGCCGTCCTGGAAGATGACTAGAGAAAAAACCCCTTTACCCATAAATATTAGTATCCTGTTATACAATGTGTATCTAGGAAAAAATCGAGGCCTTTCTTAAAACAATCTGAGTTGGCCAGAACCAGCTCTTGAGGGAGTCTATTCCACATTTTCACAGCTCTTAATGTGAAGAAGCCTTTCCGTATTTGGAGGTTAAATCTTTTCCTCCAGACGTAAAGAGTGCCCCCCCCCTGCCCTTTGATGACCTTAAAGTGAGCAACTTCACACCAAGTTCATTATATAGACCACTTATGTATTTATACATGGTAAACATATTCCCCCTTAATCTCCTCTTCTCAAGACAAAATAAATTTAGTTCCTCTAATCTTTCCACATAGCTGAGCTCCGCCTTGCCTTTGTTGCCTTATTGGATTATGTGAAATCTCCATTAATCGCTGTAAAATATTGCAATTAGAAATATATTTCAGTTAGAGGGAAATATATTTAAAATACTGAGTGTTGTGTTGGTGTTATTGTAATTAGTTCAACTTCAAAGGTTGGCCTTTTGTTCTCCCTGAGAACATCTTCCCTGGGTAGTAAACAACAGCCTTCTTTGACTCATCCAATCAGGCTGTGCCCAATATACATTTACTAGGTACAGTGACCAATTAGGGAGAATTATATTAGCCACACTACAGAAAGGAGGGGGGGGGGGGGATATAATGCTTTGTGACCAAGCTAACTCACTTTTTTTGGTGTGGGAACAGACAGCAGTCACCATGGGCTGACCTGAAGTTAACAGGTAATCTAATATACTTGTATTTTATACTGTACTGTAAATATGGGTGTTGTGGGTAATTTGTAAATACCATGTAAGCCAGGAGACCTACACTGTACATTGTGTTGTAAATACTGTTGGGTGTGTACTTTGTATAGATTATGTAACCCTATTAATAAATGTGTATTGCGGAACGAACTACCTCTTTGTTGTAAGATCTCTCTGATCTAGATATGTATATGTCCATACTACTACAATGATTGAGGTATATGCATAAAATACAGAACTAGTAAACACCTTTTATCAGTTTGGTTGCCCTTCTCTGTACTTTCTCCAGTTCCGAAATATCCTTTTTGTGAACAGTTGCCCAAAATAGAACTGCATATTCTAGATGAGGCATTACTAATGATATACAAGTGGAACAACTAATAATCGAAGAATTGATGGGAATTGATATGGAACCCTTCATGTATGCCCTGCATTAAAACCTAATGAGAGCTGGATTCTTCTATGGTCCTTGCCAGGAGGCATGGGAGTAAAAACGGCAAAATTACCCAGCCACTATCCGATTAAGCCAGTTGGGGGAGTCTGAGAAAACTAAGGCTTTGTTCACTCCATGTGCAGAGATGCAAGTTTTTCTGCACCTGTTTCTGCAAGTGCCCAACAAAATAATTGTTCTCTATTCACACCACAACACTGGTATCTTGTGTGGATTTTTTCTGTGCAGGAATTTGCAATGTTTATGCAGATTTCTGCATGAGAAAAACAAACAAAATAAAAAACTGGCTATAACATAAACACGGTTGTGTGAATAAGGCACATAAAACATGTATTTGCTACAGATAAACGCAGAACTACTTTAAAAGAGAAGTATGGCCTAAGCTTTTTGGCCATACGTCTTGTATGGGTCACAGAAGTGCAATTATTACTGCACCAGCCTGCTGACATCACAGAGCCAGTCCCAGGCACTGGAAAAACCGTGACTTTAAGGTCAGGATACAGCCAGATGCCTGACCAGCGGCTGGCTCAGAATCTCAGCATGCAGCCAGTCACTCCCGACTCCTACCCAGCCCGGCGCTCCAATGTGAGCTAGATGGGGTAAAGCAGAGAGCCGTTGACTGACAGCCACCTCTCTCCGCTCAGTGAAGAAAAAAAACGGTTTGATGGGCATGTGATCGCTCAGTTCTTAGAGTCTTAGAGCCGGCAGGGACAGCTGCAGCATTGGACCGATGTTTCAGCCACATACGTGACCATAGATGTTTATTTCCCACACTTTTCTTAAGATGAGATAAAATGTTTTTTCTACAGTAGAAAGAATATTTTTGACTGCAGGATATAAAGCCTACAGCAGACTGTTGCCACTGGATTCAGACAAGTATGCAAATGAACACACATTTTATATTTCACTAAAACTGAAAATAACTTATACAGATTATATTCCTGTGTTTATAATACATTTTAAACATATACAGATATGACAAATTACAACTTACAGGAGTTTCCTGCAGGTTCTCATGCAGGTATCGCTGGGTCCTTTTAACAACGGCTGCATCAGCTCCCATGAAAGGAATTGCATACTCTTTTAGTTCATTGCTGTAAAATACTGCGCCTCTGAAACCAGAGAACTGGCATTAAACATCTGATTTGCGTAATGTATAACCATATGCACAGTAACTGAATAATACATTCTACAGAATACCAGAAAAGAATGAAACAAAATGATAGATGATATAAAACAGACGTTTATATCATATACATATATGAAATCAAAAATATAGGAAGATACATAAAGTCAGGCCCAGTCTCACAAGGGCAGCCCACTGTAGTGTGGCCTAATGAACATTATGTCATGTGTTAAAGTGGTTGTAAACACAAAACAATAAAAATTTTTAAAAAAATGCATAACATACTAGCTCATTATGAAATGCTCACCTTAGATCAAAGCCCCCGCAGCGGTCCCCGTACACTGCTCTGGCTGGCGACACCTCTCCCGGAGTTATTTCCAGGTATCGCGGGCTCCGGTGCTGAGATTTGCCAGCATCGCGCACGGGAGCCATCGGTAATGGCTGGTCAGCTGAAGCAACGGCACGAACGAGCTGTTGCTTCAGTGCGCATGTGCCGATGATGTCGGCACATGCTGATACAGGGGATATCTCCTAAACTGTACAGGTTTAGGAGATATCCACGGTAGCCACAGGTAAGCCTCATTGTAGACTTACCTGTAGTAAAAAGTGAATTTACAACCACTTTAAGGCAGTTAATTTACTTAAAATATTTGTAAAGACAGAAGGTTTTTAACTTAATGCATTCTATGCATTAAGATAAAAAAAAAAAAAAAAACCTTCTGTGTGTATCAGCCCCCCTAATACTTACCTGTGCCCCATCTCTATCCAGCGATGGGTCAGCCAATCAGGAGAGAGAGGGGCAGAGCCGGACCGTGGCTCCATGTCTGAATGGACACACGAAGCTTAGGTGCCCCCATAGCAAGCTGCTTGCTGTGTGGGGGCACTCGACAAGGAGGGGCCAGGAGCACCAAAGAGGGACCCGAGAAGGAGGATACAACACAACACATTAGTTTGTTACTGCATGTTGTTGGAGTGTTATTCTCAATGAGCGTTGCCATAGTACACTAACGCACATAATTGCATGTAACAGAAGCACAGTGGTGTCAACGTGGATCTACTACAGAGCAAAAACGTAGTGATTTTTTTTTTTTTTTTTTTAAAGGAGTGGAGAACACAATAGCAAGCTGCACAGAATCTAGCATCCGACACTCCCATAAGTGGGTTGCATGCAGAAGATTTTCAACAAGCTTACCTCAGTACAGCGACAACTGAACTCTACCAGTAGGACAGGTTATTTACATTTTAAATTACAGGCTAGGCTTTTTTTTAAAATGTATTTTTTAATCTGGCAATAGCATCATTAAACTACTTGCCGACCAGCCGTTGTGTATTTACTGCGGCAATGTGGCGCTATTGCGTTTGCTGCTTAGTTTGATAGCCACTAGAAGGCACCATCTTGCTGTGATTGACTAGTAGGGATGTCACCGTAGATGGTAAGGTAGATCGCCGTTATGCAAGGGCACAAGATGGAGATCTCTCTGTCTTCCCCCAATTAGTGCAACTCCCCCCCCCCCCCCCCCCACACTCTTAGTAAACACCCCCTGGGACACACTTAACCATTTAATTGCCTCTAATGTAATTTTCCCTGCCAGTGTCACTAGTGCAGTGACAGTAGGGGTGCGCATCTTCACTGGTCTCACGATTCGATTATCTGGTCAACGATTCGACTCCGCGATGCATCACGATTACCGACGAGCTCCCACTTCCGCTTGGGCCTCCTAGGCGGCCCTTCCACCCTGCAATCATCTGGGACACATCACAGTTCCCAAAAGATTGCCCGGCTATGCAAGAAAGCGCAGTGAGACATGCGCACCCAGCTGTGAAGCTGCGAGCTGTCACAGCCAGATGCCCAAAGTAGTATTGCCAGCGCTGTGGACAGGCGGGGGAGAGAATGGAGGGTTTGGGTAGCCACGTCGCTGGATTGTGGGACAGGTGAGTCTTTTTATTAAAAGTCAGAATATACACTTTTTTTGTAGCTGCTGACTTTTAATAAACAAAAAATTGACTGGAACTCCGCTTTAAATTAAAAATAACCTCACTCCCTTAAAAAGTGTACTAATCCGGTGCACTACAGGGTACAGGCATTCACACACTGCTGCTTGGAGGTCAGAAGGGATTACAATCCACAGATGACAAACAGCCCTGTGAAGTTCCCTCTACTGTCTCTGTGCTGACCAGTGGCAGCTGGTGCTCAAAACATTTTTTTTGGGGGGGCGCAAACAAACTGAAAAATACTGAACCCCCCCTTAAAAACGCAGCCACCTGTGCCCATTAAATGCAGCCATCACTAACCCCCCCCCCCCCCCCCACACACAATGCACGGGCCACCACTGGTGCTGACAGTTCCTTGGCATTCCTGTTTGCACCTTCCAGCACACTAGGAGTTAACAGTGGAATGTGCACAGGATAGCCAGGGACCTGTCAGCACGGAGCGAGAGGCGTAAGGTTACTGTTGTTAAAATGACTTTCTTTTAATAAATTCTGTGTTACAATGGATGATGTGCCCCGCTGTACTGTGTGTGCTGGTCCGTCCCTCCCCTCTCCTCGCTCTCACGAGTCCTGACGTCAGCGGGGAATTCTCAGCCCCGCCGACTATAGCTATCGTATCAGAAGAGAGGCGGGCGGGACTGAGAATTCCCAGCTGACGTCAGGACTCAGGAGAGCGGAGAGGGGCGGGATGGGCGTCACATGAGCGGGATATATCGTACTACAGTGAAATTCGGTATGAAGTGACAACGTTTTTTAAAAAGCACATACAGTACAGTGAGGCACATCATCCATTGTAACACAGAATTTATTAAAAGAAAGTCATTTTAAAAATACGCTCCGAGTGCTTTCCCGGGAGGGGCGGGGCTAGTCGCCATGACATCACACGCAATCGATTTTCCAGTCCTTATGCATCGATGCAACTATTAATTTCAGCACCCCTAAGTGACAGTGCATTTTTTTTTTTAGCACTGATCACTGTATAAAAAAAAAAAAAAAAAAAAAGAAATTGTTTTCAAAATTGTCGCTCTTTTCGTTTATAGCACAAAAAATAACCACAGGGGTGATCAAAATACCAAAGAAAGCTCTATATCCGATCGGACCCCCCCCCCCCCCGGTGCCATAGGCGGTCGGCTCTTGTTCCCGGGCGATGAGAGGTCAGGGGGAGGCCATCCATTGATGGCCACCCCCTCCCGATCGCTCCCAGCGAATCAAATGCTTCCTCTCCCTCTGTAATGTAAACAGAGGGAGAGGAAGTGATGTCATCCCTCCTCGAGCCGGTCTTTTCGTCCCAGCGCCGAGGAGAGAAGACATCCAAGTAAGTGCACCAAAACTACACTTCCAGTAGAACACGCAGGCACACTTTTCACCTCCCTTCACACCCCCCGATCACCCCCCTGTACCCCCTGTCACTCTGATACCAATAGCAGTTTTTTTTTTGCATTGGTGTCAGTTTGTGACAGTTATAAGTGTTAGGGCAGTTAGGTTAGCCCCCTTTAGGTCCAGGGTACCCCCCTAACCCCCCCTAATAAAGGTTAACCCCGTGATCACCCCCCGTCGCCAGTGTCGCTAAGCGATCGTTTTTCTGATCGCTGCATTAGTGACACAGGTGACGCTAGTTAGGGAGGTAAGTATATAGGTTCGCTGTCAGTGTTTTATAGCGACAGGGACCCCCATATACTACCCGCTAAAGGTTTTAACCCCTTGATTGCCCCCTAGTTAACCCTTTCACCAGCGATCACCGTATAAGTGTTACGGGTGACGCTGGTTAGCTAGTTTCTTTTTTGTAGTTTATTACAGTTTATTATAGTTTTAGGGCACCCGCCGTTTATTACCTTATAAAGGTTTAACCCCCTAATTGCCCGGCGGTGATAGAAGTTACGTGTTTAGGATCAGATAAGGTCTGCGTCGCCCCAGGCAGCGTGAGGTTAGCGCCAGTACTGCTAAAACTCACGCACGCAGCATACACCTCCCTTAGTGCTATAGTATCTGAACAGATCGATATCTGATCCGATCAGATCTATACTCCCCAGCAATTTAGGGTCCCCCAAAAAAACGCAGTGTTAGCGGGATCAGCCCAGATACCTGCTAGCACCTGCGTTTTGTTACTCGGCCCAGCCCAGCCCACCCCACCCAAGTGCAGTATCGATCGATAACTGACACTTACAAAACACTAAGCACATAACTGCAGCGTTCGCAGAGTCAGGCCTGATCCCTGCGATCGCTAACAGTTTTTTGGTAGCGTTTTGATACAGTGGCTGACAGTCAGGAGCTTTTTTGCCTGTGAGTCTCACTAGTGTACCCCCAAATTTAGAGTCCAAAATGGCAAATCGAAGGTACACTAGTGAAGAGGCCTACACGTTTCTGAGCATGACAGATAGTGAAGAGGAAGTCACTCATCTGTCAGATTCAGGCTCAGAGTACGATCCTGTAGAGGACAGCGGCTCCATGACAGATAGCTCTGACAACGGAGTTGTGGTCCCTGCTAAGGTCAGGCGTACCAGACCCCGAACTTCTTCTTCTGTCCTTGAAGTGCAAGAACCGCAGGGCTCTCGTATGGAGCAGAGAAGTACTAGTGCCGCTACTCCTTCTGGTGAACTGGCAAGCACCAGCGGCCTAGTACACCCTGGTCGTACATCCAGCACTGCAGTATCACGCGGTGACGTGGCGAGTCCCATAAGTGCAGTTCAAGCTGGTGAGGTGGCAAGCACAAGTAGTGTCCCGCTGCCACCAAGAAGACAAACACAGGCCCGTCGTGCCCATAGTGCCCTTCCTGCTGCATTCGCCAATCCGAATTGGGAACCCACCACTTCTGCAGCACCCGTACTTCCCCCATTCACTGGCCAACCCGGAATTCAGGTGGAAACAGTTGACTTTATGCCACTGGATTTTTATTCGCCGTTTTTCACCGAAGATCTCTATAGATCTATTGTGGACCAAAGCAATTTGTACGCTGGTCAACACATCGCCACTATTCCCCAGTCCACCCTTGCCAGAGATTGGAAACCAATTACGGTTTCCGAATTTAAGATCTTTCTGGGCCTTTCCCTCCTCATGGGCTTGAATAAAAAGAGTGAGTTGCGGTCATATTGGTCCACTGACCCAGATTACCATTCGCCCTTGTTCTCTGCTTCCATGGCCAGGGCACGATACGAGCAGATTTTGCGGTTCATGCACTTCAACGACAATGAACTCTGTCGTCCTCGTGGAGAACCTGGATACGATCGGCTCTACAAAATTCGGCCCCTCGTAAACCACTTCAACCAACGTTTTGCAGACTTGTTTACCCCCCATCAAGTTGTCTGCGTTGATGAGTCCCTGATTAAGTTTTCTGGCCGCTTGTCATTCAAACAGTACCTTCCCAGCAAGCGTGCCAGATACGGGGTCAAGATGTATAAGCTCTGTGACAGGGCCACAGGCTATACATGTAGTTTTATGGTTTACGAGGGAAGAGATAGTCACGTAGAGCCGACAAACTGCCCTGACTACATAGGAAGCGCTGGCAAGATAGTGTGGGACTTGGTGTCACCCTTATTCGGAAAGGGGTCCCACTTGTACGTGGACAATTATTACACGAGCGTGCCACTTTTTAGTCACTTGTTTGATCATCAGATTGGAGCATGTGGCACCGTGCGATCTAATCGCCGGGGCTTCCCCCAGCGGCTTGTAGATTCCCGTCTTAGGCTGGGGGAGAGAGCCTGCTTGAAGTGTAATAACTTGCTCGCTATGAAGTGGAGGGACAATAAGAATGTTTTCGTTCTTACCTCCCTTCATGCAGACACGACGGTCCAAATTCCTACGGCGACTGGTGTTGTGGAGAAACCCCTCTGTGTCCACGAATATAACCTTAATATGGGAGGGGTGGACCTCAACGACCAGTTGTTGGCGCTGTACCTAATTGCCCGTAAGGCCAGACGCTGGTACAAAAAAGTGTCTGTTTATTTATTTCAATTGGCTTTGCTGAACGCTCATGTGCTATACAGAGCTTCAGGGCGGACTGGATCCTTCCTTAAATTCCAGGAAGAGATCGTCAGAGCCCTTCTGTTTCCAGACGGTGCTCCATCTCACCTTCCCCAACCAAATGCAGTAAGCCGGCTGCACGAGAGGCATTTTCTTTATGCCCTCCCGAGTACCCCTACCCAACGAACCCCCCAAAAAAGATGTCGTGTCTGCAGCAAGCGCGGATTTAGGCGTGACACCCGGTATTATTGTCCCCTCTGTCCTGGCAGTCCTGGTCTTTGCATTAGTGAATGTTTTGAACGCTACCACACACTAGTGGAGTATTAGCGTAGGGTACAGCACTGCACAGACTAGGACACACTTTCACAGGGTCTCCCAAGATGCTGTCGCATTTTGAGAGACCCAAACCTGATACCAGTTAAAAAAGTTAAAGTTACAAAAAAAAGTAAAAAAAAAAAAAAAACAAAAAAATATATAAAATAAAAAAACCAAAAATAGTTGTTGTTTTTATTGTTCTCTCTCTATTCTCTCTCTATTGTTCTGCATTCTATACTGCAATGTTTTATTGTTATGTTTTTATCATGTTTGCTTTATAGGTATGCAATTTTTTTATACTTTGTTTTTTTATTGTTAACCACTTTTTTGTTTTCAGGTACGCCATTCAGCTGCAGAGTGGATTTATTTATCTTAACAGCAACAGTGTTTGCTCCCACGATACATAAAGCCGTGACTCCAGCGCTGTCGGAGGTGATTTCACCACCACAGTTACATACTTCAGCATATATGCCGAAGCATGGGGGCAGTAGTGGGTGGAGGAGCGATTTGCTCCTGCCTTTTGCGGGAGGATGCCCCCATGCTTCGGCATATATATATTTTAGGTAGGCACAGGTTGCGTTAAATGTTTTATATTTTACTATGTTTTTTTTTGTATTTTGCTTTGCAGGTATGGTAAGTATTACTGTTATACTGTAATGTTACTTTGTATTTTGTTAACCATCATTTGCTTAGCAGGTACGCCATTCAGTTGCAGCGCGGATTTATTTATCTTGACAGCAACAGCGTTTGCTCCCACGATACATAAAGCCGTGACTCCAGCACTGTTGGAGGTGATTTCACCACCACAGTTACATACTTCAGCATATATGCCGAAGCGTGGGGGCAGCAGTGGGTGGAGGAGCGATTTGCTCCTGCCTTTTGCGGGAGGATGCCCCCATGCTTCGGCATATATAAACGGTGCATGTATGCCCATCATTAGAAGTGGGTGGATGAAGGGAGGTATTCTAATGGTGGGCATACCCACCGATCAATATTTTTTTTTCGTTCAGCCCACAGGCTGCATGAAAAAAAAAAGTTTACAATGTATGCCCAACAAGGACCAGCAACGTACTGGTATGTTGCTGGACTTTGAGTGGTTATACCAGAATGATGCCTGCAGGTTTAGGTATCATCTTGGTATCATTCTTTTCAGCCAGCGGTCGGCTTTCATGTAAAAGCAATCCTAGCGGCTAATTAGCCTCTAGACTGCTTTTACAAGCAGTTGGAGGGAATGCCCCCCCCCACCCCCACCTATGTTTTTCTCTGGCTCTCCTGTCCCAACAGGGAACCTGAGAATGCAGCCGGTGATTCAGCCAGCTGACCATAGAGCTAATCAGAGACCAGAATGGCTCCAAACATCTCTATGGCCCAAGAAACCGGAAGCTACGAGCATTTCATGACTTAGATTTTGCCGGATGTAAACAGCGCCATTGGGAAATTGGGAAAACATTTTATCACACCGATCTTGGTGTGGTCAGATGCTTTGAGGGCAGAGGAGAGATCTAGGGTCTAATAGACCCCAATTTTTTCAAAAAAGAGTACCTGTCACTACCTATTGCTATCATAGGGGATATTTACATAATAGGAAAGGAACAGTTTAAAAATAAGATAAAAAAGCAAAAAAATAATAAAGAAAAAAAAAACAAAAAGAGAAAAAACACCCCTATCCCCCCCTGCTCTCGCACAAAGGCGAACGCAAGCGTCGGTCTGGCGTCAAATGTAAACAGCAATTGCACCATGCATGTGATGTATCACCGCGAAGGTCAGATCGAGGGCAGTAATTTTAGCAGTAGACCTCCTCTGTAAATCTAAAGTGGTAACCTGTAAAGGCTTTTAAAAATGTATTTAGTTTGTCGCCACTGCACGTTTGTGCGCAATTTTAAAGCATGTCATGTTTGGTATCCATGTACTCGGCCTAAGATCATCTTTTTATTTCATCAAACATTTGGGGAATATAGTGTGTTTTAGTGCATTAAAATTTAAAAAAAGTGTGTTTTTTCCCCAAAAAATGCATTTGAAAAATCGCTGCGCAACTACTGTGTGAAAAAAAAAAATGAAACACCCACCATTTTAATCTGTAGGGCATTTGCTTTAAAAAAAAATATATAATGTTTGGGGGTTCAAAGTAATTTTCTTGCAAAAAAAAATAATTTTTTCATGTAAACAAAAAGTGTCAGAAAGGGCTTTGTCTTCAAGTGGTAGAAGAGTGGGTGATGTGACATAAGCTTCCAAATAATGTGCATAAAATGCCAGGACAGTTCAAAACCCCCCCAAATGACCCCATTTTGGAAAGTAGACACCCCAAGCTATTTGCTGAGAGGCATGTCGAGTCCATGGAATATTTTATATTGTGACACAAGTTGCGGGAAAAAGAAATTTTTTTTTTTTTTTTTGCACAAAGTTGTCACTAATTGATATATTGCTCAAACATGCCATGGGAATATATGAAATTACAGCCCAAAATACTTTGTTGCTTCTCCTGAGTACGGAGATACCACATGTGTGAGACTTTTTGGGAGCCTAGCCACGTACGGGCCCCCGAAAACCAAGCACCGCCTTTAGGCTTTCTAAGGGCGTAAATTTTTGATTTCAGTCTTCACTGCCTATCACAGTTTCGGAGGCCGTGGAATGCCCAGGTGGCACAAAACCCCCCCAAATGACCCCATTTTGGAAAATAGACACCCAAAGCTATTTGCTGAGAGGCATGGTGAGTATTTTGCAGACCACACTTTTTGTCACAAACTTTTGAAAATTGAAAAAAGAAAAAAAAAAAAATACGTTTTTCTTGTCTTTCTTCATTTTCAAAAACAAATGAGAGCTGCAAAATACTCACCATGCCTCTCAGCAAATAGCTTGGGGTGTCTACTTTCCAAAATGGGGTCATTTTGGGGGGTTTTGTGCAATCTTGGCATTTTATGGCCTTCGAAACTGTGATGGGTAGTGAGGAGTGAAATCAAAAATTAACGCTCTTAGAAATCCTGAAGGCGGTGATTAGATTTCGGGGCCCCGTATGAAGCTAGGCTTCCAAAAAGTGCCACTCATGTGGTATCCCCATACTCAGGAGAAGCAGCAGAATGTATTTTGGGGTGTAATTCCACATATGCCCATGGCATGTTTGAGCAATATATAATTTTGTGACAACTTTGTGCAAAAAAAAATTAAAAAAAAAAAAAAAAAATTGTCACTTTCCCGCAACTTGTGTCAAAATATAAAATATTCCATGGACTCAACATGCCTCTCAGCAAATAGCTTGGGGTGTCTACTTTCCAAAATGGGGTCATTTGGGGGGGGGGTTTGTGCCATCTGGGCATTTTATGGCCTTCAAAACTGTGATAGGTAGTGAGGAGTGAAATCACAACTTTCCGCCCTTAGAAATCCTGAAGGCGGTGCTTGGTTTTCGGGGCCCCGTACGCGGCTAGGCTCCCAAAAAGTCCCACACATGTGGTATCCCCGTACTCAGGAGAATCAGCAGAATGTATTTTGGGGTGCAATTCCACATATGCCCATGGCCTGTGTGAGCAATATATCATTTAGTGCCAACTTTGTGCAAAAAAAAAAAAAAAAAAAAAAAAAAAAAATTAAAAAAAAAAAATTGTCACTTTCCCGCAACTTGTGTCAAAAAATAAAATATTTCATTGACTCAAATGCCTCTCAGCAAATAGCTTGGGGTGTCTACTTTCCAAAATGGGGTCATTTGGGGGGGTTTTGTGCCATCTTGGCATTTTATGGCCTTCAAAACTGTGATAGGTAATGAGGAGTGAAAAATTTATGCCCTTAGAAATCCTGAAAGCGGTGCTTGGTTTTCGGGGCCCCGTACGCGGCTAGGCTCCCAAAAAGTCCCACACATGTGGTATCCCCATACTCAGGAGAAGCAGCAGAATGTATTTTGGGGTGTAATTCCACATATGCCCATGGCCTGTGTGAGCGATATATCATTTAGTGACAACTTTTTGTAATTTTTTTTTTGTCATTATTCAATCACTTGGGCCAAAAAAAATAAATATTCAATGGGTTCAACATGCCTCTCAGCAATTTCCTTGGGGTGTCTACTTTCCAAAATGGGGTCATTTTGGGGGGGGGGGGGGGGGGGTTGTACTGCCCTGCCATTTTAGCACCTCATGAAATGACATAGGCAGTCATAAACTAAAAGCTGTGTAAATTCCAGAAAATGTACCCTAGTTTAAAGACGCTATAACTTTTGCGCAAACCAATAAATATACGCTTATTGACATTTTTTCTACCAAAGACATGTGGCCGAATACATTTTGGCCTAAATGTATGACTAAAATTGAGTTTATTGGATTTTTTTTTATAACAAAAAGTAGAAAATATAATTTTTTTTTCAAAATTTTCGGTCTTTTTCCGTTTATAGCGCAAAAAATAAAAACGGCAGAGGTGATCAAATACCATCAAAAGAAAGCTCTATTTGTGGGAAGAAAAGGACGCAAATTTCGTTTGGGTACAGCATTGCATGACCGCGCAATTAGCAGTTAAAGCGACGCAGTGCCAAATTGTAAAAAGTGCTCTGGTCAGGAAGGGGGTAAATTCTTCCGGGGCTGAAGTGGTTAAAGTGCAGTAATACACTGTCTCGCCCTGCTCTGCACATGTCCAGTTGCTCTCTATTTTTTGGCACTAGAGGCTGATCTGCTGACAGCCTAGAGCTACACAATTAATCATTAAAAGATCACGATCTCGATTCACCCCCTCTGACAATCTATGTTGTGGAGTGTCTCAATTCTTTCATGTAACAAGTATAGAGTTCTCTGCTTACTCTGGCAGTCTGCCAAACCGGGCATTCTGCCAAGATTTTAACAATATTGTAACTCTTCCATCTTAGATCAAAGGGATAAAACTTCTGTGTGAATATGCAGGAAGTTTAACCACTTAAAGAGGAAGTAAACCCTAATGGGTTTACTTCCTCTTTGTTTCCCTGCAAAGGTAAAGCACAATGGGCTACTATGCATCGCATAGTAGCCCATTAGGTGTCACTTACCTGACACAGGAGCCTGCGATGTCACCGCTGTCCCCTCTGCTACGGAGCGTCCATCTTCTTGCTGGGTATCGTGGCTCCGGCGCTGTGATTGGCTGGAGCCGCGATGACGTCACTCCCGCGTATGCGCACAGGAGCCGCCACTAACAGCGGCCTGATCAGTGCGCCTGCACGCCGCTGTCTTTCTGCAAATATCTCCTAAACAGTGTAGGTTTAGGAGATATTTCTTGGACCTACAGGTAAGCCTTAATCTAGGCTTACCTGTAGGTCAAAGTGGTCTGTAAGGCTTTACAACCACTTTAAAGTCTAAACTTTTTTCTGACACTTGTTTCTTACAGTTAAAAATCAGATTTTTTTTGCTAGAAAATTACTTGGAACCCCCAAACATTATATATATATATATATATATATATATATATATATATATATATATATATATATATATATATATATATATATATATATATATATATATATATATATATATATATATATATATATATATATATATATATATATATATATATATTTTTAGCAGAGACCCTAGAGAATAAAATGGGGATTGTTGCAATATTTTAGGTCACACTGTATTTGCACAGTGGTCTTTCAAACGCAATTTTTGGGGAAAAATACACTTCAATGAATAAAAAAAAAAACAAAAAAAACAAAAAACAGTAAAGTCAGCCCAATTATTTTGTTTAATTTGAAAGACGATGTTACGCCGTGAGAATCGTGATCCATCTTCTAAGCAAAAAAAAAATTGTGATTCTCATTTTAGCCATGCAGCTCTATGACAGCCTAAATATTTACTGCTGGTCAGGGTCAGGAACAGGATTAATGCTGAGGCAATTTACAGCACACGTTAATTTTGGTAGCATCATTATTAATGTGGAATGCCTGTTCCTTGCCAAATAATATTTTTCATCAAGTTGATAAAGTTTAAGTTCAAGTTCCACTTTAAACAAATGACTTACCTTCTTTTTAATTTTTTACCAACAACTGGAAGAGGTTTGAATGCCAATTGCTTTCTAAGCTTTCTCAGATTGCCTTGATCTGCAACTCCATGAATCGCAGATTGCCATGTCCCATCATGAATGCATGTGCCCTACAGAAAACAGAAGACACAATATCAGAAATATCAAAAAGAATTAGGGAGATAAAACAAAGGCGCCACGCTAAGTGCAGTAAATCACACAAACTTTAATAAAAGCTGAACAGCTGGTACTCACAGGATATTCTTAAGGATCTATACAGCATAGAAAGTGATGACGAAGATGATGATGATTTGGGCCTTCTTACGCAACATCTCTCCACTTCTCCCCCCGTGCAATACAGTAAATTTAGGCCTAAATCTATGTTTAATCCAACACATGTTAAAAAGGACCCCACCTCCAAACCTTTTACCAGGTTGTAAACTCGGACATGCAAAAATTATGTCAACAAACTCTTAACAGCCATTCTAACCTCACTTCAAGAAAAACTAGCTTTACAAAACTTGACCAAAAACCATGATCTAATCATCAAAACAGCGGGCAGAGGCATTGTAGTTCAGAATCACAGTGACTACCTGGCAGAAGCCCGCCGCATCTTGTCCAATGACAACACATACAAAAGAACTGCGCTGTGACCCCCTATCCAATTAAATTATAGAAGTCAAAAAGCTGACAGATAAGACCAAAGTTAAAATCATCATCTCCAAACATGAGTACGCCTTCTTTAACAAACAATATTTTTCCGGGGGGCGTCGTTTGGCTATGCAGCTGTGAGGACGTGTCTCTCTCGTGCTCCGGCGCCGACACATTATTTTCAGCACTTTCACTGATCTGCTCGCTCCCATCCACCTCACAAAGATGCGGAAGAGATCTGGAAAGCCCCTGCCTAAAAAAGGAGCTGCCGTGGGATCAATTAAACGGGTCCTGGCCGCGGAACCAGATGATCCGGAGGACATGGACGGCCTAGGCCGCTCTCCTGGTGGCATGAGCTCCGGTACAGGCTCTGCCCCCCGACGCAGGCCTGAACACAGACACCGCTCTCCAGTATCCTCGGCCGGCTCAGAGGGAGAGGAGGACTCCTCCAGACGTTTGGGAGTAGAGGCACTGGTAAGCGACCTGCCAACCAAGTCTGAGCTGGCTTCCATGCTATTAGGCCTGGAACGTGCCATTAAGAAGGAGGTGTCTGAGGTCCCATCCAGACATCAAGGGTCTTCGCAGCGGCAGTCTAAATGAGGTGATAAGCCTCTATGCTGATGACATGCTTCTGTACCTATCCGACGCAGGTCCCTCACTTCAGGCAGCTCTGCATGTAATCACAGCATTTGGTATGTACTCCGGGCTTCAGATAAACTGGGCTAAATCCAAAATTCTCCCCTTAGACCTGTGTGCCCCTACGTCCGAGCAGGCCGCCCTCCCACTAGTCAGAGCAAGCATCATTAAATATTTAGGTATATACACATCTCCCGCTCAATCCCCGACTTTATAGCAATCAATAGTGAACCATTATTCCACATTCTAAAACTCAAAACACAGGTGTGGTCTAGGCGTCCCCTCGGGGTCTTGGGTCGCATTAATCTTGTAAAGATGGTCCTCCTTCCCAAATTACTGTATATATTCTGGCAGTCCCCAGTACATCTTCCCCAACGCATATTTAAAGCAATGGAATCTATCCTCAATACTTTTGTATGGGGATCCTCCCGTCACAAATTGTCATGGAAGGTCTTGAAGTGTCCAACTGACCAGGGAGGCACCGCACTCCCCGATCTCTACATTTATTACATAGCGGCTCAACTCTCCCACTTTTTCCATCTTATCTTCTCAGATAAAGTCTGCTACACTCAAATGGTATGCCCACAGTCCTCTGGCACGATTTCACACCCCTTTCAGATTCTATTTTGCGAGCCCCGCTACTTAACCTACACCAGTACTGGGGGACCAATGCTAACACATCATTGTAAAATTTGGCGTGCAGCTATGCGCATTGCTCAAGCACCTTCTCCACACTCCCACACCCCTTTATGGGATAACCCCAACCTCCCTGAACTCACCTCTTTCCCTGATCGCAATCTCTGGGTTTCCAAGGGCATCATATATTTAACACAAGTTGTAGCCCATGGGATGGTCAAACTTTTCAAAACACTTAAAGATGACTTTGCCTTACCAAATCACATGCTCTTTCGCTACCTCCAAATTCGACACGCGCTCAACATGCAGTTTGGCAGCCCTATCCCAGCCCTTGAGATCTCACTTCCAGTAGATATAATTACGGGAAAGGACTCCAAAAAATTGATTTCCCAATTCTACACCTACCTTATGAGACCTGCAGCTGAGGTCGTTGCTCACCAGCTAAAGCTACGCTGGGAGTTAGACCTAGGCAGCTTGACGGATGAGGATTGGGAGGAGGCCCTTGCCAACTGCAAAGCAGTCTCTCCTAAACTTTCTGATCGTCTCTCCCATCTATATATGCTTCATAGATCATACCTAACCCCACACCGCATATCCAAATACAGACACGACCACAATCCGAACTGTGGACACTGCACAGCCTCCTTTTTTCATCTATTGTGGGCTTGTCCCTCTATACATGGGTTTTGGACCCAAGTGGTAAAGTTTCTACATGATCGCATGGGCTCCCCAATAACCCATTGCCCCCGCCAATGTTTGTTAGGGCTCCTTTCGCTCTCCAAAAGCAAAAAATACTTGAATACTTTTTTACAAGAAACGCTATTCCTTGCTAGGCTACAGATTGCCAAAACATGGCTAAGGGGGGGTCTCTCCCACCCTACAACAGTGGATCAGAGCAGTCAATACCACTTTATCGTATAAAAAAATAATATACATACACAGGGGCTGCCCAGATAAATTCCACAAAATTTGGGACAGATGGCTTGAAGACACCTCAACCAGTGATACAGGGCACTGAAGCATAAGCTGACTGGGCTGATTCCACCAGCCTCTCCCTTGGTCCCCTCATCACTGGGTTTCTCCCACTTAATAACTAGCTGTACTGCTCTGTGTAAACCTGTCTCCCCACAATGTCAACCAACTGTCTACATGCACTGAAAGTACTTTGTCATTTCCAATGTTTTGTATGCATTATATGTCAATTGGACTAATCCGTAATTGTAGTGTAAGTTGCACTAACCGTATCCGTGCCTTGTTGTATCTT
Source organism: Lithobates clamitans (assembly GCA_037952925.1). Classification (NCBI taxonomy): domain Eukaryota; kingdom Metazoa; phylum Chordata; class Amphibia; order Anura; family Ranidae; genus Lithobates; species Lithobates clamitans. The sequence goes on along the minus strand of JBBGZY010000587.1, from coordinate 177,213 downwards.
TTCCTTTTATGCTCAATAAAAGTTATTTTTGATTAAAAAAAAAAAAAAAAAGAAAAAAAAAAAGAAGGAGGTGTCTGCAGTGCGCGCCGACCTCTCGCATATCTTAGAGAGGGTAGAGGAGTCGGAGCAGCGTCTTGATCGCCACGCGGCGGCCATTAGACACTTACAAACCTCAACCCGCGCACTTACTATAGCCCATAGAATGGCGCTGTATAAAATTGAAGACCAGGAAAACCGCAACAGGCGGAATAACATCCGGATTAGAGGCTAATGGGCATTTTCAACGGCTTACTGGGCCAGGCCGCAGACTACCCATTGAAAATAGATTGAGTGCACAGGGCCCTTCGCCCCCGAAATCTCTCTTCAGATGTCCCTCGCGATGTCATTTGCAGGATCCACTATTATGTGGAAAAATAACTCATTATGAAAAAAGCTAGAGATGCTGCTTCACTGGATTTTGATGGCGCCATGCTATCTTTTTCCCCAGACCTTGCTAGGGAGACTCTGGAGCGCCGCAGAGCTTTGCGTCCCTTGACGGAGAAATTGCGAGCTGCCTCGATTAAATACAGATAGGGGTTCCCAGCTGCATTGATCGCTAACAAGGGTGGTAAGACTGCGATTCTCCGAGGAGCTGGAAAAATTCTGTATGGATGTTAACATTTCTCCGCTGGAGCTTCCTGGCTGGCAGGATCACATCCCACCTCTGCCTACTAATGCCGAAACAAGATGGCAAAAGGTTGATCATAAAAACCGATCTTCTGCATCTGGAGGTTCACCCGAAATGGGTTGACACATTAAGTTGGATGGCTCAAGCTCTTTGCCCACTCCATTGCTGACCCACCAGGGTCGCATCTGCCTTTTACTGGGTCTTATGCAGCCTGGTAATGATACAGACTTTGATGGTTACTGTTTAGGCCTTCAGTCGTATGTCTGCATGGCGTAGCCATGACAGTTCTATGTCAGGCTCTAATTTTGTTTCTTTTTATATATGTTCTTTTCTTATAGGTTTTTACTCATTAACAAGTGTTATATGTTTTACGCTCTGGGTAACTAGGCGTTTGGCCTTTCATGATCAGGTTACTGTGGTTATGACGCACCTTAAGTGCCTTGTTATTTGCAATTCTCACTTTGTGATGTTTTGGTGTTTGCGCCGGAGCAACCCAACGACGCTTAACACCAATCTCGGTGACCGTGTGCATATGCACGGAGACCTTCGCTCCCCTGTTTATGGGGTGCCGTGCGGGCTGGCATCCCCGTGCCCCAGCTCATATTTGGGTGACGGTTGTGGGGGTGTTGGGACGCCCGTGTGCCCCACCATGCACCGCAGTTTAATGCGTGCACTTTTTGACCACCCCCCCGAATGGTCTAAATTTCATTTGGTAATCGATATTGATCGTCCTTTTTTTCTTTTCTTTCTTATAACTTCTTTACTTTTCTTCACCTCCTCCCACCCTGCCCATTCCCCTCTCAAATTCTTCTTCCCCACCTAAGGTCCGGCTCCTCAGGTTACAGTGAACGTGGATTCCCCCTGCTGGTCCCCATGGCTAAGGTAAATCTCATCTCTTTTAATGTACGGGGGCTGTACGCCCCGGGGAAAAGGCACAACTTATACAGGGAGCTGGGTCGTCTGCGGGGAGACATTGTTTTTCTACAGGAGACCCACCTCACTCACTCCACACAGGTAAAAAACTTTTTTCCCAACTGTACCCCATGTGGTACTATAGTTTATCGGATGTACATAAAGCTAAAGGAGTGGCCATTGGGTTCCGCAGGGGAACCCGTTCACATTTGAAACCATGTTAAGTGATCCACTGGGACGTTTTCTGTTTATTAGAGGCAACCTGGGTAGTATGCCCTGCACCCTGGCAACTATATATGCACCCAACCGCGACCAAGCAGGCTTCATTGCCTCCACTCTTAAACTCAGAGATTTCGCACGCGGGTGTGTCCTCCTGGCTGGAGATTTTAATACCCCATTAGAACCTGCTATAGACACGTCTAGAGGTAGAACTAATATTCCACATAAACGTTTACTGTTTATACGCAAACGCCTACACGAATCCCAGTTGGTTGATATATGGAGAATTATGCACCCACGTGCGAAAGATTATTCCCATTTTTCGCAGGTACATCATACCTACTCCAGAATAGACTTTTTTTCTCATTGATCACCACCATCTCTCACTCCCCACCAACACTCATATTGACTCATCTTCCCTATCAGATCATGCCCCGATTACACTAATGCCCCGTACACACGGTTGGATTTTCCGACGGAAAATGTGTGATAGGACCTTGTTGTCGGAAATTCCGACCGTGTGTAGGCTCCATCACACATTTTCCATCGGATTTTCCGACACACAAAGTTTGACAGCAGGATATAAAATTTTCAGACAACAAAATCCGTTGTCGGAAATTCCAATGAGATTAAATACTCATTTTTGGCCAGTAAAAATATCCATTAAGGGCGACCCAAATGCACTTATAGTGCATATCTCTCTTTATAGTTGTCGGAAATTCCGATCGTGTGTACACAAATCCGACGGACAAAGTGCCACGCATGCTCAGAATAAATAAAGAGATGAAAGCTATTGGCCACTGCCCCGTTTATAGTCTCGACGTACGTGACGTACGTGTTTCACGTCACCACGTTTAGGACGATCGGATTTTCCGACAACTTTGTGTGACTGTGTGTATGCAAGACAAGTTTGAGCCAACATCCGTCGGAAAAAATCCTAGGATTTTGTTGTCGGAATGTCCGAACAAAGTCCGACCATGTGTACAAGGCATTACAATTAAAGTCTCCTCCTTACCACACAGGTCTACCAATTGGAAGCTTAACGAACATCTCATAGCTGAGGAAATCGATAGAAAACAAAATAGGTGAGAATTTATCCCTTTACTTTACTGAAAATAAACACCCTGACATTTTATCGGGCACACTATGGGAGGCGCACAAGGCCCATATTAGAGGAAAGCTCATAGAGATGGGGTCTAGGAAAAAGAGGGAAAGGACATTCCAACAATCTAAGTTGCTAACTGAGATTAAGGACCTTGAGCAATCACATAAAGCGAAACAATCGCAAGCGGTATTTCACAATTTGACTCTGAAAAGGGAAGAATTAAAGTCCCTTTTCCACACAGAACAAAAACAACAAGCTCGCATAGTGGCCCAACGTTTTTACGAATGGGGTAACAAACCGAGTAGATTATTGGCACGTTCACTGCAACAAAAGAAAACAGCCACCTTTATAGCTAAAATTAAAAAAACACTGCAGATGAGTTGGTTCACGACACGCCATCCATAGCTAAAGAGTTCTATCAACACTTATACCATGTTCAAAATTCAGTAACAGATCGAGACACTAAAACTAAGCTTATTAGGGAATATTTAGCTCAAGCTAACCTACCCAGACTATCACCTGATATTCTGGCCACACTGGATGGGGAGCTCACCACTTCAGAGTTACGCGTTGCATTAATAGCTATGGCAAATGGTAAAGCACCAGGTCCGGACGGATTTACTGTAGCATATTACCGTGCATTTGCAGATATCCTCCTTCCGCATTTAACCTCTTATGCTAACGTGATCTGTGATGGCGAGTCCCTCAGACCTGAAACTACCCACACACACACATTACTATTAGTCCCAAACCTGGCAAAGACCCTAGTGCATGTGGAAGTTATTGTCCCATTTCGCTGTTGAACATAGACGCCAAAATTTATGCTAAAGCTATAGCGAATAGACTCCTTCCCTTGATCCCGCAGTGGGTTTCCACCGACCAGACGGGATTCATTCCTGGTAGGGAGGCAAGGAACAATTCCCTTCGTACCCTATCTCTAATAGCACATGCCCGGTGGTCGTCCCAGCACACCCTGTTACTATCAACAGATGCTGAAAAAGTGTTTGATAGGGTGGACTGGCACTGACTCATCTGGGCATTAAGGCTCCCTTACTGACTCAAATAACGGCACTGTATAATTTCCCTACGGCCCAATTAAGAGTGAATGGCACCCTTAGTGCCCCATTTACTCTATATAATGGCACTCGACAGGGCTGCCCTCTTTCACCTATTTTATTTGCCCTATCGCTTGAGCCCTTTTTGTCTACTGTGAGACATAACCCCTCTATACATGGGATTACCATAGGACCAACTGAACACAAATATGCCGCATATGCGGACGACATCTTGTTTTATGTACAACAACCCCTTATATCTCTCCCTAATCTTATGTCGGAATTCGCAAAGTATGGTGCCATCTCTAATTTTAAAATTAATATGTCCGAATCAGAAATACTAAATATATCTATTCCTACACAGACTGCTTCCCAATTGAAAAGTTCCTTTCCCTTTAGCTGGCAGGCACACAAAATGAAATATTTAGGTATTTACCTTACTCAGAACCCAGACGCCCTATTTAACGCGATTAAAGCTGACTTACAAAAATGGTCTCAGATGGCTCATTCCTGGTTGGGGAGGATAGGGGTCATTAAGATGAACATACTACCCAGGTTGCTGTTCCTATTTCAAATGATCCCGTTTGGAATACCTGTAGGCTTCTTTACAATAATAAAATCGCTGATTGGCAAATATATATGGAACAGAAAGCGTCCCAGGATTGCCAGGACCCTTCTCAATAGATCTAAGCGAGAAGGAGGCTTAGCCTTACCAGACTTTAAAAAGTATTTCATGGCGATCATCTTGACCAGAATCTCCGATTGGAGATTCCATAAAACATCTAAGCTTTGGGTAGAGCTGGAAGTGGCTCTGACCTCTTTACGCAACTATGGGTCCCTCAGAAATATAGATCCCTATCATCCAAGACTTCCCCGCTTACTCACTCCACCCTTATGATGTGGGATTCTTTTTGCAAAACAAATAACTGGCCATATAATTCGCCTCTCATGCCACTGACAGGCCATAACTATTTCCCGCCGGGGAACATAGACCCCAAAACTCACACATGGACCCTGGGGATGTCGACCCAGTTACATCAAGTCACCACCTCGATGGGAGTTATCCCCTTGAACACAATTCTACACGACTCGATGGCTACCCCTATGGATCAATGGAGATATCGACCACTGGCGGCCTTTGTCCATTCTCTCCCTAAACCCATCAGGCCTTTCACAGAATTGACACCTGTTGAAGCTGCTCTTGCCGAGCCACAACCAGTGGAGAAGACTGTCTCCCACTTTTATCAAATAATGCAAACACTAAACCCTACAAGAGATCCGGCCTTCCTACACAATTGGGAAAAGGAGCTCCAGAAAGAACTGTCACCAACCCAAAAAAAGACTATTCTCATAATGTCTCATATTTCTTCCTCAGCCACTAAAACAGCTGAAGTGAACTATAAACTAGTGACAAGATGACATTACACGCCAGTGCTACTTCATAAATACTTTCCACACATCTCCCCCCTGTGCTGGCGGGGAAGTGGGGAGAGTGCAATCCACGCTCACATCTGGTGGTTCTGCCTGCTGATACGACCATTCTGGTTGACTATCCTTTACTGGATTAAAGAGATCCAAGGATCTGAGGTTTCTAATGATCCGTTAGTTGTACTATTACATTGTACAGGCAAATCAGTAGGTGCATATAAGAAATCTATAACTCCTCACCTCCTTAATGCTGCTAAAGCACTTATCCCCAGATTCTGGAAACAAAACAAAAAAAATATACCTACTTTACGCCAATGGCTAATGGAAGTTGATCGTACATATTATATGGAAGAGCTTACCTTCTCGCTTAGGAACAAATCTCATTATGTAAAAAAAAAAAAAAATATGGTCCTGCTGGTTTGCCTTTAAATACACAACTGCATTCACAGAAATTATGTCACATCCTAAGTAAACTGTTTTAGATGGTGAATATTGCATAATAGGAGTCCGGACTGAGGCAACCCCCCCCCCCCCTCTATCCTTTCCCCCTCCACCCCCACTATTTTTTCTTCTACTCTCTGTATATTCTCTGTTATTTATTTGTATTTATGTTTGGGATTCTTAATGATACTTTGTCTGTATATGGTTGTTATATAACCAAGACACCACTGCTCATATTAAACCCATATTAGGGAGGATGATTTTAATTCTGACTAGCTGGTTAAATTTTTGAATACTTTTTGTAACAGTAGTAGCTACAGAAATTTGGTTGATTAAGTTAAGAAGGATGTTGGTGCTTTTTGTTCATTATCCATTTAATTGTCTGACGAAGTAATGGCATAATATGGTTGTCCACCCATCTGCATTTTCTTTGTATCGTATATTGTACATTGTACCATTTCTATTTCCTTTTTCTTAATAATAATAATAAAAAAAAAAATTGATTAAAAAAAACAATGTTTTTCCCCCCGAACTTTTACCACATCCCAAAAATACATAAAAGCATTCATAATCCCCCAGGTCGACCCATAGTCGCATCCACAGATAGCATTACCAGTTCTCTCTCCCAGTATATTGATCAATTTCTGCAACCGCTGGCAACTAGTCTTCCTTCCTACATCCGCAATGGCACACATCTTTCGGAACAATTAGAATACTATAGATGTGGGCTTCCCTCAACGTGAATTCACTTTACACCTCCATTCCGCACGAAATAGGCCTCAGAGCAATTGCAAACTTCCTGTCCTCTGATCCTCTACTCAATCCGGGCCAGACAGAGTTCATTTTGGAGGCAACGGAATTCTGCCTGACCCATAATTATTTCGAGTTTGATGGAGATTTTTACCTCCAAGTAAAGGGTACAGCTATGGGGGCAAATTTTGCCCCCAGTTACGGCAATTTGACCATGGGGCTCTGGGAAGCCAATCACATCTGGCTCAACAATCCCTATGCCTCCCATATAGTTTATGGGAGGTATATCGATGATATTATCGTCATTTGGGATGGCCCACAGCCCCTCTATCTTGATTTTTTGAAACATTGCAACAACAATGTTTATGGTCTTACCTTCACCTTGGAACATGATTCTTTACAACTTGCTTTCTTAGATTTAACATTATTTCATCAAGAAGGTAAAATTTTGGCCAAAAATTATACAAGGCCCGCAGCCAGCATCTCATTCTTACATCACCACAGCTGTCACCATCCGAGGTGGATTTCCAACATTCCTAAAAGTCAACTTTGCCGGTTGCACAGCAATTGTACTCGTGAATCAGACTATATCACAGAAGGGTCCCTTTTGAAACAGAAATTCATTGATAAGGCATTTCCACCCAAACGCATTGATAGAGCCTTTGAATTCTGTCAGAGCACCCCTCATCAAATAGAGACACTGATCAGTCCACTGAACAACCTGTCAGGTTTGTGACTCAGTTCCATACCCAACATAAAGCAATGGAACGTATTTTAAATAAACATTGGACTATTTTACTCCAAGACCCACAGTTAAAATCCATCACCACAACAAAACCAAAACTCACGTACAGGAAAACAAGAAACATTAAAAACCTGGTAGCACCCAGTAAATATAAATCCAAACAGGGTCCTACAATCGCATTTCCATGTCTCATCTCCCTCTTTAGGATGTACCAGTATCGTAAAAAACTACGCTTGACGTGCAAACACGTCAATCATGGTCAAAAAGAGTTCACCGAAGCAATGGGGATATCACTACAGACCCATATTCTTCTAAATTTAAAATCAAATTTTAAATTTAAATGGACGTCTTCCGCCCTGACTTATTTAGGCACGAAAATACCACCAGATCTGTCTCACATCTATGAGAGCAACTTCCCCCCCCCTCCTAGCTAAGGAAAACCAGGAAATTGCTAGAAAATTGGAATAAAGGGTTACACTCCTGGTTTGGGAGGTGCAACTTACTCAAAATGAGTATACCTCTTCCAGGCCCTACCGATTAAGATACCTCCCATATATTTCAAACAAGTACAAGCCCTTTTCACCCATTTTGTTTGGGCTCATAAAAAGCCTCGCATCCCAAGATCTCAACTATCCACACCAAAACATTACGGCGGCCTAGCTCTATCAGACGTAAGGAAATACTACCAAGCTACTCACCTAGGTAGAGTTCTTGATTGGTGCCGTCATAGGGACTATAAGTTGTGGGCACAATTAGAACACCAAACCACTATACCCCTACGATCTGAGATATGGTGTAGTGACTCTCTCCCTGCAGAATTGAAATCCCACCCTATCATCGGAAACACCATAAGAGAGTGCATTCAAGCTACCTTACACACCTCTAACTACCAAAACATCACCTTTAACCTCGATTCTAGGTAACCCCAAGTTCTTTCCTGGATTCTCCTCCTCGCAATTTCAGACCTTGAGAAGATCCAATTGTGTTTTAGCGTCACAATTTGTGCAACAAAATAAATGGCCCTCCATCTCAGAACTAATGGACCCAGTAGGTCCGTTTAAACTTCTGTTTTGGGATGCAGCACGAATTCACCACTTTCTCCAGACCTTCCCAAACCCTCAAAGTTAGGCCTCAAAAATCAGGCCTTTGACCACATTTGAAGAATGTTGTAAAGACACAGAGCCATTGCCGCAGACCCTATCCAAGATGTACAGCCTATTGAACACCCCACCCCAGCCACCCAGATTACCATGCATTATGAAGTGGGAAACAGACCTCCAACGCACTTTTACAACAGTCCAGAAACAAAACATGATTAGCCTCTCCCTCAAGTCCTCAATATGCACTAAAGTCCAAGAGACGAATAATAAGATCCTGACAAGGTGGTACCTAACACCAAGTCGATTACATATCATTTTCCCTGACACTTCAAAGTATTGCTGGCGTTGTCACCAGGAAGAGGGAACGCTTCTACACATGTTTTGGTCATGTCCTATGTTGACAACTTTCTGGACTGCAGTTCGTACCATTTCCCAAAAATTCACTGACTTCCAAATCCCAAATGACCCGGCATTTTTTCTACTCCACATTTCTTCCATACCAATCAAAACCTATAAGAAATCTCTACTGAGACACTTAACAAATGCAGCCAAATCCTGTATTCCCATGTTGTGGAAACAGCAATCCCCACCAACCACAGCAATGTGGTTGAGAAAAGTAGAAGACATAAATAAAATGGAAGACTTGATAATGACAGCTCAAGATAGACAGGAAACCTATCGGAAAACATGGACTCATTGGAATATATTCAAGTATTCAGAAGAGGGTAAATCCCTCCTTAGGAGCTAAAACCCTACCATTTCATACTGATCGACAACCTACAGTAATCATCGTAAACAGAGATTCACGTATCTGAACGCCTAATTACCCCCCCCCCCCCTTGTTTCTTCTTCTTACTTCTTTTCCCCCCTATTACTTTTTCTTCTATCTCTTTTTTTTTTTTTTTCCTCTCTGGTGGCTGCCTCCTGACTAGGGTATTTATACTCTCATATCATACTAGGATTCTAACTCAGAGAAACAAAGATACCCATATATATGTATTTAAAGATATGATAATGTTACATGCGTTGATGTAATACATGCACTACTATAATGCAATGTCGGGAGGCTGCGACCCTCTTTTGTTATATACCACTGTGGTATGTTGTGGGCTCTGCCCCTCTCTTTTCTATTGAAAACTAATAAAATATATATTTGAAAAAAAAAAAAAAAAAAAAGAGTTCACCAACAAAGGTAAAAAAAAACTTACCCGATCAGCAACTTCTTTAATTGTTCCACAGAGTTCGTTGTTTACTGCTTGATCTGCCCGTGTGGTTTGCACTACATGGGCAGAACCATACGCACCTTGAGAAAGGGGTTTGGGGAGCACCACTGTCTCGTAGAGGCAGGAGACGACACGCATAGTGTCCCCCTCCACTTCCTCCAAAAACACGATTATTACTCGTCGGGCCTCAGGGTCTGGATCATAGTCCATTTCCGCTACGTTCCCACTGGCAGAGCATTTTAAAACGCCTGTCAGAGGGAAACGTATTGGATTTATACTTTGGACTCCCTTGCCCCCCGATGGCTTGAACGAGGAAATAGAGGTCAGCAGTCTAATCTGACCCGTTTTTTTCTGTACATTTTCTTCTCCACATTTTTTATATTTCTTGTCCATTTACACACGAGCATTTGCCACACATCAGCAACTTCCCAGGTTATCTAGGTCAATTTCTTTAGTATATCCCTTTATTTTTATATTTATTTCCATTTTTATTTAAATGTATTTTTATTATTATTTTTTCATATTTATATTAATCCCTAAATCATTTACATCTAAATTAACTATATCACTCATCCATCATTCATTTAACCTCCAGGTTTTCCCTTTGCTGCCACCAGTTTGTGATGTTATCCACAATTATTATGTGTATAATTAAGTCTAGTCCAGTAATTTTAATAAATGTATTAAAGTGTACAATTTTCTATCTCCATCTTCTCCAATGTTACCTCCCCCCCCCCCCCACTCCTTCCCCCCCTTCCAACATTTTCTTTCCCTCTCCTTTCTCTCCCCCCCCCCCCTTCCCATTATATTCCCATCCGCATAGGGCTATGCATAAGGTCACCAGCCTTCAGAGCATCTATTCATATGTATAAAGGTTTCTTCCGAATTACAAACGTTTTCAAGATTTTTTTTCCAGCATCTCCTCACCAGCAATTTATCCATCACAATTCGTTGGCTTTTTTTTTCCCCTCTCCTTAATACATACATACATACATATATATAGCGACCGCTCTGCCGTCCAGCCAGCCGCACGTCAGTGGAACCAATCAGCGCTATCCACCGGCTTCTTAAGCCCAGCCCAATCACAGCCAACGTTAGGCCTGAAGAAGGGTGTAGCCCCGCAAACGCGCCCCCTATTGGCTCCGATCACCGGAAGTGACCTCATCCCCCTGGTTGTCGGCGTGCGCTCTAACTACAGGAAGTGTTAACAGCGTCAGCTAGCAGGAAGTGTCAGCAGCCATCCACGCAGCCTGCTCTCAGAACACAGCCGCCGTCCAGCACCATGGATTTGGTTCACATCAATGACACCCGGCAGTTCATACCCTAATGCCTGTGACCTGTGTACCCTTGTGAGTACTGTGTGTTCAGCTTTTATTAAAGTTTGTGTAATTTACTGCACTTAGAGTGGCTTTTTTTTTTAACATGCCATTGGTTCATCATGTTTTATCATTTAGCATAATTTACTATTGAGTCGCCACTCTGTGTCTGTTTCTTACTGTGAGCAGATCAGAGTGGTGGTCACATTGTGTTGGTTCTAGCGCTCACCACATCCCTGTATATGTATCAAAAAGAATTAGAACCAAAATTAAAAAGAATATGGAATATTATGGATTTTCATTTGTTTTTAATGTCAGTATACACAGTTTTGTCTATATGTACTTATTATATTCAGGAATATATTTCATGACCAGAGCATTTTTGCTATTTAGCACTACTTTAATTGGCAATTGCGTGGTCATGTAATACTGGGAGATAGATATAGACACACACTTTTTGCATTGTGCTGTTAAACATAGCCAATAAAATAAAAATATCTATATAAAATTTAGGCCAAAATGTATTTCTGCTACAGGTCTTTGGTTAAAAAATAAATTAAAAAATCCAATAAGTGTACATTGATTGGTTTGACTTTGAATGGAAGTTAAAGTGGTGTTCCACCCCAAAAAAAAAAATACATGAAAATTCCTAAAAAAAAAAAAAAAAAAAAAAAATTGGAAATTTTTTTTTAACTCACCTCTAAATGCCTGTTGCTAGGGGGTCCCTCGTAGACTGCCTCTTTCAGTGCCTGGGCTGGTGACATCATTTCCCCCTCGGCACAGGAAGGACTCGGCTCTGCTCCCTCCCTCTTGTCAATCACCTGGGACCCATTACAGGTCCCAGGTGACTGATCGGCCAATCACGGCGCGCGGTGCCGCTCGCGCATGCGCAGTGGGTGCCCGGCTGTGAAGCCACAGCCCGGCACCCACAGTTGCAATGCCGGCGCCGCCAAACGGAGGGGGAGGTGAGCGGGGCTTCGATCCCTTCGCATCACTGGACCCTGGGACAGGTAAGTGTCCAATTGAAAGTCAGCAGCTGCAGTATTTGTAGCTGCTGACTTTTAATTTTTTTTTTTTTTTTTTTTTTAAATGGGCCCTCCTCTTTAAAGCATCTACCAATGATGCTATATACACTGGAATTTCTATTTATTTTTTATACAAGTAATGGCGGCGATCAGTGACTTATAGTGGTGCTGGGGGGCAATCTGAAAAACGGAACAGTGGGTGGAAAATGACACATATCACCAGTGACACAAATACATTAATCAGTGCCAATATATTATACACCGTCACTGTACTAATGACACTGGCTGGATAGGGGTTAAACTCTAGGGGCAATCAAGGGTGCGGCTTCTACTAATCAATGAAGCTGACTTTTCTCCCTGTATAGAGCCCTGTGTTATTAGTAAACACAGGGCTCTGTACTGTGATTCAGTAAGCCGATCAGCAGGTCCTGGCCATAAATCATTGGCCAGCACCTGCTGATTGACTTGTGCTATACCAAATCACAGTACAGATGAGGAAGAGAGCTTGGACAGTGATTGGATATGGGGCCGAAAGGAGAGTTCAGTCCAGGATTACTCCTAGCAACCTGGCATGTGCAGACGGGTTGATAGTGGTACCACTGATCTTGACAAAATTCAGGGGAAGGTGCAGGTGAAGGAGGAATTATGGGCTTGGTTTTGGATAGAATTGAGTTTGAGGAAAGGGTGTGACATTCAGACTGATAGCTGTGCTCCAAATTTGGTAATATATAGTATGTACGATTTTTAAAAGTAGAAGTAGCTCATACTTCAAAAGGCTCATAGGAGTGCAATTCGTTTTGCACTTCTGTGACCTGTTTTCAGCAGAGCAGACTGAAGTCCCCTTCCTGCTGACGTCACCAATGTCAGTCCAGGCACCGCATCATCCCGATAACGGGGTCTGGATTCACCAGGTGCCTTGACTGACACCCGTCTAACTGCTGCCGTAACACTGGTATTTAACGTCAAAGTAATGACATATTTTTACTATGGGCAGGTCATCAAGTATGGAGGGCGATAAGTGCGTGTTTTTAACAACTGGTTTCAACTGTTACCTCTATCATATCGGAGTATTCAAGGGGGAATAAGCCTTCTAAAAGATTCTTTATGCAAGGGATTGTTACATATATGAATGTCAGCACAATATTTAAAGCAAAAAGCTAAAGCTCACTTCTGGTCCAGACTTGAAAGATAGGAAACTTTCTACTGCTGTCAGAGTACCTAGAAAGAGAAAATTATTCTTTCAGTTCCGTTTTATAATTACCACCTGACATAACCTTACAAACAAACTTACATTCGATATACACAAAAGAAAGAATAGGTGTGTTCCAAGTACCTGAACAAAGTGTAATTTGCATGTGAAACATCAGAGGGTCTAGATTCTTACTCTTTTAGGTGTATAAGGGACCAAGACAAATAAAAATCCGAAGAGTGGTTCTAGAATTCCACTACCCTACTAAAGAAGAGTTTTTATTTTTGTCTGCTGTTGAAGAGTTCCCCTTTTTTCATGTCTGATAAAACATTGTCAGCAGGACAGGAAGTCTCTCTAAAGCTGGCCATACACTAGTAGATTTTCAAACGAAGATTCATACAATTGTTTGTATGAACATTTGAACGAATATTCTCATAGAACATTCAATGACATAGTACATTGAATGTCAGTCAAAATACGAAGATTTTGTTTGCTTAATATTAAAATTTTTGAATAAATGTAATTTCCCTGAATGTAAAAAGGAATCGCTGTTAGAAATTCATTTGATAAAAAAAAATTAAAAAAAATAATAAAAAAGAGCATTCTGCTTATTCTAATATTCAGTGATTGATTTATTTTGACTCATGGGGGCATTTATAAGCAATGTCTGGGATTTCATACAATGATTCAGTATAAACGTTGTTGTAGCAAATACATTATAGTATTTTTTATTTTTTTTTTAAATAGGGGGTCTACCCACCCCTGCAAAAATAAAAAGCCAGCAGCTACACATACTTCAGCTGCTGACTTTAAATGGGACATTTACCTGTCCTGGAGTCCAGCGATGTCAGCACCACAGCTGATGTTTCCAACAGATGTCGGGTGCTGCCGCCATTGCGGGTAAGGAAACCCAGCAGTGTAGCATTACAGCTTCATGCTGGGTCCCTACTGCGCATGCGCGAGGCAGTGCAGCACTCTCCTACTGGCCCGGTGGCGGGGGAAGGAGGAGGGAGCCGAGCTGCTGATGTAATGCACAGCGGCCCGGACTCCTGGACGTGGGGACAGGATACCTGTCGAATACAGGTATCCGCTCCCCACCCCCGAGATAAAGGAGCGGAAGTTCCACTTTTGGGTGGAACACCGCTTTAAACTACCATTGCTTTGGTTGAAGGGCAGCACAGTGGTGTAATGGCTAGCACTCTCACCTAGCAGCAATAGGGTCGCTGGTTCAAATCCCGACCACGGCACTACCTGCCTGGAGTTTGCATGTTCTCCCTTGTGCTTGCGTGGGTTTCCTCCGGGTACTCCGGTTTCCTCCCACACTCCAAAGACATGCTGGTAGGTTAAAAAGCGCCCTGAGGCAATTCAGTTTGCATAGGTAGCGCTATACAAGTCACTCATTCATTCATTGAATATCAACAAATCCATTTGTAACATTAATAGTTTTAATCTTAATGGTTATCCTCTAGAACACAAGCGTCAAACTGGTGGCCCTCCAGCTGTTCCGGAACTACAAGTCCTATGAGGCATTGCAAGGCTGACGGTTACAAGCATTACTCCCACAAGGAGGCATGATGGGACTTGTAGTTTGGCAATAGCTGCAGGACCGCCAGTTTGACATCTGCGTTCTAGAGGATAACCGTTAAGATTAAAACTATTAATATTACAAATGGATTTGTTGATATTCAGCCAAAGCAAATGGTAGTTTAAAAAAAAAAACAAAAAAAACAAAAAAAAAAACCATACTATAAAGTATTTGCCACAAAAAAAATTATACCGAATTATTGTACGAAATCCCTGCTCTGGAATATAAAAAAAAGAATTACCTTGTATGCTGTTTCTGGTGAACAGAACACCCATGTCAGCTGGAATGGAGTCAAAGCCACTGCTGCCAACAACATACACCCCTTTATCAGCTGCTTGGCTGTCATACTTCAGGTACATCGATTCCAGGAACTGTGAAGAACAGATAGAATAGCATGCATACATAAGGACATACTACATGACATACATAATAGATATTCAACGGACTTATGTAAAAAATGTATTGCGAGATCAAATATTGTAACCTGAAAAAATAAAAAAACAATTTTTAAATACTTCAAACTGCTACCTATATTACTACAATGGGAAAATCATACTATTTTCTATACAGTATGGTATTTCTATTTCAAAGGATTTTATATAATGGATTTAGAAGAGAGTCTGTAGTATCCATTATAAAAAAGCATTAAGAGAATAAGAGGGGGGGGGGGGGGGGAGAGAATGAGAAGCTATAGACCTTCCTTAGGTCTATACAGATTGAGCTGCCAGTTTCTGTGTAAGTGTAAGAGGAAACAGCTGCTCACCCCAATTTGACAGGCGTGTGGGTGAGTGGCCCAGAATGCTGCCCGTGTGCATTTGGGGCCTCTCACCCACATGCCTGTCAAACGGGAACAAGTGACTTTGTCTGTGCAGGTGAATAACATCTCTGATAGATGTTATGAGGCCTTTAAGTGTATTAGAGACAATCATACCTGTGGGTTCTCATAACACTTACTTGGGGTTCTCCACTTATATCCACAAAGTGCGCTCCATTTTCTACGCAAGCTCTCACCACAGGTTCACCGTAAAACCTGTACTATTAAACACACAAAAAAAAAAAGAAAATCTTTTAATACAATACCACTACAAAACAATGCTATTGAGTAATGCAATCAAGACTGGGCAGTTTTTTCTTGTTGTCTGTATGCTGTGGGAGATTTTTTTTTTTACTTCTGATGTACACAACATGAAGTGAGGAGAAAACACTTCAAAGTAAGTGAAAATCTACCCTTAGACACCTGCCTTGGTATCAATTGGAAATCAGGGGGACTTGTAGGACCACCAGGGATTTCACACAACCAAAGCAATAAAGAGAACAGAATACTTTTTCACAAGTACATGTAACACCAGACACATCAGGAATATGAAATGTTGGGGTAACATTCTGTAAGAGAAAAGTGTGTGTTTATGTTAAAATGCAGTTAAAGAACAACCAATCAGAATTTATGGTGCCAAAGCTGGGCTGTTATGGGTTACTTCACCTCACATGCGAACAGCGGCAGTCGCTGTCAGCCTGTCATTAATTTAAACAGGCTGAGCGGCCCCTGCTATTCACATGCCTAGTAATTCCAGCAGCAAGAATTCGCCGATTCCAGCCACTGAAATCCAGTGGCTGTATGTATACAGCTATGTAAAATGTGGCCTAGGACAGGTCATAGATTATGCAATTTTCTTTCCTTACACCACAGGTGGAAAGGAAAACCCTCCAGCAGCGATATTGTGCTCTGCCGGCTGCGCCACTAATCAACCAGGAAACAAACTGCAGGCTGTACAACCGGATTGTCCTATACATGGATCAAAGTTCAGTTGGTCCCTGCAGAACTGGCCTGAAATTCGATCCATGTATGCAGGGCCATCCCCTCCATCAATCCACAGCCCACCTCTGTATTCCATGTTCACGTGTGTACCCCTCCATCCACAGCTCACTTCTGTATCCCGTCTACCTCTGTACCACCCCCCATCCACAGATTACATCCGTTTCCCCCATTCGCAGCTCACCTCTGTACCCCTATATCCACAGCTCACTTCTATCCCCCGTCCACCTCTGTACCCCACCGTCCACATTCACCTCTGTATCCCCTGTCCATTTCCATACCCCCTCTCCCTCTGTCCACCTCTGTACCCCCCCCCCCCAAATCCACCTCTGTATCCTTCCGCCCACCTTTGTACCCCCCCATCCACGTTCACCTCTGTATCCTTCTGCCCACCTTTGTACCCCCCCCCCCCCAAATCCACGTTCACCTCTGTATACTTCTATCCACCTCTGTACCCCCCCCAAACCCCATGTCCACCTCTGTACCCCCCCCCCACCCATGTTCACCTCTGTATCCTTCGGTCCACCTCTGAACCCCCTGATTCACATTCACCTCTCTACCCCAAATTCTCTGCACATGTGAATCCCCTTCTCTCCACGGTAATCTTTCTCACCTGATGACACGGCAGTGCAACACTGTCTCCGCATATCAGACCCGTAGCAGACAGTCAGAACACTTCACTCGGCTGTGTGCTACACAGGTCTGTCAGACGGGGATAGGTGCGGGAGGAACGCGGAGCACCGCTCTGTCATTCTATCACTCCAGTCTGCAGCTCCTGACAGAGGGAGAAGCGGGATGAGCGGGTTGAGGAGAAGCACACCAAGCTCTGAACCATACCAGGCCACATGCCCTCAACATGGAGAGGGTGCTTTGGGGACCTGTGTTGTCCCGTCAGAGCTTCATGCTGTGGTTCGTGACTCCCGCGCACATGCAGCCAGACAGGCGGAAGACGTGAATCCGGAAGGAAGAATGGGGGGAGGATGGAAGCGCCTAGCACATTATGCCTTTACCTTGCAGGGTTTAAAAAAAAAAAAAAAAATTGGTGCTGTTAACTACCGCTTTAAACTTTAAGAAAACAAAAAAATAAAAGGTGAAATTGATAGCAGCAACGCGTCTCAAAAAAGTTGGTACAGGGCAACAAAAAGCTGGCAATGTAAGAGGTACCAACAAGGAAGAACTTTCTATATTATATTATGTGCGTATCTCACAGGCAGTTGCAGCTCTGCTTTCTAAAAAACAAACTTATTTAAGTGTCATCCATTCACTTATTCACTTGTTCTTCTTGTCTGATAAGCACAGTAATTTTAATTTTATTTTGTGCGCATCTCACAGGAAGTTGCAGCTTTGTTTTCTATAAAAAAAAAAAACACACCACACATATTTATGTTTTAACAATTCACTTGCTCTTTTTGTCCGATAACCGCAGTAATTTTATTCTACTAACAAGGAAGAGAGCTGGAAGAACTTTTTGCAACTAATTAGGTTAATTGACAACAGGTCAGTAATATGGCTTGGTATAAAAAGGGCATATTGGAGAGTCAGTGTCTCCGAAGAAAAGATGGGCAGAGGTTCACCAAACTGAAAAGCTGCGTCAAAAAAAAAAAAAAAATTGTGGCAACTGCAGAATTACATTGCTTTTTTTATTGTGATTTTATGTGATAGACCAACACAAAGTGGCACATAATTATGAAGTGGAGGGAAAATGATAAATGGTTTTCAAATCTTTTTACAAATAGCTGAAAAGTGTGGTGTGCATTTGGATTCAGCCCTGCAGCCTTAATTCTGATACCCCTAACTGAAAACTAGTGGAACCAATTGCCTTCAGAAGTCACCCAATTAGTAGAGTTTACCTGTGTGTAATTTAATCTCAGTATAAATACAGCTGTTCTGTGAAGTCCTCAGGAGGTTTGTTAGAGAAGCTTAATGAACGCCAAGGAATACACCAGACAGGTCAGGGATAAAAGTTGTGGAAGTTTAGAGCAGGGTTAGGTTATAAAAAATAAAAATAAAAAAAATTATTATCCCAAGCCTGAACATTTTATGGAGCACTGTTTATATGTAAAAATAAATAAGTTTTTCACCACAAAAATTGTTAAATCTTCTCAGGTGTGCCGTGAACATTTGTAGATAAAAAAAGTTTTAGAAACACTGGTTTAAATCAAAGCAAATCCATGTGTTAGAATGGCCCAGTCAAAGTCCAGACCTAAATACAATTGAGAATCTGTGGCAAGATTTGAAAATTGATGTTCATAGAAGCTCTCCATCCAATCTGACAGAGTGTGAGCTATGTTGCAAGGAGGAATTGGCAAAAACGTCACTCTAGATGTGCAAAGCTGGTAGAGACATCCCTAAAAAGACTTGCAGCTGTATTTGCAGCGAAAGGTGGATATACAAAGTATTGACACGGGGGGGCTGGATACAAATGCACGCCACACTTTTCAGATATTTGTAAAAAATTTTGAAAACCATTTATCATTTTCCTTCCACTTCACAATTATGTGCCACTTTGTTTTCGTAAATCACATTAAATTCCAATAAAATACATTTACTTTTTTGGTTGTAACATGACACAATGTGGAAAATTTCAAGGGGTGTGAATACTTTTGTATGCAGACTTCTATTTCTGACCTCCATAGCCCCTCATGCTAATGCAATGGCTTAAACGTTCTCCAAGTCCCTAACTTAGAAGTATGATAAGGAATTAAGGACACTGACAGTATAATTTGTAATCTAAAAAGGTACTGAAACTAGACACTGCTAGACAAATAGCATTTTCAGGAGGCCAAAGATCTCAAAATTCTTTCATTAGGAAGGACCGATGGGAACCATTCACTGTTTGTATCCATCACAATATGTTGAACAACAGTAATAAGAGACAGGGCATCTTTCTCCCAGATAAGCTTAACCATGATAGGATGTGAAAATAAAAAAAGTGACCACATACAAAACTGATAAATCCTAGTATTCAGTAGATCAAGGGTGGGCAACCTGACGATCGCCTGCAGGTGACCGGTGGACCACAAACAGGTTCCTGTGCCGCTGAGCACCCGCCTTCTATGTGTCAGTCCTTGTCTCCCCTTCCAGCCTCCTCTGTCACGCCATGGTGATCAGCGAAGACCGGGAGCAAGCACACCTCAGGACAGAGGGCAGAAGGAGGAGCTGGCCAAACAAACCTTTTATGTTAAACCGCTAGGTGGTCCTAAGCAACTAATCACCAGCTTGCAA
This sequence comes from Lithobates clamitans, assembly GCA_037952925.1. Lineage (NCBI taxonomy): Eukaryota > Metazoa > Chordata > Amphibia > Anura > Ranidae > Lithobates > Lithobates clamitans. The sequence goes on along the minus strand of JBBGZY010000587.1, from coordinate 157,415 downwards.
AATATGAAAAATCACTCTTCCAGCTCCCCCTCTGTCCAACACTGTGCTGCCTCCAGGTCTCCGCTGTGGAAACAGGTAGGATGCCGTGCTATGGGAGAGGAGGGAAGGGGGCGCCGAAGACACACAAGTGTGTGTGTAGGGGGCAGAGGACACTGTTATGGGCAGGGTCACCCCCATAGCAGTGTCCTCTACAACCCTTCACACCACACACACACACACACTCCCTGCAGTCTGAGCGCAACGCACTCCTGAAGCCTGCATTCTCTGCATAACGCACACCTAAACCCTGCACTCTTGTAAGACTTATTTTTGTTCTGAGTAAGAATATTTGATCAAAAAAAAATAAGTCTTAGGTCTTTGGGGGGGGGGCGCTGCGTCACTGTGCCAGGTGATGTTTGACCTCATCAGTGTTGTTCAAGTAGATCTCCATCTCTTGAAGGTTGCCTACCCATGCGGTAGATGCTGCAGGGTTATGGACTCATTCACAAGAGAGCATAGACCCATACTTCCATGCAGAGAGCTGTGTTTATGCACCTGGGGAGCTGGAGAGCTGTCTGCACAGAATACCTGCCATTCCCTGGGAGCAAAGATGGTCCTCTGTGGTGGCTGCATTAGTTTTTTTTTTTTTTTTAAACATTATGTGCCAAAGTGACAGAAGAGATATTAAAGTCTTGTTTTTTTAATTCTAAAAAAGTAAACATGTTATACTTACCTGCTCTGTATAGTGGTTTTGCACAGAGCAGCCCTGATCCTCCTCTTCTCTGGTTCCTCGTCGGCATTCCTGGCCCCTTCCTGGTGCCCCCACAGCAAGCAGCCTGCTATGGGGGCACCCGAGCTAAGCCACTGTTCTGTGTATCCATGCCGCTGCTGTGTATCCAGTGTGAAAGCCCCGAGGGTTTTCACACTGGAGCGATGCGCTGGCAGGACGGTAAAAAAAGTCCTGCCAGCAGCATCTTAGGAGCGGTGTGTATACCGCTCCTGCCCATTGAAATCAATGGGACGGCGCGGCTATACCGCCAGCAAAGCGCCTCTGCAGAGGCGCTTTGCGGTGGTATTGAACCCTTTCTCGGCTGCTAGCGGGGGGGTTGTGTGTAAAACCGCCCCGCTAGCGGCCACATACCGACGGTAAAACGACGCTAATAATAGCGGCGTTTTACCGCCGACCTCCGCCCCAGTGTGAAAGGGCTCTAAGAGACATGGAGCACCCCATACATGGCGTCAGACTCGACCTCATCTCATCCTTTTTATGTAGCTTGCAATGACCCACATTACCATACACTTGTTACCGCACTGTGTTGCTCTAGTGTGTTTTTTTAAACATGCTGCATTGATGTGCAGGGTTTTTTCGTTTACAAGGGGTTTCTCTCTTTACAGTGCATTGCTGAGCACTGTGCTGCATTGCATTATGTTACATTTAAAACACATGTTCCATTTTTATAAAGCACACACCAATGAAACTCCTTGATGTGAACTGAGCCTATTGAAAACAATGAGCAGCACAAACCAAAGCAAAATAGTGTGAATGGGCCCTTAGGATTTGTTACCAGAACAGAGAAAAAAAAAAAACACCCCACACACACTTCCACTGGGGACACCTAACAAGGACTTTGATTAACCCCTAGTGAAGTCTATTCAAAAGTTTAAAAAAATAAAAAAGTGGACTTTAGGTAAATTGTAAAAGATCATTACAATACGTTTTTTTTTTTGTTTTTTATAGAATGCACGTCTAACCCAGCCCTGACTGGACCTTTTAGCTGGTATCTAAAGTACTGTATATTACAATGGCAGTAAATGTAGAAGCTGTAAAATAGATAAAAGTATACCCTTTACCTTCAAAAAGACATAGGGAGTTCAAGGACTCAATTTTAATGTGTCTAGCCAAGCAATACAAATGAAAAATACAAAACATATATATGTCCCTCACATTTTTTAGCTGAGCAAAGTAACAATGTGAAAGACAGTGTGCCCTTTGACACATTGCAGAAGGGCCAAATGATTTCAGATAAAGTGACTTGCTGTGACTTCTAGCATGCATTTTGTAATAGTTGCCGATTTTTAGTCTATAGGTCACCTATTACTTTGCGGGCAAAGTTCTTTTATCAGATGCATGTGCTGCTGACTGCCCTAAAGAATCATTCAGACTGTTCCTGGCAAACCTATTAAAGCGGTTGTAAACTCTTACACAACACTTTCAACTACAGGTAAAGCCTATAAGGCTTACCTGTAGGTACTGGAAATATTTCCTAAACCTGCACGGTTTAGGAGATATTTACCATATATGCTTGTGCAGATGTCATCAGCGCATGCGCACTAAAGAAAGGGCACAATTGTGCCGTTTCTATAGGGCCCGTGCCGTGACCATCGGCTCCTGCTCGGGAGTGACGTCACACGACTCCGGCCAGTCACAGAGCCGGAGTCCACGGCCCTGGAAGGAAGAGGGGTGAAGATGGACGTGGGGCCAGTGGGGACATTGCGGGCTTCGTATACTGTAAAGTGCTACAAAATGGGCTAGTATGTGATGCATACTAGCCCATTATCCTTTTACTTTGCAGGGAAATAAAGAGGAAGTAAAAACCTATCAGGGTTTACTTCCTCTTTAAAGTGGTAGTAAAGTGAAAATCTCTGCTGAGAGGCAGGGTTTTTATGACAGAAGAGACCATAGAGGTCTCTTGTCATAAATGTACCCTGTCTGTCAGCGGTTAATGTGATCTTAGCCGCACATATGCAGTTCAGACCACATTTACGGCCCGCTCTGTCCCACAGCGATGAGACTCCCGTATGCATGCGCAGGCATGACGTCACCTTGGCCCGACCAATCAAGCGGCTGTGTATACAAAACCAGGAAGATGAAGATGGAAGCCACTGGGGACCAGGGAGAGCCATGTCAGCACAACACTGGAGGGCTCAGTTTGAAGGCAAGTCTGCCATAATTTACCATTATGCAGTGCTCACTAGTTCATTATGACTTAAACCTGCCAGGGGACCCATTCTTTCTCTTTATTACATAGACTTTACTACCGCTTTAAAAAGGTAATTGTAAAGCTTCCTTTGTTTTTTTTTGTTTTTTTTGTATATTAAAATAGCACATGTTATGCTTGCCTGCTCTGTGCACATCCCTCTTCTGATGTCCCCCACTGGCGCTCCTCGAGTGCCCCCATAGTAAGCCGCTTGCTATGGGGGCACTAGTGGATGCTCTTTTCCGAGTTCATAAGTCACACAGTATGGGGCTCAGCCCTGCCCCCCACTCCCTTGTCACTGACTCTGATTGACATCAGTGTGTCTGAGCCAAGGAGGACCGAGAGCGCCTCGGCTCTTGTGCACATCCCCGGATGGAAGTTGGGCTAAGACATGTATTTAGGGGGGCTGCATGTAGAAGCGGCCCAAAGCTCACAAAGAGTTCTGCAAATGCTTTATAAAAGGCTGCTGTACACACTGCTCTTATACATTCTAAAACCCATGCAAACATGGCACAAAAGGAAACACAAAGAAACTAAGGATGACAAGTCAGTTACATCAGGCAAAAAAGCCTTACTTGACACTTGAAGAATTGATTTGCAGCCCAATTTTTCAACTTCTATCTGGGTGTAGCAGCGGAGTAAGCAGTATTTTTATTTATGTAGTAGGTTTTCTTCACAAAGCCAAGCACATACCAGATTAGATTCTGACTTCAAACTAGAGTAAGCAACTTTTCAGATAAGTACTGTGCCAACCAAGACTTTGCATAATGCAGACAAAAATCAATGGTCGCTCATTGTTTATTACTTACAGGCCCCACACAGTCCAGAACAACAGAGGCCTTCTTACACATTTCAGCGAGGGAGGGGGCGTCATTAACATCGCAGATTATAATGTCAATGGACTTCAGTTGCGGCTTGGCTAAAAAAGAAAGAGAAAAAAAATGTAACAGCAGAGACTGGTACCAATTCTAAGCCATTTCCCTTTTATTTGCCAGGATTGTTTTTTACTACAAAAAGGTGAGGGTGTTTTGAAGCCCTCCTCATTTTTGGACAAAGAGGGGCTTACTTCCTAAGGCTGGGTTCACACTATACTACACGACAGTAGTACGACTTTCATCCTACTTTGCTCTGCGACATCAGTCCTAAATTGGTCCTACAGCCATCTGACTTTCATGAACAGGATACTACTTTGATCCGACTTTTCAGATAGTACACTTGTCCTTTGACCAATCAAAACTAACACACAATGGGAGGGACTACAGCAGGGGGCAGGAAATAACACAATGTCGGATGCCAAAGTCGGATGGTTTGGACAAGGATCCGACTTTGATCCTACTTCAATAATAGTCAATGGGCTGAAGAAGGATCAAAGTCGGACCAAAGTAGTACAGGGAGCATTTTCAAAGTCAGACCGACTTGTGTCGGACCAGTTAGGACGGCTCCCATAGGGAAACATTGATTTTCACACGTTATGCGACATGAGCTCCCAATGTCGGAGCGTTTGTCCGACCAGTGTGAACCCAGCCTAAAGCTGGAGTGTGCAAAATCAGACTCACTTCTGCACAGAAACCAGCTTCCAGGTTTCATTGACAAAGCTTAATTAACCACTTCAGCACGGGGCCATAGACAAATGACGTCCACAGATGGGATCTCCCATCTGTGGACGTCATATGACGGCCTGGGATTCCCGGCCGTCTAGGGGGTGCGCGCGCCTGCCGCGTTGCTCGGGACCCGGTGAGTGTGCCCAGCGGCCGCGATGTCCGCCGGGCACCCGCGATTGCCCGTTAACCGGGCCGGACCGTGGATCTGTGTGTGTAAACACAGAGATCCACGTCCTGTCAGTTGAGAGGAGAGCGATCTGTGTTCCCAGTACAGCGGAACACTGATCGGTCTCCTCCCCATGTACGTCCCCGCCCCCTACAGTTAGAATCATTCCCTAGGAAGCATATTTAACCCCTTGTGTCCCCCTAGTGGTTAACCCCTTCACTGCCTGTCACATTTACACAGTAATCAATGCAATTTTATAGCATTCATCGCTGTATAAATGTGAATGGTCCCAAAAATGTGTCAAAAGTGTCTTATGTGTTCGCCATAATGTCGCAGTGACGAAAAAAAAATTGCGATCGCCGCTATTATTAGTAAAAAAAATAAATATTTTTTTAAAAAAATGCCATAAATCTATCCCGTATTTTGTAGACGCTATAACTTTTGTGCAAACCAATCAATATACGCTTATTGCGATTTTTTTTACCAAAAATATGTAGAAGAATACGTATCGGCCGAAACTAAGGAAAAAATTAGTTTTTTAAAAAAAAAAATTGGGATATTTATTATAGCAAACAGTAAAAAAAATGTGTTTTTTTTCAAAATTGTCGCTCTTTTGTTCATAGCGCAAAAAATAAAAACCGCAGAGGTGATCAAATACCACCAAAAGAAAGCTCTATTTGTGGGGAAAAAAGGACGTCAATTTTTTTTTGGGTACAACGTCGCACGACGGCGCAATTGTCGTTTAAAGTGTGACAGCGCTGAAAACTAAAAATTGGCCTGGGAAGGAAGGGGGTGAAAATGCCCGGTATTGAACCGGTTAAACAAGCTGAGGTTATAAGCCGATTGGATTCTATGCAGAAGTGAGCCTGATTTTGCACTCTCCAGCTTTAGTAAATAAACCCCAGTGACAAGAGCAACAATGTTTTGGGGATTGTTCACACTAAATTTTTAACGCTTAACAAATGCTCCTATAGCTTCAGTATGGGTCGTTAGACTCGCTTTAATGCGCTTTAGTATGGGCATTGGACTGGTGTTTTACAAGCGTTAATGAGGAATTAAAAATGCGCCCCAAATGCCCTATGGGCAGATTTAAAAGCATTTGGTGAGCGTTAAGGCGTGTTAAAACTGCTCCACAAAATGCCTATTCCATTACAGTTAATAAGCTAATCTTAATGCCCCGCACCTGCCTGCCAGAGCATTTGTGAAGCGTTACCATAGACTTGAACGGGAGGCGTTGAAAGGCTTCAAACGCCTCCTGCCTGGACATGAGGCTTCAATTTTGAAGCAACACGACGCCAACGCTTCATGTTTTCATAGTGTGAATAGCACTATGTGCTGTCCATTGTATCATTTTCATAGGCATTTGAGGGGTGTTTTAACACCACAGGAAAATCGTAACTTATATCAGTAAGGTTTAACCTGGGTACACACAGACCAAAAATCGTACAAAAATAGTTCGGCAGGAATCTGTCGACTTTCAGCCCATGCACAGAGCTCCTTAACCCAACAGAAGGCGGTCTCACGAATGGCTTCTGTCGAAAGAGCCTGCTGGTGGACCAACATCTGATTAGCTTCTCTTTTAAGCTAGCCAAAAACAGTATTATTAGCAATCTATATTATTTACAATGAAAGAATTTGCTGAAAAATATATTTTATTTCCAAAATATACATGCAACAATGATAGACAGTATTAAGCAGCCCATAGTAATTTTTTCCCATTCAACCAGAGGGCTGAAAAAATAAATAAATACAAATAAAATAAAAAGGATTCAATTTCCCCAGCCACACATTCGAGGTGGATTCCCCGACATCAGAATACAAAGATCAGTGCTGTAGATTATAGCCTGCGGTGCCCATTGAGCGGGAAAGAACCTAACAGGGCGGTTGTATAGAAGTTGATTGATAGAGCGACTTTTGTAATACCAAATTGCCCATACATGGATCGAAATTCGGCCAGTCCCTACTAGAAGTGCACATCTTCACAGGTCTCATGAACAATTTGATTCAATTCTGCGATGCATCATGATTACTGCCCATGGTTTTCACCAAAAAGTTTGAGAAATGTCCAATAAGCCAGTCATCACTGCAAGGGACCATTTTTAAAATTCCCAGAGGTCAGCTATAAGAATATATAATGGGCGTATGAGTGGATTGTGTTTAAGTGTATTGTTTTTTTTTTTTTACACAGCATTGATCACTGCTGCTTAATTTGGCTAAATGAAGTTAGTAGGCAGAACATTAAAATGAGGACCTTTACACTGTTTATTCTGTCTTCCATGCACACACTCACTGTTAATTAATATTAGGTTATTACTCCCATTTTACCATGTGTTTGATCGAACTCAAAAATTTAAAAAAAAAAAAAAAAAAAAAATAGAAGAAGTGATATATCCATGTGTTATGCTTTCCATTCCATTGTAAATTTTTAATTACACATTCTATTCAGAACACAAAGTACAAGGCAGGTACATGGGCAGCTCCCTCCTCCGTGTGAATGCAAGGCTTATCCAGACAGGAGATGAGAAAAGAAAAGGATTCAACAGGCAAAAGGTCATTCTGTCCAAACAGGATAGTGGGCTTGGGTGCTGGCATTACCTGCTGGCTTTCTTTGGGAACACAACCGCTAGAACTTCTCCCCACAATGCCCAGCTCTGTCCCTCCTGTCACTCAACTGACCTCCAGTTATTTTTTAGGAAAAAAAAAAATTGCTAAATAACTGAACAGTCCAGATAGAATAACCCATCACCATGGCTGTAAGGCTCCTTTCACACTGGGGCGGTTTGCAAGCGCTATTGCGCTAAAAATAGCGCCTGCAAACCGACCTAAAACTGCCGCTACTGTTTCTCCAGTGTGAAAGCCCGAGGGCTTTCACACTGAAGTAGTGCGTTGGCAGCAGAGGGAAAAAAAAAAAAAAACTCCTGCAAACAGCATCTTTGGAGCTGTGTATTCACCGCTCCTGCCCATTAAAATCAATGGGGCAGCGCGGCTATACCGCCGGCATAGCGCTGCTGTAGCTGCGATTTGCGGGCGGTTTTAACCATTTTTCGGCCGCCAGCGGGGGTTAAAACCGCACCGCTAGCGGCTGAATACTGCTGCTAAAACGACGGTAAATCGGCGCTAAAAATAGCGCTGTTTTACCGCCGATGCCCCCAACGCCCCAATGTGAAAAGTGGCCTAAGAGCACACCGGGGAAGGAGCTTGGAAGTAACTCCAGTGCACACATCACTTTTCTCCTGGGAGAGCATTCCCAGCATACTCTACTTACATGTTAATATAATGCACCACGCTGCACTTGTTATACAGTTCTAGGAAGTATATAAAATGTATATACAGGAATTCACCTTAAAAATTACAAAGTAGAAAATAAATTTTTCGTCTTATCCTAATGATAGGGAATACAGGTTATTAGGAGAAATGTATGCGGTCCTAGAATTCAGCCTTCCTCTCAGATGAGTGCAGTCCTCTCACACGGAAACTTCTCACAGGTAAAAAAAAAAAACTGACAAACAGCCCTGTGAAGTGCACTGCACTGGTAGTTCCACTCAGCTTCCCCGTTTGCACATTCCAGCACACTAGGAGTCAACACAGTGGAAGGTGCGAACGGGGAAACCGAGCGGAACTCCCAGCACAGAGCCAGTACGAGTTGTAACAAGAGTCCAAACTTAAATGTACTCTTACAGGTGTTAAACTAACTGTGTTTTATAGTACATCAAGTGCCCCACTGTACATGCTTTTTAAAAAATATGTAGCTATATACTGCATTTCAGAGTTCCCTTGGTGCTCATGTGACTGCCCGGCCTGCCTTCCTCCTCCCGGCTGTCAGCGGGGGATTCTCAGCCCCGCAGGCTATAGCTGTCAGATCGGGGGAAGAGCAGTGGGCAGGGCAGTCACATGAGCGCTGAGGAGCACGCTGAAATGCGGTATATAGCTACATATTTTTTAAAAAGCATGTACAGTGGGCCACTCAATGTACTGTGAGAAGGGATTCAATAAGACACAGTTAGTTTAAGACCTGTAAGAGTACGCTGGGAGCACTCTCCCAGGCAAGGCAGGGCAAGTCGGGATGACGTCATCCGCCAAACGATTAAGCCGGTCGTAGCATCGATGCAGAATCATGGACAGCTGAATCGCGATGCATCTATGCTACAATTAAATTCAATACCCCTAGTCCCTACTCAACCGGGCAAATTTCAATCCATGTATGGCTGGCTTTACAAAGACGTTTCCATGTACAGGAAAACTAAGGCCTTATTCACTTGTATTGCGTGCAGGCTGTGTTGGTTTTAACATCCGCATCTGACACCAGCTGTGTGCAGGCAGCCTATAGAAGTGGATGAAGCAGCAGATGGACAGATTTCAAAATTTGACAGCTGTGCAGAAGCGGCTACAGGGCCCTGATTGCAAACTGTCTGTGTCCAGGTTCATGGAGCTGCTCCTGCACAGCTGTCAAATTTTGACATGGATCTGTCTCAATGCAACTGCTGCGCCTACATCCTGACTGAATGAGGCCTACAAAGTGCACTAAGCGTCGTCAGTTGTAATAAAAAGAAGGATAAAACAGAATATCACATTTTCTGGTGAAGTTAGTCTAACAGTGATATTCTATTTGTACAATCTTTCTTCAGGGATTTTGAGTCAAGAATTTTTTTCCTATTCTGTGCATGTGACTACCTAATATCCACAGGGAGCCGCATTCTACAAGTACCTGTCAGATCATAATCATATGATTGCCTCATTAGCTCCACTGTCCTATAAACATAACTAAAGAAGCTGGCAGCAAATGTAGTTTAATGTTGCAGCACAGCAGAAACTAGGTGTTGTCAATTTGGTATAGCTATTCAGAGATAAGGTAGTTTTGACTTGTAGGTGCAGGTTAGAATTACAGTACAGCAAGCACTGTTCTTGTGTGAAAGACAAGACCATTTCCAGAGACAATGTGTCATGCCTTTAATTTAGGGACAACAGGTAGTGCCAAACATGTCAGCCATTCATTCAGTGTGTACTCCGACAACACTATTCTTCCTAGGCCCCTTTCACACTAGCCGACAGATCAGGGCGGACCCAATTGGACCCTCCATTCGCCTTTATGGAGCAGTCTGTTTACACCCGCTTACATCCAATCTGCTAAAGACAGACAAATGGAGCTCCGCTCCCCTTCTGTCTGGCGGATCGGATGGCAGTCGGGCGTAAATGGACAGGTGGTCCTTTACATCTGACCGCCCATAGTGGAGAAGATGCTGTTTCTGCTCTTCATAAGTGGAGCGGACAAGGACCAGTCATCCGCCTGCTCAGTGGCGATAAGCGGACAGATACCCCGCTGAGCTGGCAGAGTCGGCCTCATGTGAAAGGGTCCTAAGTTTGGGAAGGATTAAAACCCCAGTTTATTTATTCCTGTCTGTGTCCTGTTAGGCCTCATCTACATGGCTATTCACTATGCAGATCAGCATATTTCTGCTGTGAGTGCGACCAGGTGTTTCTGATCAGCTGCGAACAGGAAGTCTGTACAAATCAATGACAGGCTGCCATTGTCCACGTCAGACATGGAGTGATTACCTGTGCTTAGGGACATATGATCACCCCTAGCGTTGATGCTAAGCACTTGTACGCGTGCAAATGATCCGATACTAAAGCCAATACCTTCAGACTTGGTTCACATATGTACGGGTCAGTTTGTACCTGTCCGGTGGGATGCCATTTAGCGGTCCAGGTGATTCAATTGTGAATTGTAGTGTATGAGATTAGAGATCGCACATGAACCGGATTGCAGTGAAGAAATGTCATCAGCACACCAAGGATTCCACGAAAAGGGTCCAAAGCTTTATTCTGTGGTCACATGATAAATATACAGCAACGCTTGCCTGACGAAGGGGCCCTGCGTGGCTCCGAAATGTTGCTGTATATTTACCATGTGACCACGGAATAAAGCTTTGGACCCTTTTCGAGAAATCCTTAGTGTGCTGATGACATTTCTTCACTTTAATAGACCACGGTTTCCAGCCTATGGTCATTACAGCACCCAGCATCACTGAACAGCCGATTATCTTGAATGTGTGCGCGGGGAATATTGTGTTTGAACTGGATTGAAGTCGACAGGACTCTTATTCAAATCACACTGTGGCTGGCCCGCAGGTATGTTGTGAACAGGCTGTAAAAACTAATTGAAACGCACATGAAACCTGCGTGGTTTTCCCATCCGTTTTCATGTATGTATGGTGTGAAAGAGTCCTGAAACAAAAAAAAAACAAAACAAAAAAAACACCACACACAAGTCACATGACACTGAAAAAAGGCATCAGTAATTGGTATCAGCAAGTACAGTAGAAAAAGTAGCAGTACTCGTATTTGATCTTACAAAACTGGTATCGGTGCATCCCTAATCACCCCTGGATGCACTTGTGTCCAGTGGCACACATCTGTCCCTAATCACAGGTAATTGTCACAATCTGTTCTGAAACACCCGGCCATACTCATCGCTGGAATACACTGACCTGTGCAGTGTACAGCCCTATAACAGCGGTCACTGGAACAGGAAGCTCAGACTGGATTTCTCAACATTTAGGCCTCTTTCACACGGGGCGGTTTGCAGGCGCTATTGCGCTAAAAATAGTGCCTGCAAACCGACCCGAAACAGCCGCTGCTGTCTCGCTAGTGTGAAAGCCCGAGGGCTTTCACACTGGAGCGGTGCGCTAGCAGGACAAGAAAAAAAGTCCTGCTAGCAGCATCTTCAGAGCAGTGAAGGAGCGGTGTGTACACCGCTCCTGCCCATTGAAATCAATGGGACAGAGCGGTTATACCGCCGGCAAAGCGCCTCTATAGAGGCGCTTTGTGGTGGTTTAACCCTTTCTCGGTCGCTAGCGGGGGTAAAACCTCCGACGGTAAAGCGCCGCTAACAATAGCAGCGCTTTACCGCCACCCCAGTGTGAAAGGGGCCTTACCAGATGAAATAAAGAGACGATGATTCCACCTGGTGAGGACGCAGACACCAATACCAACCTGACATAGGATCTAATCCTCCTCCACTCTAAAAGAAACACTTTGGATATACACAAACTGTAACTGGAAGGGGAAAGGGCTGTGAACAGCATGCAATGACCCACAGTAAGCACCAAGCGATGTCCAGGGCCACGGTCGGCAACCTGTTGATCACAATCTGTCCGTCAACCACAGGCAGGTGACAGGTAGATCACAAACAAATCCCCATGTTGCCAACCCTGTGTTTCCCCCACAGCTGCAGAGCACACAGGCGCACGCTCAACCAATCCTAGGCTGCAGGGACAGCCCCACCCCTTGCACACGGAGGAGACCGATTACTCCCCAGACATGAAAAGAAATTGTGAATGAAAATGAATGCCGGGATTCTCACGTATGATAAATTTTAAAAGGTAAGAGATTTTCCAGAATGATGGAATGGATGGCGACAACTTACCACCAACCAGCCATAACATGTCACATTATTACTACAGGTATGTACAGAGCACTGCACATCAGCCCCTGCCCCCAAAGAGCTTACAATCTAAGGTCAATTGACCACTTAAGGACTGCCCCACATACATTTACTGCAGCAGGGAGGCCACTCCGTGCCGGATTACGTACCTAGTATGTGATACAACACTTCCGAGTCTGGGGCGCATGTGTGCACCGCTGGCAACCCGCTCCCGTTGTGATTGGACAAAGTGGGAGCCAATCAGCAGGTCCAGCAGACTCTTCGCCCGGACCCGCTGATCTTTCGGGACACAAGCAGAACGGTAGTGTGCCTATGTAAACAATGTAGATTGTCATTGTGTCAGCGAGGAAGCCTTTGATCCTGTATTTCTGCAAAGCAGGAACATGGATCTTTGCCTTCCCCTAGTCAAAGCTCCTCCCACACAGTGAGTAAGCACAACCTATACATTCGTTTTAAAGCGTAACTCCACATTTGTTGTGAAAAAAAAAAAAACCAACAACATTGCTCTCTGGGTGATCTATGTAAATTGCAAGGATTATAACAAACGTTGTTGCTGAGTCCTACCTTTTGTTATTCTGAAGTAATCCCTGTGTGTTTGTACTAAGTGGGTCTAATGGGAGTGGTTTCATAATTATCAGTCAGCTGTGGCACCTGCAGGGCACTAATGAGGAAAGCTGCTGGATCTGCATCCCTTTAAATGTTTTCCTATTGGAAAATATCTCACCAAAAATTATATTTTTGTTGCATGGGATGCCTGAAATCTGACTTGTATCTTAGGCAGACTTCTGGGGAAATTGGTGAGCCAATCACACAAGCAGGAAATGATGTTTCTGGGGAGTGGTCAGTATACATTCTGTGTACAGAACACCTCCAGGAAGCCATATTGCTTTGCATTTATAGAAAATTACATTGGCTGCAGATTGAAAAGGAAAGGTCATTTTTAATAACATTCAATTACAGTACGTCTTGTATCGCAATTGTATACGCTATATTTTTTTTCCCCCCACGAAAGTGGAGTTACCCTTTAATCGCCCCTAATGTGTAACCTCTTCCCAGCCAGTGTCATTAATACAGTGACAGTGCATATTTTTAGCACTGATCACTGTATTAGTGTCACTGGTCCCCAAAATGTCGCTGATTGCCACCATAACTAGCAAAAAAAAAAAAAAAAAAACCCTAACTAAATAAAAACATCCAATAGTTTGTAAACTTTTGCGCAAACCAATCAATATACGCTTACTGGGATTTTAACAAAAATATGTAGTAGAATACATGTTGGCCTAAATTGATGTAGAAATTTGAATTTTTACATTTTTTTATTGGATATGTTTTAAAGCAGAAGAGTTTTTTTTTTTTCAAAATTTTCAGTCTTTTTTTTGCTTATAGCGCAAAAAAATAAAAAAAAAGTGCAGAGGTGATCAAATGGCACCAAAAGAAAGCTCTATTTGTTGGGAAAAAAGGATATCAATTTTATTTGGGTACAACGTCGCACGACCGCGCAATTGTCAGTTAAAGTAAAAAGTGGTTAACTGGAGTCTCTGAAGGAACCCCACACAGGGAGAACATGCATACTCCATGCAGATATTGTCCTGGCTGGGATTAATCAGAGGACCCCAGTGCTGCAAGGCAGAAGTACTAACCACATAGCTTCTTTTATTCCTATATTGCTCTATAGCGCCCCCTCCCTCCCCCTCAGTGCAATCCCCTCAGGGGTCTCTCTCACCCAGTCTGTCCGCAGCCCAGTCCAGCACCTCCTCCAACTTCTCTCTGCTCCTTCCGGCCACTGCCCAGCGCAGCGCCTGTCCCCTGAAATCTCCTCCATCCGCCACCCGCGACACCTCCTCCACCACGAACTGTCCGGTGAAGCCCGAGGCCCCGAATATAACGAGCTGGTACGGACGGCCTTTATTCCCTGCTGCACGCGCCATGCTGCGACTCTGACTGACTCTGCTGACTGTCGGGGGGCGGAGTCAGTAACAGAGCTGGACCATGTAACGGGAGGGAGTGCGGCCATGTCATGTGACCAGAGTGTGTCATGTGATCAGGGCTGTGCAGAATGGAGAGGCCTGTCCTCTGTGTACTCATCTACCTGGAGCTGCTGCTCATACAATGACTCGGGAATATGGAGAACTCATTAAAATAGCAGAAAACTTTTCTGGATCTTTTTTTTTTTTGCTTGAAAATTACTTAGAACCCCCCAAACACTATATATTTCTTTTAGCAGACACCCTGGGGAATAAAATGGCGGTCACAAAATTTTATGTTACACAGTATTTGCGTAGCGGTCTTTCAAATGCAATTTTGTTTAAAAAAAAAAATACACTTTAACCACTTACTTACCAGGCCAATTCTGACACTTCTACATGTAAAAATCATAATTTTTTTTTCTAGAAAATTACTCAGAACCCCTCCAAACATTATATATGTTTTTTTTTTTTTTCAGCAGAGACCCTAGGGCAGGGGTAGGCAACCTCAGCCATCCAGCTGTGGTGAAACTACAAATCCCATCATGCTTCTGCCTCTAGGAGTTCTGTCTGTGATTGTCAAGGTCTTGCAATGTCTCATGGGACAATGATGGGACAATGATGGGGCAATGATGGCGAACCTTGGCACCCCAGATGTTTTGGAACTACATTTCCCACGATGCTCATACACTCTTTAGTGTAGCTGAGCATCATGGGAAATGTAGTTTCAAAACATCTGGGGTGCCAAGGTTCGCCATCACTGCCCTAGGGAATAAAGTGGCAGTCGTTGCAAATTTTTATCTCGCACGGTATTTGCACTGCAATTTTTCAAACGTGTTTGTTTTTTGTTTTTTAAGAAATAAATAACAGTTTCATGCATTAAAAAAAACCCAAACACTAAAGTTAGCATGTTTTTTTTTTTGTATCATGTGAAAGATGATGTTACGCCGAGTAAATAGATACCCAATATGTCATGCTTTAAAATTGCACACGCTCGTGGAATGGCGCCAAACTACGGTACGTAAAAATCTCCATAGGTGATGATTTAATTTTTTTTTACAGATTACCTGTTTAGAGGTACAGAGAAGGTCCTGTGCTAAAATTATTGCTCTCGCTCTAACGATCGTGGCGATACCTCACATGTGTGGTTTGAACACCGTTTACATATGCTTGCGCGACTTCCGTATATGTTTGCTTCTGCGCACGAGCACAGAAGGACGGGGCACTTTAAATTTTTTTTTCTTATTTTACTCTTTATTTTTTATTTTTACACTGTCCCTTTATTTATTTGTATCACTTTTATTCCTATTACAATTAATGTAAACATCCCATTTAATATAAATAAGGATGACAGGTCCTCTTTATGGAGAGATCTGGTGTCAAAAAGACCCCAGATCTCTCATTTACCTTTAAAAGCCATATTTAAAAAAAAAAAAAAATTTTTTCTAATTTTCGCTTAAAAAGAAAAAATATTTACCATTGCTTGAGAACCAGAAGGGACGTCAGACGTCACTCTGGTCTTCCAAAGGCATAGAGATGAGTAGCGGCCATTTTGGCATCACTTTTCTCCATGCCCAGCTAACAGCTGCATTGGATCGCTCCCGGGCTTTACTGATCTATTAGGTAAGCCCAGGAAGTGGCAGGGGGGGCACCCCTCCCACCGCTTCTAAAAGTGATCCCGCGGCGAATCCACCCGCAGGACCACTTTTATCTAATCGGCCATAGTAAAAAAACAATACTGGGGTTATGGCAGCTAGCCAGTATTTAACATCAAGGTAATGACGTATTTTTACTATGGGCCGGTCGGCAAGTGGAATTGTTATACCATAACAACGTACTTAACCACTTCAGCCCCGGAAGGATTTGCCCCCATCCTGACCAGGCCATTTTTTGCGATACAGCACTGCGTCGCTTTAACTGACAATTGCGCGGTCGTGCAACGCTGTACCCAAACAAAATTGACATCCTTTTTACCCACAGATAGAGCTTTCTTTGTGTGGTATTTAATCACCTCTGCGTTTTTGGGGTTTTTTGGCGCGAAAAACAAAAAAAGACCAACGATTAAAAAAAACATTTTTTTTTTAACTTTCTGCTATAATACATATCCAAACAAAATATTAAAAAAACACATTTATTCATCGGTTTAGACCGATATATGTTCTTCTACATATTTTTGGTAAAATAAAAATCACAATAGGCGTATATTGATTGGTTTGCGCAAAAGTTATCGTGCCTACAAACTATGGGATAGGTTTAGAGACTTATGGGTTTTTTTAATTGATTTTACTGGTAATGGCGGCGATCTGCGATTTTTTGCAGGACTGTGACATTGCGGCGGACAAATCTGACCCCAAATTACACTTTTTGGGGACCAGTGACATTATTACTTTGATCAGTGCTATAAAAATGCACTGATCAATGTAAAAATGACACTGGCAGGGGAGGGGTTAACACTAGGGGGGATCAAGGGGTTAAATGTGTTCCCTGGGTGTGTTCTAACTGTAGGGGGGGGTGGGCTACCTCGGACATGACAGAGATCACTGGGGACAGAGATCACTGGGAACAGAAGATCTGTCATGTCATTAGACAGAACAGGGAATCGCCTTGTTTACATAGGCAGTTCCCCATACTGCCCCTACTAACCGCTATCGCGTGTCGCCAGTGGATATCGAGTCCGCAGGGCGCGCACGCTATCCTCCTTGCATGGACCGCAGTATATCTGCCTGAGCTGGTTGGCTAGTGGTTAAAGGAGAAGTGTAGTCAGATCTAAACGGCGTCCATGCGATCTGCTGTAGGTGTCAATGTTAGATTAACCACTTCAGCCCCCTGGAAGATTTTACCCCCTTCCTGACCAGAGCACTTTTTGCGATACGGCACTTCGTCTCTTTAACTGACAATTGCGCGGTCGTGCGACGATGTCCTTTTTTTTCCCACAAATAGAGCTTTCTTTTGGTGGTATTTCATCACCTCTGTGGTTTTTATTTTTTGCGCTATAAACAAAAAAAGAGCAACAATTTTGAAAAAAAGCACTATTTTTTACTTTTTGCTATAGTAAAAATCCCCAAAAAATATATAAAAAAACTATTTTCTTCTCAGTTTAGGCTGATACGTATTCTTCTACATATTTTTGGTAAAAAAAAAAATTTTTTTTAAATCGCAATAGGCGTATATTGATTGGTTTGCACAAAGGTTATAGCGTCTACAAAATAGGGGATAGGTTTATAGAATTTTTATTATTATTTCTTTTTTTTATTAGTAATGGTGGCGATCTGTGATTTTTATTGTGACTGCGACATTATGGCTGATACATCGGACACTTTTGACACCATTTTGGGACCTATGCTATAAAAATGCACTGATTACTGTGTAAATGACAATAGCAGGGAAGGGGTTAAACCCTAGGGGGCGATCAAGGGGTTAAGTGTGTTTTAGGGAGGTGTTCTAACTGTGGGGGGATGGGCTTCCACTGACATGACAGCGATCACTGCTCCCGATGACAGGGAGCAGTAGATCCCTGCCATGTCACTAGGCAGAACGGGGAAATGCCTTGTTTACATTCTACCTCTCCACACTGCAATAGCGGGCTGCCGGCAAACATCGAGTTCCCGGGACCCGGGGGGCACGCTCCTGCGGCGTGCAGCGGGTGGCGTGTGCGTGCCCGATAGGCGGCAAATTTAAAGGGACATACAGGTACGCCCATTTGCCTGCCTGTGCCATTCTGCCGACGTACATCTGTGTGCGGCGGTCGGCAAGAGGTACAGACCCATGCGATGCGATTCAGGTGCATGGGAAAAAAAGGGTCCTCACCATTTTGGTGCAGATACGATGCAATGCAATTTTAGCCATACAAAATGAATGGCTCAAATCGCACCGCTCAGATACCGCATGTGATGTGCACTAGGGTTGCCACCTTTTCTTCAAGCCAAACCCGAACATTTTAGTGGTGCACGGCACTGCGCTTGCTTAACTCACCACCTGTCAAATACCTTCAAAACATGATCCACTATGGATCACTCTTCAGAGTGCCCTGCGACTCAGTTTACACTTGTGGTTGGGGGACAGTAAAATTTAGAGATTGAGCTGTGTTTTAACTGCTACTCAACCATTCCCCTTAAGCTGAAAAGGCAGCAGAGGGGGATGTACACTTGCCACAGCCAAAATGTTTTGCATCACAGTGCGGCAAAACATGTCTGCACTGTTGGGTTCAGTGAGCAGTACTGTGGACCATTCAAATGAATGTGGGCTTCCAGCATCCGTGTGTAATGCATTAAATTGCGGGGCGATGCTGTGGGGTTTAAACAGGTGGTGAGGAGGTGATATAACACCGCCTCCCTGCCTGGCAAATGCCCTCTGAAGAACAATACAAATGTGGATTGCTCTTCAGAGGGCACCACATGTGTAAATGAGCCGTAAGGCTGTTCAGCCATTCCAGTATATATAGCAGAGTGACAGGGAGGGGGCAGAGTGACAAGGAGGGGGGCAGAGTGACAGGGAGGGGGCAGGCAGAGTGACAAGGAGGGGGCAGAGTGACATGGAGGGGGGCAGAGTGACATGGAGGGGGGCAGAGTGACATGGAGGGGGGCAGAGTGACATGGAGGGGGGCAGAGAGACATGGAGGGGGCAAAGAGACATGGAGGGGGCAGAGTGACATGGAGGGAGCAGAGTGACAGGGAGTGGGAGGGGGCAGAGTGACAGGGAGGGGGAAAAGAGACAGGGAGGGGGCAGAGTGACAGTGAGGGGGACAGGCAGAGTGACATGGATGGGGCAGAGTGACAGGGAGGGGTGGAGTGACAGGGAGGGGGGCAGAGTGATATGGAGGGAGTAGAGTGACAGGGAGGGGGACAGGAAGAGTGACATGGAGGGGGGCAGGCAGAGTGAAATGGAGGGAGTAGAGTGACATGGAGGGGGCAGGCAGAGTGACAGGGAGGGGGCAGAGAGACATGGAGGGGGACAGGCAGAGTGACATGGAGGGGGCAGAGTGACAGGGAGGGGGAAAAGAGACAGGGAGGGGGCAGAGTGACAGGGAGCGGGACAGGCAGAGTGACATGGATAGGGCAGAGTGACAGGGAGGGGGGCAGAGTGATATGGAGGGGGACAGGCAGAGTGACAAGGAGGGGGGCAGAGTGACAGGGAGGGGGCACGCAGAGTCACAGGGAGGGGGCACGCAGAGTCACAGGGAGGGGGCACGCAGAGTGACAGGGAGGGGGCACGCAGAGTGACAGGGAGGGGGCAGGCAGAGTGACAGGGAGGGGGCAGGCAGAGTGACAGGGAGGGGGCACGCAGAGTGACAGGGAGGGGGCACGCAGAGTGACAGGGAGGGGGCACGCAGAGTGACAGGGAGGGGGCAGAGTGACGTGGAGGGGGCAGGCAGAGTGACAGGGAGGGGGCAGAGTGACAGGGAGGGGGCAGGCAGAGTGACATGGAAGGGGCTGCAGAGTGACAGGGAGGGGGCAGAGTGACAGGAGGAGGCAGAGTGACATTGAGAGGGCAGGCAGAGTGACATGGAAGGGGCTGCAGAGTGACAGGGAGGGTGACAGGCAGAGTGACAAGGAGGGGGGCAGGCAGAGTGACATGGAGGGGGCAGAGTGACATGGAGGGGGACAGGCAGAGTGATAGGGAGGGGGCAGAGTGACATGAAGGGGCAGGCAGGGTGACAGGGAGGGGGACAAGCAGAGTGACATGGAGGGGGCAGAGTGACATGGAGGGGGATAGGCAGAGTGACAGGGAGGGGGCAGAGTGACAGGGAGGGTGACAGGCAGAGTGACAAGGAGGGGGGCAGGCAGAGTGACATGGAGGGGGCAGAGTGACATGGAGGGGGACAGGCAGAGTGATAGGGAGGGGGCAGAGTGACATGAAGGGGCAGGCAGGGTGACAGGGAGGGGGACAAGCAGAGTGACATGGAGGGGGCAGAGTGACATGGAGGGGGATAGGCAGAGTGACAGGGAGGGGGCAGAGTGACAGGGAGGGTGACAGGCAGAGTGACAAGGAGGGGGGCAGGCAGAGTGACATGGAGGGGGCAGAGTGACATGGAGGGGGACAGGCAGAGTGATAGGGAGGGGGCAGAGTGACATGAAGGGGCAGGCAGGGTGACAGGGAGGGGGACAAGCAGAGTGACATGGAGGGGGCAGAGTGACATGGAGGGGGATAGGCAGAGTGACAGGGAGGGGGCAGAGTGACAGGGAGGGGGAAAAGAGACAGGGAGGGGGCAGAGTGACAGGGAGGGGGAAAAGAGACAGGGAGGGGGCAGAGTGACAGGGAGGGGGAAAAGAGACAGGGAGGGGGCAGAGTGACAGGGAGGGGGAAAAGAGACAGGGAGGGGGCAGAGTGACAGGGAGCGGGACAGGCAGAGTAACATGGATAGGGCAGAGTGACAGGGAGGGGGGCAGAGTGATATGGAGGGGGACAGGCAGAGTGACAAGGAGGGGGGCAGAGTGACAGGGAGGGGGCACGCAGAGTGACAGGGAGGGGGCACGCAGAGTCACAGGGAGGGGGCACGCAGAGTCACAGGGAGGGGGCACGCAGAGTCACAGGGAGGGGGCAGGCAGAGTGACAGGGAGAAGGCAGAGTGACGTGGAGGGGGCACGCAGAGTGACAGGGAGGGGGCAGAGTGACGTGGAGGGGGCAGGCAGAGTGACAGGGAGGGGGCAGGCAGAGTGACAGGGAGGGGGCAGAGTGACAGGGAGGGGGCAGGCAGAGTGACATGGAAGGGGCTGCAGAGTGACAGGGAGGGGGCAGAGTGACAGGAGGGGGCAGAGTGACATTGAGAGGGCAGGCAGAGTGACATGGAAGGGGCTGCAGAGTGACAGGGAGGGTGACAGGCAGAGTGACAAGGAGGGGGGCAGGCAGAGTGACATGGATGGGGCAGAGTGACATGGAGGGGGACAGGCAGAGTGATAGGGAGGGGGCAGAGTGACATGAAGGGGCAGGCAGGGTGACAGGGAGGGGGACAAGCAGAGTGACATGGAGGGGGCAGAGTGACATGGAGGGGGATAGGCAGAGTGACAGGGCGGGGGCAGAGTGACAGGGAGGGGGACAGGCAGAGTGACATGGAGGGGGCAGAGTGACATGAAGGGGGTAGAGTGACATGGAGGGGGCAGGCAGAGTGACATGGAGGGGGACAGGCAGAGTGACATGGAGGGGGACAGGCAGAGTGACATGGAAGGGGCAGGCAGGGGGACAGGGAGGGGGACAAGCAGAGTGACATGGAGGGGGCCAGGCAGAGTGACAGGGAGGGGGCAAAGAGACATGGAGGGGGCAGAGTGACAGGGAGGGGGACAGGCAGAGTGACATGGATGGGGCAGGGTGACATGGAAGGGGGCAGACAGTGTGACAGGGAGCAGGGCAGAGTGACAGTGAGGGGGGCAGAGTGACAGTGAGGGGGCAGAGTGACAGGGAGGGGGCAGAGAGACATGGAGGGGGACAGGCAGAGTGACATGGAGGGGGCAGAGTGACAGGGAGGGGGAAAAGAGACAGGGAGGGGGCAGAGTGACAGGGAGGGGGACAAGCAGAGTGACATGGATAGGACAGAGTGACAGGGAGGGGGGCAGAGTGACAGGGAGGGGGACAGGCAGAGTGACACGGAGAGGGGCAGAGTGACAGGGAGGGGGCAGGCAGAGTGACAGGGAGGGGGCAGGCAGAGTGACAGGGAGGGGGCAGGCAGAGTGACAGGGAGGGGGCAGTGTGACATGGAGTGGGGCAGGCAGAGTGATAGGGAGGGGGCAGAGTGACAGGAGGGGGCAGAGTGACATTGAGAGGGCAGGCAGAGTGACATGGAAGGGGCTGCAGAGTGACAGGGAGGGGGACAAGCAGAGTGACAGGGAGGGGGCAGAGTGACATTGAGAGGGCAGGCAGAGTGACATGGAAGGGGCTGCAGAGTGACAGGGAGGGTGACAGGCAGAGTGACAGAAGGGGGCAGGCAGAGTGACAGGGAGGGGGGCAACCAGAGTGACAGAGAGTGGGGCAGGCAGAGTGACATGGAGGGGGCAGAGTGACATGGAGGGGGACAGGCAGAGAGATAGGGAGGGGGAAGAGTGATATAGAAGGGGCAGGCAGGGTGACAGGGAGGGGGACAAGCAGAGTGACATGGAGGCGGCAGAGTGACATGGAGGGGGATAGGCAGAGTGACAGGGAGGGGGAAAGGCAGAGTGACAGGGAGGGGGCAGAGTGACATGGAGGGGGACAGGCAGAGTGACATGGAGGGGGCAGAGTGACATGAAGGGGGCAGGCAGAGTGACATGAAGGGGGCAGAGTGACATGGAGGGGGACAGGCAGAGTGACATGGAGGGGGCAGAGTGACATGGAGGGAGCAGGCAGGCAGGGAGGGGGACAGGCAGAGTGACAGGGAGGGGGCAGAGTGACATGGAGGGGGCAGAGTGACAGGGAGGGGGACAGGCAGAGTGACAGGGAGGGGGCAGAGTGACATGAATGGGGCAGGCAGGCAGGGAGGGGGACAGGCAGAGTGACAGGGAGGGGGCAGAGTGACATGGAGGGGGCAGAGTGACAGGGAGGGGGACAGGCAGAGTGACAGGGAGGGGGCAGTGTGACAGGGAGGGAGCAGAGTGACAGGGAGGGACCAGAGTGACATGGAGGGGGACAGAGTTACATGGAGGGGGCAGGCAGAGTGACATGGAGGGGGGCAGAGTGACATGGAGGGGGGCAGAGTGACATGGAGGGGGCAGAGTGACAGGGAGGGGGACAGGCAGAGTGACAGGGAGGGGGCAGAGTCTGATACCCTTCTTGCAGAAGATATGACTATCAGAAAATTAGTTTCCTTGTCAAAAGGACCAAGGGAATATGCTGTTTCGGCTCAAAAAAGGCTGTTTCAGCAATGCCGACAGAAAAAAAATCCAAGTCCCAAGGGTTCAGGGGTGACTTAACCGGAGGATTAAGCCGCGTTACTCCCTGAATAAGCTACGAACCAAAGAACGCAAAGCAAGTGGTTGTTGAAATAATGCCGACAAGGCTGAAACCTGGCCTTTGATAGTATGCAAGGCCAGCTTCATTTCTAACCCCATCTACAGAAAGTCAAGGATTCTACCTATCACATACTTCCTTGGGTGCCAACCCCTGGAATCACACCAGGAGACATATGCTTTCTAGACTTTAATCTATGATTCTGGAAGCCAGCTCCCAGGGTAAATACCACTGGACCTGACAGCCCATGCTTCTCCAAACCGTTAAATTTAGTGTTTGTAAGGTAGGTTGGAATACTGGACCTTGAGAGAGAAGGTCTGGACGTAGTGGTAGGGTCCATAGGTCCCCTACCGCCATCCTTATGATCTCTGCATACCAAGATCTTCTGGGCCACGCCAGGCCACAAGAATCACTGATCTCCCTTCCTGCTTGATCCTGCAAAGCAGTCGTGGAAGCAGGAGGAAATGCATAAATCGGTGAGAACTGATTCCACGGGAACACCATCATGCTAGCGGATCCCTTGTTCTTGATACAAAGTTGCCGATCTTCTTGTTGAACCTGGACACAAACAGATCTACATCTGGGATCCCCCATCTTTGACATATTGCCAGGTAGATATCCGGGCGAAGGGAACATTCTCCCGGGAACAACTGCTGGCGACTCAAGTAGTTCACCTGCCAATTTTCTACACCCGGAACGAAAACTGCCGATAGGCAAGGTACATTGTTTTCTGCCCAAGTTAAGATATATTTCACCTCTCTCTGGGCCGCATGACTTGTCGTGCCCCCTTGGTGATTGATATAGGCCACTGCTGTGGTATCGTCAGATTGGATCCTGACAGGACAATTCCGTAACCTGAACATCCAGGCCGTCAGGGCCAAGCGCGCTGCCCGGATCTCTAGAATGTTGATGGGCAAGGTCATTTTTGATCTGGACTATTTCTCTTGGACATTTGCTTCTTCCTGGACTGCTCCCCAACTCAAAAGGCTGGCATCTGCTGTTACCATTTTTTACAGGTAGCTGGTAGGAAAAATTTTCCCTTCTGCAGATTCTTGGTTATCAACCACCAACTGAGGCTCCGGTGCACCCTGGAGACAGACACATTGGGAAATCTAGAGCTTGGGCCTACTTGTTCCAAGCTGACAAAATACTGTTTTGCAGCAGCCTCAAATGAAACTGAGCATAAGTAACGGCCTCGAATGAAGCCACCATCTTTCCCAACAACCTCATGCAAAGTCGAGTAGAAGGATTCTTCTTTGCTATGACCATCTGAATCAGTTCCTTTATGGCACTGACCTTCGCCTGGGGCAAGAATACCTTTTTCTGGGCTGTATCAATAATCAGACCCAAGTATTCCAATCTCCTTGATAGGTTTTTATAGAGGATTTCTCTAGGTTGAGAATCTGACCTCGGTATTCCAGGTAGTTGACTGTAGATCATACTTTGGTCTAAGCGGGCTACCGAGAGCAGATCGTCTAGGTAAGCTACAATCGTTATACCTTGGGGTCTTTATCCGGCTACAGGAGGGGCCAGACCTTTGTAAATACTCAAGAGGGGGGGAATTTGGGACTTTGAATGAGGCACAATGTTTGTGTCTCCATCCTGGGTTCAAGTACATGAAAAAGGGGAATGTGGGACTTTAAATGAGGCAATTGACTTGTGGAGGTAGAGTATATAGTATTCATTTTTTATTTGTAACAATAATAAAGTATTTTCATATGTATACATGCACAATTGCATAAACATAATGGATACATATACATTAGATTGGCAGCACATAAAAGATAGTAAATGTTGATAAATATAATACAAGGTCTTTCATATTAGCAGGCATTAGTACATCATATGCAAAAGAGCTGCTATAAGATAGGTACACATACACATTGATAATTGCATAGTACTCAATGAATCTTAGATGTATAAAAAGTATATATGGGCCAGTGAATAAGTAATGAGCCGGACTTGTCTGAGCACCCCATGGAAACTCGAAGCGTTTCATGGCTATATGCCATTCATCAGGAGTTGGGTACAGAAGTAAACTGTAAATATAAATAAATATGTAATATTATTAAATATGTTCTACCCCTTTAAAGGGAGAAAAGACCTCATGGGGAGAAAGAGATCTGTACTCACAGGTCGGCTATAGCACTGTGCTTGGCTAGCATCGAGGAGGATGGGACCCCAAATGGTTGTCTGTTCCGGAGCTGAGGCAAGGAACCCCACCCCAGCCAAGAAAACCTCCACATAGCATGCCTAATTGCTGCAACACATTCCACTCAATGAAGAGTAGCAAAAAAAGTGGAGCGGACAAATTCAGTAAGAATTGCACCATCAATCTTTCAGATTGTGAAGCTGATCCCCCCGCATTTGACCCCTCAGAAGAGGAGTCATCAGCCTGCTCATGGTCCCCTGAGGGAAATCGCATTTTATCCCATTCTGGGATGCGATTAAAGCTGCTAGCCAATTCCAGCATGGCTTGAGGAAAGCCCTTTTCAGTAATATAGACAGGGGCTGCAGTGTTGAAAACAATTGCAATATTTGATAGCCCTGATCGCTTATTCTGACCGGCCACCCCAGAACTCTCAGGGGAAGATGTCAATGTAGAGTGTTTAGAGCTTGAAGGTGTCCCTTTTAAGCCCTTTTTTGGGGTGTTTCTACCCCCCTTCTGACCATAGCCCGATGCACAAATGCAGAGGGAGTACCAGAAGAAATCGCATCCACTGCTTGAGCAAATAGTCCAGCAACTGCCGCTGCTATTTAACGCTCAGCCTGATGCTTTTAGTAAATGTGCCAAAGGAATACCTGTGTCACCACTTACATGCCTCTTTTTAGCTTTTGCGTCTCTCTGACAGCTGCAGTCAGCAAAAAATAGAGTCTTTTTAAAAGTATCCCAACGCTGGACGTTGCTGCACGCCAACGCCGCGCTAAACCACACCCACTCCATGTTCCCACCATGCCCTCCCCCTCCTCTTCTTCAAAAAAGAGTGTTTTCCCACGCGAGCGCGGGGCTCTGATCTGATGGGATCGGCGTGTGTGTAGGGGGAGGGCGGCGAGGAGGAGGGCTGTGACAAACCGCCGTACAGAGGGAGTGGAGAACGGAGCGGCATCCGACGATCGTTCTGCTTCTCCCTCTACTCAGAAAGAGAGGGAGAGCTTTTGTCCGGGTGGGGGGGTGTTTTTTAGAGGAAAATCCCCCCCCCAACATCTTACCGGAGTCCTGTGACTGCTAGCCGGAGAGAGGTCTGTCAGCGTCTGCTGACACAGCATGATCTGAGAAAGCATGACAAGGTATGTGCTCTATACAGCCCCCAGTGGTGACTTTTAGGCATGACAACATTTACTTCCTAAAGGAGACAATTCATAACAAATACCAGGCAGCGGCGCGTGAACGTGCGCAGAGTCACGAGGCAGGCGCGCGTGTGCGAGAGCACACGGCAGGCGCGCGTGCGCACACGCTGACTCGGCTTGGTGCCAGTTCCCCTTTAAAAGGCCAGCAGCTGCTCTGGTACAGTGCTGTCTGATCTGCAGCTTAACCTGAGTTTGATCCTGAACCTGCTGTGTTACCTGACCTTGCTCCATTGACTACTGCTGCCTTCTCCTCTCCTGACCCGGCCTGCTTGACCTTGCTACTTCTGAAGCTACTGATATCCTGTTGCCGAACCTCTGCCTGCCTGCTGACTACCCTTTGCCTGCTGATTGTACTACCTGTTGCCCGTTCCGACCCAGCTTGTCTCACTCTGCTTAGTCCGTTCCTGATTCAGCTCTGCCTAGATCCAGGGGTCGCTGACCTGCACCTATACCACCGCTTCCTACTGCTTCTGCTACCAGTTCGTCCGGTGGATCACCTCTACTACCTGCATCAGCTATCACGGACCATACAGGCGCTCCTACCTCATTGCGCTCCTGTACCACTGTTGCAACCCCAGTGGTCCCCGAGCCAGGGCTGTAAGAGAGGTCTCCTTCTACAGTTGGGCTCTGATACTAGGTACGTGACAGTATCAGACAGCCATGACTGAGCCTACAGGAGTCTTGCAGATGGAGGAGGTGGGCCGCCACCTCGCAGCCCTCACACAAGCTGTACAGTCCCTACATGAAGGGTACCTTAAGTTGGAAGGACAAATCCAGACACTCCCTGTCAGCTCAGTTCCAGTATCCTTCACTGCACCTCCACCTGAGCCCAGAGTTCCTGTTCCTGAGAAATTCTCTGGGGAGTGCATCAAGTTTCGGGCCTTCCGCAACACATGTCAGCTGTATTTTGCTTTGTAACCCCGGACTTTCATGCTGGAATCCACCAAAGTGGAGTTTATAATCTTGCTACTACAAGAGGATCCTCAAGCCTGGGCCCACCGGTTACTGGAAGGAGATGACATACAGACACATACCATATCGTCTTTTCCCGATGCTATGTCACAACTATATGATGATCCATTACGTACTTCAATGGCAGAAGCTGCTCTCCATGCGCTCCAGCAAGGCCGCAGAGCGTTTGAGGACTATGTGTCAGACTTCAGATGCTAGAGCGCAGACACCCAGTGGAATAATGCAGCTCTGCGGCACCAGTTCCGCATGGGTCTATCTGAGGACTTGAAAGATGAACTTGCCCGAGTAGAAATACCTGGATACCTTGGAAGGACTTATCAGTCTGGTAATTCAGATTGACCGGCGGCTCCGTGAGCGCCAATCAGAGAAATGCACCCAGCAGACCCACTCTGTATGGATGACACCAAAGGCTCCTCTTCAGCCCCTTGCCGGCTCAAGTTCCATCAACCCCGCATCTGCTGCTCCAAGACCCATGCAACTCGGAGTGATGCGCCACATGCTATCTCCAGAGGAGCGATCACGCCACCAGCAGAAGAATCTTTGCCTGTATTGTGGAGAGGCTGGCCATTATGTTCATGGGTGTCCTGCAAAGATGAGAAAGCTTCCTCCTACTAACCTCACGATGCTACCTGCCCAGTCAGCCCACCTTACTCTTCCTCTGTTAGTCCAGCTTCCAGAAAAGACAATTCCCGTTAACGCTATTGTGGACTCTGGAGCATGCAGTTGCTTTATTGACTTAAACTTTGCCACCCAGCAACATATTCCCTTGCGGCCAAAGACGCATGGACTGTCTGTCTTTTTAGCTGACGGCTCACGTATCAGTTCTGGACCAGTAACTCAGGAGACACCTCTTTTACTCGTTACTTCCTCCCATCAACATAAGGAACTTTTGAGCCTTGACGCTATCACTTCCCACTTGTTTCTTGTCATCCTGGGTTTACCATGGCTCCAGGCCCATAACCCTCAGATTAACTGGTTGTCCGGGGAGATCAAGTTTTCATCACCGTATTGTCTGAAGCATTGTCTACCAGGATCTATGAGTACGTCAGCAAACCTATTCTGTATGGACTTTGAACAAGATGTTCTTCAATCTGTACCCAAACCCCACCACCAGTACCTTGACGTCTTCAGCAAACAAGGAGCTGATACCTTGCCGTGCCACCGCCCATATGACTGTCCTATTGATCTCTTGCCCGGAGCTGCGATTCCATTTGGATGTGTGTTTCCATTGTCAGAGCGAGAACAAGAGGCATTGAAAGAGTATGCTGATGAGAACCTCAAGAAGGGGTTTATCCGCCCATCCACTTCCCCAGCAGGAACAGGGATATTCTTCGTAACCAAGAAAGACCACTCTCTCTGCCCTTGTGTGGATTTTTGAGAGCTAAATAAAGTTACGGTTAAGAACCGCTGCCCCTAATGACTGAGTTGTTCCAGAAACTGAGATCTGCAACCATTTTTACTAAACTGGACTTGAGAGGTGCCTATAACCTGATACGTATCCGAAAAGGGGATGAGTGGAAGACGGCTTTCCACACCAGATTCGGGCACTTCGAGTATCTGGTCATGCCCTTTGGGCTCTGCAATGCCCTGGCCACCTTCCAAAACTTTATTAACGACGTGTTCCGAGACCTGTTGGATATCTTCGTTATTGTCTACTTGGACGATATCTTAATCTTCTCTGATACCCTTGATCAACACGAGAGCACGTCAGTATTGTGTTAGGCCGACTCCGTCAACACAAGCTGTATGCAAAACCGGAGAAGTGTGA
This sequence comes from Lithobates clamitans, assembly GCA_037952925.1. NCBI lineage: Eukaryota > Metazoa > Chordata > Amphibia > Anura > Ranidae > Lithobates > Lithobates clamitans. The sequence continues at coordinate 128,282 of JBBGZY010000587.1, read as the reverse complement.
ATTTGAGCGGCAGAGCATTCAATTTTTGGGACTAGTAATTTCTACAGCAGGAGTTGAAATGGATCCCCAAAAAGTGTCCGCCATACTGGAATGGCCTGTACCCACAGACAAGAAGGGGATGCAACGCTTCTTAGATTTTGCAAACTTTTATAGGAAGTTCATTAAAGGGTTCTCTGCCATCATCACCCCATTAACACAACTAACCAAACAAAACCTACGATTCTGCTGGAACTCCGAGGCACAGGGCGCTTTCAAAATACTAAAGAAACTCTTCACTTCGGCTCCTATCCTCAGCCACCCTGACCCGTCCTTACCCTACATCCTCGAAGTGGATGCTTCCGAAACAGCAGTGGGGGCAGTTGTTTCCCAACGTCAAGGGGTTAAAGCCTTGATGCACCCTGTGGCCTTCTTCACACGGAAACTTTCTCCAACAGAAAGAAATTACGACGAAGGAGATCGTGAGCTTTTTAGTCATAAAAGCAGCACTGGAGGAGTGGAGATACTTGTTGGAGGGTGCTAACCATCCCATACTGATATATACTGACCATAAAAATTTACAGTATTTAAGATCTGCCAAAAGACTGAAGCCACGACAAGCTCGATGGGCTCTGTTTTTTACTCGTTTTTCCTTTCACATAACCTACAGACCTGGATCAAAAAATACAAAACAGGACGCACTATCTCGTATGTATGATGACCCCAAGGACTTGTCAACACCAGATACCATCCTGCCTACAGGGAACTTCCTACTTCTGCAGACGGATCTTTTGTCACAAATCAAACAAGCTTCCATGAACATCCTCAGCCCCCCTGGAGTGACTGTAACCCCTAAAGACAGTCTGCTTTGGAAAGGAGGCAAGATTTTTGTTCCTGAGAGTGTGCGAGTGGGGGTCTTAAAGATGTTCCATGATCATCCGCTGGCAGGCCATTTTGGCATACATAAGACTCTTGAACTCGTACGACGTACCTTTTGGTGGCCTGACCTAGAAGGATTCTGTAAGAAATATGTGAATTCATGCTCTGTTTGTATTCAGAGCAAGACAGCGAGAAGTAAGTCCTGTGGCCTGCTGAAACCTCTACCCATTCCTGATAAACCATGGCAGATGATCTCTATGGACTTTATAGTGCACGGCAATCTTTGTTGTAGTGGATCGATTAACCAAGATGGCCCATTTTTTGCCCTTAAAGAGTACCCCATCTGCCATGGAAACAGCCCGAGTGTTCATTAAGGAGATTGTTAGATTACATGGGATCCCTGCAAACATCACGTCTGATTGTGGTGTACAATTCACCTCATGCTTCTGGAGAGCCTTATGTAAAGTGTTAAAAATTGAGTTGGCATTGTCCTCAGCATACCATCCCCAAACTAATGGGCAAACTGAGAGGACTAATCAAACGCTCGAACAGTACATCTGGTGTTTCACATCCTTTGCTCAGGATGATTGGGTATCCTTACTGCCACTAGCAGAATTTGCCTACAACAATGCCAACCACTCAGCTACAGGTCAATCCCCTTTCTTTTCTAATTATGGCTTCCATTTATTATTTTTACCTGATTTCATTTCAGAGTCTACAGTTCCAGCAGTACAGAATACCATGGACTTCATCAACCGCAATAATAAGATCTTGCAGGAAGCAATGGCCAAAGCGCAAGCTGACAACAAGAAGGCTTTTGATAGGAAAAGGAGAGGAGAACTTAAGTTGAAATGTCCATCAAAAAAGTTGGCACCCAAATTTACTGGTCCCTTCCAGGTGAAGAGGAAGTTGAATGAAGTATCATATGAACTGTCTTTACCTGACTCATTTAAGATACACCCTATATTTCAGGTTTCGCTGCTGAAGCCTGCAGTACCTGATCCTTTCCCCGACAGAGGACCTAAACCACCGGAACTTGTTTTGATTGATGGAAATGAGGAATATGAAGTGGAGGCTATCTTGGATTGCAGGAGAAGGCGGAATCAGGTACAATTTCTCGTTAAATGATACGGCCTGGAGGACAATTCCTGGGAGCCCACATGCAGGCATGTACTGGCCATCGGGACTACAGGGAGTTTCCCAGTGGGCCGATGGCTCAGTGGACTGGTTTCAGTGACAGCCTGTCAAAGTCAAAGACAGCCTGTCAAAGTAATGGCTGCGCGGCTCGCCCTCCATTTCACGCAGTGATGTGAGAAGGATGAGAAAAGTACAAAGGAGAATACGTGAAATAATAAAAGAGGTTAGTGAGGACTGCCTATGTTGTGCTACTTATGGTTTTTTTTGCACAATTGCGTATAGCTTATATACTGTTTTTGTGCTTGTTTGCAAAATTAAAGTGGGCCGGTCTGGATGAAGTCCAGGGCCAAATTTTTGACCCAGTCCAGCCCTGCCCACATGCAATATTGATGCAAGAAGGTTAGTTTGTGCCTTTTTTCTGGCTCACCCTAATAAGAAGAACCTGTTGAGGACCCGGAGGTTGCGCATTGGGGGGGGGCAATGTCAGGGATACCCTGTGGCAGGACAGACACTCAGGCGTGCGCGCATGTGCACATATGTTCCTATGAGAGCGCGCTGTACCAGGCAGCAGTGCGTGAACGTGCGCAGAGTCACGAGACAGGCGCGTGTCTGCGAGAGCATGCGGCAGGCGCGCGTGCTGACTCGGCTTGGCATCAGTTCGCCTTTAAAAGGCCAGCAGCTGCTCTGGTACAGTGCTGTCTGATCTGCAGGTTAACCTGAGTCTGATCCTGAACCTGCTGTGTTACCTGACCTTGCTTCATTGACTACTGCTGCCTTCTCTTCTCCTGACCCGGCCTGCTTGACCTTGCTACTTCTGAAACTACTGATCTCCTGTTGCCGAACCTCTGCCTGCCTGCTGACTACCCTTTGCCTGCTGATTGTACTACCTGTTGCCCGTTCCGACCCAGCTTGTCTCACTCTGGTTAGTCCGTTCCTGATTCAGCTCCGCCTAGATCCAGGGGTTGCTGACCCGCACCTATACCACCGCTTCCTACTGCTTCTGCTACAAGTTCGTCCGGTGGATCACCTCTACTACCTGCATCCTGCTACCATGGATCATACAGGCGCTCCTACCACACTGCGCTCCTGTACCACTGTTGCAACCCCAGTGGTCCCTGAGCCAGGGCTGTAAGAGAGGTCTCCTTCTACAGTTGGGCTCTGATACCAGGTACGTGACAAAAATTCTTTAGAAGTCTCAACTTACCTTTCCCGCCACAGTGAATTTTGTGGTAAAACCAAAAGACCCAATCTTCACCTCTCGCAGTGGGCTCCGTTTAAAAAAATCTTCAGGAACTGGGGCCCCCTTTTTTATCGGGGGATCCGCACTCCTGGACCCGTAATAGTACCCTGCCAGAAAAAACTTATGGCTGAAAAAAACGAAAAGCACTGGATCCCGGGGTCCAGCTCTCTAAAAAGAGAAGCGTTACGGGCTAAACCTTGTTTCTTCCGCCATGAGGCCCAGGAACCATTCAATTCGGCCTAAAAAGACACTTTGAATGGATCCAACTGCATAGCTATCCCCAGCAAGGATTGCTCCAGTGGAGCTCAGCATAGCACATCTTTACTCGTGACCAACACCTTAGACACTGGTGAAAAAACTGAGGTACTCCCAGTAGTGGGAGGGGTTATATAGGGAGTGGACTTCCTGTTTCAGGGCGTGCCAGTGTCCATCACCTGAAGGTGGCCTAAAACCCACATAGTAATTACTATGGCTCTGTGTCCCATGATGTACGATTAAGAAAGCATTTTTTTAGTTAGTTTTTTTTTTTGTCTACAGATTGCATGAATATAAATCCATTTTTGCAAGACAATATGGGCAATAGAAAGCCTTGTTTTTTGTAAGTAATACTTTATTATTATCTTAAGCCCTTCATGACCAGGGTCAAAACCAACCTTGACACTCAAGCCCAATAATGTAAAAATGACAGCGGTCCATAGGTATACAGGTGTCGTGTGGGAGCTGAAGTAGTTAGATATCCCACTTACTTGCTCTTTCTATTGTTCCATTATCTGAATAAACTTCTGTCCAGATATCTAGTCCTGTTTCAAGTATTTTTTCTGTCTCAATCTTTAAATTTTTGTACATAAAGCAATTTCCCACTTTCTTTCCCTATTTAGCATTTGCTATCTGGCTATTTAGATATTTATTTTCTTTCATCTATTATGCTTTCTCAAATCAAAATGCCAGATTCTCCAGTTTACGTTCAATTCTCTCCTATTGTGAAACTGCTTACTCTGATTTCACTGCACACTGTGAGCAGTCTACCTGGGAAAGCCCACTCCTCCACACCGACATTCACCCCCAACCAGCTCATCTGCCTGTAGTGTAAAAAGAAGCAAATAAAAAAACATTAATGACACCACTTGGTCTATGTAAAATAAATGAAAATGTTTCATTCAAAAATAGATTAGCATGTCAATTAGGAGGCGGAGAAGGCAAAATGTAAATGTATAAAACCCCGGCTTTATTTGACCTTAAATTATTTTAAACCAATAAAGATGTCATCATAAAAAAATCAACAAACCTACATTTTCTTGAATACCAAAAGTAGGTCATATTTTATGCATTTTTTTTACACATGAAAACTAAATGGCTTGTTATTCTTCAAATTGCCACATGATATGTAATATGCATAAATAACCACTAGAGGTCAGACTACAGCAAATGTTCATAACAATAGCAGACATGAAAAAATTGCTAGATGGCACTATAATACAATAGTATCATAGAGTTAAAAATGTCTTTTTGCCACGAAGTTCAGTCATAATTGAAAATCAAAACACTTTTTTACAGTAGAATATAATATATGTATGTATACATACAGTGATTTGAAAAAGTATTCACACCCCTTGCAAAAGTGGCACATACAGTATCTCACAAAAGTGAGTACACCTCTCACATTTTTGTTAATATTTTATTATATCTTTTCATGTGACAACACTGAAGAGATGACACTTTGCTACAATTTAAAGTAGTGAGTGTACAGCTTGTATAACAGTGTAAATTTTCTGTCCCCTCAAAATAATTCAACACACAGCCATTAATGTCTAAACCGCTGGCAACAAAAGTGAGTACACCCCTAAGTGAAAATGTCCAAATTGGGCCCAATTAGCCATTTTCCCTCCCCGTGTCATGTGACTTGTTAGTGTTACAAGGTCTCAGGTGTGAATGGGGAGCAGGTCTGTTAAATTTGGTGTTATCGCTCTCACTCTCTCATACTGGTCACTGGAAGTTCAACATGGCACCTTATGGCAAAGAACTCTCCAAGGATCTGAAAAAAAGAATTTTTGCTCTACATAAAGATGGCCTAGGCCAAGACCCTCAAACTGAGCTGCAACACGATGGCCAAGACCCTACAGTGGTTTAACAGGACAGGTTCCACTCAGAACAGGCATTGCTATGGTCGACCAAAGAAGTTGAGTGCACGTGCTCAGCGTCATATCCAGATTTTGTCTTTGCAAAATAGACATATGAGTGCTGCCAGCATTGCTGCAGAGGTTGAAGGGGTCAGCCTGTCAGTGGTCAGACCATACGCTGCACAAATTGCATCAATTTGGTCTGCATGGCTGTCATTCCAGAAGGAAGCCTCTTCTAAAAACAGTTTGCTGATGACAAGCAGACTAAGGGCATTGATTACTGGAACCATGTCCTGTGGTCTGATAAGACAACGATAAACTTATTTGGTTCATATGGTGTCAAGCGTGTGTGGTGGCAACCAGGAGAGGAGTACAATGACAAGTGTCTTACCTACAGTCAAGCATAGTGGTGGGAATGTCATGGTCTGGGGCTGCATAGGTGGTGCAGACACTGGGGAGCTACAGTTCATTAAGGGAACTATGAATGCCAACATGTACTGTGACATACTGAAGCAGAGCATGATCCCCTGAGCCGCAGGCCAGTATTCCAACATAATGACCCCAAACACACCTCCAGGACGACCACTGCCGTGCTTAGGAAGCTGAGGGTAAAGGTTATGGACTGGCCAAGCATGTCTCCAGACCTAAACTTTATTGAGCATCTGTGGGGTATCCTCAAAAGGAATGTAAAGGAGCGCAAGGTCTCTAACATCCACCAGCTCTGTGATGTCATCATGGAGGAGTGGAAGAGGACTCCAGTGGCAACCTGTGAAGCTCTGGTGAACTCCATGGCCAAGAGAGTTAAGGCAGTACTGGAAAATAATTGTGGCCACACAAAATATTGACACTTTGGGCCCAATTTGGACATTTTCACTTAGGGTTGTACTCACTTTTGTTGCCAGTGGTTTAGACATTAATAGCTGTGTGTTGAGTTATTTTGAGGAGACAGCAAATTTACACTGTTATACAAGCTGAACACGCACTACTTTACATTGCAGCAAAGTGTAATTTCTTCAGTGTTGTCACATGAAAAGATATAATAAAATATTTACAAAAATGTGAGGGGTGTACTCACTTTTGTGAGATATTGTAATTGTGAAGTGGAAGGAAAATGATAAATGGTTTTCAATTTTTTTTACAAATAAATATGTGAAAAAAGTGGCGTGCATTTGTATTCAGCCCCCCTGAGTCAATACTTTGTAGAACCACCTTTCACTTCAATTACAGCTGCAAGTCTTTTTGGGTATGTCTCTACCAGCTTTGCACATCTAGAGAGTGAAATGTTTGCCCATTCTTCTTTGCAAAATAGCCCAAGCTCTGTCAGATTGGATGAAGAACATCTGTGAACAGCAATTTTCAAGTCTTGCCACAGATTCTCAATTGGATTTAAGTCTGGACTATGACTGGGCCATTCTAACACATGAATATGCTTTGATCTAAACCATTCCACTGTAGCTCTGGCTGTATGTTTAGGGTCGTTGTCCTGCTGGAAAGTGAACCTCCGCCCCAGTTTCAAGTCTTTTGCAGACTAACAGGTTTTCTTCTAAAATTGCCCTGTATTTTGCTCCATCCATCTTCCCATCAACTCTGACCAGCTTCCCTGTCCCTGCTGAAGAAAAGCATCCCCACAACATGATGCTGCCACCACCATGTTTCACGGTGGGGATGGTGTGTTCAGGGTGATGTGCAGTCTTAGTTTTCCGCCACACATAGCGTTTTGCTTTTAGGTCAAAATTTTAAATTTTGGTCTCATCTGACAAGAGCACCTTCTTCCACATGTTTGCTGTGTCCCCCACATGGCTTCTCACAAACTGCAAATGGGACTTCTTATGGCTTTCTATCAACAATGGATTTCTTCTTGCCACTCTTTCATAAAGGCCAGATTTGTGGAGTGCACAATTCCAGAGTTACCATGGGCCTCTTGGCTGCTTCTCTGGTTAATGCTCTCCTTGCCCGGCCTGTCAGTTTAGGTGGATGGCCATGTCTTGGTAGGTTTGCAGTTGTGCCAAACTCTTTCCATTTTCGGATGATGGATTGAACAGTGCTTCGTGAGATGTTCAAAGCTTGGGATTTTACATGTTTATAACCTAACCCTGTATTAAACTTCTCCACAACTTTATCCCTGACATGTCTGGTGTGTTCCTTGGCCATCATGATGCTGTTTGTTCTCCAACAAACCTCTGAGGGCTTCACAGAACAGCTGTATTTATACTGAGATTAGATTACACACAGATGGACTCTATTTACTAATTAGGTCGCTTATGAAAGCAATTGGTTCCACTAGATTTTAGTTAGGGGTATCAGAGTAGAGGGGGCTGAATACAAATGCACGACACACTTTTTAGTTATTTGTAAAAAAAATGCAGAAAAACCATTTTCCTTCCACTTCACAATTTTGTGCCACTTTGTGTTGGTCTATCACATAAAATCCCTATAAATACATTTACACTTTTGGTTGAGAAAATTGAAAAGAGAGTACGGCTACAATCAAATCACGCACACTTTTGGTTGTAACATAACAAAATGTGAAAAATGTCAAGGGGTATGAATACTTTTTCAAGGCCCTGTACATTGGTGGTCAGTGGGAGAAGGACTCCCATATATTGCTACTTGGAGGGAGAAAGGCCCCCTAACATTGGTGGTTGGGGTGGGGAGCTTCCTTACTGTCAGGGCATGGATTTGAACCTAGAACCTCTGCTGTGTCAGGCAATGTCTCTTCTTTTTGAATCCCCTGGAATGCTGGACAGTTCTCTGAACAATTCCATGGATGATCCTGCCTTGAACCTTGTTTGTCTTGACCCTTGAACTCTTTGCTCCTTCCATAAACTTCCCGATTTAAGCCATGTCTCTGCACTTCCTGTTTGCCAGATTATTATGCTCTCTCCAGCCAGTATCTCGCTCTTGTCTTTCCTGCTGCCGTCCATATTTTGCTACCACTCGTTATCGACCCTTGGTTTGTTCCTCGACTTTGCTTTAGCCTGATCCCAACCTACGATTACTTATTTCTTAATTTTGGCTTGTTTATTGACTACCCTTCTGTTTGCTCCTTATCTGCTTATCTGGTACTGGACCCCAGCTTGATCACCTCCTGGTGGGGCGATCCTGAAGAATGGGACCTGGTACTAACATGCAGCAAAACCCATCTCCACTATCAGGAGCTCTGGTGAACACCGGTTAGTACTAATGCCGCGTACACACGGTCGGACTTTTCGTCTACAAAAGGCCGACGGACTAAAGCTGGCTGACAATCCGATCGTGTGTGGGCTTCCCCGGACTTTCACAGCCTCAAATTTGACGGACTTTAGATTTGAAACATGCTTCAAATCTTTACGTTGTAACTACGCCGGACCCCGAAATCCGCTCGTCTGTGTGCTAGTCCGACGGGCAAAAACCCACGCTAGGGCAGCTATTGGCTACTGGCTATCAACTTCCTTATTTTAGTCTGGTGTACGTCATCACGTACGAATCCGTCTGACTTTTGTGTGATCGTATGTAGGCAAGTCCATTCGTAAGAAAGTTCGCAGCAAGTCCGTCGAAAGTCTGTCGGACAGGCTGTCAGACTTTTGTAACCGAAAAGTCCAACCGTGTGTACGCGGCATTAGACTCTGCACTTCAGGTGAGCCTATGTCATCCGCCAGGGTGACTGCTTGTGTACCTATCCTGCTGGTTGGGGGTAGTCCTGCTACTGCTATTACAACTGGTCTTTGAGCCTGACCCCTGATCATGATACTTACATTGATGGTCAGTGGTGAAAAGAACCTTCTTTACATTATTGGTTGCTCCTTTACACTTGTGATCAGAGAAAATCCGGCAGCAGCTGCAGCAATGAGAACATGTTACATGTTCCACCCCAAAAATGGGTGGAACGTGTAACATGTTCCCAAAGGTGGACATTTTGCAAGCGGCAGACAACTTAAAGTGTTACTAAACCGAGGACCCTGCATTTACTATAGCTGGTCTCCCACAGTACACAGAACATAGAAATGCAATTATTTTAGTAAATATAAACTGTTAAATACCTTTTCTCATCAGCAGTATATTGCAGTCTTGTGACTTCTATCAGTGTCTGGCCGAGCACTTGTTAAAGCTGGTAGGAGAAATTTTCATTCTTCTCTGACCGTCCTATGAGTCTGCATGACCTCTGACTTTGTCTGGACACTGCAGATTGGCCGTGTGGTGATCACATGTACCCTCTCAAAAAACAAAAACAAAAAAAAAACCCTCTAGCAATACACACCAAACTACATGTGCAGAGTGCCTCCTAGGGCTTTGTTCTATTAGAAGATGATTTGGGGATAGTGGAAGAAGGGGAAGATCAGAGAAGACAGGATCAAACAGCCCTTTTGCAAGTATGTTTGTTGGGTAGAAGAGAATATTGTGACGTAAACATGCACCATGAAACAATTAGTTCTCACCAAACACAGATGAAGAATACACAAGAGAACCAGAAATTAAGAAATTATATAGGAAGTAAATTTGGGTTTGCCTTTTCTTACCAAAAAAAAGACATTAAAAACAATACAATTAATACTACATTCATTTGTATATTAAGCTAAAAACATTTTTTGTTTGTTTTGACTAAAAAAAGGAAGGGTTATGAACCCTATCTGGTTTTAAATGTTTCCGGTGACCATTGTCTCTAGTACAGAAATTGATAGGAAATTCAAAATTCATTAGTTGTCATGGGAACAAAAGGTGAGAGGGAAACTAGTTCTCTTTATTACTGCATAAAGGGTATATTTTCTTGTTTTGGAGAGATTTCCTCTTAACTACTGCCGTGTTTCTGGTACAGGAACTGAAGGAAAATCTCCCCGATTAGATGCAGACATTACAAAAAAAACCCTGATAGGGGTTTCAACTGACAGGGAAGAATAATCTTTCTATTTAACATTACTGATGTCATTTGTTGATTTCCTTTACGAGTCCAAATTCTTTTTTATTAGGGAATCATTTATTCTATAATAATGACATGTATTTCTAAAATACTACTGCAACTAAATGAACCTGTAAACATGTATGCTTACGTAATGAGAAATTTCCATCATGTAACATGAGTTAAAGTAACACTAATGCCCTGTTTTTCAGCTGCAGGGACAGGACGACTGGTTGCAATCGAGGGAAAGATGAATGCGGCCAAGTACAGGGATATCCTGGATGAAAACCTTCTCCAGAGTGCTCAAAACCTCAGACTGGGCCGAAGGTTTACCTTCCAACAAGACAATGACCCTAAGCACACAGCTAAAATAATGAAGGAGTGGCTTCACAACAACTCCGTAACTGTTCTTGAATGGCCCAGCCAGAACCCTGACTTAAACCCAATTGAGCATCTCTGGAGAGACCTAATAATGGCTGTCCACCAACGTTTACCATCCAACCTGACAGAACTGGGGAGGATCTGCAAGGAGGAATGGCAGAGGATCCCCAAATCCAGGTGTGAAAAACTTGTTGCATCTTTCCCAAAAAGACTAATGGCTATATTAGATCAAAAGGGTGCTTCTACTAAATACTGAGCAAAGGGTCTGAATACTTAGGACCATGTGATATTTCAGTTTTTCTTTTTTAATAAATCTGCAAAAATGTCAACAATTCTGTGTTTTTCTGTCAATATGGGGTGCTGTGTGTACATTAATGAGGAAAAAAAATGAACTTAAATGATTTTAGCAAATGGCTGCAATATAACAAAGAGTGAAAAATTTAAGGGGGTATGAATACTTTCCGTCCCCACTGTATATCTGAAAGGTTTATGGCTCGCTGCTGGAGCATACCAAGAGGCTTGGAGCTGAGAGGAGAGAGGCACACAGAGCAGCTATGCCCACTCTTCCTTTCTGCTGCCCATTTAGAGAAGCCTTTGTATTTTGTGAATGAGTTCACATAATACAAAGTAGAGCTACACAAGTAAACGTCAAGAATAGTTATCGTGATTTTTTTCCCCCGTTGCGATCTTGACAAAGTATTTCCCTATTCTTTCTATGCAGAGAATTCTCTCTACCCGGTCTGCCAAAAATCACAACATTCCTTAGCAGTGGAACTTAAGTATAAACATTTTAATGATTTGTCCTTTAGGCACCTTTCACACTGGGACGTTGGCGGTAAAGCGGCGCTATTTTTAGCGGCACTTTACCGTCGTTTTTGCAGGGGTTTTCGGCCCCTAACGGGGCGGTTTTAACCCCCCGCTAGGGGCCGAAAAAGGGCTAAAATGACCCACAAAGCGCCACTGCAGTGGTGTTTTGCCAGCGGTTCGGCAGCGGTGCCCATTCAGTTCAATGGGCAGGAGCGGTGTATACACTGCTCCTTCGCCGCTCCAAAGATGCTGCTTGCAGGAGTTTTTTTACCGTCCTGCAAGCGCACCACTCGTGTGAAAGCCCTCGGGCTATCACACTGGAGAGACAGGAGAGGCTCTTTACAGGCACTATTTTTAGCGCTGTAGCGCCTCAGTGTGAAAGGGGTCTTAGATCAAAGGAATACACTTTGGTGTGTAAATGAGGGAAGTTTAACCACTTAACCACTTGCCGACCGCCTAACGCAGATATACTGCGACAGAATGGCACGGGAAGGCAAAATCACGTACCTGGTACGTGATTGCCTTCCCGTGGGCGGGGGGTCCGATCGGACCCCCCCCGCTGCCCGTGGCCCAGCCCAGCCCATTTTCTTTATGTCCTCCCGAGTACCCCTACCCAACGAACCCCCCAAAAAGATGTCGTATCTGCAGCAAGTGCGGATATAGGCATGACACCCGCTATTATTGCCCCCCCTGTCCCGACAATCCTGGTCTTTGCATTGGTGAATGTTTTGAACGCTACCATTCACTAGTTGAGTATTAGCGTAGGGTACAGCATTGCACAGACTAGGCGCACTTTCACAGGGTCTCCCAAGATGACATCACATTTTGAGAGACCCGAACCTGGAACCGGTTACAGTTACAAAAGTTAGTTACAAAAAAAAAGTGTAAAAAAAAAAAAAATATAACAAATTTAAAAAATAGTTGTCGTTTTATTGTTCTCTCTCTCTCTCTAGTCTCCCTCTATTGTTCTGTTCTTTTTTACTGTATTCTATTCTGCAATGTTTTATTGTTATTATGTTTTACCATGTTTGCTTTTCAGGTATGCAATTTTTTATACTTTATCGTTTACTGTGTTTTATTGCCAACCATTTTTTTGTCTTCAGGTACGCCATTCACGACTTAGTGGTTATACCAGAATGATGCCTGCAGGTTTAGGTATCATCTTGGTATAATTCTTTTCAGCCAGCGGTCGGCTTTTATGTAAAAGCAATTCTAGCGGCTAATTAGCCTCTAGACTGCTTTTACAAGCAGTGGGAACCTGAGAATGCAGCCGGTGATTCAGCCAGCTGACCATAGAGCTGATCAGAGACCAGAGTGGCTCCAAACATCTCTATGGCCTAAGAAACCAGAAGCTACGAGCATTTCATGACTTAGATTTTGCCGGATGTAAACAGCGCCATTGGGAAATTGGGAAAGCATTTTATCACACCGATCTTGGTGTGGTCAGATGCTCTGAGGGCAGAGGAGAGATCTAGGGTCTAATAGACCCCAAGTTTTTCAAAAAAGAGTACCTGTCACTACCTATTGCTATCATAGGGGATATTTACATTCCCTGAGATAACAATAAAAATGATTAAAAAAAAAATGAAAGGAACAGTTTAAAAATAAGATTACAAAAAAAAAAAAAAGCACCCCTGCCCCCCCCCCTGCTCTCGCGCTAAAGCAAAAGCAAGCGTCGGTCTGGCGTCAAATGTAAACAGCAATTGCACCATGCATGTGAGGTAATGATGTAATTTTAGCAGTAGACCTCCTCTGTAAATCTAAAGTGGTAACCTGTAAAGGCTTTTAAAGGCTTTTAAAAATGTATTTATTTTGTTGCCACTGCACGTTTGTGCGCAATTTTAAAGCATGTCATGTTTGGTATCCATGTACTCGGCCTAAGATCATCTTTTTTATTTCATCAAACATTTGGGCAATATAGTGTGTTTTAGTGCATTAAAATGTTTTAAAAAAAGTGTGTTTTTTCCCCAAAAAATGCGTTTGAAAAATCGCTGCGCAAATACTGTGTGAAAAAAAAGTGAAACACCCACCATTTTAATCTGCAGGGCATTTGCTTTATAAAAAATATATAAGGTTTGGGGGTTCAAAGGAATTTTCTTGCAAAAAAGAAAATAATTTTTTTATGTGAACAAAAAGTGTCAGAAAGGGCTTTGTCTTCAAGTGGTGATGAGAAGAGTGGATGATGTGTGACATAAGCTTCTAAATGTTGTGCATAAAATGCCAGGACAGTTCAAAACCCCCCAAATGACCCCATTTTGGAAAGTAGACACCCCAAGCTATTTGCTGAGAGGCATGTCGAGTCCATGGAATATTTTATATTGTGACAAGTTGCGGGAAAGAGACAAATTTTTTTTTTTGCACAAAGTTGTCACTAAATGATATATTGCTCAAACATGCCATGGGAATATGTGAACTTACACCCCAAAATACATTCTGTTGCTTCTCCTGAGTACGGGGATACCACATGTGCGAGACTTTTTGGGAGCCTAGCCGTGTACGGGACCCCGAAAACCAAGCACGGTCTTCAGGCGAAGGGCGTAAATTTTTGATTTCACCCTTCACTGCCTATCACAGTTTCGGAGGCCATGGAATGCCCAGGTGGCACAAAGCCCCCCCCCCCAAATGACCCTATTTTGGAAAGTAGATACCCCAAGCTATTTGCTGAGAGGTATGGTGAGTATTTTGCAGACCTCTCTTTTTGTCACAAAGTTTTGAAAATTGAAAAAAGAAAAAAAAAAAAAATTTCTTGTCCCTCTTCATTTTCAAAAACAAATGAGAGCTGCAAAATATTCACCATGCCTCTCAGCAAATAGCTTGGGGTGTCTACTTTGCAAAATGGGGTCATTCGGGGGGGTTGCCACCTGGGCATTCCATGGCCTCCGTAACTGTGATAGGCAGCGAAGAGTGAAATCAAAAATTTACACCCTTAGAAATCCTGAAGGCGGTGATTGGTTTTTGGGGTCCTGTACGCGGCTAGGCTTCCCAAAAAGTCCCACACATGTGGTATCCCCATACTCAGGAGAAGCAGCTAAATGTATTTTGGGGTGCAATTCCACATATGCCCATGGCCTGTGTGAGCAATATATCATTTAGTGACAACTTTGTGCAAAAAAAAAAAAGAAAATTGTCACTTTCCTGCAACTTGTGTCAAAATATAAAATATTCCATGGACTCAACATGTCTCTCAGCAAATAGCTTGGGGTGTCTACTTTCCAAAATGGGGTCATTTGGGGGGGGGGGGGGTTTGTGCCAACTGGGCATTTTATGGCCTTCAAAACTGTGATAGGTAGTGAGGAGTGAAATCAAAAATGTACGCCCTTAGAAATCCTGAAGGCGGTGATTGGTTTTCGGGGCCCCGTACGCGACTAGGCTCCCAAAAAGTCCCACACATGTGGTATCCCCGTACTCAGGAGAAGCAGCTGAATGTATTTTGGGGTGCAATTCCACATATGCCCATGGCCTGTGTGGGCAATATATCATTTAGTGACAACTTTTTGTAATTTTTTTTTGTCATTATTCAATCACTTGGGACAAAAAAATTAACATTCAATGGGCTCAACATGCCTCTCAGCAATTTCCTTGGGGTGTCTACTTTCCAAAATGGGGTCATTTGGGGGGGTTCTGTACTGCCCTGCCATTTTAGCACCTCAAGAAATGACATAGGCAGTCAAACTAAAAGCTGTGTAAATTCCAGAAAATGTACCCTAGTTTGTAGACGATATAACTTTTGCGCAAACCAATAAATATACGCTTATTGACATTTTTTTTTACCAAAGACATGTGGCCGAATATATTTTGGCCTAAATGTATGACTAAAATTGAGTTTATTGGATTTTTTTTTTATAACAAAAATTAGAAAATATCATTTTTTTTTCAAAATTTTCGGTCTTTTTCCGTTTATAGCGCAAAAAATAAAAACGGCAGAGGTGATCAAATACCATCAAAAGAAAGCTCTAGTGGGAAGAAAATGACGCAAATTTCATTTGGGTACAGCATTGCATGACCGCGCAATTAGCAGTTAAAGCGACGCAGTGCCAAATTGTAAAAAGTGCTCGGGTCAGGAAGGGGGTAAATCCTTCCGGGGCTGAAGTGATTAAACACTAAACCTTTTTCTGACATTTGTTGGTTTAAAATCATTTTTTTTTGCTAGAAAATTACCGTACTTAGAATCCCCAAACATATATACATAGTAGAAACAATATATATATATATATATATATATATATATATATATATATATATATATATATATATATATATATAGAGACCCTAGTAGAGAATAAAATGGTGGTTGTTGCAATATTTTATGTCACACTGTATTTACGCAGCAGTCGTGCAAATGCACTTTTTTGGTAAAAAATTACACTTTAATGAGTTAAAAAATAAAAACTAAACAGTAAAGTTAGCCCCATTTTTTGTATAATGCAAAAGATTTTAAGCCACGAGAATCGTGATATTTTTATTCTAAGCAAAAAAATTGTGATTGTCATTTTGTGCAGCTCTAATACAAAGGCTTCTGTGGTAGGGCAGGTGGAAGGGAGGGTCAGGCATAGCAGCTGCACCAACTCTAATGTTGAGGATGCTTCCTGGAAATACAGCAATAGCCATCATCGGGATGTGCAATAAAACTATCAGATGCAAATAACAGAGATAAGCCCAGAAGAGGTCACCTCCATGGACATATCACTCATAGTGTGCCTTCACTTTTTACAAGCAGAATTCCTGGAAATCAGCTTTAAGTCATTCTAGAAAAAGGACTGTAATTTACACTCCACATTTATGTTTTTCACTGTTACAATGAAACCTTTCATTGGTCCACTTGTAATGTGGACACCAGACAGAAATCTCATAAGTGAAATAATGGTGGTCCTATAGAACCCTTGTTGATGGTTGCACTGAAAAGCTAGGATTTCGCCAAAGGAGGCTAGAAATGACATGTACGGTAGGTAGCTGTAGGTTCTGAAAAAGCTTCACAACATTACCTGATACTGTCCATCACTCTGCACTCCTGACCAACTATATAGGCAGGTATCAGAACGGGGATTTCCAGCTTGCAATGGCAAAACATTATACAACTTAATATCATTGGTACAAGATAAGCAATAAAAGACAGCGGAACAACCACATAAAATATCCTTTCTTTAATTACAGAGAGGGCAAATTAATTTATGCACAGATCATGGAGACAACAATCAGAAAAACAGAACAAGGTAAGACCAGTGAACACCAAAATTTGTGTGAGGACAACCTAATATAATTTGTGCATAAACCTTATGTTATAGATTTTTGAAAAGGGGATATATAACGTTCTCCTTATATAGTATAACCATTTTAAAATAATTTCTTTTCTAAATCTTTGCCATAAATGCTTTCCTTTTACAGTACTATCATGTCACTTTAAATAAATGTTTTCCCATTCTGTTACAGTCAAAGTGATGTATTTTTTGTCTTAAACACAAATAGAATTCAACATTTTCGTGAAACCATTCAAATGGGAGAGTTGAAAACGGTCTGAAATTTTACAGCAAAATGTACACACCCTCAATTTAAAAAAAAACATACATTTTTAAAATCAAACAGAACATTTTTTCATGCTTCAACACATCAAAAGAGATGCACATATCCTTTAAAATGACAAAATAAATATATTTATCAATGAAAATGTACTGGGCCTGCCAGTACAACCAAGTCCAGAGGAATTATTGCCAGCAATGATTGCTCAGGAAAACAATAGTTTAAGGCTTTCTAGTTCCCACAATGCACAGTTTTCTTGTTTCATTCATGCCTTATCTTGTTCCATGTATTAGCAATTGAAATAAACACCTGCAAATTGCTCCCTCTTATATAGGCAGTACTGCAAGAGGCTAAATGGAAGGGGGAATAATTACGAGGAGGTTGAGGATTGGGGTATTAATGAGGGTGATGCATGGGAGAAAGGGGGCATGTAGACTGTTGATGCGTGGGAGAAAGGGGGAATGTAGGAGGGTGAAGCGTGGGGGAAAGAGGTATGTAGGAGGGTGATGCATGGACATGTAGGAGGGTGATGCGTGGGAGAAAGTGGGCATGTAGGAGGGCGATGCGTGGGAGAAAGTGGGCATGTAGGAGGGCATGTAGGAGGGCGATGCGTGGGAGAAAGGGGGCATGTAGGAGGGTGATGCGTGGGAGAAAGTGGGCATGTAGGAGGGCGATGCATGGGAGAAAGGGGGCATGTAGGAGAGTGATGCGTGGGAGAAAGTGGGCATGTAGGAGGGCGATGCGTGGGAGAAAGTGGGCATGTAGGAGGGCATGTAGGAGGGCGATGCGTGGGAGAAAGGGGGCATGTAGGAGGGCGATGCGTGGGAGAAAGGGGGCATGTAGGAGAGTGATGCGTGGGAGAAAGTGGGCATGTAGGAGGGCGATGCGTGGGAGAAAGGGGGCATGTAGGAGAGTGATGCGTGGGAGAAAGTGGGCATGTAGGAGGGCGATGCGTGGGAGAAAGTGGGCATGTAGGAGGGCATGTAGGAGGGCGATGCGTGGGAGAAAGGGGGCATGTAGGAGGGTGATGCGTGGGAGAAAGTGGGCATGTAGGAGGGCGATGCATGGGAGAAAGTGGGCATGTAGGAGGGCGATGCGTGGGAGAAAGGGGGCATGTAGGAGGGTGATGCGTGGGAGAAAAGGGGCATGTAGGAGGATGAGTGGTAGAGGGAATCCTCATGAAGGAGGGTAAAGCTCACCACACACACACAATAATCTGATTGTACAATCTCCTTTAGTTCTACCATCAACTCTACAGAGCCTGCCTGAATGAATCTAGATTGATTCAATAGACTGGGTAGGTCCTTATATTGCATAATTTTGGTAAATCTAAAGTTGATGTGCAAACAGTGTACAGTCAAAATATAACATGTATGGTGACCCTAAGGCTGTATGGGAAGAAGGGGCATGCAAAAGGGTGAGGATGAATGGAAAGGGGGGGGGAGGCATAACACTTGCCTTAGGTGACAAAGTAGGGTCACTCTTAACCTTTGCATTTATTTACACTCAGTCACCACTTTATTAGGAACATCTGTTACTGAACGCAAATAGCCAAACAGTCAATTATGTGGCTGCAATGCAATAAATAAGTTATGCAAACATGGGAAGACAGTTCAGCTGTTGTTCCAGCAAACATTTGAATGCAGAATGTATACTTTGACAGTGGGATGATTGTTGAAGCCAGACATGGTGGTTGTATCATATCAAGGTTGTACTCTTGGGATATTCACATACACGGTTTCTCTAGAGTTTAAAGTGAACCTGTGGCCAGGTATGAATGTTCAACTAATTAACTTTACATGCCAAGCAGTACCCTAAAAGGATGTGTATGGGACATGTATGCGGTTAAAAAAAAAACAAAAACAAAAATCACGAACAGTACACACTTACCTCAATACTGCAGCAGCTGTCCCATGTTGGCTCTAAAACTGAGCGATCAAATGACTGATTGGAGTGGAGAGTGGTGACTGTCATTCATCGTTCATTTCTTTTTCCCTTTCCAGCGCTCACAGGAGTGCCAGGCTGGAAAGGGGGTGGGCGCAGTTGGCTTTCGCTCCCAGCCACAAGTTGAGAAGCGGAGCCAGCTGTCAATCAGGCAGCTGTAAGCATCCTGACAATGTGGTCAGGAGCCTTCCAGAGCCTGGAGCAGCTCTGCGATGTCAGCTGACAGCAGGCTTTAGCTCGTTGTCAGCTCATTCTGGTTCACAGGAGAGCAAAAGCAAAAGAAAGTGCACTTCTGTGACCTACAAGAAAAGTATGGTCAAAAAAGCTTTGGCTTCGGTATCACTGTTGCCTATGTCCTCGGAGATTTGCTCTTTCTAACCAAATTGATAACCAGTGTCACTGGATATAAAAGTGAGGGCAAATCCAACATTTTGAGTTGCCACCATAACAGGAACAGAGGGGAATCTATAGGGAAAGATATCCACTCACTTCCTGTCGAGTCTTCATGACAGTAGTTTTAACCCTCCTTTACTCCATCCAAAGAGGAGATGCCAAGATTAGATGACCATACTGGGTACCACTACTGTTAAAGAGCAACTCCACTTTTGTTGACAAAAAAAAGAAAAAAAGAAAACACATTCCCCACTGGGCGATCTATGTACAAGGATTTTAACAAACTTTGTTGCAGATTCCTACCTTTTGTTATTCTGAAGAAATCAATGTGTGTTTGTCTGTGCCCATGTGGCAAAGTGAATCCAATGGGAGTAGTTTTATAATTATAAATCAGCTGCAGGGCACTAATGAGGAAAGCTGCAGGGTCTGCATCCCTTTTAGACGCGATTTCCTGTTGGGAGTATCTCACCAAAAATGACATTTTTGTTGCAGGGTACACCTGAAATGTGTCTTAGTGCAGACTTCTGGGAAAATCGGTGGACCAAACATACAAGCAGGAAATGACATATCCGGGGGGCGGTTCGTACACATTCTGTGTTCAGAACACCTCCAGGTAGCCATATTGCATTGCATTTTCAGAAAACTACCACGACTGCAGATTGAAAAGGTAAGGTAATTTTTAATAACATTCAATTACAATATGACTTGTGCCAGAATTGTATACGCTATATTTTTTCTTTATTTGCCATTTTTTTCCTCCCACGAAAGTGGAGTTACCCTTTAACTAAGAACAGGAAAATAAAACTACTGAAGGCGATTAAAAAAAAATTGTCTGTTCTGACAAATTCTGTTCTAGAATGTAATGGAGCTGGAGGTTTGCATCATAGGCAGTTTGAGCACCTTTCTGAATCAATGTTACTAAGAATTAAAGCGCTTTATATGGCAAAAGTGGTCCTAACCAATACCTAGATGTTTTTATCTCCAGCTGTGGGAGGGATTTTAGACTGTAAACATCTTCAAAGACACACATTGAGGTGAAGCACCCAGTATTCTCTGTAAAGAACTATATGGGAAGTCATCACTATATAAAATAATTAATTTTCCTTCCTCGCTAAATAGCATGGCAAAGATTTCAAGGAAATTTGCAGACTGCCTTGCAACCCAGAGATTACAGTTAAAGTAGAAGTCAGCCCCATGGGAAACAGTAAGCAGCAGAACAAGAGGGCAGTTATTGCAAGTATTTATTTCACTGGTTACTTTACTCCTATTAGGGCCCCTTTCACACTGATCCAGTACACTACTCTCACAATGTGGGTGCAGCGCAGCGTACCTGCGGTTTTTGTGTGGTTAGCTGCTCTTCGCTATAGACTTCTATTATGTTCTGCGGCTTTGGTGCAATTCCTACATGCAGGAGTTTTGGTGCACTTTCTGAAAGCGCATGAAAACCGCAGGACACAATAGAAATCTATGGTAAAGTGCAGCTAGCCCGCACAAAAATCGTGGGTACACTGCGTTGCACCCACGCTGCAGGAGAGGGGCACCGAATCAGTGTGAAAGGGGCCTAATCCATGTACAACTTGTTTTGCACTTGGTGGAATAAGCCTTTAATGTATTTAATTCTGCTGACATCTAAGAAAACTGTACGGGGATTTTTTCAGTTTTGTCAAACTGCAAAGTAACAGCAAGAAAGTAAAACAGAGAACATATGATAAGGAAGAGGGTGCAAAGTTTCTAAAATAAAATATCATGGTTTACATGACAAGCAGATTCTGTTTCAGTGTTCCGACCACAGCTGAATAGAAATTAAAATTACAGAACACACAAATAAAAACTGCATTAAAAATATATAAGTTAAGAGTCTAAGTTTACAGAACACACACACAGTCTTATTGCATTAAAAACAGAATGCCGCAAAAAATTAATTGTACACAGAAATCCTCCATGTGGGAAAACTTAGCCATAGAAGGCTTTTCATGGAAATACCCAATAAAAACAAAAGTTGACCAAAAAATGTAATGCCGCAGGTTATAGAAACAGTAGGTGGACTGGTGGTATTTTTAGTGGTATGTCTCAGTACCGATTTCCCACCACTATGAATTGCTTAGTCTATTTTTATATTCATTTAAAATAATCAGCCATAGACTCTTCTTTTATAATATTTAAAATACAATTGAAATGTTCATTAGGCAGGTTGGATTGTAATCCAAGTTCATGTTTTTTTGCAAGCTATAGTTGTAGTCTGTAGCCACAAATGCTTTCCAGACCAGGTTCAGTCAACTATGTGACAAACAGCCAATGCCTTATTTCTTCTATTCCCTGTACTGCCTGAGTATAGTAGAAGTCCACGTTTGCCGCAAAATCTTTACAAACAGAGGAATCCATATCTCCAAATGTGCAGTATAAAGCGGTGCCACCAATGCTGAGGAACACTGTTACAATGCAGAGTGCAATAAGCAAAATGCAGGAGCCTCCGTTTATCTCTTCTGAAATACAAAAATAAATAAACAGTTAGAGGTGTACAATGCATTTATTTAGCATTTCTGCATTAAAGTAAAATGTATATGCACTATACACAAAATGACAACACTTTTTCATATCAGACACCCCATTTTAAGAAATTATTTGTTTTGTGTTGTCACTTTAATCCTTCATGGGCAATACTATAAGCCCAACTACATAAAAGGCCAGTCAACCCAAAAGTAATGTTTAAAGTAGAAGTTCAGCCTAAAACTAACTCTAAATCTACTGCCACATTCTAAAGCCTCGTACACATGATGTGATTGTTGGCCAACCGAGCGTCTGATTTTTGTCAAAAGTGCGTGTGCCAGGATCTTGTCTTGCATACCAACAGTACACAATTGTCGTGCAACAAACACGAATGTAGTGACGTACTACGAGGATTTTCAGCTCTTGAGTGCCACCCTTTGGGCCCCTTCTGCTAATTTCGTGTTGGTGAGCATGGATTCCGAGCATGCGTGTTTGTACTTTCGACTTTTGTGTGACGGATTTGTGTGCTGACCATACGAAAATCAGACAACAGACCGTTGTCCACCGAAAATTTACTAGCCTGTCATCCAACATTTATTGGCTAAAAATTGGACAACAATTGCCAAAAGGAGTGTACTAACGGTCAGATTTTAGAACAACAGTCTGTCAACAGACAGTCCCCTGCCACCAATCGCATCGTGTGTACGAGGCTTAAGACTAATCTATGAATATAAAAAGATTTGGAAACCAAACCAATCATATTTAAAACGGTATTACCGCCAGACACTCATCCACTCACCCCATATAGAGGTGGGGCTCAATGGCTAAATAACAGAGAAAACGCTATGCCAAAAGAGGATAGGCATAGAATAGTGCCACAGCATAGAGCCTCTGAGATAGTGTCAGAAAAAATACGATTAAAATATCAAAATTGACAAATTATTACAAAAAATAATAAATAATTATGTAATTAGACAAATACAAATTCATAAAACCATCAATCCTCCACCATAAACCATCCATAGACAACGTTGTCTAGGGACAAACAAAGACAATAGGGACCATGTAAATGCACTGCTAGAGGCAATAGGCAAAAAATAAGGAGACACCGCCAGTGCCACACAGTCCTAATGTGGATATAGAGGGGCCAAATGCAAAATTCAAAAATCTAAAATCCTGAGGGCTTCAATATATGGCTGGAGGGGACACACGGAATGGGACACTGTGCGGGAGGCTTGAGGGTGGATGGTAATCAGAGGAGAAACGGGAAACACAAAGTAATGCTGACAACATGGGTAGTCACTCATGAAGCAAAGACCACATTCCCAATTGCCTAGACCTATTGCCTCTAGCAGTGCATTTACACGGTCCCTATTGTAGATACATGTGAAGTGTCCAGACATTTTGTTTGTTTGTTTGTCCCCAGACAACGTTGTCTATTAATGCTATATGGTGGAGGATTGATGGTTTTATGAATTTGTATTTGTCTAAATACAAATTTATTTATTATTTTTTGTAATAAATTTTCAATTTTGATATATGAATCATATTTTTTCTGACACTATATCTCACAGGCTCTATGTTGTGGCACTATTCTATGCCTATTCTCTTTTGGCATAGCGTTTTCACTAATATATCTAACCCTGTAAAGAAAAAATCATTATACATACCTTTTCTAAAGCCGATCCAGTCCAGTCTCCAGCAGCAGATGCTGTATGAAAGACAGCAGACAATGGCTTGGAAAGGATGTCACTCATAGACTTATTATGGGGCTTCCATTGTTGGCTACCTCTCCTACACACGCCTACACAGAGAAGCAGCCACTGACAGCTCAGCGTGGGACTAGACCAGATTGGCTGCAGAAAAGGTATGTATAGTGATTTTTGCTCTACAGTAGGACCACTTTCACAAGGGCTAAAAATAGCACCTAAAAAAAACGCCTCCCCTGCCATCCCAATGTGAGAGTGCTTTCACAATGGGGCGCTGCGCTGGCAGGATGTTGAAAAAAAAGTCCTGCAAGCAGCATCTTTGGGGCGGTGGAGGAGGAGTGTATACACCGCCTCTGCCCAGGCGCTTCGGCGCTACATGGGCCCAGATTTTGCATTCTAAAGTTTTAGTAAATCAGCTCCTTTATATTTTAGTTTTCTGCCTATCATGGACAAGGAGGGGGCGCGGCTTTTGAACAGTGAATGGCCGCCGAATAGTAATAGCACGCGCTGATCGGTGCAGAGCGCACACGGAGGCATGCACAGGACACAGGTAGCATGCACACAGACACATGCACACATACACAGGACACATGCACATATACACAGGACACATGCACATATACACAGGACACATATACACAGGACACATGCACATATACACAGGACACGTGACACATGCACATATACACAGGACACATGGCACATGCACATATACACCGGACACATGGCACATGCACATATACACCGGACACATGACACATATGCACAAGACACATGACACATATGCAAAAGACACATGACACATATGCACAGGACACATGACACATATGCACAGGACACATGACACATATGCACAGGACACATGACACATATGCACAGGACACATGACACATATGCACAGGACACATGACACATATGCACAGGACACATGACACATATGCACAGGACACATGACACATATGCACAGGACACAGGGAGGTATACAGCTGCAGATGGGCATTGTTGACCCTCTTATTCCACTTACAGTAGCTGCTGCATTTCTCACCCTCGTCTTATACTCGGGTCAATAAGATTTTCCCCATTTTTTTGTGGTAAATTAGGGCCTCGACATACTCGGATCGACCTATACTCGAGTTTATACGGTAATTGATTTACTGTTTTATTCCATAGAACAGTGCAAGCAAGAACCTACCTTGTTCAAGTGCATCTTCTGCTTCTTGGAACCGCACTTTCCTCTTTGCCTGTTTCTGTAAAGGCTGAAAAGTCTTGTCTCCCTCACTGCCATCACGCTTCTTTAGTATGGACACCAAACCAGCAACTGGGCTCACCTAAAGAAAAGAAAAAAAACACGACGACATAAGGATATGTTCTGCATAATGGCTGTATGGTGTTTGGCTTCATTTAAAAAGGAATATATTATATTTTAAAGTGATTGTAATTTAAAAAAAAAAAAAAAAAAAAAGAAGAAGTACAAACATGTCATACTTTCATTATCCTCCTCTTCTGAGGTCCCCTGCCAGCGCTCCTGGCTCCTCCCCTCTTTCGAGTGCCCCCCCAAAGCACTTGCTTTGGGGGCACTCGTGCAGGCTCACTCCAAAGCCTAGCTGTGTGTCTACTGACACAAACAGCATGGCTTGGCCCTATCCACACTCTCCTCACAGGCTGTGATTGACAACAGCAGGAGCCAATGGCTTCCACTGCTGCCTTCATGTCCAGGGAGGAGAGAGAGGAGAGCACCAGATCAAGATCAGGCTCACGTAAGCATTTAGGTGGGGCTGGGTGGGAGCCCAACACAGAAGGCTTTTTACCTTAATGCATGAAATGCATTGGGATAAAAAAAAAAAAAAAAAAAAGCTTCTCCCTTTACAACCACTTTAAAGGCAGTATTTATTCACATTCCATTTTCTTGAGAGTAATTTTAGACATGATTTTCACATTTCACTTGCCATGACATGTTTTTAAAATGATATATAATATACTGTACATATTTGTAGGTGTGCCCTGTAGTGATTTTCTGTATTTCAGATCATGCAGTGAGCATCCTTGCTGAAAAACTGCTGCAAGACAATCTATTAAAAGATAAACTAACAAGCTTTCAGAAAAAGCATTCTAATAAAGTTTGACCTATTCACCTACATCTAGATAAGAAAAGCAATAAAAGTGTAAAAATACGATTAAGCAGGAAGCACAGAACAAATATAGAATGAACAAATATGGCTTCCTTTTACATACACAGTGAACAAAAAAAAAAACAATGTGTGTGGATGCAGACCAAGAACAGTGTATTGCACTCAGCCATGAATTTTCTGAAGTCGCTTGGCCACCCAGAGGTGATCTACAACCTCATGAGGTACACGAGTGGCTGCCAGGCAATGATGCCCAAGATTGACAGAGCAAGTAGGAGACACAGCACCCTGTACTTCTCTAGACATTGTCACTGATCACCACGAATCAAAATCTTTTAACAATCACATAAACCTCACAAACAAAAAACCTGAGCATCACTGCAATGTTTTTGTTTTTTTACCCATGAGAATCTTATTTTACCCAAGCGCCGCTGCAAGCTTTTTTTCCCCCTAAAAAACACCACCGCAAAGTTAATTGCTTGCAGTGAACACCAATGCAAGAAGTAAGAATTTTACAATAAGTACCAATGAAAAGTAACACCCCTTTCACACTTGACGCTAAAAATAGCACCTGAAAAGCACCTCTCATGCCTCCCCAGTGTGAAAGCCCGAGTGCTTTCACACTGGGGCGATGAGCTTGCGGGACGGGAAAAAAAAATCCTGTAAGCAGCATCTTTGGGGCACCCCTGCCCACTGAAATGAATGGGCAGCGCTTTGGAAGCATCGCAACATGGGCGCTTTCAAACCTTTTGTTGACCAAAGTCAGGGGTTAAAAGCTGCCCCCTAGCGGCCCAAAAAGTGCTGCTAAAATGGCGCTTTACCGCTAACGGACCCGCCGTCCCAGTGTGAAAGGGGTCTTAGTGCCACTGAGAACCAATGCAAATGACTTATTCTGATATTTAGTATGCAATTCAGTATGTTTTATCAATGTTTGTTATATTTACATGATTTTGGATGTACAGCGTACTGAACGCACACTGCAAGCTGTGAACGAGAAAATTATGTCAGGGGAACTCACATCTTAAAGGACACTTACTTATTGTGGAATCCAGCAATGTCGGCACCCCAGCCGACATTGGCTCTAGGGTGCTACCACTGCCATTTGTGGTAAGAGAAAACCACCCTACTGCTCTGCGCTTTCTGAATGGCCCAGTGGTGGGAGGAGGAGGGTGGCCTAACTTCCAAGTCATCTCGCTGCACGATCTCTTGGAAGTGGGGAAGAGTACCTGTCAAAAACAGGTACCTGCTCCCCGCAAAAGGTGCCAAATGTGGCACTGGAGGGAGGGGGTAGTCGGGCAGATAAGCGGAGCTTCCACTTTTGGGTAAAACTCTGCTTTAAAGTAGAACTAAAGGCAAAACTATTTTTTTCATATTGCATAAAGTAAGGAAAGGTTATAACACCTGTCAGTTTTCTTGGCATCTGTGTTCCATTGGGGGGATTTTCCTTCACTACCTGTTCAATAGCCAAAACAGCAAGTGAAGAGAAATCCCTCAAAGTAAGGGCTCGCCTACACACATTAACACACATTAAAGCACCTTCTGCTTCAACATGTTTTTGTTATGTATTTTTGTTGCTTCAGTGATGCTTTTTGGACACTTTTGCTTGGCAAATTACCCTTTGTGCGTGGATTTTCCATTTGTTTCAACCACTTGCCGCCTGCCCACCGTCAAATGATGGCTGGGCAGTGCGGCTCTCGTTTTGGGTTAATGTCATATGATGGCCTCCCAGAACGACGCTGCTAGGACACGGCGCGACCCCGATCTATGTAAAGACCCGCAGCCGCGGCTTTTTAACCATGTGATCGGCTGTGTCCAATCACAGCCGGTTACATGTAAACACAGAGATGCCAGTAATCAGCGCTCCTCGCCTCACACTGGACAGAGTGTGAGGAGAGGAGAGCTGATCAGCGGCATCTCCTCACAGGGAACAGCTAGGTATGTAATCAGGGCACTGATCATCAGTACCCTGATTACAATTAAGTGCCACCAGTGCCATCAAAGAGTGCCCACCACTGCCAGCAATCAGTGCCAAACAGTGCCCACAATTGCCACCAATCTGTGCCCACAAGTGCCAGCAATCAGTGGCCATTAGTGATGCCAGTCAGTGCTGGCTATCAGTGCTGCCCATCAATGCTCATCAGTGCCGCCAATCTGTGCCCAGTGCCACATATTAGTGCCACCTATCAGTACCCATAAGTGTGACATATTCATGCCTCATCAGTGCCGCCTCATCATTGCAGCCTATCAGCGCCCATTAGTGCTACCTCATCAGCGCCCATCAGTGAAGGAGAAAAATTACTTATTTACAAAATTTACTGACAAACTAAGAAAAACTTTTTCTATTTTTTTTTCAAAATGTATGTTTTGTTTGTTTTTTTAGGAAAAAAAAAACCCAGGAGTGATTAAATACCACCAAAAGAAAGCTCTATTTTTGTGAAGAAAATAAGTGTACAGTGTAGCATGACCGCGCAATTGTCAAAGTGTGACAATGGCCTGGGCAGGAAGGTGTAAGTGCCCTGTATTGAGGTGGTTAAAAGGGGCCCAGTAGAACCCCAGCTCATTAATATCCCTATTCAGCAGATCCCCCCTGCTCAGTAGTACCCCCAGCTCTGCTGATGCCCCACTCATAGTACCCCCAGCTCTGCTGATGCCCCACTCATAGTACCCCCAGCTTTGCTGAACCCCTGCTCCGTAGTAACCCTCCGCTCTGCTGATCCTCTGGTTTTCTGATCCTCTTCTCTCCGGTCCCCGCTCACTTCCTGCTACATTGCTCCCATGCTGCGCACCACACGTGACATCTGCTAGTTTCTCCTGATCTGGTTCCCCAGCACTGCTGATCCTCTGCCGCTCAGTCCTCACTATGCAGTCCCCCGCTCACCTTTCACTATAACATTCCCATATTGCATACCACGTGTGCCGTCTGCTAGTTGCTCCACTCCAGTCTAGACCCTGCTCACTTTCCTTCTGCTCCATGCTACACGCCAGATCTGACGTCTGCACCAGACACTTCCAGAATATATACACATGAACCGAAAGTGACTGCCGACGTAGTCTTTCCAGTTCACTTGTTGGTTTCCCAGTACATCCTAGGATATCCAATACCCGTAATCCCTCCAAAATAGCTGAAATAACGCCCCTCAAAAGCTTCGGGTGCTGTAAGCAAGCTTTGTCAGACTTCTACGGAGGCTTTGGAGATGCTTCAAAGCACCAAGAAAGTAACATGGGGTATAATTTTTGAAGCAAACACGTGAACAGGACTGTAAGGTAACTATTTTATTTAATGACAGGTACTTTGATTGGCATTCAGAGTGTTTAAAAAAAAAAAAAAAAAAAAAAAAAAAAAAGAGTGCCCAATGCCACATTATGAAGTAAGTGTAATCAGGCCCTAAGGGAACCCCCAGAGTGTCACCAAAACGACTATCCACATTGGAATATTTCCCCTCTATTCCTGTTCTGGTTTAAACCCAAACTTTGGGACTTTCTTTTACTTTCAGTTCACAGTAAGGATTTGGTCACACTGAATCTGACTTTGAGATCGTACGCCTTCACTTGAAGGCGCATGATTTCAAAGTCAAATGTCAGTGTGACTTGTTAGACGTGTACGACTTCATGTCTATGCACGTCGCACCTGAACTTGCAAAAAGTAGTGCAAGAACTACTTTCAAAGTCGCACTGATTTGACTGCTTCCACTGCAGACAATAGGGTGCGACTTGTCATGCTATTTGAAATTATCAAATTGCATGATAAGTCGCAGTGGTGTGAATGGGGAGTAAACATGACAAATAGAGAAAGTGAATCTCCTTAACGGGGACACAGACAGCAATAAAAACTGACAGATGTTCTAATCCCTCTCCACTCTATCCAAAACAAAGAGTGATCCTAACAATTTCTGCTGGCACCAACTATCTTCAACTCAATAAAATAATGGATGCCTAAAATGTTTTAAAGAAAATACCTGAAATCACTCATTAGTTCACTTACATATTCGTTCAAAAGTTGAAAATTGTCAGTAATTAGAACTGCCTGAAATTTGTCTCCATACTGCATAGTTCAATAACTGCTGAAAGTTAAAATCACCTGTAAAAGCATGCATATTTCAGGAATTTTAGGCCGGATAGGCAGGTAGGAGGGTAGTGTTGGTTAGCTTAGAGTGGGGGTCAGCAACCTGTAGATCGTGATCTACCAGCAGATCACGGCCTAGGCTTGCTGACCCGCCATTTCAGCGCTTCAAACAGAGTGCAATGCAGAGGGACTACTTGTAAAGTTGGAGCTGTAGTAGGGAGCAATAGCCGCATAAGCCGATGCCTCCTCTGTAGTGCTGGCTCCTGTCCCATGCGGAGTGGCACCAACTGCACTCCACCTCTTATCCCGGCTAGAGGTCTCCAGAGTGAAGCCAGCAGCAGGAAAGAGATTTTCAGGTCAGTGTGAAGCAATACACTAGGCATATTAGTATAGGGCCGCTTTCACACTGATGTGCTACACACACCGCAGGTACAGTGCAGTGTACCTGCAGCTTTCCTGCGGGTTTGCTTTGCTTAGCCATGGACTTGTAATATATCCTGCACGATTGTGACATGGTAGCAATTGGAGGTTTAAATCAGGTGTGAGGAGGTGACACTGTTCTCTGTGATCTTTGACTTCTCCCATGTTGTTTAGGTAGGTCTCCATCTTTTTAAGGTTGCCTACCCCTAGTTTAGAGAAGGATGGATCTTAACATGGCTGTCCCTGCAGTGGTTACATTGACTAGCAGCACAAAGGCAGGCTGGGATAGAGACAGAGTCTTCAGAATGCCTCCTGAGGTTAGGTAGTTATACAGTACAGCAGGGGTAGCTAGCTCATTAGAGTATGTGCTTTCCTGTTATTTTGGTGGGCAATTAGATTCTTTAACTTTGCAATTAGCTGTTTAGATTTACAGTCACCATTTAAGACAACATGCTGGCTGGCTAGTCTGGAAAAATGGCTCCTGAAGTTCATATTAGTTTATCTATACAAGCTAAATGCTTGTTTTCCAAGTTAGGCTGGTTGGTCCCAAGTGGCAAAATAAGATCAGTTCTTCAGCAACACTCTTACCATTGTTACAGCAGTCAGTTCTAATTTAGACTTGCTGATCTTCATAGACTAGATTTAGTTAAACCGCCACAGGTGCAGAGAACAAGAGTGAGCTTTAACTTTCAAGTAAAGGTTAAAAAGGGTTTGAGGTCGCAGCCAGCTCATAATCTAGTGGATTTATCAAGTGCTGAACTTGTACACCAGCTCAACAAGGATAGTCAATGTCTCAGTGACTTTTCCAGTATCCATGGACAGCGGAGAAAGTGTACAACTAAAATAGCCCTGACTCAGGCTATTGCACTTAAGTGGAATCAGTCTGCTCAGCCATCTACTCGTCAATGGATTCAGATAGTAAATCAGATACTACGGCATGAAATTTTTTTGGAGCATCAGGGTTGTCCCAGGAAATATGATAAGGTGTGGAACATCTGGTGCTCCTCCACTCTTACCATGTCTACTACTTTTTCTCTATGGGAAAATAAAATGGGAAAATAAAATCTTGTACTGGGAGCAGAATAACGAAACCAAATTACTTTGTACTTGTATGCAAATCGCTTTTTATTTGAACTGGACATTCAAGAATATACAACTGTGAACATGTACTTCTTGTGTATTTATGTACCAAACACTAAGGCCCCTTTCACACGAGGGATCCGTATGTCCGTTTTTCATCCTTCCGTTTTCGGATGCAAAACGGACATACATGTATCCCTATGGAGCGTCGGATGTCAGCGGTGACATGTCCGCTGACATCCGACCCGCTCCGATCCGAAAAGTGTAACGGAGGAAAAACCTACTTTTCCATCCGTTTTTCGGATCGGATCGGGCGACGACGGACACTACGGTCCGTCATCATCCGATCCCCCATAGGGGAGAGTGGCGCTCTGACAGGTCCGTAGCTGCACAGTGTGCAGCGATGGACCTGTCATCTTTCTGCTCAGCGGGGATCGGCGGAGCGATCCCCGCTGAGCAAGCGGGTGTTCACGGGGCGGATCATGACTGATCCGCCCCGTGTGAAAGAGCCCTAATTCTTTACGCTTATGTTGAGCGTGTTTGATGCTGTACCAACATGTTTTTGCATATTTGTCAATAAAAAAGTTTTTTTGTTTTTTTTTAAATAGCCCAGACTCAAAACTAAAAAAAAAAAAAAAGGTATATCTCAATTTACCAATGACCCATTAAAGGAGCAATGAAATCTAAAAAAATTCTGCAGAATGGACAGATCCAAGAACAGAAAAATATTTATTGAATTCAAAAGCTCTAGGAGCAGCAAGCAGAATCCAGACATGTGCTTCCAGAGACATATGCTCTACTAAGGTGTCACACTTCTAATCCTGTTGCAGGTGGCAACTAACCAGCAAAAAGACTGCAAGGACAAAGAAAACTAACACCGTTTCACCGATATTTGATTCTGGCCCTAGCTAGCCTGTCTCTGGAATACTCAGCTACCTGCCAAGACCTCTGCTTGTCCCTGTATTATGTTTACTGCCTGCTGCCGGCTTTATTCTCTGCATGACCCCGTGCTACTGACTGGCAGCCTGACCTTCTGCCTTCCGGATATTGCTACTGCTCTCCCTCTGAAACATCAGTCCACACCTGCCTGTCCCCAAGTACTTTAGGCACTTTATTAACCACTTGTCTACTGGGCACTTTCATCCCCTTCCTCCCCAGGACAATTTTCAGCTTTCAGTGTTGTCGCACTTTGAATGACAATTGCGCGGTCATGCAACATTGTACTTATTTGAAATTTTTATTTTTTCACAGAAATAGAGCTTTCTTTTGGTGGTATTTAATCACTACTAGTTTTTTTTATTTTTTTCTAACAAATGGAAAATAAATTCTTTGCTTCTCTTATAAAATTTTGCAAATAAGTATTTTTTCTCCTTCACTAATATGCGCTAAGGAGGCTTCACTGATGAGGAGGCTGCACTGATGAGGCGGCACTGATTATCAGAACACTGATGATCAGTGTCTTTATTATCAGTGTAGATTGTCCCCTGTCACACTTTCCGGCTGCCGGCTCTACTCTCCTCATGCTATCACAGCGTGTGAGGAAAGGAATGACGATAATGGTAAAGTATGTTTATATTGTGATCAGCTGTTCTTGGACACAGCTGATCACATGGTAAAGGGCCACTGTGATTGGCCCTTTACCCTGATCCGAAGGACACAGCAATCACAAAGTGCGCCATATGTGCGCTGCAATGGGTGCGGTTTTGGGAGGAGGTCAATAGATGCCTTCCCAGAATTGGACAACTGCACTAAAGCAGTCATTCAGCTATAGTGCGGTCAAGACGTGCTTAAAATCTTCACTCTGCCTCTTGTACCACATGACCATTGACAAGCATTGGGATTGATTTACTGAAGGCAAATAGACTGCACTTTGCCAGTGCAGTTGCTCCAGAGCTTAGAAAAAGGGGGCAAAGCTCTGCTGATATCCATCATCCAATCATAAGCAAGGAAACATGCTTTTTTTTCTATGCATGTGTACAGTATGTGTATTCTTTGTAAAGTGAAGCTTTACCTCATCTACCAAGCTCTGAGGCAACTGCACTTGCAAAATGCACAGTCAGTAGGTCAATGTGCCTGTAGTAAATCAATCACATTGTGTAAGGTCTGGGGGGCAACCAAGCACCGATAGGTCTTGCTCACCTAAAAGGAACGGGGGCTGCTATAGGCAAAGCTACATTTGCCAGCTATAGTTTTTGACCACACTGGGTATTGGTGCAGGCATTACAGGGAGTGTTTGCAACTTTCTGTCTGTTAGCAATCCGCAGCAGGTGTGTGTTGTCTTTAGCAATCTGGATGCTGCAAAGTTCCTGTCAGGATCATAAATCGGAAATGGGCCTTTTCAGGCACACAAACAAATTTCAGGGACAGAAAATGCAAAATAATTCAGTAACCACTATCATGATATAATGTACAAGAAAACATTTGGCTTTTTATAATGATAGAATAATGTTGAAAATAACAATATTTTATAAAAACAAGGAAGGAAACAGTAACCGTTGTGTAAATGATATGTGCCTTGATAACATCATCATATTGTTACTAGAAATGTGGAAGTTGCCCCAAAACATTGCATCTCTCTTTTTTGACTTTTATAGAAGTTAATAAAACTGTTGTTGATTTGGATTTGAGGTGCGCTGGTAATAAAAAATCCATTTACAAATGTGAGCTGTCAAAACTAAAAATTGTTGAACTGGACTTAAGGTGTGTTGATAAAATATATTAGATGAGATAACTGCGTCACCCATTGACCAGCACTGCCTACCAGTAATGGTACAATACAATATGGTATGCATCTGTGGAACCTATGAATACAATGGGGGTATTTTATTAAAACTGAAGCAGACAGAATCTGGAGCAGCTGTGCATAGCAAACAAGCTTCTAGACTCGGCTTGTTCAATTTAGCCAATTGCTGACCTACTCAAAGTAAATATAATGTGAGCAGGCGGCAGACGTGGGCACAACAATGTACATGTTCGTTGCCAGCTTCCTTACGGGTTTGGGGGCATGCATGGTTGCGCCTCCTGCTGACCCCTGCTGTGACTGGACACACCACATTTTTTTCAGCAGGTTTCAGCCAAAGATTTTGACTGAAACCTGCTGATCAGCTGTGTCCAATCTCTGAAAAGAAGGTAGAAAATAAACAAAAAAAAAACAAAAAACAGCCATATCTGAGTAAAAGTAGCGCATATTACATTTGTTAGGCACAGAGTTAACCCCTTGACGTTAAGTCTTTCCAGCCAGTGTCATTAGTACAGTGTACAAGTATTATATTTGATCACTGTATTAGTGTCACTAGCAATGTCATTGTCACTCAGTGTCCCTCCCAGCCAGTGTCTGTTAGTACCAGATTGTCCGCTACCCTATCACAGTCGTTGATCACCGTCATTACCAGTATAGTGTCTATAGCTGTGTAAATTCCAGTATATATAGACACCATAGTTTGTAGACACCACACTTTTTTTTTTTACCAAAGACTTGTAGCAGAATATATTTTGGTCTAAATTTATGAAGAAATTTGATTTTATTAGATATATTTTTTTTAACAAAGTAGAAAATATTGTTTTTTTCGCCCCAACAGTTTGTCTTTTTTAATTTATAAAATAAAATATAAAAAACCCAGTGCAGATGAAATACCACCAAAAGAAAGCTCTATTTGTATGAAAAAAAGTTTTATAGATTTCAGTTGCATACAGTGTTGCATAATCAAACAACTGCCAGTTAAAGTATTGCAGTGCTGAATAGCAAAAAATTAATTTAGCCACCTTTCTAAAATGTTCTGAATTACTAAGGATTAAGTCCAATGGGAAGCATTTCACCTTGTGCACTTACTGCTTAAATTTACAATTTTTATTTTTACTGAGCACCAGGGACAAATCCTCTAAACCCTCATGTCGATGTGACGTACACTTGGACAGAGGAGTGTGACCATAAAGCAAGCAGTCGGAATACATTTGTCATGGTTATGCAATAGAGTTTTCTCTGTCAGCTTACCTGTCTCCATGTGTTCATCTCTAAAGACCAGCTGCCTCTCACCTGACTGGTTTTATAACCTCTCCTCTAAGCATGGCCCCACCCCAGGCCCTATCAGGGAACCCTATATTAACCTGTGCACTGCAAGCCAGAAGGGCTGATCAACCATTGTGTGTTAGCCTCCGTGTGTACTTGCTCTGTTTCCTACGTCTGATTCCTGTTACCGACTTTGGCCTGTTCTCGACTCTCCCTGTCTGCTTGTTACCCTGACCTTTGGCGTGTTATGTTTATCATTGTCTGCTAGTCACCCTGACCCCCTACTTCCCTGTCGTTCCAGCCTGCTGCCTCCTTCCTCTTCTCCTGTATTCTACGGTGAGCATGAGCTGTGAGACCCTGGGGGCCGTGACCTGGAGCCAGACTGCAGCGCAGTCCATCCTCACCACTAGAGGCTCTGGTGAACACCCGCTGGCTCTTAGACTCCGTGCCCTGGGGAATCTATGCTCTAGCTCCCACTGGGATCCATGTTAGTTATCCTGTAGACCTGCTTCCTGAACTTTCCAGGGTTCAATCCGCAGCAGTCAGTCCTAGGGTCCACTACCTTAGCGGTGCACTTCTGACTCCTACAGAGTGCA
This sequence comes from Lithobates clamitans, assembly GCA_037952925.1. NCBI lineage: Eukaryota > Metazoa > Chordata > Amphibia > Anura > Ranidae > Lithobates > Lithobates clamitans. The sequence continues at coordinate 92,534 of JBBGZY010000587.1, read as the reverse complement.
TCTGTCACCTGGTCCCAGGTGACCTGACAACATTCTACACTGCATTGTGTAAAAGGACTGTTGGAGAATGAAGGTCTTAAAGCGGTAGTAAACCCGCTGACACTCTTATTTTTTTATTTTATATACACCTGTAAGGTAAAAGGCATAATACGCTAGTATGCACAGCATACTAGCTCATTATGAAATACTTACCTTAGAACGAGGCATCGGTATCTTACCTGGTCCACACCGAGGTAGCTGACATGTTGCCTCGGCGTGTCTTCCGGGTATCGCGGCTCCAGCGCTGCGAGTGGCTGAAGCCGCGATGTCCTCACTCCCGCGCATGCGTGTGGGAGACTTCTTTCCAGCAAGGTCCGGCATATCTCGGGCTTTCAGCCGCGAATCCCCTGTGCGCATGCGCCGCAGTCAGCGGCTCATTGCAAGGGGAATAATTTTCCCAATTATTAGATTTTTTTTTACCTACAGGTAAGCCTTATTATAGGCTTACCTGTAGGTAAAAGTTAAAATTTTGACTATACAACCGCTTTAATCTGCGGAGTTGCTATTAGCCAATACAGACAATTTGATTAGGTCCACAGTACTATTGCAACAACGCAGCAACTACCAATTTGTCAGGTCACAAACCTGCACCAAACCACAAAACACACACACGACTTGAACTGCTTTTTATATACCGGTACTAAATATGTCTCTGCTGGACATAAACTGAACTAAAATGCAGCAGCATTAACCAAAATGCATCAACACCAAAAGATCACAGTATGCTTATTTATGTTTACTACAACAAGGAGGATTACAGATACATGATTAGTTGCGCAATAAGGCCTCCAAATGACTAACTAAAGGGTAAAGAATTGGGGGTACCATCCATCCATAAAATTCCCCACATAAAATCACCAAAGCAAAAAGGAGGGGGGAAGTTCTGTGTTTTAATCATGTATCAGTAAAATGTATGCATTTTTACTTGACATGTAATCTGTCCAGGGTACGGAGATAGTCCATAGTTCCCTTCCCCCCTCTTTTTTTGCTTTGGAGATTTTTCATGGGAAACATGATTAGTTGGTAAGAAGGGATTTATGATTTACAAGAACATTCTTTCAGAAATGAAGATTGGTAGCTTACCTCAGTGCCACCAGTAGCTCCATTCTTGAAACAGCCATTAGACCGTGACATTTATTCTGTTATGATGCTTGACAGTGCTTGGACAGCAAGGCACACATCACAAATCGTCGGAGATTTCAGAAACTAGTATCCTTGGAGAGTGGAATATTTCCTGATTACTGTATGCGCAAGTGTCATTCCACTCCAGTTCCTGATAAACGTAAGAGCAGACTGCTAGCACTGAACTTTGTAACCATTTCCTTAACAAGTGCAATGTAAATCTTCCTATGCAAGGCTTTTTAACAACCAACGTTAAAGACGTGGCACTGGACTGTGCATTTTGCATAAGAAAGAACTCAAAAACTATTCTACCTCTACTCGTTTACATAGCTGAACACCAGCTGCTGACTCCACCAAGCAAATCTACCAAACCGCAAAGCTATTATAGAGCTTTGTCTCCATCTAAAATGCTGAGAAATTTTAATATTGTGGTGGTTTTAGGCAGGGATCTACTGACTAAATACATGCCTTAGCTTCTAACAAGCTCAGTCAAATCAAACCAGCTGAACAGTATTACAGTTTTTAAAAGCCCAAAGAAAACAGCATATTAAACAGTAATCCTTGATTATTTAACACAATGACCAGGGAGCAAACTTTCTGATTTCTGCAAAGAAACACCCCTTTGCCAAAGTACTTTTGTGTTCCAAAACAATGCAGTAACTAAGGCAGGCTATAGAGAAGAATTTCTTTCCTGCAACTAGGGGTTGCAGGAAAGAAAACCACTCAATTTCCCTATCAACACAGTCAATGTTGATGGGGGAATCCCTCCCTCTGAGCTATTGTGTTCTTCCAACAGGGAAGCGTGGGGATCCTTCCCCTGCCAGGAGAACATAGGGATTATTGCTAGCAGCTATCTCATGTAAAAAATCTGATATGCTGGTTGTACCAAAGTCAATCAAAGGATTGACTTGAGTACAATCAGCCTACCCATAGATAGTTTGGATCTCAGCCGGTCTCTGCTGAACTGGCAGATGATTGAACTGTTTATGGCTGGTGATGAAGAAATTAATATCTCCTTGATTGTGGCTCACTTACGTATAGGAATGCCTCCAGAACCTGGTTAAGGGGCTATATAAGGATATAAGTATGTTTACCTTAACTGACCTAATGCTATAGAAATGTCATTGTAAACTGACCATATGACCGAGCCCACAATCTTCTTTAAAAGGAGATACCCACTCTCTAAACAGTTACGATTGGTCATTTACTTACACACTAGTCCTGAATACACCACAGCCAAAGCTTGTACGAGGGAGGCCAATAAGTTCTTACCCTCACTATGATCTAGATGTGCTAGAGATCTGAAATTTTGCAGTTTTAGTAATATGCATGCCAACTTTTGTTTTTGTAGGTTGTGGTGAATTATAGCTAGAGCCAAGAGAAAAGGAGCAGGTGTCATGCCAGACAAAGTTGAATACCGAGCCGTGATTAGGTTCCTCCATCTTCAAGGGAAATCTGCCCAAATAATCCATGAAGAGATGTCAGCTGTGTATAGAGAGGATTGTCCATCATATGAGACTGTCAAATGATGGAAGAGAGAATTCAAGTATGGTCGCACAAATATACAGGATGACCAAAAGGGAATGTCGTCCGTCAACTGCCACAGAACCAAGTGTGTTGGTGAAAGTTGAGCAGCTAGTGGTTGAAGATAGACGTGTAACTTAAATTTCTTAGCTAGGGAGATGAACATTAGTAGGGTGTCAGTTTACAACATATTACATCAGGGCTCGACAAATCCCAGGCGCCAGGTCGCCATGGCAACTAGAAATTGTGTCCTGGCGCGTGGGCTGTGTGGTCTTGGCTGGGAAGGTGGAGATGGCCCAGGCCTCATAGGCCTTCCAGACACAGAGTACTGCCCGGCACTGTCAGCATCAGGGAACACCCTTAGCGGCGGCAGCTACTGACATGGCTGGAGGAGCAAGCGGCCATAAGAGTGCAGTCCAGCTGGGGATCCCTGGCGGCTCGTCATCCCCGCTGCTGTCGCTCTCACCCAGGGTATTACTGGAGCAGGCCCGGCTGAGGGAGGCGTTGTCTGGGCTCAGGGACATGGGGGCTCCGGAGTCGGTGGTTTTCCGGCACAAGAGCACCCTGCTCCTCTGGGTGGAAGAGAAGCTGAGTCGGGAGCAGTTAATTGAAATGCTGGAGAGCCGGGCCAGAGGCTGGGAGGAGTGCGAGGAGGTAATCCCCTGCCTGCAGTTATGTCAGGCACACACTGCACACAGCAAAAGTTTTTTTTTTGTTTATCAATTAGATGCAGAATTTATAAATCTGTTTTTTTTTTTTAAATATATATTTTCCTTTTTTTTTTTAATTGCTTTATCATATTCTATATTTTCCCATAGTAGGCTTTCTAAGCCTAGTAGTCCTTAAAACTTTTTATTGCATATTTCATTTGTTCATTTTCCTTGTGCAGCATTGAAGTGGATACTGGCAATGTATTATGAACTCTGTGTATGAGAGCATGGCGCGCAGCCCTCTGCATAAATTGTCCAATACTTGAGAAAAAAGGTGACAACCCCCCTGAAATGCGTCACCGCCCGCCCCTATGTGCAGCCTTCTTAACAAGGACAATATATGACACAGACGTTGAATCCGACAGTTCCCCCGAGCGGCCTCATTGCAGAGTAATACCAAAAAAACTGTCTCCTAACTTTTTTAGATGGCTCCTAGATTCAAACAAATTTTGTCAAACCCTGTATTACATAACATCATGCATATGAGCAAAGTGTTTGCACGTTGAGTTGCCAGGTTACCGACACCTTTCCAAAAACAGCAACGAATGGAATGTGCACAAAGCACTTTGGACCTGTACCAACTGTCACTTTTGTTCGCAATTGTTGCTATGAATCTTCGCTCCATCCACCTTACCTCACCTGACCTGGCACCTTCAGACCTAAAGAAACATTTATGGGGAAGACGTTTCCACAATGATGAGACAGTCATTACTTAAAGTGGTGTTCCAGCCGAAATTATACTTTTTAAATAAAAATACCCCTATAATACACAAGCTTAATATATTCTAGTAAAGTTAGTCTGTAAATTAAGGTCTGTTTTGTTAGTTTATAGCAGTAGTTTATTTTATAAACTTACAGCAGGTCGTGGACATCTTAAGTCTGGGCATCTGAAGCCAGACTGTATTTCTTCCTGGATCTCATCCTTGCAGATCTCACACATGCTCAGTGCAGCACAAGCAGTGTAATAGGTTTCAGGTAAGGTTTCCATAGCAACGGCAGTGTCAGAGGAAGTTGCTGCCCCTTCCCAGAAGGCATTGCAAACAGGAAATGATACGATGGGCCGCGGCCAGGGAGGAGGAAGTGAAAAATGAATACATCAGATATACAGTAAGTGCTGAGAAAAAAAATTTAAAAATATCCAATTCGTTTACAGTGCACAGTTTAATGAGGGATGCTGAAGAGTTGTAAAAGTGGGTGGAACTCCACTTTAAGATGATAGGTAGCTCTCCTCCAAATCTGCATACTTCTACGCAGATGGTATTGAAGGTCTGTTCCATAGATGTGAGAAGCGTGCAACCATAGGAGGTGGCTATCTAGAGAAGGAAGAGTCAATGGACTAAATTTCAGATCCCTAGCACATCTGGATCTTGGTGAGGGTAAGAACGTATTGGCGTCCCCTCGTAGTAGTTGCTCTGTCCCAGGGCTGCTGAAATGCATGTGCCTAGTTTTGATCATCTGTGCCAAGACGGGGGGGGGGGGGCCCTTGATGAAAAGGCATCTATAGCCAAGTATTCTTGTTACATTTTGTATTATTATTCTGTAGTCTGCAGAACTCCGGCCAATTTTTTTTTCCCCATGTCCTTGTTGCCGTTCTCCTACCTTCACCCACTTTGCCATCCATGTTCTTCTGAACTCTGTAGTTCCTCTGTAATAGGCTGCGGAACTTGCTGAAAAAAAACGTTATTGCCAGCTGACATCCTGTTTGAAAGAACGCTGGCTGCTATCCCTCTCCTCAGCTCAGCCAGTGGTCTGGCACGCCCCCTTGCAGTCCTAAGAAAGCTGAGCAGGAGGAAGCAGACATGTGGGCAGAAGGGGTCTCACAGCCCCCGGTCTGTGCTGCACATGGTGGTCTCCTCCTCCTCCGCTCCCTGACAGTCACCGCCCCCACTCCATCTCCACTCCGTCCCCCTCCACTCTATCCTCGCCTGACCTGGGGATCATGATCAGTAATTACTTGTATGACACAACGGGGATGTCCCACTGTGTCAGGTATAGTATATGAGAACACCGATGCTGACCCCCCCCGCCGTTATAGGAACAGTGCGCTGTTAATCATAACAACGGCGGGGCATCAGCACTCGGCGTTCTCATAATACCAGACACTGCGGAGATCACCGCTGTGTATATACAAGTAATACTGATAATAATCCCGCTCTGCACTGGTGGTCCCCGACAAATGGCAATATTGTGGTCCCTGACAAGTGGCACTGGCGGTCCCTGACAAGTGGCACCGGTCGTCCCCGACAAGAGGCACTGGTAAGTGGCACTGGTGGCCCCTGACAAGCGGCACTGGTGGTCCCTCACATGGTGGTCCCTGACAAGTGGCACTGGTGGTCCCTGATGATCTATGTTGAAGTGGGTGAGGTCACATTTACATGTACAAGCCTAGTGTACCTCCCATATTCACTCCCATCCCAAGTATTCATGGGAAATGTAGTTTGATTACAGTTAGAGAGAGAGAGAAAAGAGGATATGATGCAATCACTGTTCTAAGAGATCCTCCCTGCCAGAATACAGGCTGAATTTTTTGAATCAGAAAACTGACTTCCTGAAAATTCAATCAATCAGTCATATCTCTTAAACGGTAAGAAATTTCACAAATGCGATACCTGTTTAGTGTGTGTGTGTGTGTGTGTGTGTGTGTGTGTGTGTGTGTGTGTGTGTGTGTGTGGCTGTGGGGGGTGTACTAACAAGGGACCTTTTTTTTTTTTTAAATGTTATACCTACAAGTGTTTGTGGGATCTTTTTTCATCTTGAAAAAAAAAAACTCCAAAAAAACCTCACGTAACCGTGACAAAATAGCTGGATTAACCTAATTGATTGTACGACGATGACCTTTTAGGCGATGCGAAGTGTCCCAGTCCACCCGTGCTCATGTGCAAATGCGAACACGCATGTCGTTCCCGCATGCATATGTAAATGGTAATCGCATCACACATGTGAGTTATCGCAGAGTGACGCAATAATTCTAGTACTGGGCCCTCTGTGTAACTCTAAACTGGTAACCTGTAAAGGTTCGCAAAGTTACTCGGTATAACATCAACTTTTCTATTTTACCAAACAGGGTGTTATATTGTAGTCTTACAAAATTTTATATTGCATTTATGTGCAGTAATATTCATTAAAGTGTTTTCCCCCAAAAAAAATCTGCATTTGAAAAACCGCTGCACAAAAATATCGTGTGACAAAGTGCAACAACCAACATTTTTTTTCTGAGGGGCTTTTGCTTTCTCAAAATATACAACCTTTTGGTGGGTTCCAAGTAATTATCTAGTAAATGCTGATTTGCTGAAAGTGCTGATTTTGATATGTATGTGTGATGTGTTAGAATAGGCCTGGGAGTCAAAGTAGTTAAACCCAAACCAAAAATGTAATTTATTGCAGCCTACCAATCAGATGTGATGGCTGCATTAGTTTTCTTTTTTTAGGCTTCCCCCCCCCCTCAGTTTTCACCTGGTTATATGACCAGTAACACACCTCCTGTATTAGACTGCTCACACTCTGGATTAGGAAGCATAGGGGGCACCTTTGAACAGCAGCACTGTCAGTCTGGGGGAGAGGAGTGTTAGATTTAGATACACTAACAAATTGAAGCCAAACTCCAGCTAACAGTTTTTAAGCAGTACAGGAACAGTTTTTCCTTTTGGAACAAACGTTCTACATAAATAAAAGCTGATCATTGTAAGCAAGTCAGGACAGTAGTAAACGTACTACAACCCTGTAGTAACTGCTACATCTTCAGGATAGCTTGCTCTTTTGCCGAACAGACTTACAGGCCAGATAACCAGGTGAAAACTAAAAAAGAAAAACATATGCAGCCATCACTATGAAACGATAAGCTGCAATATAAAATATTTGCTTTGTGGTTTAATACTGCTTTAAAACAAGTACTGTATTTATTGGCGTATAACACGCACTTTCACCCTGTAAATCAGGTGCAAATAGCAAGTGCGTGTTATACGCCAATACTTCCATTTTAGTTGCCTCGGAGGGGACAGGAATGGGGGCGGGGCGAGCGCTGTCAGATTACATACAGTGAAAATCTCCCGTTTACTTGGCGGCCTCTGTAATAGGAAGTCCCGTCTCCTGGGCCGCCATTGGACTACTGTTCTGTCTATCATAGGAGATTCTCACTGTATGTAATCTGTCGGCGCTCGTCCTGCCCCCCCTCCCTGTCCCTCTAGGCTGCAGATGGGCATTGATCAGACTGCACTGATGGCAATGGTGAGGCTGCTGCATTGATGTGGACTGATGAGGCTGCATTGATGGCACTTGTGAGGCTGCAGATGGGCATTGATCAGATGGGCACTGACCCTTATTTTGCTTCAAATTTCCTTATTTAAATAGTAATTTGTTTTTCCTGAAATTTCCCTCTTAAAATGAATGTGCGTGTTATACACCGATAAATATGGTAAATATAATATACCTTCCTATCTGTTTACTAAGGCTAGCAGCATAATGATTCAAATAGTTAAATGTTGATTGAGAGGGTAATGTTCTGCTTTAAGCAGCTGGATTTTTTTTATGTATTATGAACCCATAGGAAACCCACAAACAAGAACACACACTCTCAAGAAAGTTCCCCATGGCCAGTATACTAAATGTTAATAAGCATCCATTTTCTTTTTTTATCATTCCCACAGACAAAGTGGTCATTACTATGACACGAACACATATCTAATACACTTGAGCTGTACGGGGACTATGCACACCCTTGTTATCACAACATAAGTAGAAGGTACTTCTCCCTTATAAGTGAACAGGTTCTTGTACTAAGCGGGAGTGTTTTATCCCTAGTTACCGACCTGTATACTTAAGGTGGTGCCTTTGGTTTAGTACACAGTGTGATGATTATATACTGTGTTCAAACAAACTGTAATTTTTAGCCTGTTTTTATTGCTAATCGTGCACTTTATATTTGATATGCTAAAATTTTGACCCCTTTCACATTGGGGCCGCGCAAGTGCTAAATCGCTGCTCGCTTTAGCAATGTTTAAGCGGCGCGCTTTTAACCCCAAAGAAGGGGTTAAAAACTCCAGAGTTGCAGCGCTTCCGAAGCGCTGCCTATTCATTCCGATGGGCAGGGCGTTTTGGGAGCACTAAATAAAGCACTCCCACACCGCCCCAAAGATGCTGCTTGCAGGACTTTTCGGAACGTCCCACAAGCGCACCATCCTAGTGTGAAAAGTCACACTTCAATGAATGGGAGGCGGTTTTCAGGCGCTTAGCAGAGGCTATTTTCCAGCGCTAAAGCGCCTGAAAACCACCCCAGTGTGAAAGGGATCTTACTGTCTTACCTGCCAAATGGTTTGTAATTTTTATCCTGCCATTTTTTTACACAAACCTCTGCTAGTCAGTAAGAGGACTACCACTTAGCGGTCCACCGTTACTGCTTCCTGGGTCAGCTCATTGCTCAGAGATGGCGCTCATTCACTGCTGGAGGCAGAAAGGTGACAAGAAGCTGAACTGCATTATCAGGAAATCATGACTGGCTGTGCAGTATGGCAGAGGTACATAAAATCACAAGATCAAATGTACAGTTCCAAAATCTTATTAACTGCAGTTTGACACTATCACATCTACAGGTGACTATGTGTAGGTTCACACTGATGCAGTTAGAGTTGAATCCATTTTGCAGTGCAATTTTAAGGAGCAGCTGAAGTGTGAGTTGATGCGATTCAGCTGAGATTTTTATGAGTTATGGATACAGCTGCGATTTAGGTCATGTTATGCTTTCGCTCCTGCACTTGATCCCATGGTCCAGGGATGGGAGGTGAGGAAGAAAGCAAAGACTTCTAGAAAACATGCTGGAATTGTGCTACTTTAGGACAGGTCTGCATACAGTTTCTATTTGAGTCTATGCAGCTAAAAATCGCACTGTACTGCAACAAAATCCTACAGGACCGTTTTTAAAATTGCATTGGATTTACACTGCATATATGTGAATGGCCTCCTCAGAGACCAAAGTTATTTCACTTGTCATACGATTCCATGCGTTCTTGATAAATTCTCATTTTAGTTCACACTAATGCGATTTATCACAACACACCATAAGACAAAATCACAAAAAGTAGACAGTCAATGAAAAAACAAAGCATGAAAACAACTTGGTTTCCAAAATGAAAACTTGTGTGCAAGATGTATTCCCTGTGCCCAGGCATTAAAGAGATTCTATGTCAGCAAAGTGGAAAAAATGACCCAATCAATAATTACAGGCTGTACATGTCAACAAAGAACATCAAGCCTTCATGCAGTTCGACTGACCAAAGATACACCTTTCAATACACGTGTAAACAATAAAAGAGTGCAGCAGTACCTCACCAGTAATTACAGATTATGTGATGAAAGAATTAGCAACATGTTTTCTTGAAACAGAGCTGGTAGGCCAAGAGCAACCGTAGGCAAACCAACATCATCTTTTGATCATGGGAACAGGAAACCTCACTAAATCCACCCTAAGATAAGGAATTATGTGATAAATAAGAAACACAAGTTTTATCTTCAGTATGAATGATGGCATGGCATTGGCAAATACAATTAAATAGTGTATGGCAGAATCTAACCCAATACTTGGGGTCGCATAAGGCATTTTGCAGTACGTTCTGGGGAAGGAGCTGAAATAGATCATTGATCACTTTTTCATAGGAGAGCGAAATGATACTTTCAGTACACATGCACTAAATGTAGAACTGGTGTGAAAAGTTCCGTAAACCTGCCAAAGAAGCCTAGACGAGTGCAATTGCTTCATGGATATATAGATGTAATGTCTAAGACAGCCTTTCTCAACAAGGGTTACGTGGAACCCTAGAGGATCCTCCAGTGGTTGCTACGGGTTCCTTGAGGAACAAACAACTACTGCCTCTCAGATGAGTAACAACTGGCAGCAATGATCCTTTTAGCCATCTTTAAGGAGAGATTTTTGCCAATAACCACAAGTGTAAGAATTTCCCCCAATGACCATCACAATAATGTACCATAAGCTGTAGATCTAATAATTGGAAGTAGGGGTTCTCTGTGCCCAGAAAGTGATTTCAAGGGTTATCCATCACACATAACTGGGGTGAGGTGCAAGGCGTAAATTCTTTGGTTAGGTTCTCATCGGCATCATCCCAGATAATAGTATGGAAAACACACAATATTTTGAAGTGGGACTTTCCGTTTGCCTTTGAGAACCAACCACTCTTACACAGTGATGTAAAAAAAAAAATTATGTACACATAAGTAATAAAAACATTTGATTAAAAACTCTAAAAATATACAATAAGAACCTCTGCGAGTTACAAAGCCTATCAATGTCATAGACTTGCAATTAAATTGTAGGTTGGTGTACACGTTTCAGTGGGCCACCCGCTTCATCAGGACCATGTACAGTGGATAAAAAAAGTCTACACACCCTGTTAAAATGTCAGGTTTCTGTGATGTAAAAAATGAGACAAAGAAAATAATTTTAGAACTTTTTCCACCCTTAATGTGAAATATATACACTGTACAACTCAGTGTATAGGTCACAACTGTTGAACAAACTGAAATCTTTTAGGTGGAGGGAAGTTAAAATAAAAAAAACTAAAATAATATGGTTGCATAAGTGTGCACCCCCTTAAACTAATACTTTATTGAAGCACCTTTTAATTTTATGACAGCATTCAGTCTTTTGGGGTATGAGTATCAGCATGGCACATCTTGACTTGGCAATATTTGCCCACTCTTCTTTGCAAAAACACTCAAAATCTGACAGATTGCGGGGGCATCTCCTGTGCACAGCCCTTTTCAGATCACCCCAAAGATTTCCAAATCAGATTCAGGTCTGGGCTCTGGCTGGACCATTCCAAAACTTTAATCTTCTTCTGGTGAAGCCACTACTTTGTTGATTTGGATGTATGCTTTGGGTCACTGTCATGCTGAAAGATGAAGTTACTCTTAATGTACAGCTTTCTAGCAGAAGCCTGAAGGGTTTGTGCCAATATTGACTGGTATTTGGAACTGTTCAGAATTCCCTCTACCTTGATTAAGGCCCCTCTTCCAGCTGAAGAAAAACAGCCCCAAAGCATGATGCTGCCACCACCACGCTTCACTATGGGTATGGTGTACTTTTGGTGATGTGCAGTGTTGTTTTTGTGCCAAACATATCTTTTGGAATTATGGCCAAAAACTTCAACCTTGGTTTCATCAGACCATAGTACTTGCCAGACATTCCTGCAGCTTTAAAGTGATTGTTATTTTAGGGGAAAAAAAATATTTGAAGCTTTACAAACATGTCAAACTTACCTCCACTGTGAAGTTCGTTTTGCACAGAGTGGCCCCAAACACCGACTTCTGGGGTCCCTCGGCAGCTCTTGCGGTTCCTCGCCGCATCAGATAACCCCCTAGGAGAAGCGCTCTCCCAAGTGGTTACCTTGCGGGCGAGCTCCCGAGTCCAGCATTCTGCTTCCACAGCCACTGAATGCATGACTCGGCCCTGCCCCTGCGTCATTGGATTTGATTGACAGCAGCAGGAGCAAATGGCTGTGCTGGTATCAATCTATTCAATCTAGTGCTGAGAACCCCGGGCAGAGGGACAGCGTGTCCTCACTGTTGGAAATTCCAGGGCTCAGGTAAGTAAAACAGGGGGGCTGGTCACTGCCAGGTGTTTTTTTCATGCATTAAGGTGAAAAAAGACAAGGGATTACAACCCCTTTAATGTTGCTGTAGGCCTCTTGGCAGCCTCCCTGACCATTTTTCTTTTAGTCTTTCACATCAATTTTGGAGGGACATCCAGTTCTTTGCAATGTCACTGTTGTGCCATATTTTCTCCACTTGATGACTGTCTTAACAGTGTTCTATGGTATATCTAATGCCTTGGAAATTCTTTTGTAACCTTCTCCTGACTGTTACCTTTTAACAATGAGATCCCTCTGATGCTTTGGAAGCTTTCTGTGGACCATGGCTGTTGCTGTAGTATGCGACTAAGAAAATGCCAGGAAAGACCTACCAGAACAGCTGAACTTTATTTGGGGTTAATCAGAGGCACTCTAAATGATGGCAGATGTGTACCGACTCCTATTTAGCATCAGTTTGAATGTGATTGTTCAATTCTGAACAGCTACATCCCCAGTTATAAGAGGGTGTACCACAATTATGCAACCACATTATTTTAGTTTTTTATTTTTACTTCCCACCCTAAAAGATTTCGGTTTGTTTTTCAATTGAGTTGTACAGTTTTATAGGTCACATTAAAAAGGTGGAAAAAGTTCTGAAATTATTTACCTTTGTCTCATTTTTTACATCACATAAACCTGACATTTTAACAGGGGTGTGTAGACTTTTTATATCGACTGTATATTGCATAAAGTATTGGATTTATATAGAACAAACTTTAAAAAAGAACATTTTTGGTGAATTTTGGTGATATACTATTAATTAAAAGGTTCCTCCATGAAAAAGGCTGGTCTAGAAATTAAGACTGTGTATAAAGAGCTTTTGGCAAAAGTAATTGCAGCTGTACTATCCAGGAGTCAGTGAACTTTATCCTGTTCATTAAGTGATGACAAAATCCTTTAAAGGAGAAATACGGACAAAGCTTTTTTGGTCATACTTTTGTGGGTCATTGAAGTGCATTTACTTTTGCTCTTCTGTGACCCAGAATCAGCAGACAGGCTAGCAGCTGATGTCACAGAGCCGTTCCAGACTCTGGAAGGATGCCAATCATTTTGTCAGGATCCACTAGGATGCCTGGCCAGCAGCTGGCTTAGCCTCTCAGACTGCGGCTGAGAGCCTGACCCAGGTGCTCCTGCCCCCTCCCCAGTCAGGTGCTCCAGAGCAGATAGTGGTGAATGACAGTCACCATTCTCCGCTCCAAGAAGACTGAGAACTGAGCGATCAGCATGGCCAAATCAGACCATTTGTGCGACATTCAAATGGGAGAGAAGAGCATTTGAAATCTTGCATTGCACTTACATTACAGGAAGTTACACTTTAAAGGGGTTTCCAATTGCTCCTCGGGTTGTAACCAACACTCCCCCCTACAAACCTTTTGATCTTTTAGTTAGCAGAAAAGAAACTTTAGCAGCATACACACACCTATGACCTGCATGACTTGTGCCTGACAAAATCTATTCACCCATATCATAGGGCGGAACAAAATTTCCCAGAATCCCCTTCACTTTTAAGCATGCTCTTAGACTTTCCTCTTGCTGCCGCCCCCCCCCCCCCCCCCCAATTACCAATTATTACAGTAAACCTACCCCCTACCCCCCCCCCCCCTTTTAGAATTTTAGTAGGATTTCATAAAAACCCATGTATTTTATATTAATAGTAATTTGCATGCGTTATAAATATTATTAATATTCATATTATCATGATTATTAATGCAATATTAAGCAATAGCTGTTAGCCTATAGAAACATGTATATTTAATAATGGAGAATATGTAACTTTGTAGTTGAGCTTTTGACTGTACTATATTTTCAAGGAGAGCAACATCGATGAGAAATAAATTAAGACCCAACATCTGTAATGACTAGAGTAAAAGGTGGGAAAACTATGTACTTGACAAGTCCACAGATAAGGGTCTGCCTGTACTTTGTATATACTTGAATATATAAGTTAATAATTAGAAAATATTAAAGAAAACAGTTAACTGCATAAATACATACAGCCAGTAAAAAATTTAGTGCATATTTAATCAAAATATAAATACATACATATATAGAATTGTATGGTTAAACACATAAGACATTTAACACAGAGTGGGGTGTACGAAGTTCAATTTCCCAAACACGTTTTTGTCCTTGGGATGGAGAAGTTTTATCAAGACACAAAGAGTTTGACTTAAAGAGGAGTTCCAGTCAAAAAAAAAAAAAAAATTTAAAAGTCAGCAGCTACAAATACTGCAGCTGCTGACTTTTAATTGGACACTTACCTGTCCCAGGGTCCAGCGATGCGGGGGATCGAAGCCCCGCTCGTCTCCCCCTCCGTTCAGCGGCGCCGGCATTGCAACTGTGGGCGCCGGGCTGTGGCTTCACAGCCTGGCACCCACTGCGCATGTGCGAGCGGCGCCGCGCACCGTGATTGGCCGCTCAGTCACCTGGGACCTGTAATGGGTCCCAGATGATTGACAGGAGGGAGGGAGCAGAGGAGAGCCGAGCCCTTCCTGTGCCGAGGGGGAAGTGATGTCACCAGCCCAGGCACTGGAAGAGGCTGACTACGAGGGACCCCCTAGCAACAGGCATTTAGAGGTTAAAAAAAAAAAAAAATATCCAAATTTTTTTTGTATTTTATTTTAGGATTTTTCATGTAGTAGTGTTTTTTTGGGTGGAACCCCACTTTAATAATGAAATAATAGAGAGTTACTCTGTAGATAAGGATTTTAATTAGGTGAAAGTATACACAATGACTGTTACAAATTTTTAATAAAGATTTATGGTTATGTCGTACATCTTCGCAAGCAATCATATTGTACCTAATATGATTGCATTGTAAGAAACTATATACAGAGAGGGAAAAAATTATTTGATCCCCTATAATTTCAATGGTAGGTTTATTTCAACAGTGAGACAGAACAACAAAAATATCCAGAAAACGTACTTCAAAAAAGGTATAAATGGATTTGCATTTTAATGAATGGAATAAGTATTTGATACCCTATCAATCAACATGATTTCTAGCTCCCAGGTGTCTTCTATACAGGTAAATGAGACACCTGTCCACAGAATCAATCGTATTCCAATCTCTCCACCATGGCCAAGACCAAAGAGCTGTCCAAGGATTTCAGGGACAAGATTGTAGACCTACACAAGGCTGGAATGGGCTACAAGAACATCACCAAGCAGGTTGGTGAGAGGGTGACAACAGTTGGTGCGATTATGTGCAACTGAAAGAAGCACAAAATAACGGTCAATCTCCCTCGGTCTGGGGCTCCATGCAAGATCTCACCTCGTGGAGTTTCAACGATCATGAGAATGGTGAGGAATCAGCCCAGAACTACAGAATCTTGTCAATGATCTCAAGGCAGCTCGAACCACAGTCACCAACAATTGGTAACACACTACACCATGAAGGACTGAAATCCTGCAGCGCCCGCAAGGTCCCCCTGCTCAAGAAAGCACATATACAGGCCTGTCTGAAGTTTGCTAATGAACATCTGAATGATTCAGAGGAGAACTGGGTGAAAGTGTTGTGGTCAGATGAGACCAAAATCAAGCTCTTTGGCATAAACTCAACTTGCTTGTTTGGAGGAGGAGGAATGCTGCCTATGACCCCAAGAACACCATCCCCACTGTCAAACATGGAGGTGGAAACATTATGCTTTGGGGGCGTTTTTCTGCTAAGTGGACAGGACAACTTACCGTCAAAATCTTGGATGAGAACCACATTTCCTCACCTGAGCACTGAAAATGGGTCATGGATAGGTATTCCAGCATGACAATGACCCAAAACCCAAGGCCAAGGCAACAAAGGAGTGTCTCAAGAAGAAACACATTAAGATCCTAGAGTGGCCTAGCCAGCCAGTCTCGACCGTAACCCCATAGAAAATATGTGGAGGGAGCTGAAGGTTCGAGTTACCAAACATCAGCCTCGAAACGTTAATGACTTGGAGAGGATCTGCATAGAAGAGTGGGACAAAATCCCTCCAGAGATGTGTGCAAACCTGGTGGCCAACTACAAGAAACGTCTGACCTCTGTGATTGCCAACAAAGGTTTTGCCACCAAGTACCAAGTCATGTTTTGCAAGGGGGTTTGTTGTTTTTCTGTCTCTCGCTGTTAAAATAAATGTACCATTAAAATTATAGACTGATCAATTCTTTGTCAGTGGGCAAACGTACAAAATCAGCAGGGGATCAAATACTTTTTTCCCCTCACTAAATAAAACTTGCATGCTCCTATGTTTTAAACATGATCTTGTATGTTCCCAGCTGTTATAAATAAACCTGCATCACTAAATGTCCTGCCTGGGCCAATATATGTCCTCATTCTAGATTTCACCATAATGTTCAGCAGATTAATCTGTTGGAAAAAAAGAAAAAAAAAAAAAATCTATAACAATTAAAAGGTTTCCAGCTATACCTTGGACAACATGCTGCGGTCAGAACCAGTGATTAGTCCACTTGAAGTGCCAGCTGACAAGGCTAGCATAAAGCTATGTACAAAAAAGCCGCCTACACTGTTGTACACATTTATGCACAGTGGTAGTAAGCTAATCTATAGAAGTCATCAGTAGTATGATGTCCCAAAATAAACTTCCGCTTTAAAGTCTCCTCCCCAGCCCTGTTTGTGAAACTGGGAGCAGGTCCCCAATTTTGACAGGTACCTGCTCCCACTTCCATTCCGGTCGTCTTAGGTGATCAGAAGCGGACGTTCTCCATTCAGAAGTCCTGATATATGACAGGTCCTAGAAGACTTCAGGACCAGTCACAGAGGGCAGCTCTGCTCAAGCATGCGCAGTGAGCAGCCGGCTGTGAAGCCGCAAGCTGTCACAGTTGGGTGCCCATAGTAGAGATGCCAGTGCCGCAAGGGAGGACACGGGGAGAACACAGCGCGTGTGAGTGCACCGCTGGATTGTAGGACAGGTGAGTGGCTGTTAATTAAAAGTCAGCAGCTACACTTTTTGTAGCTGCTGACCTATTACAAAAACGACTGGAACTCCACTTTAAAACTGTTCATTATGATTTGGTCTTTTACAAAACAATTGTTTTTTGGCAACAGAAATAAGAACATATTAAATAAAAAGTAGTGGCGCACAATGCACTAGTTAGTAGTAGGCACATTGTTCGATAGCCAGTAAAAGTGATTTTCCAAAATGTGGCAGAGGTGATGTCACATTGGAATCAGTGTTTCACAAAACCTCTCCTACTCCTAATGAGGATAATTGACATCCAACTACTGAAATCATTATGTAGAGTCCAAATTGAGGTAATAATTTTCTCTAAGACTCAGGACATAAGACAGCTGATGCTATACATTTTCCCTCAGGGCCATGTCACACCTGCCATCCTGATACAAAAATGCAAAGTCACCAGCACTCCAAACGATCTTTTTGCACATGTAGACAATGGCACATAAAGCATGAAAAACAACGTTTCAGTGCCTCGCAGGGTTCCTTTTTCATAGCAACTTGGTGACCCTATATTGCTATCAGAAGGGGACCCCACAAGGCCCCAACATTGGTTATTTGTAATCCTTATGCTGCTAGCATTAGAAAAAAGATAGGAAAAGTACAGTATATAATATCTACTTGTTTTGAACTTTTTTTTTTTTTTTTTTTTTTACATTTCTTCAGTTACTTTCTGGTTTCCATGCCTAGGCAAATGATGTCATACATCCCAAGAGTCTTCAGTGCGGAGGGAGGGGTTTGCTGAGCTAAGAACACCCTCCTGCTTGTATGCCTGAGCTATCGGCAGAAGGATTCCAAGAAGTAAACACTACATGAATCATCTGCCCTTACCCAAGAAGGCCGCAGCCAGAAATGCTAGGAAGGGGTTTTTGAATAAACAAACATATTAAATAGTATTTATGGTGCACGGATACAGTGCTGTTCTACTTTAAAAGCAGTAGTAAAGTCTGCGTTATTTTTACCTACAGGTGCGCCTATAAGGCTTACCTGTAGGTAAAATGAATATCTCCTAAACATGCAGCAGGTGACGTCAATGGCGTATGCGCTCTGAAGGTCCAGAATACCGGGCGGAACCTTCAGAGCTCCGTGCTGGAGCTGAGGACTCCTGCCGCATGCGCTGGAGTGGCGTCATTGCAGCTCCAGCCACTCATGCAGCCGGAGCCCGTGAGCCAGGAAGGAAGACTGGGGGGAGATGGAAGCCCTGTTAGCTGTGACAGCGCACCACTGGAGGGCTTCTTTCTAAGGCAAGTGTTTTATAATGTGCTAGAATGCTATGCATACTAGCACATTATGAAATTGCCTTACAGGGCAAAGTTTACTTTTTATTTTTTACTGGCGTGGTTTACAACCGCTTCGCATCTTCATATCTGATTCTGGCAAGGCGCCAACCATAATATTCACATGAGGACTGCAGCTTCTATCTGGGCTTTACGTTAGCAATCCTGTCGCTGGTAGAGAGCACTCAGCTGCTCCATGCTGGTCAGACGTAAAGAGGTGCTGCTCGATCGCTTTTCTTGCTGGTGAGTGAGATTTTTCTTTGTTTTAGTGCAGGCACCCACTCACTTTCTCTATGGCTTCATGAAAGTTTTTCTTTAAAGAACTAACTTTAGGAGTGTAAGTACTACATCAAAACAGGGTCAAAAGCAAACAACCTGTGTTTGTGTGACTGTGTTAATGCCTAGAATGACACACAAGCAAATTCCTAGGTCACCATTTTCAGACCTCGTATGGTTTTCAGTGTCCCTCACATATCTATCCACATAACTGGCAGGCACAGATATACTGAGCTAAGCAGGTGCCCTTTTTGCTTATGTTCTGTCTTTTCACAGAGGTGCAAAGTGGCTGGTAAAGTTCCTTCAACATAAAACACAATAAGGCATAATCGTTGGTAAACTGCACCCAGCACAGAGCTCACTTGGGCAAAGCTGGTAGGTAGGAACAAGGGTTTTGCAGCTATACATTATTATCCATAACAATACAGAAGGTGCTCAGGTTCTTTTGTTGCATACATTTGCTAATACATGTGTAAGCCAACTGCTGCGTCAAGGCACCACCGATTAGTGTGGTCCCCAACTCAAAACCTTCCCAAGGCAGCTGAAGACTTCCAGTGTGTGTCTGCACTGAAACCAAATAAACAGCTGCTGTCAGTGTTGTTTTTACTTATTTAGATACCTCCTGCATTTTGCAAAAATAAATAAAAAAATAAATACAACATTTATTTTCAAAAACGGAACAACATTTTTCATAGGGAAAAGTATTTATTTTTGAATGGCGTGCTTATCAATTAGTCAACCAATTAAGACTTGCATTGTAAACAGGAACAGTAAAGCACAACCAATGTGTAGTATTAAGCAAAATATTACTGTCCCCTCGTGGTCATACATAATTACAAACTGAAGCTTCAGCATTTCAATTCGGCATCTCATGGGTTAAAACATTAAACCTCAATAGGGCCATAATCATATTGTGTAGAACAAATTTACAACTGTTTGTGGTACATACTACAAATTGACAGAAAGCCAAGTGTCCAGATCATCAGGGATAGTGCACTTTTTCTTCATTGGTTCACTTAGAGCAGGGGTGTCAAACTCTGTTTTATCGTGGCCGCATCAGTAGTATGGTTGTCCAAAAGACTGGTTGGATCTGGGGTCCTCTGTGTACAGAGTGTAGGGTTCTGGGAGGCGCTACGTACAGAGTGCAAGGGTGCTGTATGTAGAGACAGCAGGGTTTAGGGTTGCGCTACATACCGAATGCAGAGTTCGGGGGTGTGCTGTGTACAGGGTGCAGAATGTGTAAATGCAATTCCAACCCCCCCATCCACCGCCCAAAAGGTTCCTTGCATCTCTCTCTACTACCTGGCCCACTCTAGTACCCCTCCCTTGCAGGTGGATCTGTCTCACTTTGCATAAAGATCGTTGTCTCTTTGGAGATCTGTCACCGCCGTGAGCACATGCGGGGAACTGTTAGATCTGGGAGCCACGGAGCAAAGCAGTCCCTTGTAAACACAGAAGGCTTCTGTGTTTGCAACTGACAGCAGGGAGTGGGAGCGGAGGGTGAGAGCCATAGATAGTGGAATGTAGTTCAGACAGGTTTTAGCTGCAAAACTGGGTACAAGGACCACATTACAAAGCCTGGCGAGCCAGATTCGGCCCGCGAGCCTCTGTCCTAGAGGAGTGTGAAATCCTGAGTATGCAGCAGGCCTGACAATACAGAAAAACAGCCATTTGTAAGTTATATAATATGCCAATTAATTATAATAGAGCCAATACACACGAATATGTGCTGTGTAAAAGTGCAGTGCTCCAATAAAAAGATATATCTATAAAAAAAAAAAAAGATAGATACATACTTTCACCATGAATCTCTTAAAAACTTTATATACGTTTGCGAATATTACTGTGAAACAAAACTAAAATGTCCAATAAAACAAAAATGGTTGCAGTGAATCCAATTCTGTGTGTCACTCCGAGTTGGATGCTTATCCTGACGTGTTGACCACTTAAGTTACAGAAGGCCACAAGAGCATACATTGGATGGCATCTGCCCAGGCTCTTGGACCACCGCAAAAGACAGCGTTCTGAAAATATCATCCTCCAGGTCCAGCAAGTCCCAGACATGCTGACAAGGAGGCTCAAGGTCTATGGCAGTGATGGCAAACCTTGGCACCCCAGATGTTTTGGAACTACATTTCCCATGATGCTCAACTACACTGCAGAGTGTATGAGCATCATGGGAAATGTAGTTCCAAAACATCTAGGGGTGCCAAGGTTCGCCATCACTGGTCTATGGTCTCATAAATAACACAAGAGTACCATCTAGTGCTCACTGTGTAATATATATTAAATATGGTAAATATGGTAAAAATCCATCCACATGCATAATGTAGGAGATATGCTTTAGGTACAGATCTATCGGCATCCACTTTGCTGGCCCTGTGCATCAGTCTTTCGATGGGTTGCGTTTAACGCCACACACCTGCACGATGACATAAGTCCTTCAGGATGCATGGCGGTGGCATGCGCAGACATAGCAGCTCAGCACTCTCCAATAGGTAGCAGCTTGACGCCTAAAATTAGAACCCACACACAGACTGAAATCCTGTATTTGAGAGTCTTATGTGCTGATGCTGGAAGCGCCTCTGTGTGGAGGCACAGACAGTGGTGTGGGGGAAGCAGCAAAGACAGCAGATTGCTTCTCTGGATGGGTGCGCAAGGGATGGCAAGTTGAGGGAAAGCGAGCTGAGATTCGGGCCAGGCCAAGAGCAGCCCTGTATAATCCTGCTATACGCAGCCTCTCTCTGACCGATGCTTGCTCTCTCATTAATAAGATGGATGATTTGAGGCTACGGATTACTAACCACCGTATGGATAGCTGTGTTATGGTGATTACGGAAACTTGGCTGCATGAAAATGTCCCTGACTTAGCTGTGGGTTTAGCAGGGCGAACTATTTCGGGGGGGTTATGTGTATATATAAACAACAGTTGGTGTACAGACACCAGTGTTACTGAGAGCTGCTGCTGCCTGGACATTGAGTTCTAATATTAAAATAAAGACCTTTTTACTGGCCGAGTGAATTTGCAATGGTTTTTATTACAGCCATGTCAACCTTCAAGCTAATGTTAGGCTAGCACACACTACTACATGAGGTCATGTGCAGACAACAAACAAACCAGAGAGTATTTTTATTGTGGTAGGAGATTTTAACTGTGTCACTCTTAAAACTTGCAAGGACAAAAAAAAAAAAAAAAAAAAAAGAGGGGGGGGGATAAAAATCCTGTTTTACCAAAGTTTTACAAGAGAGTTGCAATTAAAATAAAAAAACAAACAAACATTGAACCAGGTGTACACAAATTTCTCTGAAGATCCTGCGAAGCCGCAAGTTTGACCTGGAGTTCCCACGGTTCTGCAAAGATAATCAGTTATGACACCAGCCATTTGATGGCTTGACGGTATGGCTGTAAGCACAAGCAACTAACCATTCACGGCGTGCCTTGAAAGTGACCATTTTGGGTAAAGTTAAATCAATGGGTTTAGTTTCCTTTAACCATGTATGGCGAGCCTAAGTTGGTGCGTTTTACTATGCAAAGACACAGCTAGAGAGAGCTTGTATTACTCCCTCTGACATCATCACCTGGGAGGTCATTTCTTAGAGACATAGGCATGCCTGTCCCTACAACTACATCCCTAGTGAGCCCTCTCCCTAAACAGTGTTTGGGCAGGCTCTTGGAAGTAAAGGGACCAGCACTGTTTTGCTGGGAAAGAAATCAATGTATGCAATGTTGCATGGGATTTCAAGATAAAACTTTGAGAGATGAAGTGCATGTTTATTTTTGCCCCGACACACATTAAAGTGGATGTAAACCCATTCTGTAGGCTTGTACCTAGAGGTAAGTCTATAATAAGGCTCACCTCTAGGTACTATGAATATCTCCTAAACCTTCACGGTTTAGGAGATATTCACACTTTATAGAGCCAGTGATGTCTCCGATGCACGCGCTCTGAAGGGACGGCATACCTGTGCTGTTCCTTACAGAGTTCTGCGCCTCAGTCCGTGACTCCTGTGAACATGCGTGGGAGTGATGTCATCGTGGCAAATCAGATGGCCGGAGGGCGCGAACTGGGAAGGAAGACCGGGTGAAGATGGAAGAGTCTTTTAGAGCTCACAGCGTGGTGGCTTCGTTCTAAGGTAAGTATTTCATATTGTGCTATTACGCTTTAAGGGCCCGTTTGCACTTGCCTGCTGTACAGCGACATGCAGTGCCATCCAGTGAGGTGCAATATTATACAAACACATTGCATAACATTGCACATCTCTGGAATGCACAGAAACAGCATTCTGGTGTGAAAACTACACATAGAAAACTATAGCTTTCTCTCTGTCATTGCAGTTATCTGTCTTAATCCATGAGGAAAACACATGTAACTGCAAATAGTGTGAACGTGCCCTAAAGCGAATGTTCAGGTAGATATAAAAAGACAAAATTAAAGTGCATCTATATTTAGTCATAAATCATTAAAATGTACTTTTTCAATACACGCACCTGAATTTGACTTGGTTGCAGTGCAGGGAACAAGGTTATAGAAGTAGGGAGAGCGACAGATGAACTCATCCATCTGCTGCTTCTCCTTTAACTTAACCATCACAGGCTAGGGAAGGGACCCAGATCTATAAATGTGGCAAAACGGTTTAGATCTCAGAAATGGATGGACAGAGATACAAATTCTTTGGCAGAGAAAACAGATCCCATATATGCAGTTTTCGTAAGAGCTTACAATCTAAAAGGGAAGTGCAGGATATAGAAAAGGTAGAAACTGCCTCAGGGGCCGTTGAGCAATCATTCCACTGCAGGGGTGCTGACAGTGTGGCAACCACAGATGTAAATACAGCAGGGGTATGGGGGAGGATGGGTTGTTTTGTGTTTGCTCACCTTTACTTTTTTATTTTCTGTAAGGGTGAGCTAACCCTTTAAGGTTACACGTATACTTTAGGGAAGCTGTCAGGTTTAAAATCTAGGAGCTGCCACCACTGACTTGGTTTTAAGTTGCAAGTTCCTGACCCGGATCAAGCTTAGTAGATGTTCTGACATCAAATAAATATTGCTTATTTCAGATCAGCGACCCACCAATTGAAGGAAAGGAAACGTTAACAGCTTCACACAATGGCATTGTGCCAGAGCCTCACTTATATAGTTGCCTAACCTGCAAGCACAATTGCTGAATCCTCAAAGAAAGTTCAGCTGCTCACTTGTGCATTTACAGCATCAACAATGATCATACCAGTGATGTATATACATCAGAAGATATCCTGCATTCTACGTGGACCATCATGCACTGCCCTGCTCACAAAGACAAAGAACCATCCCCTTTCCCCCTGTCCCATTCTAATTTGATCCAGTATACAAGTCTGTGCTTTGACTAGTTAACTCAATCTATTCTTCTCAGTTTTGTGCCTCCCACTTCATACATACCAGCATGAGACAAGCTGTTCCGCCACTGCCCCTTCTTGAGATTCCTTGCGCTCCACCACCTGTAACAGTCGTGGGTATGTGTACACTTGCATCTGAACTATGTTTGCAATTTACAGATAATGTCTACTGTGTATGCCGATTTAGTGCACCCTATTAGTATAGTGTATTTAAACCATGAAGAAAAATGTGAACCAGCTCTCAGAAATGGTGGCTATATTAAAGCGGTTGTAAACTTATTAGAAAAAAGAAAAAAAAAAAGGTCCCCTGCAGGTTTAAGCCATAGTATGCACCGCAGATTTACATATAGAATGAATCCCTCCAGCAGTGCACTGCCACCATTGACAGATTCAGTCTTCCTGCCAGGTTTGTGGGCTCCAGCCGTTTGAACGGCCAATGACAGCACTCCCGCACATGCACACCAAAGTCACGGCAGCGACCCAGAGCTCTGAAGGGATGGCATGGGTATGCCGTCCCTTTAGAGCGCGTGCGCTGGTGATGTCTCCGGCTGCTGCTCACTGGAATATCACCTATACGGTGCACGTTTAGGAGATATTAATTTAACCTAGCGGTAAGCTTTGTTATAAGCTTACTTGCTTGTTGCAAAGCGGACTTAAAGCGGGGGTCCACCTATCGTTTTTTTTTTTTTTGAGTTAATTCACAAACTTTTCTTCTCAGCATTACATACTCACATATTGTGTGTAATATGTCCGCCTGTGTCAGATTTCGTCGGAAAGAATAACTTATATTATTCACTGCAGGCGGTTTCCATCTTCATTGTGGGCATTTGAAGCCCACAAGCATTTATTTCCTGGATGCGGTGAATGCTGTGCTCCCAGCATTCACTGCTCGTTTCCGCACATGCTCAGTGGCATCCTGGGAAGCCTGAGACTAGCTCCCAGGAGACTGTGCGGAGTCTGGGAGAGGCTAGAAACACGCCTACTCCCACGGGAGGAGAACCAGGAAGTGCAAAGAAGAATAGAAAAATAAAAGGTCATTACTGCGATTTAAATTTTTTTAAACGGCACGTCAGCATCTAGGCAAGGAAGAGAATACATACAGATATTGTTCAAAATTTGGGTGGAACCCCGCTTTAACTACCGCTTTACTTATCTTTTCTTCTTCAAGTAACACACTCACCTGTCCTAGAGTGACAATTCTCACTCACTGTAATGTACCTATGGAGAAGAAGTGAAGCAGTGTTGTTACCCTAGGACAAAAATGTGCTAGGAATACAGAGCACTTTCCCCATTTCATTTCCATAACATTGGGGTGATTCTTTAATTCATTGAGAGAACTGGCGTAAGCTGATAACATTTGAGGTAATACTGCAGAGTGCGCAGATGAAGAGTTTGAGCAGACTAATTTTTTTGTGCTGAGCATTACAGAAAGAAAATAAATAAATCACTTTACATCCCTGTTAAAGCTGAACGCCAGGGAAAGGGAAAAGTGGGAATTACCTTTGCAGTGGGTCTGCAAGCTTAAATGTATAATATGCCTAGAGGATAATGAAGATAGATATATCTATCTATCTAGCTATATATAGATATATATTTAAAGTAATTATTAAATGCACAATATTGCACTTCAGCTAAGTGAAGTTTAAGAAGTCATTTGATTGTTCTTTTTAGCCAGTACCTCCAAAACAGCATAAGGATAAAAGCTTCTGTCAGGTACAAAGGGTAGAGATGCACCAAAATTACGGCGGCCGAAATGTTTTTTTTTTTTGTAATTTTGTAGATAAAGAAAAAGGTGCCAAAAACGCATGTGATTTTACGGTGTATAATAGATATATCTATATCTACACACACACACACACACACACACACACACACACACACACACACATATATATACTTTCTCAATCCTGCAGGTATACTAGTGCAACTAGTATAACCAGCCCCCGTAGCTACTTCCCTTTGCAGATTGCCGACATCATCCTAAACAACGCAAGAGCACCAGTCCTGCATTGTAACTGATAATGCTAAGAGCCCATCCGCAACCTAGAGCGTTGGGCAGCAGAGGAGAGCAAAGGCTGATGGGAAGTGAGGAATAAGGAGAGGATATTATCTTATTCATCATCCCCTAGACCAGCCTCTTGGAGCAATGAACAATTTTTGCCTCTCAGCTAAAAAGATCATTGGAGTCAATGATTACTTATCTAAGTATAAGAGGGGGGGAATTCTTCCCAAAAACCAGACTACCGGGCTAATTTTCTGTACATCACAGGAAAAGAGCAAAGGAAATTATCAGTTCAGTTCCAAACAATTACAGCTCGCCGGCACAGACATGTAAAATGTAGGAAGGACAAAAAATTCCAACATTTTTCTTCTTACCAGGTAAAATCTACATTAGTAAGCGTTAACAACCGTCACATAACTGGCAGAATTTTTCAGCTCACAAGATTTCAGTCAGGATTGCTGTTTTTTTTTAATTGCCCTACAGATCCCAGAGGTAAACCACTGGTAGATGGACATTTCTGTCCAGGCTAAAGCTAAAGCACCCCTGATGACAACTAGATCTTGCTACATACAGGGATAGGAGTGGAGACATACGTCCTCCAAACAAGTGTGCCTCATCCAAAAACAAAGGCTTCTTCAGAAAACAGAGACTACATCTAGGATATCAATTTGTTGAAAAATACAGCTGAGAAATAAAATGGAGTTTGGTTTCTTTATTTCCTCTTTCATGAAACATCTACATTTTATGAAATATAAAATAGATAGAAGTCAGCGCTAAAGTTATATAAGGTAGCTAGCAGCAGGTAAGTATACAAAACCCCAAAATCAATCTGTAAACCAAAGTGCAGCGCCTCAAAATAATGATATCCTTAAAGTGATAATGTATCACATAAATATCGATGTGTGACAGCATAAACAATGAAAGATGAAGTGAAAAAAATGGAAGTAAATGAAAAGTCCATAAAAGTCCAGTGAATTAATCCGTGACTCCCACCATCTGATTACTCAACACTGCTTGTGACTGAGGACCATACTGCACCCGCCAGCTCCACAGCTGCTAACACAGCAAGTAGCGCATTTGTATCAAACAATCTCGACCCTTTCTATATGGTCATCCAAATCCATTCACACTCATGGAAACTCCTGATGGTAGCAGGACTATGGACTTTCCATTTACTTTTATGTATTCTACATTTTTGTTCACCATTTTCTTATGTTAAATCTAATTGTTTATGTTGTCACACGTCAATATTATTACAATATATACTAAGGGTTACACCTAACGGAAAAGCCCTGGACATCTCTGCAAAACCCTGTAAGAAGGTGTATGGCAGCCTCAGCCCAGGATCCAACCAGGTCACGTCCCCAACGGGTTTTACTCCACCCATGGAGCTTAGTCATGGGGCGTTTGGGTTACACTGACACAATTTTTTTTTACTGGCAAGTACCGATATTGTCGGTCAAGTAAATTGTCAATACCGAGTACCAATACCTTTTTTGTGTGATTTGAGCCCATACAAAAAAAAAAACAAAAAAAAAAACATGCGGCTTCCCACGTCGCTCCTGTGTGAATCCAGGCTGAAATCACTATGACAAGCCTGGGTTCACACAGGAGCGATGTGGGAAACCGAATGAGATTCTGACAGGAATCACACTGCATTCCTGTTCAAATCACATGTGATTCATTGAAGATTCAAATTGAACCGCAAAAGTATCTGCTTTGGATATCGGAGCATCATGTATATACTCGGAACCATTACCTAGTATCGGTGAAACCCCATGTGATACATGATCACTTTAAGGATATTTTTTTTTAAGTGCTGCATGGTTCATCTATTGAACACAAAAGGTCCAAAAACAAATCCTGCAAACTAACTACAGCCATTATAATGGAGCCCCACTTCAGTTTTGGGAAACTTAAATACATTACATTTTTGTTTCTGGGTTTAAAGTAGTTGTATAGGCTCAAGGATTTCTACCTTCATGCATAGCCACCCCATATTATTTCCCTGAGCCTCATCCCGATCCAGGGGTAGTATTGGAAGCCATGGGAGGTTAACAGCTAGCCCAGAAGGAGGCGTTGAGAGAGAATAGGAGGGGCCCAAGGACAGAGCCTTGGGGTACCCAACAGAAAGAGTAAACGGAGGAGATGTTGTATGTGACACTGAAAGTGCTCTGAGATAGGCAAGACGAGAACGAGGAAAGAGCAGAGTTGCGGAAGCCAAGCGAGTGGAATTTATTGAGGAGTGGGTGGTCAACTGTGTCAAAGGCAGCAGAAAGGCCTTAGAGTATAAGTATGGAGTAATGGCCATTGGTTTTAGCTGTTAGTAGGTCATTAGTGTGTTTTAGTAGGGCAGTTTCAGTGGAATGTTTTGGGTGGAAGCCAGACTCTAGGGAGATTAAGAAGGCTGTTGTCAGGTGGCAACTCACACGGTTGTGGACAAGGTGGCCAAAAAGCTTGGAGTCAAACAGGAGCAGGGAGATGGGTCTTAAGTTATTTAAACAGGTGGGGTCCCCTCTCCTGCCGCCATCTTTACCAGAATCTCCTGTCCCATCAGGGAAGCTGTTAAGGCTGTGACCAGAGGAATCGACTTCCCTAGACACTGTATGACGTCAGAAGCCAGAAGCGATGAGGATTTTGTCACTTCCAGTTTCGGTTTGTTGTAAACAAGCCGTTACTGGAATGTGAAAATAGGATTTTTATAACAGCTTACCTGTAAAATCCTTTTCTTTTGAAGTACATCACGGGACACAGAGCCATAGTAATTACTATGTATGCACACCCTAAACAGGAAGTTGCCTCGCTATATAACCCCTCGCATACCGGGAGTATATTTTTGTAGAAAAGCAATACACGTGTATACTAGAAAGAGCTCTGAGTACCGTGATGTACTTCAAAAGAAAAGGTTTTTACAGGTAAGTTGTTATAAAAATCATATTTTCTTTAATCCAACATCACGGGACACAGAGCCATTGTAATTACTATGTGGGATGTCTCAGAGCAATGCCAACTGAGGGGAGGGAGACAACAAAAGTAGGGCACCATGAGATCAGAGGACTTATACTGCTGCCTGCAGTACACTGCGCCCAGAGGAGACATCCTCATGTCTTTTTACATCCACCTGATAGAATCTGGTAAATGTATGGATTGAAGACCAAGTTGCAGCCTTGCAGATTTGAGCCATGGAGGCTTGGTGATGCACTGCCCACGAAGCACTAACAGCCCTGGAGGAGTGAGCTTTGATTTGAGAGGGTAGAAACTACCTCTTTTAACCATAAGCTTGAACAATTACTTGTCAAATCCATTTAGAAATAGTAGATTTTGATGCTGCCTGTCCTCTTTTAGGACCTTGAAAACAATAATAATATGGCTCTTTACAAGAAAGAGCAGGCAATTCTGATACCCTTCTTGCAGCAGATATGGTTACCAGAAAAAAATAGTTTTCTTGTCAAAAAGGAACAAGGGAATATGTCGTATCGGCCAAAAAAAAGGCTGTTTTGTAATGCCGACAAATCTAAATTCAAGTCCCAAGGGTTCAGGGGTGACCTAACCGCAGATTAAGCCGTGTTACCCCCTGAATAAAGTTACGAACCAAAGAATGCGAAGCAAGTGGTCATTGAAATAATACCAGTAAGGCCGAGACCTCTCCTTAGAAAGCACTCAAGGCCAGCTTTATCTCTCACCCCATCTGCAGAAAGTGAAGGATTCTACCTTTGACCTATTTCCTGGGGTGCAACCCCTGGTTTTACACCAGGAGACATATGCTTCCCAGACTCCATAATATATACTTATGGAGGCCGGCTCCCTTGCATTAACCAAAGGTAGAAACCACTGAACCTGACACCCCACGCTTCTTCAGAGTGTGGGTCTCAATAGCCAAATCGTTAAATTTAGCGTTTGTAAAGTAGGATGGAATACCGGACCTTGCACAAAAAGGTCTAGCCATGGCGGTAGGGTCCATGGGTCCCCTACAGTCATCTTTACGATCTCTGCATACCAAGATTTCCTGGGCCCCACTGGGGCCACAAGAATCACTGACTTCCCTTCCTGCTTGATCCTGCAAATCGTGGACGCAGGCAGAATAGGAGGAAATGCATAAATCAGTGAGAACAGATTCCACGGGAATAGCAAGGTATCTGTTCTGCATGCTAGTGGATCCTTTGTTTTTGACACCAAGTTGTCGATTCCTTTGTTGAACTTGGACGTAAACAAATCTATGTCTGGGATCCCCCATCTTCAACATATTGACAGGAAGATATCGGGGTGAAGGAACCATTCTCCCAGGAACAACTGCTGGCAACTCAAGCAGTCCGCCTGCCAATTTTCTATTCCTAAAATGAAGACCGCCGATGGGCAAAATGCATTGTTTTCTGCCCAAGATAGGATATGATTCACCTTTCTCTGGGCCGCACAACTTCTTGTGCCCCCTTGGCGATTAATATAGGCCATTGCTGTGGCATCGTCGGATTGAATCCTGGCAGGACAATACCGTAAACTGAACATTCAGGCTCTCAGAACCAAACGCCTCTGCCTGAATTTCTAGAATGATAATAAGCAAGGCCATTTCTGATCTGGGCCACTTCCGTGGTAACTGAAGGATTTTCCCCCTTGCAGATTTTTGGATATGAACCATAAATTGAGGCTCCGGCGTACCCAGCCTACAGCACCTGGTATTTCCAGGTGGTCCATCCGGGTACTAATCCCTGAGAACTGCAGAATTCCCCCTATTGAGCGAACGGGGGCCCCTCCTCATAAGGAGGCTTCAGTATCCTGTAGCTTTCCTCCCCCAAGACCTCTTTTGAACCTGACGAAGGAAGCTGTCGTGACTGCCTGGAAGCTGATGCCCCTGGCACAGAAGAAAGAGCTTTAAAACGAAAATACATTTACTTCTTTTCTTAAATGGCAAAAGGGGTACTTTTTCCACTAGAATTTCTTTGGATGTATTATCCAAAACATCCCCAAATAGCTGTTTCACCGCAAAAAGGAAGACTAGCCAGGAGCTTCAGCATGGTGCTTAGCTAAGGGCGCAAGACCTGAAAAGAATCTCTCGTAGCAACTATTGCAAACAAAGCTGCCACATCCTGGGCCTGCTGAGCAGGATAGCCTCAACTGCCAGAGAAAAGAGTGCTGTTTTTTTTTTTTTTTTTAAATAGGAATTCCAACTTTTTATCCCTAAGCATTTGAGCATTGTCTGCTGGACAAGTCAAACCCTTATCCACAGACGATATAGCAGTGTTAATTGCTGGTATACCCTACTTAGTGAATTTCCTCTACCATAGGATAAAGCGTGAAAACGTTATAGGAGGGAAAATAATGCTTATCTGGGTGATCCTCTCAGATACAAAAAGCTTTTCCAACAATGAATGGACAGGAAAGGCATGCACAGGTTGAGGAGGCTTTAGCGAACCCAAACACTCAGTTAAGGGTACATAAATGTGGAGCGGACCATTCAGCAAGAAAGTGCACCCCTAGTTCCTCAGTTTGAGGGTCCTGGGTAATGGAAGAGAACCTGCCGCATTTTGACCCACACTGGGATGTGATTAAAGTCGCTAAACTTTTTTTTTTTTTAAACCTATCATGGCTGAGGAAAAAAGATCTCTTTAGTAAAATAAACAGGGGCTTTAGTGTTAAAAACAGTTGCAAACATTTCATGGCCCCGATGCTCACTCTGACCAGCCACCCCCTCTCAAGGGAGGATGCCATTTGTAGAGATGAGTAGGCTTTCCAGAGCTTGAGGGAGACTCCTTTAGCTCTTTTTTTGGGGATGTTTCAATCCCCCCCCTACCTTCTGACCTTAGCCTGATGCACAAAGCAGAGATACTACCAGAAAAAATTGCATCCACTGCATGAGCAATAGTCCAGCCACTGCTGCTGCTATTAATGCTCAGCCTGATGCAAATAGGAAATGTGTCAAATAGGAAATGCCTGTGTCACCAAAACCTATTTCATACTCCTCTTTGCTCTTATGTCTCTCCGACAATTTTGCAGCCAGCACAAATGGAGTTTTTTTCTTGGAGGACACCAACGCCACGCTAAGCCCCGCCCCCTACCTGGCATCGCGCCCCCCCTTCTCTTTAAAAAATAAAAAAAGGAGTTCTCCCGTGCAATCACGGGCCTCCGATCCATCGGGATCGGCTTGTGAGTGAGGGAGGGATGGCGTGGAGGAGACCTGGAAGCCACCGCCGAGTAGGGGAGGTGAGAGAAAAATGGCATTGCCGATCATTTTTAGTTCTCCCTTATACTCAGCCTCATGAAGAGGGGAAGAGTTCAGCCCAGGTGGGGGTGTCTGGAGGAAGCAAAACCCCCTCAAACTTACCGGAGGTCTGCCTGCTAGCCGGAGGAAAAAAAGTCTGCTGCTTTTGTGACACAGCGTGATCTCTGAGGAAAGCATGAGAAAGTACGTTCTCCATACAGCCCCCAGTGGTGACACTAAGGCATGACAAAATTTACTTTAAAGGAGACATTTCATAAGAAAATTTAAAAATTCCTTAGAAAACTCCTCTTACCTTTCCCGCCGCAGGGTTTTCTGTGGTAAAACCAATAGACCCAAACTTCACCCTTCACACTGGGGTCCGTTAAACCTTCAGGAACTGGGGTCCCTCAGGGAACCCACAATCCTGGACCTGTAATAGCACCCCGCCAGTAAAACTTTATGGCCTTAATACCAAAAGTACTGGATCCCAGGGTCCAGCTCTCTAAAAAGAAAAGCGTTTACAAGCAAAACCTCGTTTCTTCGGATACGAGGCCCAGGCACCATTAAATTTGGCCTAAAAGACACTTTGAATGGATCCGGCTGCATAGCTAGTCTCAGCAAGGATTGCTCCGGTGGAGCTCAGCACAGCACATCTTCACTTGTGACCAACACTTTAGCCCAGATTCACACTATAACGGGCTGCGGATCGCACAGGAGCGCTGTGCGTCCCTGTTCCCCATTCCAGGGACGAATCAGGGCCGATTCTATGCCTGAATTCGGCCCTGAAACTGAGCCAAAGACGCACAGCGTTTTTGTGCAGTGCGCTCCGCAGCCGCCCCGGAGATATGTGAACCGGCTCCATAGGGAGCTGGTCACATTCTCCTACTATGCAAATTAGATGTGGGGAAACGCACCTCTAATTCGCATAGGTGTTAACCCGGGCTTAGACACTGGCGAAAAAACTGAGATACTCCCGGTATGGGAGGGGTTATACAGGGAGGCAACTTCCTGTTTAGGGTGTGCCAGAGTCCAGCACCTGAAGGTGGACTATAGCCCACATAGTAATTACTATGGCTCTGTGTCCCGTGATGTACGATTAAAGCAAGTATCTGATCAAACCGGTCCTGGTTTGTTCTGATGCTTTGGAAGCCAGAGGAGAGATCTGGGGTCATAGACCCCAGATCTATCCATAAAGAAGACCTGTCACAGCCCATGCTATCAGAAGGAATGTTATATATCCCTTATGAAAGCAATAAGTTGATCGAAAAAAAAAATATATATATATTATATAGGCACGTGCTGACCCACATTTTGCTGGCCGCAAGACTATGCATAACGAGACTGTGGAAAACTGACAAAACCCCATCCGTACAACACACTCTTGACACAGTGAACCTCCACTATAGCTTCAAAACAATGATGGCTTCCAGCGTAGGCCTCCTACACAAAGGACTGAAAAAATGGGAGCCTTGGGAGCTGTGGTCTGGGGCTGCGACATTTCTTTAATACTTACAAATCAGATAACTTTTTTTGACACGGCAACAAGTTGAAATTAACACTTTCTGATATTAACACTTTCTGATCTTTATCCTTTATATGTTAGATAATATCAACATGGGATGTTCCTTCCCTGGGTAACAAAAGAGTTCCCAATGGGGTTCCTGGGGGAAGAACACTCAAGCTATGGTTAACATTTAGTCACTCCAGGTACGATTATGACAGTTCCAAGTTTTCTGTTATCTGGACAACCTGACATTTTACTTTGTATCCGTACCTCCGTGTACGACTTAAATATAAATCATTGCACATTGTGTACATTGTATCCTTCTGAATTTATTGCATAAAAAAAAAACAATAAAAAACTATTGAAATAAGAAAAATAAAAATAAAATGATACTATATATAAATATAAAAGCGTCCCCAAACCCCCATGCTTACGTGTAAAGGCGAGCACGCATGTAGGTCCTGCATGCATATGTTAACTGCAATTGCACAACACATGTGAGGCATCACCTTGAACGTCAGAGCAAAAGCAATAATTCTAGGGGCAGAACTTCTGTGTAACTCTAAACTGGTAGCCTGTAAAATGCTGATTTTTACATGTATGTGAAATGTCAGAATTGGGGTGGTTGGCAAGTGATAGAGACAATGCTTATTGGTAGTTTTATATCCCAGCTTAACACGGTGGTTCAAAGTGACACTAAATATCCCTATTCTCCAAAAAGAATCTATACAATATGTTATCTATATTTCAGAAAATTGTTTTGTGTTTTCCGGCCCCCTTGCAACATCCTCAGTGAACTCCCAAACCTCCCCCTACTTCCTTTTGTTTGGAGTTAGAAGCGCATTTTAACAGTGGTCATGCATTCTGCTTTATACACACTACAAATCTCATAGTCCCTTGTCCTTCTCAGGAGTGAACAGGAGAGGGTGGCCTTGTTCCTACATACAGTGGGACCATAGAGAATGAATGTAGCCCGCTTCTAACACAAAGTTGGATCACAGCAGCAAAGAAAAAGAACTTGAAGATTTGAAGTAGGCAGAGAACAACGTAAGGGACTTTTTTTGAGTTAAGAATATATACTTGAATAGAATTTTTTTTTTAAATCCAGAGTTCAGCGTCATTCACAGGTGTTCTCTAGTGCAGTGGTCGACAACTTTTTGGACCTCATGAACCACCAATCTTGAATCCTGCGGACCACTAATATTGATTTTACATGCCTTATACACACACACACACACACACAATGCTCCGGCTCTCTGCCCTCTACCCCAGGATCACACCACTGCCTTATACACACACACACACACACACACACACACACACACACACACAGCTCCAGATTTCTTTTGCGTAGAAGCACTAAGGTTGTTGGTTCAAATCCCAACCACAGTGCTACCTGCTTGAAGTTTGCAACTTCTTCCTGTGCCTGCATGGGTTTCCTCCGGGTACTCCAGTTTCTTCCCACACTCTGAAAACATGCTGGTAGGGTAATTGGCGCCCATGTATGTATGAATGTGAGTTAGGGACCTAAGATTGTAAGCTCTTTGCGGTCAGGGACTGATGTTAATGTACAATATATATATATATATATATATATATACATACATACATACACACACACACACATACATACATACATATGTGTGTGTAAATGACTGCATACTTATACAAGTATACACACACACACACACACACACACACACACACACACACACACACACACACACACACACACTCTCGCGCGTAAACCTTAGGCATTAAAACTTTCTGAATACCACAAAGTTCACCAGTTTAAAAAATAAATCTGAATCCAAAATTGGATATATATATAAAAATTAAAATAACACTTACCTCTTCTATCTCTATCCTCTTTGCCAGTTCATCCAGTGAAAGGAAACTATCCCCCAAGACAGACTCTCCTGGGCTTGGTGACATGTCTTCTTCAGAAAACGTCTCTTCCTGGAACTCCAAGTGAGACAGGAAACTCTCGCTGTCTTTCAGGTCCCCGTTTAAGAGACTTGCAATGAATTCAACTGCTGCTTGATGTTGAGCCCTGCTTGAACTCTCTCTTGAGCATATCTGATCAGCACCACTCTCAGAAGATTGTCCTAGTTCACCTGTTTTGCTGTCCGAATGAATAATCCATTTTTTATCCGTTATTTCATCCCTAGTGGCAGGGTCTTCTGTGCTAGAACTACAGCCCTCTAAAGAACTGCTGCCTTCAGTAGTATCATCCTGAGTTGAAGAAACACAATCTGAGTGAACTGTGGCTGCTGAAATTAATTTGTCTACCATTGGGCTCTCTGCTTGTTCTTCTACTCCCTCCTTGGAGAATGTTTCTATTTCTGACACATTGCTGCTGTTCGCTGTTGCTTCTGGTTGCAGGAGGTTGTTATTCTTCCCAGCATCCCCAGTAGAGAAGCTGCTGTCAGGATTAGCCCTGCCTTCTGTCCCTGTAGATTGGGTGTGAATCTCCAAGGTTGCTCCAGAGATGGACAGATGCTTCTCCTCTTTGTGGCTCTGACTGTGCAAAGCTTGGTCGTCAGCTCCTCTGGTTATCAAGCTTGCAGCGCTGACATCGGGCGGTAAGTTCATAACTGCCACGCCAGGCTTCCTGTCTGTTGCTGTCTTGCTGCCAAGATCACTTTCTCTGCCTGAACATTAACAGAAAAATGGTTTAAGTTGCTTAAAAAAAAAAAAAACAGACCGGCTGTGCCGATAAAAAGGACAGTGCTATAAACTGTGACTTGATAACAACCCAGGCCTCATTGTTTAGGACACAATGTATCCCAGGCTAGCCGTGACTAGACTACAGCTAAATTTAGAATTCAGAACATTAATATTTAATGACTTGGCTCTTTCCCCACCCATCCTGGCACATGTCGCGTGTCCTCATGCAGATGTGTGAGGTAAGGTGCAATTAGCAGTGACACACAACAGGACAACCTGTATCATTAGAAACAGCAATGTGCCATGCTGTCCAGGCACTGTGTAACAACTACGCTCATGCACTGGAACAATGCTAGCCTGCTTTCATCAAAGCCGTTTCCTCATTACACACGCAAGCCATTGGAAATCAATACTGCCAAATGATGCAGAGAAGACCCAGAGCAAAGGTCACATTAAATGGAAAATATACAATAAATAAAACCTGCTTAGAGTATACGGCTCTGAATGCATAATACAGCAGACAATATTACTGTTTGTACATTCACAGCATCTGCTGGTCTCCTGATATTTTGTAAAAAAAAAACAGTAAACCTTTTCAGGACACGCTCATGTTCAATTGTAATTACTGTCTACTGGATACTTTGCCATTCAATATACAGTGTTTAACAGAACTATAAAAGTTGGTTCTACTATATACAATGCTTTTGATAATACGAAACATGGACAAAACATGCTTTGAGTGCTTAGTGGTTTTAGCAGTAGTTCCACTGCACCTACACAGAGTTTTATGATTATTAATATTATGTTTAGAATCTCTCTATCACAGATACAGTAAAACCTTGGATTGCGAGCATAATTTGTTCCAGAAACATGCTTGTAATCTAAACACTTGTATATCACAGTAAATTTCCCCATAAGAAATAATGGAAACTCCACAACCATTTATTCACAAATCCTTCAGTTTAAAGTCCATATAAAAAGATTATAGCAATGTGATAGGTTGTGTAACCATAAAATGTCCATCCACAAATGGAAGCCTCCACAAGGGGATTAGAAGCAAAATCCATCAGGCGCTACAAAGTATAAAAGAGAGGCGCTTCTAAGTGTAGCAATATGGTTACATTTAATGAAGGTACAACATAAAGGGCACTTTCACACTGCCAGCGCCCGGGCGTCGGCGGGAAAGCACGGCTATTTTTAGCAGCGCTTTACCGTCGTTTCAGAGGCGCCATTTGGCCGCTAGCGAGGCAGTTTAAACCCCTGCTAGCGCCCGAAAAAGGATTAAAACCGCCCACAGAACGCGGCTGCAGCGTCGATTTGCCAGCGGTTCGGTGGCGCTGCCCATTTCAATGGGCAGGGGCGCTTCAGGAGCAGTGTAATCACCGCTCCTACAGCGCTGCAAAGAAGCTGCTTGCAGGACTTTTTGTGACGCCCTGCCAGCGCAACGCCCCAGTGTGAAAGCACTCGGGCTTTCACACTAGGATTGCAGCTGAGGCTTTTTTCAGGCGCTTTACAGGTGCTATTTTCAGCGCTAAAGAGCCTGAAAAATTCCTCCACTGTGAAAGGGGTCTTAGAAACTCTCATGGTTGATGATTTAAAGAGGCACATCCAAGTATGCAGGCATCCGGGGTAAAGCTGTCCACATAGACCACCCCCCACACAGCCCCTTGCAGTAGAGCGATTGAACCGCTCGTGGAGCGCAGCGTGAAAGACAGCGTCAATGGCGGTGCGGAGGACAGTCTATGTGGATAGCTTTACCCCTAATTCCTGCATACTAACATGTAACTCTTTTAATCAACCATATGAGTTTCTAAATGTTGTAGCTTCATGAAATGTAACCATATTGCTACACTTAGAGGCGCCTCTCCTCTTTTATACTCAGTTGACTTGACGCTACTTGTATATCAAGACATCACTTGTATATCAAGTCAAACTTTATTTTAAAATTTTACTTGTCTTGCAAAAGGCTCTCAAACCAAGTTACTCTCAAACCAAGGTTTTACTGTATATTGATAATCAATCTACTAGAATATGAATAACAGAAAGGAGGTTTATGTGCATTAATGCAATGGAAAACAGTCATATGTGCAAGTAAGACGGTCATATCTATTTTATTAATGTCACAAAAAGGAAGGGCATTTCAGGAATAAAGAGAATTTAAATGTAAAAAGGTTCCCTTGAACAGATACTTTATCGAGATGTGTCTAAAATGAACCTGAAGTGACACAAAGATGGCAAAGATGTCAGTTCCCGATACCTACATATCAGCATACCCTAGCTGGTTAGTGCCCAAGTCTCAAACTGCCAGGCACTTTGTAATGCAAATATAGAGCAGGTTTCCCAGTCATGACCTACTGTATATTGGGTGGTCTCTCTGGTTCAAGAGGTGGGCCAAGTTCATATCCAGGTCAAAATTTAACCACCTGCGCACTGGAAGATTTTACCCCTTCATGACCATGCAATTTTTTGCAATTTAGAACTGAGGTAATTTAACTAGTAATTGCGCTGTCATGCAACGCTGTACCCAAAGTTTATTTTTTCACACAAACAGAGCTTTCTTTTGGTGGCATTTGATCACCATTTTATGCAAAATAAACTAAAAAAAAAAGGATGAAAATTTGAAAAAAAAAATTTTTTTCCTTTCTGCTACAAAACCTGTCCAATAAAAAAAAAATAATCACGTTTTTTTCAAAAAAAATTTGTCCAAAACGTATTTGCTACAGGTCTAAAGTAAAAAAGAAAATCCCAATAAGTTTATATTGATTGGTTTGCGTTAAAAAGCTTTTGTGTCTACAAAATACGGTATATATACTGGATTTATTATTTATGGCGGTGATCAGCTACTAACAATGGGACTGTGATGTCGGTGGGCAATCTGACACTTACTGACGCTGCAGGGAACTGACGGACAAGGAGATCACCAGTAACATTAAAGCCCTGGTTCACACTGGAGCATTTTGACGTGCGATTTGACATGTCAAATCGGCGGCAATTGCCATCAATGGCACCTTCCTAATCGGTGCGATGCCGCATCTGCGACTCTGCACAGATTTTAAAAAAAGGTTTCTGTACTACTTTTTGCGATTTCGGGCTGCGATTTACATTGACATCTGTGCAGTGTGAACCTGGGCTTGATCATGTGTATACAGAAGGGGAAGCAAAGACCCCTGGTGCTAACCAAAATCCTGCCAGAAACAACATAGATCAGCTAAGGTAATAAAAATAAAATAGAAAAGAAACCAACTGAACTGTATATCCTACTCAAGAATATGTCAGAGCAGACATAAAAACGGCTGACTGATGAATGAACAATTATCATACATCTATAGGTAGCCTTACCTACATTAGTCTTTGCAGGCCATGCTTTTCAGCAGCAAACCCCTATTGTCCTACCTGTATCTTTCAGCAGTACAAACAAATGTATGCCCTATTTTATTTACTTGTCTGCGTTATTTCATCATGGTCAGTCTGTGCCACAAGTCAGCAACATATAAAAGTAGATGACTAACTAGCCATTTCAGGTGAGCTAGTGGTTGGGGAGGTTGTATTTTTTCAGTGTAAAGCCTCGCACACACACACAATAATATTGTCCGCTTCTTTATTATTTTTTTGCATGCTAGGCTCATATTGAAAACTAGGTTACTCAACTTATGAAAATTCTACCACATAATACAAATTTGGAAGTGATGTAATTTGATGAATTGTATTGTAATGTATTCTTTCATTTCTGAGCATGCGTAGTCTTGCTCAACTGATCTTTTTTTTCCCCAGACGAAAACTGTGCAAATTAAAACGAAAATCGGACGCTGCGTTCACGTATGATCACCTGCACCTTCAGTTATTCTCACCCAAACAGTCAGAATCCAATGTTGAAAGCACCATACCAACGATCAGATAGTCGGACGATTGTGCATACAGTTTTCTTATCAGGTGTACAGGCTTTTAGTGTTATATGATGGCAAGAGGTCAAAACAAAAAAGTAGTCTGCCACTCAAGTCCATTAAATGGATATTTCAGATTTAGAGATTGTACCATTGCCTACACCTGCCACGTGAGGTCTATGGCCAGGGTACCATCGAGGCATAAACACAAAGGCAATAAACAAGAAAAAAAAAAAACAACAACACATACTGAGGTCTTGCTTCAATTAAAAAAAAAAAAAAAAACTGAATTAGCTGAAAAAAAAATGTCTTAAAATGACTAAGCGTCTCTTCTACTATTAAATAAAATGCCCATGCACTTTTGTACATTAGTAATTCAAGACTATTACAGAAGCACTTTAAGCATTCCCTGGAAACTTGATATAATAACCCACATCGTTTTTAGGAAGCCAAAAAACTGTTGTTAAGAAACTGCTGACGAATCACAAAACGGAAAAACAATGGCTTGATGCTCTTGCCTAGCTTTTTTTTTTTTTTTTTAATAATGAAGATGTTATACTTAGTGCTGTGTGCAATAATTTAGCACAGGGTAGCCCCAAGCCTCCTCTTCTGGAGTCCCCATTAAAGTACAACTAAAGGCAAAACTTTGTTTTTTATCATTTTGGATAGAGTGCAGAGGGATTAGAAAGCGTGTCAGTTTTTACTGCTGGCTGTGCATTAAGGAGATTCACTCAATATTTGTTCGGTTTTTAATATTGAAAGTAAAGAAAATCACAAATATCTTCACATGGAGAGTTCAGGTGACCTTGGGGTCCCCAAGAAATAACCTTAATTTGCACAGATTACCCCTCACTTCTTGTTTGGCTACGGGACACAGATGGCAAAAAAATAAATAA
This sequence comes from Lithobates clamitans, assembly GCA_037952925.1. Taxonomy (NCBI): domain Eukaryota; kingdom Metazoa; phylum Chordata; class Amphibia; order Anura; family Ranidae; genus Lithobates; species Lithobates clamitans. Next base: position 51,479 of record JBBGZY010000587.1, on the reverse strand, counting down.
AAATCTGAAAGGGGTTATTACTAGGGCTGCAACTAACGATTATTTTCATAATCGATTAGTCGGCCGATTATTGTTTCGATTAATCGATTATTCGGGTAATAACCTTAAAAAAAAGTGTGATGTATAATTTAGTTAATGTGTACAGTTTAAAAAAAATTGAATTTCTTCTTAAAAATCTCTATGCAGTGGTAAATATAAATAACCAACTATATGGTTAGGGAGCAAAATATCAAATCCACTCTGAGCATAACAGATAGAAGAGATATACTGTATATACTATTAGAGGAGATATACTGTATATACTATTAGAGGAGATATACTGTATATACTATTAGAGGAGATATACTGTATATACTATTAGAGGTGATATACTGTATACACTATTAAAAGGGTGAATCTGGTAAATATCATCAGACTCAGTGATCAAATTTTTTTATTAAAAACAAAAACAATGTCTTCCTTCAAAAAAAATGTCATTTTAAGAACGTTCGTTCTTTCATTCAGTGAATGTACAAAGATTTTTTGTCTGACTATTCTCGTCCGAAAATTGATCGGTGTGGCCAGCATGAGGCTCAGTACACACCTATGCAGTTTGCTTTTCATCTGTTTCTGCAGTGCGTTTTGATTTTTGTGCACGTGATTTTGCTGCGATTTGCGTTTTTGCATTTTTGCATTTTTTTTGGCCAATTTGTTGTTGGGCAGATTAAAAAACACATATTTCTGCAAAAACTCATTACATGCTTTTCTTCAGCTTCTCTATTGAAGTATATTGAACCAAAAAAAGCACCTTTTTTGCGTGAACGTGTCCCATAGGAAACCATGTAAATGAACTGTAGTGCATTTCTGCAAAAAGCACCAAAAAAACACATAGATGTGAACCAGGTCTAAGATGTTTAGTAACATAATGGGGTGAAAAAAACTAAAATTAGCCCTTTATAGTACGAAAAAGCAGATAATCACTACTGTAAAGGGGTTAATTTTTTTTAGTGTAGAACAGTGAAAGTAATATTTACAGTAGCGATTATTTGCTCTTTTTGTACTATAAAGGACTAATTTTAGTTTTTTTTTTTTAACCCCATTATGTTACTGGCCGATTAATCGATTATGAAAATCGTAATCGATTAATTTCATAATCGATTAGTTGTCGATTAATCGATTAGTTGTTTCAGCCCTAGTTATTACCCTCCCTTACTCTAACCAAAATGAAAAAAAGTTTTGCCTATAGTTCTATATTAACCACTAAGCCACCGCCCACCGTCATATGACGGCTGGACGAGGCTTCTATTGTTCTGGGAGGACGTCATATGACGTCCTCGCCCTCCCGAGCCACTAGGGGGCGCGTGCGTGCCGCCGGCGGCGCGCGCGCGCCCGCTGCGTCACTCGGGACCCGGTGCGCATGCCCGGCGGCCGCGATGTCCGCCGGGCACCCGCGATTGCCGGGTAACAGAGCAGGAGCGTGGATCTGTGCATGTAAACACAGATCCACGTCCTGTCAGAGAGGAGAGGAGACCGATGGCGTGTCCCTTGTACATAGGGACAGCGATCGGTCACCTCCCCCAGTCAGTCCCCTCCCCCCACAGTTAGAATCACCTCCTTAGGTCATACATTAACCCCTCGAGCGCCCCCTAGTGTTAAATCTTTCCCTGCCAGTCACATTTACACAGTAATCAATGAAATTTTATAGCATTGATCGCTGTATAAATGTGAATGGTCCCAAAAATGTGTCAAAAGTGTCCGATGTGTCCGCCGCAATATCGTAGTCACAATAAAAATTGCAGATCGCCGCCATTACTAGTAAAAAAAAAATAAATAATAAAAATACTATAAATCTATCCCGTATTTTGTAGATGCTATAACTTTTGCGCAAACCAATCAATATACGCTTATCGCAATTTTTTTTTACCAAAAATATGTAGAAGAATACGTATCGGCCTAAACTGAGGAAAAAATTTGTTAAAAAAAAAAAAATCGGATATTTAATATAGCAAAAAGTAAAAAATATTGTGTTTTTTCAAAATTGTCCCTCTTCTTTTGTTTATAGCGCAATAAATAAAAACCGCAGAGGTGATCAAATACCACCAAAAGAAAGCTCTATTTGTGGGGAAAAAAATGATAAAAATTTAATCAAGGTGCAGTGTAACATGACCGCGCAATTGTCATTCAAAGTGCGACAGCGCTGAAAACTGAAAAATGGCTTGGGCAGGAAGGGGGTGTAAGTGCCCTGTATTGAGGTGGTTAACCACTTGAAGCCCACACTATAGCTGAACGACAGGTACAGCGCGGACTTAAATTGCCAGGAGGGGGTCCATGTAAGTCCTTGGGACTCGGCTGATCACAGATTGAAGTAAAGGGCTGATCCCGGCCCTTTGCCACGTGATCAGCCGTCAGCCAATGACAGCTGATCACATGATGTAAACAGAATCTGGTAATATTTTTTTACCCTAACATACTGACAGCCACTGCTGCTAAACAGTGCACACCAGTGCCACTTACCAGTGCCCATCAATACTGCTAAGCAGTACCTACTAGTGCCCACCAGTGCCACCTCAGTGCCCATTAGAGCTACCAATCAGTGCCCAATCACCGGTGCCTCATTGTCAATGCCACCGATAAGTGCCCATCAGTGCAGCCTATAAGTGCAGCCTCATCAGCGTACATCAATGAAGGAGAAAAATTACCAGTTTGCAAAATTTTTAAAACAAAACTATGAAAACGTTTTGTGTTTTTTTTTCCCCAAAATGTTCGGTCTTTGTTTAGCAAAAAATAAAAAATCCAGTGGCAATTAAATACAACCAAAAGAAAGCTCTAGTTGTGCGAAGAAACTGAAAAACAAAATAGGATTTCTTCATCATACTTAATTGTAAAATCCTTTTTTTTTTTTTTTTTTTAGTATTAGTATTAGTCAGGCTAATATTCATTACCTACTGGGTTATACTCCATCTACAGGTGAATGGACACTGGTAGACCAAAGGTCTTCGGACAGGAAGTGATCCCCTATACAACCCCTCCCACACAGGAAGCACTTCATTTTTGTAGCAAGCACTGAATCCTCAAAAGAGAGGGGAGGGACCTGTATCCCATGATGTACTCCAAGAAAAAGGATTTTACAGGCAAGTATGATGAAAAAATCCTATTTTCTTTTTCATACATCATGGGACACAGAGTCAGGCTAATATTCATTACCTACTGGGATGTCCCAGAGCAATAGCCTTGAGGGAAGGGAGACACCCTGCCAAACAATAGCCATCAGAACTTATACGGCAGCCCGCAGTACACTGCGGCCAAAAGCCAAATCCTCGGCTGCTCAAACATCCACTTGATAAAATTTTGTGAACATATGCACTGAAGACCAGGTAGCAGCCTTACAAATCTGAGCCACAAATAACTGATGGCAAAAAGCCCAGGAGGTTCCTACACCCCTGGTAGAATGAGTTCTCACCCTAAAAAGTGAGGAGCTTTAAGTTTCAGACCATAGGCCTGAATGACCAATTGACAGACCCAAATGGCAATGGAAGCTTTGGAAGCTGCCTCTGCCCTTTCTTGGGTCCTTTTGGTAAAACAAAAAAGGAGTCTGATCCTCGGATCTCCGCAGATCTAGACAAATAAATCTTGACTGCCAGGACAATGTCCAAAGAATGCAGACATCTCTCTTCCGCTGAATGAGGCTGAGAGAAAAAAGAAGCAAAAATAATGCCCCTATTTAAATAAAAAGACCGACACCTCTTTTGGCAAAAAGGATGGAACAGGTCGTATCACAACCCTGTTGTGGTGAAGGATCAAGTAGGGTTCCCTGCATGCAAGGGCCGCCAACTCAGACACCCTTCTAGCCGAGGTGATAGCCATCAGGAAGGCTAGCTTGCGTGACAGAAAGTTTAATGGAATTTCCTTGATAGGTCCAAATGGTTGTTTCTGTAACGCAGACAGCACCAAATTCAAGTTCCAAGGACACATAAGTGACCTAATGGGGGTAGGCAAACGAGTTGCCACCTGCATAAAGGTTCAGATCAGTGAATGGGAGGCTAAAGGCCTTTGGAAGAATACTGATAGGGCCGAAACTTGACCTCTGATTGTACTCAAAGCCAATTTGATTACCACAGCTGACTGGAGAAAAGAGATTATTTTCCCAATTACGTATTTCCGAGGATGCCATTGTCTGGCTTCACACCAAGCAATATAATTCTTCCAGACCTTATGATAAATTTTCCTAGTGACAACTTTTCTAGCATTCACTAGGGTAGATACTGATGATCCCGACATGCCACGGTTCTTTAACACCCTGGCTTCAATAGCCATGCCTTCAAATTTAGAGACTGTAAATTGGGATAGAATATAGGACCTTGAGACATTAGATCGAGGCGACGTGGAACCGTCCATAGCCCGTCTATTGTCAGTCTCACAATCTCCGGGAACCAGGGCCTTCTGGGCCAGGCTGGTGCCATCAGAATGACTGGAACCCCTCTTTCCGAATCCTGCGCAACAAATGTAGAAGGAGAGGGATAGCATAAACCAGGGAGTACTGTCTCCATGGAACTATCAGAGCATCTGCTCCGATTGCCAGAGGATCCCTTATTCGGGACACAAATTGCTGTAGCCTGTTGTTGAATCTGGATGCAAATAGGTCGACCTCTGGCCATCCCCATAGCTAGAAAATTTCCTGGGAGTAGGGACCATTCCCCCGGGCAGATCTGCTGGCGGCTGAGATAATCTGCCTTCCTGTCCCTCTGCCCAGGCTAGTATGTGGTTCACCTTCTTCAGAGCTAAACAACTCCTGGTACCGCCCTGATGGTTTATATAGGCCACGGCAGTGGCATTGTCAGACTGAACCTTGATAGGGCGGTCCTGAAGCTCCACCGTCCAGACGTACTGCCCGTAATTCCAGGACGCTGATGAGCAGGATCTGTTCTGTCCCTGACCATTTCCCCTGAGCTGTGAGCCCTTCTATGGTCGCTCCCCAGCCTGAGAGACTGGTATCTGTAGTCAGTACTCTTCAAGTTACCAAGAGAAAGGATTTTCCCTTTCGCAGGTTCTGATCCTGCAATCACCGGTTTAGGCTTAAGCGTGCCCGAGGAGATAAGCACATTGGATAATCCATGGCTTTTCCTCTTCTGGTCCAGGCCAACAAGATGTCCTGTTGTAAAGGTCTGGAATTGAACTGGGCATAGGGCACTAGTTCGAAGGAGAGTACCATCCTCTCTAGAAGACTCATACCGAGCCAAATGGAGGGTTGTCTGGTGGCCCTTATCAGATGCACCTGAACCTTCAGGGCACAGATCCTTACGGTGGCAAGAAAATTCTTACTTTAACTGTATCTAGGATGAGACCTAAATACTTTAGACTTTAAGCTGGTCTCAAGGTTGACTACTCAGTATTTATGATCCAGCCTAAGCTTTCCAAATACCGCACTGTGCATGTTATGCTCTGTTCTAGAGCCTGTAGTGAGTGATCTCTGAGCAGGAGGTCGTACGGATACCCAAGCACCAAGATCTAGGGCTGAAACAACTAATCGATTAATCGATTATGAAATTAATCGATTACTATTTTCATAATTCATTAATCGGCCAGTAACATAATGGGGTTAAAAATAATAAAATTAGCCCTTTATAGTACAAAAAGAGCAAATAATCGCTAATGTAAATATTACTTTCACAGTTCTACAGTAAAAAAATGAACCCCTTACAGTCTTCATAGTCACTCAGCATTTTGGGCGCCCTTGTGTTTTTTTTCTTGTTTTTACTACATACACACTAAGTATTTTGAGGCTATGTTAGCCCCCCTACTTTGATTTGGATTATTAATCCTTCAAAGGATCCCGATACAATACATTACATACTGAACATACTCTTTTTTGTTTGCTAGGTCTTTGTTTGTCTATCCTTAGGGGGAGCTCTAGCCATGACCGGCATTCATTTAACTAAAAAATTGATAAATCAATATTGTTTTCATATGTAATATTAGCATATACTATTATTTGTTTTCCCCTTTTTTTTTCTATCTAGAATTTACGAAAGTGTACAGGTATAACCATCTTTCCCTGAAGAAGCCAAAATTGGCGAAACATGTAGGAATTTATTACCTGTTAAAGACCTGCCTTCTTACACACTGGCCGGTCTCCGTTGTACTCCTTGTATGTTTGTTCAGTTACTTAATTTTTATATATATTACACACTTGTCCTTTGTACCCTTTTTTACTATGTATATTAATAAAATTATACTTTTTAAACTACCTATGTGTAATAAATCTTTAAATTCCTTGGCACCGTTATAATCCCCTCTCCTATCCCCTATTGTTGTTGAGGTGCCGTATTCTATCGAGGACTTTCCAGCCATACCCCTTTTCATGGAATATAACCCAGTAGGTAATGAATATTAGCTCGACTCTGTTTCATGATGTATGAAAAAGAAATGTCATATGGGTACCGTGTAACATGACAAAGCAATTGTAATTCAAAGTGTGACAGCACTGAAAGCTGAAAATTGGCAAGCAAGTGGTTAAGTAAATTCACAACATGGACAAAGCAAAATGTAAGGTTTTGCAGATATGCATGCACTATATCATAGTGTTCACATGAACACAAGACAGTACAACTTAAGAAGCAATGGCACATTTTGAGTGTTTAATATGCATTAATGCGCATTGCTGCTGACCAGCAGATTACAATCCAATGCATAGATAGATTTCCCATGATTTTTTACATTTTAGGTTATAATCTTCTGTACATTAAACTGGTCATTAAAAGGAGAAGTAGGGCCAAAGCTATTTTGGCACTACTTCTCCCATGAATCTAAAGAGGGCACTTGCCTATGCACTTCTGTGACCGGTTATAAGCTGACAGCAGGCTAAAGCCCGCTGTCATCTCAGTGAACTGCTTGCAAATGGATAGTATGATAATCATAACATCAGACTTTCCCATACACTCAGGCTCTGCTTTCATTATACAGACCGTGTAAACTAGAGGAATGTATATGTGTCATGTCTTTAGTCGACGGTAATTTTTCTGTTAAAGTCCTCTTCATACCTCTGTTTTTTCTTTTTTTATCACTCACTAAATGTTATAGATCTTGATAACATGTATATCACACTGTAACATGCATTGTTGAAATAAAATAAAGGAATTTAAAAAAAAAAATAAAATAAAAAAATAAAGCCCGCTGTCAGCTGACATCACTTAGCTGGTCCAGGCTGTGGAAAGATCCTGACTTTACAGTAAAGATCTACCTAGATGCCTGGACCGGCAGCTGGCTCAGCGAGCTGCTGGGAGACTGAGCAAGCTGCTTCTGTTCCCTCCAGAGCTTGGCGCTCCAGCGAGCGCTAGGGGGCAGAACACAGAGCCGGTGACTGCAGAGTGATCAGCGATTATGAATTGCACAATTTTTGGTGTAGAGGCGGCAGGGGACAGGTGCAGCGCGATTGGTGCTGCAGCCATCTAGGGGAGTAGGATGGTTTATTTTTTTTAAATTCCTGAACTTTTAAACATTCTTTAAAAATGTACTATATGATCTAATGGCCTAAAGGTCACCTCAATGGATGTATAAAGATATTCTTTGCACCTGGGGACCTCCCAAAGTCATCAATCAGGGGCGCTTACCTCTGCTGCAGAGTACTAAAGAACTCTAAAAAGACAATTATTTTTATTTCTTAACCACTTGTGGCCACCCACAGTAGCTTTACTGTGAGCGGATGGCATCTGCAGGCTGGGTGACATACTGGTATGTTGCAGCCTTTTATTCAGGGTTTGGGGCACGCATGCGTGTGCCCCCTGCCGTGATTAGACACAACACGAATTTGGCAGCCGATTTCAGCCAATAATTTTGGCTGAAGTCAGCTGAGGCCAATCACGCACATATAAAAGCACAGAGCTCTGTGTACAGGAAACAGAGATCTGGTTGTTTCTTCTCCCTGCAGAGCAGGGAGAAAAAAAAGGAAAAAAGGGCAAGATAGTAAAGTAAAATAAAAGCAGCACATATTTCACATTGTTAGGCTCACAGTTACCCCCTTGATTGCCCCTAGATGTTAACCCCTTCCCAGCCAGTGTCATTAGTACAGTGCCAGTGTACAGTATCACGGATCACTGCATTAGTGTCACTAGCGATGTCAGTGACCCTCCCAAATAGTGTCTTAGGGCAAGATTGCCCACCACTCTTTCACAGCGTCTAAAGCTTTGTAAATTCCAGTATGAATACTGTAGTGTTTGTAGACACTATAACTTTCAAACCAATTAATATATATTTATTGGTATTTTTTTTTAACCAAAGACGTAGCAGAATACATTTTGGCCTAAATTTATCAAAACATTTGATTTTTTTTTTTAACTGGATATTTTTTTTAAGAACAGAAGGTGGAAAATATCGTTTTTTCCCACAATTGTTGGTCTTTTTTCATTTAGATCGCAAAAATAAAAAGACCCAGTGGTGATCAAACACCATCAAAATCTCTATTTGTATGACAAAAACTAAAAAATATAATTTGTGTAGAGTGCCGCATGACCGCACAAAAGGCAAAGTAGCATAGTGCTGAATAGCAAAAAAAACCAAGTGATTAATGGAGAAGGCCATATAAACGAAAACAAAAAGTAGTACAAAGAACAGGTTGGTTGTACTAGATGGATGGGATCTAACTACATCTAGTTTCTCCTTAACTGGCTGCATTTTGATCCATCTATGGCAGTGGTTCTCAACCTGGGGGTCGAATGATGATTTGCCAGGGGTCACCAAATCCTGGGCTGTTCCTGAAGCCTGCGCCACTCTCACAGCCTGTTTGCGGCCGCCCAGCAGGGCTGTCCCTGAAGCCTGCGGCCGCCCAGCAGGGCTGTCCCTGAAGCCTGCGGCCGCCCAGCAGGGCTGTCTCCGAAGCCTGCGGCCGCCCAGCAGGGCTGTCTCCGAAGCCTGCGGCCGCCCAGCAGGGCTGTCTCCGAAGCCTGCGGCCGCCCAGCAGGGCTGTCTCCGAAGCCTGCGGCCGCCCGAGACTAGAGGTCAGCTGACTGATGAGGAATGTGAAGTGGGAGGGGCTGGGGGAGTCCATATCTACTGATTTCGGCATAGGTGTCAGGGCTATGAGACACCACAGAGCTGGAGACACAGTGAAGCCAGAGTCAAAGTGAGTAACACTACCTGTGATTATAGTTGCCATTAAAAGTCCCCACTATAGTTCTCAGATCAGTAGATTACCTTGATCAAGAGCACCAAAGTTGTCTGATCAGAACTCCCTCCGGCGCTGCCACTGAACCCACCCCTCATCAGAACTGCCACTCATCCCAACTCCCCGCTAGCACTGTCACTCATCCCATTCCCCCACCCTCCACCAAGGGATAAAAATAGAGAATACATGGAAGGGAGAGGAAAAGAGGGGGAGGAACAAAGAAAAAGGGAGAGAAAGAACAAGAAAGACGGCTAGACAGAGGAATGGGGGAAAAAAACAAGAAATTAGGACAGAGAGAGCGAAAAGGGAAAGAAAGGAGAACAAAGAGAAAGAGTGGTACATCCTAAAATGTACCATAAGGGGTTTCAATACTGTACGAGTGGAAGGGAATCGGGGGGCACTAAATGTCCGTGGGTTAGGGGCGCAAATTACTTGTCTTGCCTTGGGTGCTGGCAACCCACACTATGAAAATAATTTTACCGTTAGGGGTCCCAACTTGGGAAATTTTATCAAGGGGTCACGGCATTAGAAAGGTTGAGAGCCACTGATCTATGGCAAGCTTTAGAGGTCACTAGGCAATGTTCAGTGTTCTTTGCTTTATGGGATACGCCCAGAGTAGCATTTTGCACACAAAGCTCTTGATCTGGAGCCAAAGTTGAGATTAGCTTAGAGTATGCATCATGCACATTTGGGATCTCTAGGGTATTTAGAAACCAGGTCAAACATATAAATGTTACGTGTGTACACCTTTACACATTATATAATAAAAAAAAATCCCCAAGGAGAACATACATAGAGACAAGGTGCTGCTCCCTCCAGCAAACTACCAGAAATTACATTAACCATATATGGAAATATAATATGGCATGAGCAGAAGGCAAAAATGCGAAGGGTAAAGCACTTGCATATTTATACTGTCAAAGTGTCCCGTACTGAGTATTCGAAGTGCATACTTTGTATATAGAAGTTTTACTAGACAATCATAAGGAATGTTTGACTATTTCTGGAATAACATGAAACTGGAGTAACTACTACAGACTTCACTGTTTCCTGTGTAATACAACCTCAAACTGAAAACATGGTGACTATCATGTAATGAGATAAGAACCTGGCAATGGCCACAACACAGCTCTGATTAGAAGCAAGTTTCCCTCCTCACAAAGATACCAAGTAGCTGTCATAACAAAAGGGCTTTTGTTATTTGCTAAATGAAATAAATAAATGAATAACAGTCAAGGTTTGATTAACCATCTTATTAAAATTATAGCATAATATCAGACTGGAAACTGGTCTAATTTAGACACAGTGTTCTGTTTGAAAAATCTCAAAACGAAAATGTTACTGTTTCCCAGAAATAATTAAACAGCATCATTAGGCAAAGGATGCGCATTATAAACAAAATGACTAACATACTGTAAAGGTCTGCATGTATAAAAGAGTAACGCTCCTCGTTATCAAGCTATAGTGAGATGGTTTCCCAAATAGCAGGTCAGAGAACGAGCACTGAACCATACAGTCCAATACAATTATGCATGTTTGGGATGTGGAATATTATTTTGTGCACCCAGTATGCCACATGACTTTACAATAAAGTCATACTAAAGGTTCAGCTTTTTTTTTTTTTTTTTTGAACCACTAGATGACCAGCCGCCTTCGTCATACTGCAGCAGGTCAGCGCGTTCCCGCAAATCGCCGTAGGTGTATGTTGGCTCTTTTAAGAGCTATAGCAGGCGCGCGCCCACTGCACAGCGGGGGAGCCGATGTGTGTGGCTGCAATGTCCACGGGCCACCCGCGATCACTCCACAGAGAGCCAAGAACGGGGATCTGTCGATGTAAACAAAGAGATCCCTGTTCTGACAGGGGAGTAGAGAGTGATTGTCTCTTCCTAGTGATCAGGAACAGTGATCTCTCGCCTCCTCCAGGCAGTACACTCCCCCCAGTTAGAAACACCTCCCAGGGAACACATTTAACCCCTTGAGCACCACTAGTGTTAACCCCTTTCCTGCCAGTGTCATTTATACAGTAATCAGCACATATTTATAGCACTGATCGCTGTATAAATGTCAGTGGTCCCAAAAAAAAAGTCAAGTGTCCGATCTGTCCGCCACAATGTCGCAGTCCCGCTAAAAAAGAAATCGCTCATTACTGCCATTACTAGTTAAACAAAACAACAACAAAAAATAATAATAAAAATGCCATAAATCTATCCCCTATTTTGTAGACACTATAACTTTGTCAGTTAAAGCGACGTAGTGCCGTATCGCAAAAAATGGCCTGTCAATAAGGGGAAAAATCTTCCGGTCCTTAAGTGGCTAAAAAACAAACAGGTCATACTTACCTGCTCTGTGCAATGATTTTACACAGAGCAGCCCTGATCCTCCTCCTCTTTTTGGGTCCCCCCCCTGCCAGCGCTCCTGGCTCCTCCCTTCTGCTGAGTGCCCCCACAGCAAGCTGCTTGCTTTGGGGGTGCTCATTTGTGCTCGTTCCCACAAGACACACAGGCCGTGGTTCAGCCCGCCCCCTCCTCGCCTGCTGTGTCCTGCTGTGGGAGCCAATGTCTCTTGCTGCTGTGTCTCAGCCAATGAGGAGAGAGACCCGGGAGAGCTGCTGCTCTTGTGCACATTGTTGGATCGGGGTTGGGCTCAGGTAAGTATTGGTGAGGCTGAGGGGAGAGGTTTTACCTTCATGCATAGAGCAGCTCAAGAATGCAAGGTGTGGGAGCGTTCAGGCTCGGATGCACTGCCTGGTGTGAACGAGCCCTCAGACTGGTGTGCCCTGGGATTATGCGCAATTCTAAAGGGTGCCTTGGCAGGAAAAAGTTGAAAGATGCTGGAAAATTTGGTTTAAAATGGACTTAGTATGTGCATGTATGCATGTGAAAGAAGATTTTTTTCAACGGGAATGTGGGGGAACAGAGTTCTGACACCTACAGCCCTGATTATATGTATTGGCAGGGTGTGCTGGAGGGTCTATTGATGCTGGAATGAATCTGCTGTTGAGGGAGATGTCTACCGTTGCTCGCAAGTCTATTGATGCTGGCTGCTGGGATCTGTTGTTGTCCTCAGGGGTCTTTTGTTGCTGGGGAATCTACAGTTACTGATGGGGGAGATCTACTGCTGCTGGCTGTGGGGGATCTATTTTACTGCTTTTCTTGTTATCATTAATAAATTCCATACAAATGACCTAGCACCACAAAATGGTACTTGGCTCTCTAAAGGGGGTGGGGGTACTGGGAGCGGGTGAAACAAACGGTCAGCGACTGAGAAAGGATTCCTGCACCTATTCTCGGAGAAAAAAAAAAAAAAAAAAAGTACTGGATATAGGGACCTCAGACTGTAAGCTCCTTGAGTGTTCTAGGTTAACAAAAGTAAGAGGAATGAAAACAGTAATGCCGCGTACGCATGATCGGAATTTGACAACAAATATTCAATGGGAGCTTGTGGTCGGAAATTCCGATCGTGTGTAGGCTCCATCGGACATTTTTTGTCGGAATTTTCAACAACAAAAATTTGAGAGCTGGTTCTCAAATTTTCCGACAACAAAAACCGCTGTCGGAAATTCCGATCGTGTGTACACAATTCCGACGCACAAAATTCCACGCATGCTCAGAATCAAGCTGAAGAGCCGCACTGGCTATTGAACTTAATTTTTCTCGGCTCGTCGCACGTGTTGAACCTCACCGCGTTCTTGACGTTCGGAATTTCCGTCATGTGTGACCGAGTGTATGCAAGACAAGTTTGAGCCAACATCCGTCGGAAATAAATGCCAGGATTTTGTTGTCGGAATGTCCGATCGTGTGTATACGGCATTACAGTCTGCAAATACAGAAATAATTTTTTTTTCTCCTATTTAAATGTCACAACCTCAATTTAGAGAACACTAGAAATGACAGACGGTTAGGCATATGGATAGATATATTCTGAGTCTTCAATCTCTGCTGAAAATAAGCGGGCCAGTGCTTTACTGCCAGAGATATTACTGTCATGACATTAACAAACCTCAATGGTACTACAATGCTAACATTAGTAAATACCATCTCTAATTCCACACACATTTTCAAACAAGCCAAAGGGGAATGCTAGTAATCCATCCCAGTAACTTGTCTCTTGAATTACTTGTTGCTCCTTACTTGGCAGAAAAAAGGGTGTCTCGCACTCGTACAGAGCGAACTTGGAGCATGAAACCTGCATGATTAATGTTGATCTTTTTAGGATTAGGAAGAAAACACCAGCTGCTGTTTCTGGGTTTGTATGCAGTGTAGTCATGGCGTTAGCAAGCAAAGACAGTTGCTCGGCAAAAGTAATGCTAACAAACAAGTAACATGGAGCAAAAAGGAAAAGAACTCAACACTTTATATAATACACATAAATTACAGAGTGTAAGCTCTCAAGAGCAGGGAGCAAACTGTTGGCGCTATAAATATCCTGTATGATTATAAATCACAGATGTATGGCAGATGTCGTTTACTTATAAATATTAATATGCAAATGTTGCAAGGCAATGTTATGAGCAAATCGGTCCGTCCATAACATGTCACACACTGAATATGTAAAATTTTACAAAAAAGGGGAACAAATCCTTTAATAAAACTATAGTTACACTTTAAGGATAGGTTCACGCCAGGTGCAGTGGGACTGTGTTGGGTGGCTATTCCAGCCTAGTTGCACCGCAAGTCAAAATGCCTTTTCTCCTACCTGGGTGGTGCATGCTGAAAAAAAAAGTATGGCAGGCATTTTTCCCAGTGCAGCGCAGTGAGTGTCCAACAGAAATTAACTCTCTCAATCAATATTGATTATTTTTATTCCTTATGCTGCTAGCATTAGTAAAAAGATAGGACAGTATATCATATTTACTTGTTTTAAATTTTTACATTTCTTCAGTTATTTCCTGTTTATCAGACCTGGGTAAATTACATCATACATCCCATGTGCCTTTAGGAGGGGAAGAGGGGTTTTCTTAGCCAAGCACACCCTCCTGCCTGCACGGGCTAAGGGCAGATGGATTCCAGGAAGTAAATGCTACATTAATCATCTGCCCTTACTCAAGATATCCACGGCAGAAATGCTAGGGGGTGTTTTTGAATGTGATTTCTCAACAAAATAAAGCATGGAGACATGAATGGATGGGTGAGTTTGATTTTAGAATATAAAAAATTAATTGACTAGTGTTTTTGGTTTGTGTTGCTGAGGTGCAGTGTAGTTCCACTTTAATGAAATGTCACTGTGTGTGACATTTCACTTTTAATATATGTTTATAAAAATATTTCTGAATACAGGTCATAACATAAGAAAACAGGTAGATACAAACAATGCACTGCTAGTCACTAGGATTATAACCACCACAAACATAATTACAATAATAGGCATAACAAATGTCTGTAAATAACTGAAACAGTAAGACAGTAATAGAAAAGGGTTTGGTAGCTAAATAGTGGATAACTTCACAGCTGACTAGGATGTGTTGCTATAGCTTAATACACACGATGAGAAAATCAGACAAAAAAAAAAAAAACACTTTGGGAGCAATGGTCTGATAATTTGATCGTTGGTACACAGCTTTTCGAGAGCTGATTAAGACAGTTCATGCGTAGTTATCCGAAAGGGACAAGCATGAACATTTTTCTGCTATAACAGAATGAACGATTTTTGTTTATTCAGTACAGTTTTCGTCTATAAAGAATCAACTGACCAAGACCACGCATGCTCCAAAATGAAAGAATACATTAACTCATCGCAGGAAGTTGTAAATTTTTGTACCTCTTGTATTCATTTTCGATATGAGACTAGCATGCCAAAAAAATAAAAATATGATCATTCGTTTGATAGTCTCATCATGTGTACGAGGCTTATCCAGGTGGATAACACGGTCTGTTTCAACATGTAAATAAGAGAAAAAGTAAAGAAGTCTCCACAGCAGAGAGACACAGGGAAAGAGTGGAAAAAAAAAAAAAAAAAGGTAAAAGGGGGATGTGAGGACACTGTAGATACTGAAGTTGAGGTTTTGAGGAACAGCGCCTATAAAGAAGTACAACTTGCTATGGGCATTGAAGGATGAGCCTACTGTATCCACACAGTCCATACCTTAAGGCTCTGTTCACATCTAGGCATTGCTATTTTACAGTCGTTTTTTCTGGAGTTTTTGCCGTTTTTGTACAGGCGTTTTCAAGGTTAAAAGGTCACCAATGTAAAAGCAGTAAAACGCCTGTAATCTGCCAAAAAAGAAGCTCCTGTACTTTTTTGAGCGACGGCATTTTGTTTCAGGCGCCAGAACGCTCAGATGTGAACAGGGGCCATTGAAATTAATGGGATATGTCTTGTTGGGCGTTTTTAGAGCTGTGGCTTACAGCAGGAAAAAGCGCAAAAAAAAACCTAGGTGTGAATCTTAAGCGGTTCTTGAGCCTTTTTACAAGAAAATTAGTAGCTACAAATACTGTAATAAAAAAGGACACTCACCTGTCCAAGGGTCGAGCACTGGTCATCGGGTCCTCGGCACCGGTATGTTCACAGCCGACTGCCTGCCATGCTGTGCTTTGCAAATGGTCCCTCAGCCTTCTGGGGCCTATGATATTTCCCAGATGGTTGCGGGTGGGGGGATCGCCACGGCAATCTGACAGGAAGTGGGAGTGGGTACCTATCAAACTCAGGTACCTGCTCCCCCCCCCCCCAGCAAAGGTGCCAACATTAGAAGAGATTTGGGTGGAATTAAGCAAAGTTAGGCTTTAAGGAATTTTTTATCTTTGTGACATTTCAATAAACTTCATTAAGAAAAAAAAGAAAAGTGAACAGTGCAATGTACTCGATAGGTGCATTGGCACTGCTGTGATTCCGCCAATTCCCACCGCACACCAGTCGATACGTTGTACCGCAAATGAAATACCCCAAGGCAAGCCATAGATGATGCAAATTTTATTCCTGTAACCAAGGGTTGCAGAAAAGAAATCGCTCGATTGCCTCCCGCAGCACTATTGTGTTCTGCTGGTGGGGAGCCTTCCCTGCCAGCAGAACGCAATGATTACTGCTGGCGGCTATAGACTCCGGAGAGAAGTGCATACAAGAAATCCGACAGGAGGGTTGTACTGAAGTTGAGCGAAAGATCGACTTCAGTACAACCAGCCTGCCCATAGTTGGATCAAATTCTGGCTGAGATTCGATCCATCTATGGACGGCTTAAAGCAATCTCACTGTACTACTCAGAAGCTCTGTCTGCTTTTGAAGATTGTTAGTTATAGATTCAAGAGCCCAAGTTGGGGTGCATGTGGGGGTGCACTAGGGAGATGTTATACACTTGTGTGGCTTGAAGTGAAACTTAACTCACAAAAGTGAAGATTTGCTATGTTATAGGTAACATTTACTACAAGCATGAATTGTGCCTAGGCAAAACTCTAAAAAAATGTTTTTACCTTTTTTCTGGAATTTTGGCAGAAAACTAGCAATGCTTTTCCAAGTATAGAAGTGTGCCAAGGCACCCCTGTGCCTACAGACCTATGTGCATATCTGCAGTGTGGACAGCTCTCTTTAAAGAGGCTGTAAAGACTTTTTTTTTTGGCGGCAGCTACTGGAAGTGTGTTTATATCTGACAAACCACCTTCTGGCTGTCAGATGGAAGCTGTCACTGGATTGTTTCCAACGGGTCTGGTAAACCCTGAATGTCTCATTAAATAGAACTAGTCCCAAAAAAAATATACATAGGGGATTTTTTCCCCCCTATGAGATAAAAAAAAAAAAAAAATGTTTTTTTAAATGGTTAAAAATTAAAAAGTTACACCCATGCACATAAACCTGCCTCCAAACTTTTGAGACCCTCCAACCCCACGTAGGAATGTAAACGTATGTGTTGGGGGTGCCTACGCACAAAAGCGTTAATTGCGATAGACATGTTACATATCGCCGCACATATCTGCCAGAGTAAGAGCAACAATTCTAGCACTAGACCTCCTCCGTAACACTAAACAGATGACCTATATGCGGCTTTTAAAGCATTGCCTATGGAAAATAGTCCTGAAGATTTTCACCATGGGCACATACAAAATTTCAAGTTAAAAAAAATGGAACTACCACTATTTTATTATCTAGGGTGTCTGCTTTCAGAAAATATACAGTATTTTGGGGGTTTTATACAATCTCTAGGCTATTTTTTAAACACATGTGCAAAAAAAAAAAACGCAAACACAGCTCTGGCCGTGAAAGGGCTAATGGTCACTTTTGCTGTACATTACCTTTTATTGTTTGTTCACACTGATGATTTCACATTTGCTTGGTTATCAAATGTTCACTCCTTAATGATTTGCAGAGTGAAATTATTTTCTTAAAAAGGTACAACGGAACAATCTTTTAGTTTATAAAAACACTGTTTTGCTGGGAAAGAAATCAAATGTTTTTTAAAGGATTTAAAAAAATCAGAGTTCTATAACCTGAAACCTGGTTGGGATTTCAGTACAGAAAAAACACTATTAGCCCAAGCAGGAAGTTCAGAGCATACTGGTTTGCTGGCAGATCAATAAGTATTTTCTGTACTTGGTGTTTTTTAAGCGAAAAAACATTGGGAGACATGCATGTATAGCACAGATGTAAAAATTTTATATATATATATATATATATATATATATATATATATATATATATATATATATATATATATATATATATTAAAGTTCTAATGCTTTAAAGTGCTTGTTAACCCACTTCTACCAAATATTGCCTGTGCTCTGTAAAAAAAATCCGCAGATCTATACTGATATAAGCTCCGCTCCCACAGCTAATTCCTCTCCTCCTTCTCTCTCCGGCTCACAGCTGCAGTTGGCGGGGCCGAGCCATCCCAATGACATCATTCGGGGAGGAGGGGGAGAGGAGAGACAGAGAGCTGACAATCAGCTGAGCGCCTGGGCCACGCTCATACTACGTACAGATTGGCCAATTTTTTACACTAAACAGGCACAGGGACACATGTTATTAAGGTACAGAGGGAATAAGAAGATTTCATAGCAGATAGAGAAGCGAGGGGAGGGGGAGGGCTTTTGGGGTGTTGGTACAAGCAGGGAGGGGAGGGGGAGGAGGACAGAGGACACAGACACAGGGAGAGCTACAGAGAGCAGGGCTGCAGCTGACGGAATCACGCAAGCGGACCACATGTCAGAGCTCAGCAGCCATGATTATGATGGTCTGTTTGCAGAGGGGAGGGTATAGCCAGGCAGGATCAGCCAGGTTTTTTTTAGGGTATACAGGGGGCCAAATGACAGCACAAGCACTGTGCTATATAACATGCTTTAAACAGTATCTGGGTTGTTTTATTGGGGGGAGGGTTAACAAATGCTTTAACAGTAATTTGTTTTAGATTTATCAGTTGACAAAAATTAGAAAAAGTCTATTTTCTACTTTTTGACAAAAAAAATCCAGAAAATGAAAACTGCTCAAATGCCAAATCGCACTTCACTGAAACACACCATTTCAACATTAGGAGGATACCTTGCAAAGGCAGAGGGTTGGTTTATATTTTTTCAGGGTCACTAAAACAAGTGTCATCCTAAACTTTCGACAAGTGTGGATAGCAACTAAACAATGTTGGTGGGACCTGGGGATGGGTTTGGGAGAAGGCACCAAGCAAAACAAAAACAGTGTACCATCACACATAGTTAATATTGTTTGCTTTTTTTAGAATTGTCCCTAAACAACAGCGCAAAAGCTTGTATGTTAAACTTATCGACAGTGACCAGAAAAAGTCATAGCAAAAGGTTACAAATCCCATGCTTTCCCATTGTTGAAAGAAAGCCATAAGTCCTGTTTTCAGTTTGCAAGAAGCCATTTAAACGAGGAAGGGGGCAGGGCCCAGAGGTAGAGATAGTCAGTGCGGAACATATTCCAGAGGGTAGTATTGGGGGCATTAGTGGTAGGTTGACTAAAGCACATAAACCCAAGGAAAGTAATCTTGGAACACCCAATAAGAGAATATTATGTGACCAGTCTAAACTACGTGGCATGTTCACCAATGCCAGGAGCCTGTCGGACAAGATGAGTGAACTTTGGATTTTGGGGGAATTTCAGAGACCTGGTTCAACAGCTCTCATGATTGGCTGACAACCTTTCAAGGGTATTCCCTTTATCGCAGGGATAGAGAGGATAAAAAAGAGGAAGGGGTATACGTATACATCAAGAATAATTTACAAGTGAATGTGAGAGATAACATCACTAAGGGAGCTAGGGAGGAGGTGGGATCCTTATGGTTAGAGCTCCAGAGGGATGAAGCTAAGGGGAAAATACTGGGAGTATGCTACAGGCCCCCTAACCTGAGGGAGGAGGGGGAGAAAGATCTATCACAAGTTGGATTAGCAGCAAGGATGGGAAGTGTTATCGTAATGGGGGATTTTAATTACCCAGACAGACTGGGCGGAGGGAACCATGCATTTGTCTAAGGCTCGCCAGTTCCTAAAAATCTTGCAGGACAATTTCATGGTTCAGTTGGTAGACGCACGAACTAGAAATAAAGCGTTACTGGATCTACTGATTACCAATACAGGCCTGATCATGATGTAGAAATACGGGTCAATTTAAGAAACAGCAATCACAGGTCAATTGGCTTCAGTATAAAATCACACAAATAGGAAACATAAGGGGAATACAAAGACACTGAATTTCAAAAGAGCCAACTTCACTAAACTACGAACCTTGCTAGAAGGCATGGATTGGGATAAAATCTTAGGAATAAAAAACACAGAGGAGAGATGGGTTTGCTTTAAGAGCATATTAAATAAGGGCATTAGCCAAAGCATCCCATTGGGTAATAAATTTAAAAGAGCGAACAAAAATCCTGCATGGCTTACCTCCAATGTAAAAATGCATATAAAAGGAGAAAGCCTTCAAAAATACAAGGTTGAGGGATCATCATCAGCATTCAGACTTTATAAAGAATGCAGCAAGAAATGTAAGGGTGCAATTAGGGCGGCTAAGATGGAACACAAAACACACACAGCGGAGGAGAGCAAAAAAAATTCTTTAAGTATGTAAACAGTAAAAAAGGGAGGACAGACCACATGGGCCCCATAAAGAATGAGGAAGGACATCTGGTTACAAAGGATGGGGAGATAGTGAAGGTATTGAATTTATTCTTCTCCTCAGTCTTCACGAGGGAATCAGGGGGGCTTCAGTAAGCAAAACTGCAGTGTTTATCCTCATGACACATCACAGAAAGCACCTCCATGGTTAACAGAGGACACAATTAAAATTAGACTTGGGAAACAACATTAATAAATCACCGTGACCAGATGGCTTGCATCCGAGGGTACTTGGGGAACTCAGTCAAGTAATTGCCAGACCATTGTTTCTAATTTTTACCGACAGTCTACTGACTGGAATGGTACCAGCTGAATTGAGAAAAGCCAATGTAGCACCAATATTTCAAAAGGGCCCAAAATACATCCCTGGGAATTACAGACCAGTTAGCCTAACATCAATAGTATGCAAGACTATATACAAGACTATATACAAGATTTTAGTAAAGAAAACTGTAAAATTAGCAGTAATCAGCATGGATTCATGAAGATCGTTCTTCCCAAACCAAGCGATTAACCTTCTATGAGGAGGTGAGCTGCCATCTAGATAAAGGAAGGCCCGTAGACGTGGTGTATCTGGATTTTGCAAAAGCATTAGACAAAGTTCCCCATAAACATTTACTGTACAAAATAAGGTCCGTTGGCATGGACCATAGGGTGAGTACATGGATTAAAAACTGGCTACAGGGGCGAGTTCAGAGGGTGGTGATAAACGGGAAATACTAAGAATGGTCAGGGGTGGGTAGTGGGGTCCCCCAGGGTTCTGTGCCGGGACCAATCCTATTTAATTTGTTCATGAACGACCTGGAGGATGGGGTAAGCAGTTCAATCTCTGTATTTGCAAACGATACCAAGCTAAGCAGAAAAATAAATTCTCTGCGGGATGTGGAAACCTTGCAAAAAGATCTGAACAAACTAATGGGGTGGGCAACTACATGACAAATGAGGTTTAATGTAAAAAAAGGAAAAAAATGCATTTGGGTGGCAAAAATATGAATGCAATCTATACACTGGGGGGAGAACCTCTGGGGGAATCTAGGATGGAAAAGGACCTGGGGGTCCTAGTAGATGATAGGCTCAGCAATGGCATGCAATGCCAAGCTGCTGCTAACAAAGCAAACAGAATATTGGCATGCATTAAAAAGGGGATTAACTCCAGAGATAAAACGATAATTCTCCCGCTCTACAAGACTCTGGTCCGGCCGCACCTAGAGTATGCTGTCCAGTTCTGGATACCAGACCTCAGGAAGGATGTACTAGAAAGTGCGAGTGCAAATAAGGGCAACAAAGCTAATAAAGGGTCTGGAGGATATTAGTTACAAGAAAAGGTTGCGAGAACTGAACTTATTCTCTCTGGAGAAGAGACGCTTGAGAGGGGATAGGATTTCAATTTACAAATACCATACCGGTGACCCCACAATAGGGATAAAACTTTTGCGGAAGGGAGTTTAACAAGACACGTGGCCACTCATTAAAATTAGAAGAAAAGAGGTTTAACCTTAAACTGCATAGATGGTTCTTTACTGTAAGAGCGGCAAGAATCTGGAATTCCCTTCCACAGGCGGTGTTCTCAGCGGGGAGCATCGATAGTTTCAAAAAACTATTAGATAAGCACGTGAACGACCACAACATACAGGGATATACAATGTAATACTGACATATAATCACACACATAGGTTGGACTTGATAAACTTGTGTCTTTTTTCAACCTCACCTACTATGTATGTAACTATGTGGGGGACACAGCAAACGTGGAAGAAGGTGCTCTGGTCACGAGACAAAAATTTAACTTTTTGGCCTAAAAGCAAAAAGGATACGTGTGGCGGAAAACTAACACTGCACATCACCCTGAACAAACCATTCCCACCGTGAAACATGGTGGTGGCAGCATCATGTTGTGGGGATGCTTTTCTTAAGCAGGGACAGGGAAGCTGGTCTGAGTTAATCGGAAGATGGCTGGAGCAAAATACAGGGCAATTTTAGAAAAAAACCTGTTTGAGTCAGCAAAAGACTTGAGACTGGGGCAGAGTTTCACCTTGCAGCAGGACAACCACCCTAAACATACAGCCAGAGCTACAATGGAATGGTTTAGATCAAAGCATATTCATGTGTTAGAATGGCCCAGTCAAAGTCCAAATCTAAATCTAAATCAAATTTAGAATCTGTGGCAAGACTTGAAAATTGCTGTTCACAGACGCTCTCTATCCAATCTGACAGAGCTTGAGCTATTTTACAAATAAGAACGGGCAAAAATTTCACTCTCTAGATGTGCAAAGCTGGTAGAAACATACCTAAAAAGACTTGCAGCTGTAATTGCAGCAAAAGGTGGTTCTACAAAGTATTGACTCAGGGAGGCTGAATACAAATGTACACTACACTTTTCGCATTTTTTTGTAAAAAAATTGGAAAACCATTTATCATTTTCCTTCCACTGCACGAATAATGTGCCACTTTGTGTTGGTCTACCACATCAAAGTCCAATAAAATACATTTACGGTTTTGGTTGTAACATGACAAAATGTGGAAAATTTCAAGGGGTATGAAGACTTTTTTAATGCACTGTATGTATGCAATAGATTTGTTTAAGATAGGTCTTAAAAATATATCTATGCATCTACAGTTGTGCTGATAAGTTTACATACCCTGGCAGAATTTATGACTTCTTGGCCATTTTTCAGAGAATATGAATGATAACACAAAAACACTTTTCACTCATGGTTAATAAATGGCTTCAGCCAAAAACTATCAACTGTGTTTACTCTTTTTAAATCATAATGTCAACAGAAATTACCCAAATGACCCTGATCAAAAAAGTTTACATACCCAGGTTATTTTGGCCTGATAACATGAACACAAGTTGACACAAAGGGGTCTGAATGGCTATTAAAAGGTAACTATCCTCACCTGTCATCTGTTTGCTTGTAATTAGTGTATATAAAAGGTCAATGTGCTTCTGGACTCCTGACAGACCCTTGCATCTTTCATCCAGTGCTGCACTGACGTTTCTGGATTCTGAGTCATGGGGAAAGCAAAAGAATTGTCAAAGGATCTGCAGGAAAAGGTAGTTGAACTGTATAAAACAGGAAAGGGATATAAAAAGATATCCAAGGAATTGAGAATGCCAATCAGCAGTGTTCAAACTCTAAATCAAGAAGTGGAAAAAGGGAGGTTCTGTTGAAACCAAGCCACGGTCAGGTAGACCAACTAGAATTTTAGCCACAACTGCCAGGAAAATTGTTGGAGATGCAAAGAAAAACCCACAAATAACTTCAGGTGAAATACAGGGCTCTCTGAAAACATGTGGTGTGGCTGTTTCAAGATGCACAATAAGGAGGCACTTGAAGAAAGATGGGCTGCATGGTTGAGTCGCCAGAAGAAAGCCATTATTATGCAAATGCCACAAAGTATTCTGCTTATAATACGCCAAACAGCACAGAGACAAGCCTCAAACCTTCTGGCACAAAGTCATTTGGAGTGATGAGACCAAAATATAGCTTTTTGGCCACAGCCATAAACACTACATTTGGAGAGGAGTCAACAAGGCCTATGATGAAAGGTACACCATTCCTACTGTGAAACAAGCAGGTGGATCGCTGATGTTTTGGGGATGTGTGAGCTACATAGGCACAGGAAATTTGGTCAAAATTGATGGCAAGATGAATGCAGTTAAAATGGTAGGAATCCCGCGCTAACAGAATCGTAACAATAAGCAGCAGCATACAGTGCGATCACACCAAAATTCAAAAATTATGTAAAAACGCTGCGCTAAAAATTGAAATTAAAGTCCATAACAAATGACATCAAAGAGGAAATTGAGTCCTTCAAAAACATAAACACCACCACCATGCACCTATAGACAATAGTGCTAATCCACCGTAGCTGTTGATTCAGCTTACCAGATGGCAAGCTTAAAAAGGCAAGTGGCTATAGCCCAGCCAAGGCCTTTAAGCTTGCTGCCGCTCCCGGTGTTCAGATGGCGGGGGGTAAATCTCCAAGCTCACTCGCGGTGTCCACATATCCACATGTTCCAATGGAAACCCAGGTAGAGACAAGTACCATCATCATTGCGACACGCATGGTAGCGCCTTAATCAAGACCCAGAATGCTGCTGACAGAAAAACAGATGCAAATTTGCGATGTAGTCTCAGTCAGCTTTGTACATCGATCAGTCCTAAAGTAGTGAGAGGAGATGAAGGTGAAACAAAACTAAACTCTGCCAGCAGAGCCAGCAATGATCTCAGTCAAGAGTGTACCGCCTCTCTTGCCTGAGATCATTGCTGGCTCTGCTGGCAGAGTTTAGTTTCGTTTCACCTTCATCTCCTCTCATCACTACTTTAGGACCGATCGAGGTACAAAGCTGACTGAGACTACATGGCAAATTTGCATCTGGTTTTCTGTCAGCGCAAGTGAGCTTGGAGATTTACCCCCCCACCATCTGAACACCGGGAGCGGCAGCAAGCTTAAAGACCTTGGCTGGGCTATAGCCACTTGCCTTTTTAAAGCTTGCCATCTGGTAAGCTGAATCAACAGCTACGGTGGATTAGCACTATTGTCTATAGGTGCACGGTGGTGGTGTTTATGTTTTTGAAGGACTCAATTTCCTCTTTGATGTCATTTGTTATGGACTTTAATTTCAAGATGAATGCAATATGTTATCAAAAAATACTGGAGGGACATTTGCATTCATCAGTCAGGAAGCTGCGCATGGACATACTTGGACATTCCATCATGACAATGATCCAAAACACAAGGCCAAGTCGACCGGTCATTGGCTATAGCAGAATAAAGTGAAGATTTTGGAGTGGCCATCTTTGTCTCTTGACCTCAATCCCATTGAGCCACTCTGGGGAGATCTCAAAACGTGCAGTTCATGCAAGACAGCCCAAAATTTACAGGAATGGGAAGCTTTTTGCCAAGAGGAAAGGGCAGCTTTACCATCTGAAAAGATAAAGAGCCTCATCCACAAATACCACAAAAGACTTTGATGTTAAAGAGGGCAATACACTGTATAAAGAACTGGGGTATGTAAACCTTTATCAGGGTCATTTGGGTAGTTTCTGTTGTGATTATAAAAAAGTAAACAAGAGTAAGAGTAAAGAGTAAGTAAGAGTAAACAACTGGATCAATAATAAATGGCTTCAGCCAAACACTTATCATGAATGAAAGAAAAGTTTTTGTTTTATCATTCATATTCTCTAAAAAATTGCTATATATATATATATATATATATATATATATATATATATATATATATATATATATATATATATATATATATATATATATATATATATATATATATATATATATATATATATATAAAATCTATATCTATATATATATTTATATTATGGTTATTTTATGTTCAACAGTACAAAGGTCACCTTATAACATGACAATTCTCCCAACTGTCAAATACTTTTTACAGCAGAACAATGCAGCTCATAAAATAGGTCAGTGATCCACTGACCGTATGATATGACTCGACCCTTCAGCCGTCACTGAGCAATACAGTGGAAATCAAACATAACATGGTGCAGAAGCATCACACCAGACCTATTTAGCAAAAACTAACCAGGTTTACTTAAAATAAGCATTTTAGCTTGTTGAAACTTCCACAGACTGAATTCATTATAACCTATGGATATAAAAATCACATGTGAATGGACTGATAATTTAGCTAAAATTCAATTTTAGAGCAGAGGGGAATGCCTAAACAAACGTTTAGTGCCGGTTCACACTGCTGCGCTGTGAATTTATTCCGTTTTCTTGTCCTGTGTGAGGTGTGATTTTACAGCGAATTTCAGGAGTTGGTCATAGCTGCGATTGATGTTCTAGCCAATGGAATGATAATGGGAAAAAAAAAAAAAAAAAAGGTGTTAACTTCCTGTGTATTTCCTGGTTTTTGTGGAGAGTAGTGTGGTGGAAATCGCACATATCTGTACCAACAATGCGATTCAAGAACGATTTACATTGATGTCTATGGAGACTAAATTCGCAACACTGTAAACTCGCACAAGACCCTTTTTTTTAATCGCATCGCATTCGTAGAGGAATCGCAACGCATGTATGTGAACGATGGTCATAGAAAACAATGACTTTATGGATGACATGCGAATTTAGAATGTTTTTGACGCATCGCATTCGTTATGAACTCGCATCAGTGTGAACCGGCACTAAGAGAGAAAAGACTGATTGCTGCACAGATCATTTTTTTCCTACAGAAATATCTATTTGTTGCTGCAGGTACTTTCAAAGCTTAGTTCACCTTTACCAAAAAACTACCTATGCAGAAAACCAGCTTTGACCAAAGTTGTCTAAGACCCTTGCTACGGGTGTAAACTCCTCACATGTGCTGTCTCTCCGCTGATGCAGTAGATTTGAGCTCAGAATTTGTGAGCTTGCTCCTGTGATGGTGGAAGTGAACAGTAACAGCTGGGAGTCTCTTAGCAATGTCCTAGCAACAAGGCAGGACGGGATGAGTTTTTCAAACAGGCTTCAGGAGGTAAATAAATGTCCTGCACCTATAGCACGAGCATTATTCAACTTAGGTCAAAACTACATAATAGGATTTTTATAACAGCTTACTTGAAAAAATCCTTTTCTTGGAGTACATCATGGGACACAGAGCCTTAATTACTTACTTAATGGGTTATAGGCCACCTTCAGGTGATGGACACTGGTATATCCGATCCAGGAAGTTCACTCCCTATATAACCCCTCCTCCTTCCAGGAGCACATCAGTTTTTGTAGCAAAGCAATATACTTAAATCCCAAAAAAGAGGGGAGGGACCTCTGTGTCCCATGATGTACTCCAAGAAAAGGGATTTTACAGGTAAGCGGTTATAAAAATCCTATTTTCTTTATCCTACATCATGGGACACAGAGCCTTAAGTAATTACTTAATGTGGCATCCCATAGCAATGCTATTTGAGGGGAGGGAGACACAACCCGGAGGGTACCCCCAGACTTGAGGACCTATACTGCTGCCTGCAGCACACTGCGCCCAAAGGCGATATCCTCATACCTCCTTACATGCACCTTAAAATATTTTGTGAATGTATGCACTGAAGACCAAGTTGCGGCCTTACAGATCTGAGCCATGGAGGCCTGATGACGCATTGCCCAAGAAGCACTAACTGCCCTGGCAGAGTGCGCCTTAACTTGAAAAGGGGGAATCTTTCCCCTTAAATCATAAGTTTGAATTATAACATGCCGAACCCACTTAGCGACAGTGGATTTCGACACTGTCTGTCATTTCTATGGACCCTCTGGCAGAATAAATAAGACATCAGTCTTAAGAATCTGAGCAGTTGCCTTTAAATAGATTTTCACTGCTCTCACCACATCAAGACAATGTAGTGACTTTTCTTCCCTGGAACATGGTTTTGGAAAAAATAATACAATATCTTGGCTCAGGCGGAAACCCGAGACCACTTTTTGTAAAAAACCTGGACGAGGGCGCAACACCACTCTGTCCTCATGAAAAATCAAATATGGCTCTTGGTTCTTTACAAGAAAGAGCAGCCAATTCCGAAACCCTCCTTGCTGAGGATATAGCAACCAAAAATACCAACTTCCTTGTCAGAAGGACTAGAGGAATATTGTGTATCGGTTCAAATGGCTGTTTTTGTAACACGGACAAAACTAAGTTCAAGTCCCAAGGGTTTAAGGGAGGTTTGACGGGCAGATTAAGTCACGTCACCCCTTGCATAAAAACCTGGACTAAAGAATGTGTACCAAGTGGTCTTTGAAATAAGACTGGTAAAGCTTAGACTTGGCCTTTAATAGTACTCAAGGCCAATTTCATTTCTACCTCTAATTGGGAAAGGTAAGAATTCTGCCTATGATATATCTCCAAGGGTGCCAACCCTTGGAATCACACCAGGAAACATAAGCCCTCCAGACTCTAATATATAGTTCTGGAGGCTGGCTTCCTTGCATTCAAGTAGAGATAACTGATCTGGAAAGCCCACGTTTCTTCAGAATGTGGGTTTCAATAGCCAAGCCGTTACATTCAGAGACCGTAAGGAAGGATGGAATATCGGTCCCTGTGAGAGCAGATCTGGACGTAGTGGGAGGAAACATGGGCCTTCCACTGCCATCTACGATTTCTGCATACCATGACTCTCTGGGCCATGCTGGTGCCACCAGAATTACCGGCTTTCTTTCCAGCTTGATCCTGCAAAGAAGTCGAGGCAGCAACTGAATAGGGGGGAATGCATAGATCAGTGAGAACTGATCCCACAGGGTCACCAACGCATCCGTTCTGCATGTGAGTGGATCCCTTGTTCTGGCCACAAAGTTGACTAACTTCATGTTGAACCTGGACACTAGAAGATCTACGTCCGGAGTCCCTCATCTTTGGCAAACAGCCTGAAATATGTCGGGGTGAAGAGACCATTCACCTGGGAATAACTGCTGGCGAATCAAGTAGTCCGCCTGCCAATTCTCTACTCCCAGAATGAAGATAATAGGCACGGAATATTCCTTTCTGCCCAAGTTAGAATATGGTTCACCTCTCTCTGTGCGGAGAGACTTTTGGTGCCCCCTTGGTGATTGATATAGGCCACAGCTGTGGCATTGTTGGATTGAATCCCGACAGGACAATCCCGTAACCTGAAAGTCCAGGCCTTTAGAGCCAAACACATTCCCCGAATCTAGGATATTGATGGGCAAGGTTCTTTCGGTTCTTGACCCTGTCACTTTTCTAGTACTGCTCCCCAGCCTGAAAGGCTGGCATCCGTTGTTACCACTTTCCAGATGACTGGTCTGAAGGATTTTCCTTTCAGCAGATTCTGGGTTAGTAATCACCAAGTGAGGCTTTGGGACACTCTTGGGGACTGCCACATTGGCAAGTCTAAAGCTTGAATTGTTTTGTTCCAAGTCGACAGGATACTGTTTTGCAACAGTCTTGAATGGAACTGGGAATAGGGAACTGCTTCGAATGAAGCTACCATGGCTCCTAGCAACCTCATGCAGAGGCGAATGGAGGGATTGCCTTTTGACCTGACCATCCGCACCAGCTCTCTTATGGAGTTGATCTTGGCCTGAGGCAAAGAACACCTTTTCCTGGGCTGTGTCTATGATCAGACCCAAGTACTCCAGCCTTTTTAGCGGTATTAAGGAAGATTTCTCTAGGTTGAGAATCCAACCCAAACTTTCCAGATAATTGGTGGTAGTGCATACGCTTTGGTCCAAACGAGCCACTGACTGATCTATTAGCAATAGATAGTCTAGGTACGCTACGACTGTTATGCCCTGTGCCCTTAACCTGGCTAAAGGTGGGGCCAGCACTTTTGTGAACACTCGGGGTGCTGTGGCTAGCCAGAAGGGCAGGGCTACAAACTGGAAATGTAATGTAAGGTGGGTACAGCACTGATGTCCCCCTAATCCTCCGATCCCTTCAGGGGGGAGAAAGAAAACATTTGGCAGATTTCTTTTACCTCTTGCACACGCTGCTGCGGCCACACAGAGACTGACCAAGCTTTACAGTGAAGACAACAGATTAAGGTATGTGCATAGACTCCCTCTAGTGGAGAATTAAGGCATGCCAACATTTTTTCCGTAATAGAAGAATACATAGGTGGACTTTTCAGTTTCTAAGTTTCTTCCCTTACCTTATCCCTGCCGCAGGATTTGCTGAATTAACAGACAATCCAACCTGCACCCATCACAGGGGCTGTGTTTAGCAAACCTTTAAGGGACGGGTTCCTATAACGGGGTTCCACTCCCACGGACCCGTAAAAGCACCCCACCAGGAAAGCTTTAGGTAATGTAGCAAGACCTAAGGGGGTCCCGGGGTCCAGCCCTACAAAGAGAGGCGTTACAGGCAAAACCCCGTGCTTCGGATACGAGGCCTGGGTGGCACTTTGGATGGATCTTGTCTATGGAGGCTATTTAAATCCAGCATGGATCCCTCCTGGAGCTCCTCAGAGCACATCTTCACTCATGACCAACACCTTAGACACTGGCAAAAAAAACTGATGTGCTCCTGGAAGCAGGAGGGGTTATATAGGGAGTAAACTTCCTGGATTGGGTATACCAGTTTCCATCACCTGAAGGTGGCCTATAACCCATTAAGTAATTACTTAAGGCTCTGTGCCCCATGATGTACGATAGACATTTTTTTTTCATCTACAGACACCCCTTTACCTGCAAAACAAAATTTTTTGTAAAGGTGAACCTGCCTTTAAATTTAAAGTGGCATTCCACCCAAAAGTGGAACTTGCACTTATTTGTCTCCTCACCCCCAACAGTGCCACATATGGCACCTTTCGGAGGGAGTGGGGGAGCGGATACACGTCTTTGAAAGAAATCCTGTCCCCCACTTCCAGGAATCCAGGCCGTGGCGCATTAAGTCAGCAGCTCGGCTCCCTCTGCCACCGGGGCAGTAGGAGAGCACAGCGTTGCCTAGCACATGCGCAGTAGGGACCCGGCGTTAAGCCATAATGCTTCACTACCGGGTTTCCCCACCGGCAATTGCGGCAGCAGCACCTGACAGCTGATGGAAACATCAGCTGCGGTGCCGACATCACTGGACTCCAGGACAGGTAAGTGTCCAATTATTAAAAGTGAGCAGCTGAGTATGTGTAGCTGATAATTAACTAATAATTTTTTGTTACTCAAAAATAACCAGTGCTGTAAGATAAATCTGTAAATAATTTTTCTTCATTGTATTTTTTCTAAAATGCATCCAAATTAGAAAATATAAGTAAAGGATGTTTTTGCAGACTATCATATATTTGGATAATGTTTTCACAGTACTTCGGCCATACACTGCCCCCAAAAGAAACAACGGATAACATTATGAAAAGATGCCAAACACGTGAATATAATCAATACAGGCCTTGTGATTCACTTTCAGAAAGGTTTTATAGATCTTTCCCAACTCTCATTTGCGTAGTTCAATAACATTAACAGCCATCTGGAAATAGCAATAGTTTGTTCCAAGCAAGCTATCATATTGCGTTTCTGACCAAGAAGGTATCGGGAAAGCAAAAACGATGGTATGCTTAGTAATATTTTGAAACTGTGACCTTTATATAGCAATTCTGCTATAAGCAGATAGTCATCAAGAAAATGCAAGTAAATAAAAAGAACATGAACTATGCTACCTGGCTAAGAGTTATTGGAAGTTAATCTTTAAAGGTCATATGTTCTCATTTTCACACACATATACATACATATTTACCTGGTGATCTGTTCTAGGGTAACAAGGTTTACTCACTCTAATGCATCTATGGGAGATGCAGTGTTGTCACCCTAGGCTTGGATTGAAGGCTATGTGGCAATGTCTACCTGGTCAGCCTGAGCCTATTGTGTAAAAATTTTCAGCAGCAGTAACAACCTGATGGGGTTTGAAACCTTTTACAATCTATCTAAAACTAAGAAAACACGTTTCGGCTGGACGTTTAAGGAAAGGGATGTGCACTGGCACATAGGACAAGGGTGTATGGAGAGGAAGCTGTCGATAAAAGAAGCTGCCGGCAAAAGAGCCTCATGGACTTAAAAAAAAAAAAAAAAAAAAAAACACATTTAAAAAATTACCCATTAGAAATTTTTAAGTGAATAAAAAAAAAAAATTATTTATCCAAATGTAAAATGTTTATTCATTCAGATCATCGGTGATCTGGTTTCTGAGAAAGTAAGTGAAATAACGGCAATACTGTGAACAAAAGACAAAGGCTTACGGAAAGCATATTTAGTCATGTGGTCTACTGCAAAAAATCTGCACTTTTTTATAGTTTTTGCAATCACTTTGAAAAATATGCATTTGGGAAACAGTAAGTCCCACTCCCTCCACGAGTAGTATCTGTAACAAAAAGTGTATTGGTACCTTAACCACTTGACCTACGGAAGATTTACCCTTCTTTATGATCAGGCCACTTTTTGCGATACAGCACTGAATTACTTTAACTGACAATTGCAAAGCTGTATCCAAATAAAATTTGTGTCATTTTTTCCACACAAATAGAACTTTCTTTTGGTGGTATTTGATCACCACTGCGTTTACTTTTTGCACTATAAAACAAAAAAAGGCCAACAATTTCGAAAAAAACAAACAAAAAAAAAAAAAACAATTATTTTTCAATATTTTTTAATCTTTGCTATACAACTAGATCTAATAAAAATGTAAAATAAAAAAAAAATTAAAAATCTAATTTCTTCATAAATTTAGGCCAATATGTATTCTGCTACAGATTTTGGGTAAAAAATCTCAATAAGCGCATATTGATTGGTTTACACAAACCCTATAGCGTCTAGAAAAGATAGCTATTTATATACTAAAATATTCATTCTTTTTTTTTTATACTAGTAATGGCAGCGATCAGCGACTTATAGTGGGACTGCAACATTGCGAACAATCAGACACTGACACTTTTGCGGGAACCAGTGACACTTGTACAGTGATCAGTGCTAAAAATATACACTCACTGTACTAATGACACTGGCTGGGAAGGGGTTAAACATCTAGGGCAATCAAAGGGTTAACTGTATGCCTAGCTAATGTTTCAGTGTAGTGAGGGAGATGCTTTTACTAGTGGAAGGCATGGATCAGTGTTCTTGCTTTACAGAAACACAGGATCCATGCCTTCTGTATTGACAGAACGGCAATCTGCCTTGTTTACATATGTCATTCTGTCAGTGTACAGCCTAGCCAGTGTTTGTGTTTACTATGTGTGCTGCGTTTACTAGGGGAAGAGATGGATTTGAGTCACACACTCCATCCCATCCCATCCCCCCCTGCCAGCTTGTTTATATAGGTAGATTTCCGTTCAGAGTCTCTGCCCGATGATTGGCGGGTGTTGGCGGACATCGAGAGCCAGGCAACTGCAGATCAGTTTCTGCTGTGTATATCGACAGTAGAAGCAGCAGACCAGAAGCGCAGGTGCGGGATCGTGTAGATATACGTGATCCGGCACACAGCTGCCACCCTGTAGCAGTAAAATTGCTGTAGGGCAGTCGGCAAGTGGAAATATTAAAAACAGGTATAGATCACCCCTCTCATCTCTCATTAGGTAGTAGGCAAAACAAAAAAACTCAAATTCTGCAATGAACCCTTCAATGTTGCTCAGCTATCAGATCTATAGAAATAAATAGGAGAGCGCCTTTACCAACTTTGGACTGTAGTACTAGTTAGGGAAGTAAAGTTCTTAGTAACAAAGCTTAACCAGTTTAAGAGGGGCACACAAGGTAAGGTTTTCATGCTAAGAAAGGTAAATTGCAGGCCTATTGTGGGTGCCTACAGTAGGTATGACCTTAATACTTAAAAAGGTAAAATGGTGCTTCTGTGACATTTGAAGGAGTGGTATAAAGTTTACTTGAAACAAGTACATGACATGCTTCTTAATTTATATATTATAATATTTTACAGGATTTATATAGCGACAACAGTTTGCATAACGATTTTTATAATGTTCAGAACAGATTCTACATCACATTCTACACCCATGGAAAACACCAGAACAAAGCCGCTGGCCCCAATTCGACAACCATGCAGGTGCGGGTTTGTGTCTCTAAACAC
Organism: Lithobates clamitans; assembly: GCA_037952925.1. Taxonomy (NCBI): domain Eukaryota; kingdom Metazoa; phylum Chordata; class Amphibia; order Anura; family Ranidae; genus Lithobates; species Lithobates clamitans. The sequence continues at coordinate 17,773 of JBBGZY010000587.1, read as the reverse complement.
AGGCTGTCACAGCTTGGTGTGGTGGGGACGCTGCACCTACACAGCTGTCAAATTGGGACCAGTAGCTGTAATATTTCAAATACTAAAAAAAATTATGTTTTAGAAACCTAAAAACAACTTGCCTGGACAAACGGTAAATGAGCCATCTATGTCACATGTCTCAGCCGATGCCAATAACTGTGGGAGACTCTGAATCCGCAATGATTTGTCTGAAACCTGTAGCCAAAAAAAAAATAAAAAAAATAAATAGCATATAAGATCTAGCAAATTTCTTTTACTTGGGTAAAGTAGGAAATGGTTAAAACCTCTGCCAAATTATTTTTGTCCCATTGGGGAGACTTCCTGTTATAGAGACACAACAGAAAGAGGGAGGAAATCCCTACTCAGACCCTAGGAAGATTTTTCCCATCGCCTTCTGTTCTGCTGACAACTGTAAATTATTTTACTTTTCATCACTTTTTCCCCCCAGTTACAGTGGTCACCTGAAAAAACAGGGATGGTGAAAATCCCCAGCGATAAAATAGGCAAAAATATTACAGAGGTTCTAACCCTATCAACTGAAAAGAAAGTTAAGTGATAGGACATGGATTAGGGTTGCACCGATACCAGATTTTTATCGGCAAGGACCGATAATTTTTGGTCAAGTACTCGCCAATACCGAGTACCGATACCTTAGCATTGCAATTTGAGCCAATATAAAATGAATGGGCTTAAATTGCACTACAAAGAACCACATGCGATTCCTGTCCAAATCGCATGGGGTTTCCCACACCACTCGTGTGTGAACCCAAGTTACTATGACAAGCCTGGGTTCACACAGGAGCGGTATGGGAAACGGCATGCGAATTGAACAGGAATCGTACCGCATTCCTATTCAAATCGCTTGCAATTCTTTGCAGGGCGATTTGAGCCCAATCGCACCGCAGAAGGTATCAGTTTTGGGCATCAGAGCATTTGCTCTAGTACTCATGCAAATACTCAGTATCGGCACGGATACAGATACTCAGTTTCAACACGAATATTGGAATCAGTATCGGTGTAAACCTAGCATGGATCATATTACACCAAAGAGTAGTGTTGTGAAGATGGTTAGCATAGGCTTGGGTGTTGAACATCAAAGTCAAGGGTGTTAGTGTTAGACAACAACAATATAAGGCACACAAGTGCTTTTATCACCAGTCCATATACACACACACACACACACACACACACACACACACACATTAACCACTTAAAGACCACCCACCGCATATATACTGCCGCAGAGCGGCTCTATTGCACGAAACAACGTACCTGTACGTTGTTTCAGGCAATAGATACAGTGGACGCCTGCTGCACAGAGAGAAAGCCAATGCGTGGGTCTGGCGGACGCGATGTCTGCCGGCCACCCGCCATTGCTCCACAGAGAGGCAGAACGGGGATCTGCCTATGTAAAAAAGGCAGATCCCCGTTCTGACGGGAAAACACGGAGATCTTGAGTTCCTACTAATCAAGAACAGCGATCTCGGTGTTCTTCCTGTCAGTGCTTCCCCCAAACAGTAATGCCCCCTACACACGATCCGAAAATCGTACGAAAAATGCTACATTCGAACCGATCGTACGATAATTGGAACGTTAGTACAGAGCTTTCGAGAGCCGATCAGGACAGTTCATCCGATATTATTCTATCGGACATGCACGGAAATTTTTTCCGTACGATGCCAGATAGTACAATTTTCGTTTCATCAGTACACCTATCGTTCGAAAATGCAATACAAATGCATTACAACACATGACATCACTTCCGAATTTTTATGCTGTCGTACGGGAATTTTCGTGACTTTAGTAAACTCATCAGATTCGACGTGAGATCAGCATGCAAAAAAAAAAACAACGAACGATCATTCGTCCGATAATCGGATCGTGTGTACCGGGCATTACCGTGCAACAGGGAACACATTTGACATTTGATCAGTGCATTTGTTTTTATTTAGTTTTTTAGCACTGATCACTGTATTGGTTTTACTGGACCCCAAAAAGTATCACTTAGGGTCAAATTTGTGAGCTGTAATGTCGCAGTCCCGCAAAAAAACAAAACATATATATATATATAAAATTATTTATTTAAAAAAAGTAAAAAATCGTTGCCATTACCAGTAAAGAAAATAAAACAAAGTCCATTCATTTATCCCATAGTTTGGAGACACTATAACTTTTGTGCAAACCAATCAATATATGCTTATTGGGATTTTTGTTTACCAAAAATATAATATGTAGAAGAATAAAAAAATGGCCTAAATTGATGAAGAAATTTGTTTTTTTACATTTTTTTTGGATATGTATTATAGCAGAAAGTAAAAAATATTTTCTTATTTTAAAATGGTCTTTTTTTTTTTTTTTTTATAGGGCAAAAAAAAACAAAAAAAAAAAACACAGAGGTGATATACCAATAGAAAGCTCTATTTGCAGGGGAAAAAAAAAGGACATCAAATTTTGTTTGGGTACAGCGTTGTGTGCCCACACAATTGTCAGTTAAAGTAACGCAGTGCCATACTGCAAAAAATGGACTGGTCATTAAGGGGGTAAAACCTTCCGGGGCTGAAGTGGTTAATCTGTGTGATTTCACGCAAAACCTGTTGAATTCACTAATAAAAGCATTAATTAAAATGGGAGGAAGAGAGAGGATAAAGACAAATCTTTACTAAAAATTCTATATGCTCAGACTAAATCCAAAAACAGATACATATAGGTCTCCAGACTTACCTTCCACTTGACAGCTTGAGGGCTTTGAAAAAAATACAGAAAGTAAAAATAGTTAGAATCAAGCATTCACAAGTACACCATACAGAAACAAACCCTGATGATACTGCAAGAAGAGGTTTACTTCTAATATTAGCATGGAACCTGTCCAATACTGGAATGGTTTCATTGGTGCATACCAGGTTGAAAGGAACAGCTGCACAAGGCACTTATATGCATTTTATTTTCCTTACACTAGCCTGCAACAAATACATGCTAAAAGAATAATAAAAAAAAATAGGCTATGGATGATAACTTTTACATAATCATTGGATTGTACCGAATACTGGCTTAGCAAGGCGAAAGGGAAAGGGAAAGGGAAACAAACACTATAATTATTGAACATATTTTCTTAAATACATCAAGAACATTCTCATCTTAATAGACGCGCGTTATAAAACGTGACGGCAAACCAGTACACTTTTGAACTCTAACAACCATTGAGAAGAATGTGCTGACTAATATATATATAAAAAAAAAAAAAAAAAAAAAAAAAAAAAAACACACATTCCAAGCAAATCATAAAAATCTTTAAAGAAAAAAAAAAAAATAAAACGCTACAGCAGTTCCACAGACACCTTTAGGCCTCATGCACACAAGACGCTGTTAAAACGCGCGTTCAGAGGCAGTTGGACACTTTTTTCAACTGCCCCTGAACTCATTCAATGTTATCCTAGGTGTCCATGTACACAGTCTCGTTTTTTGGCGTTTTTAGGCAGTTGCGTTTAACCTCGTTTTTCCAGAAGCAAAAAAATGGGTTCAGATGCAAAAGTTTTTCACGTTTCAGACGCCAAATGCAGCTAAATGCCGGTAAGTGTTTTTAAAAAGGTACCCTATTTTTTGGACCAGAAAACACAGAAATATGATGGTAAACTGCAGCAGAGAATGACATTTTGTGACCAGACTTTGGGGCCCCTTGGTGCTAGGAACCCCAAATGTTGTGTGCCAACACAGTGGAACTAACACTACAACATATTGGGGTTCCTAGAATCAAGTGGCCCCGGGATACGAGGCCCCAAAGTCGGGTCGCACAATGTCAAGCACTTTTCTGCAGCAGAGAATGACATTTTGTGACCTGACTTTGGGGCCCCATATCTCGGGGCCACTTGGTGCTAGGAACTCCAGCTTGATATGTTATAGTGCTAGTTCCACTGTGTTAGCACACCAAATTTGGGGTTCTTAGCACCAACGGGCCCCGAGATACGGGGCCCCAAAGTTGGGTCGCAAAATGTCATTCTCTGCTCTGCAAACGCTTCTAGACGCAAACGCAGCTAAAAGCGCCATGCAAACGTGGCAAAACAAGCATTTCTAAACGCCGGTTTCAGCTTTTAAAAACATGTGTTCAGCAGAGTTTGTCTCATGTGCATGAGGCCTAAGTCAATCAATGGGATAAAAGCAAAATACCCAAACCAAACATTTTTCAGATATCTGAAAATCTGCTTCAAAGTAAACAGTTAAAGTACATCTAAAACCCCAACTTTTTTATTAAGTTCTATTTTGGATATCCTATGGAAAGATTAAAACCCCGTCAGTTTTTTTTAATTTTGCTCTATGTATTACTTTGTGGGGGATTTCCCTGTGTTCCTATTCCAGAGGAAGTGAATAGATATCTATACCCAAAAGAGAGGAAATCCCCACTGGGACAGATGACCCCACTGGAAGCTTCCCCTACACCTCCTGTTCAGGTGACAGCCCTAAGAGCCCTAACAGTTTGGATTTCCCATCACACGTGTGACAATAGTCATCAGGACAAATGGTGAGACTGATTCTTCCCCAGCACAGACAGGCAACGAAAACCTGAAAAGATGTTCTAATCCTTTCCAACCCTATTAAAACTATTTAAAAATGTGCCTACACTTTAAAGTGGGGTTCCACCCAAAAAAACAATACCACCTCAAAAATTCTAAAAAGAAAAAACAAAAAAACACTTAGATATTTTTTTTTTTCACTTACCTCTAAATGCCTGTTGCTAGGTGGTCCCTCGTAGTCTGCCCCTTCCTTTGCCTGGGCTGGTGACTTCACTTCCCCCTCGGCACAGGAAGGGCTCCGCTCTGCTCCCTCCCTCCTGTCAATCATCTGGGACCCATTACAGGTCCCAGGTGATTGAGCGGCCAATCACGGCGCGCGGCGCCGCTCGCGCATGCGCAGTGGGTGCCAGGCTGTGAAGCCACAGCCCGGCGCCCACAGTTGAAATGCCGGCGCCGACCAGCAGAGGGGGGGGGACAAGCGGGGCTTCGATCCCCCGCATCGCTGGACCCAGGGACAGGTAAGTGTCCAGTTAAAAGTCAGCAGCTGCAGTATTTGTAGCTGCTGACTTTTAATTTTTTTTTTTTTTTTTTTTTTTTGACGGCCCCCCTGGGTGGAACTCCTCTTTAAATGCAGCTATTTTCAGACTGCTGGATTGGCCTAAACCTGCGGTCTTCAAAATTTCTAAACACAGGGACAGTTTAATGTCCTTCAGACTTTAGTGGGGATTTCCTCTGTCAGTCGGGCTGTGAAGTAAACATTGCCTCGTCATTGGTGTCAGTGAGAGGAATAGGGCCCCACCTGTTGGTGTCAGTGAGAGGAATAGGGCCCCACCTGTTGGTGTCAGTGAGAGGAATAGGGCCCCACCTGTTGGTGTCAGTGAGAGGAATAGGGCCCCACCTGTTGGTGTCAGTGAGAGGAATAGGGCCCCACCTGTTGGTGTCAGTGAGAGGAATAGGGCCCCACCTGTTGGTGTCAGTGAGAGGAATAGGGCCCCACCTGTTGGTGTCAGTGAGAGGAATAGGGCCCCACCTGTTGGTGTCAGTGAGAGGAATAGGGCCCCACCTGTTGGTGTCAGTGAGAGGAATAGGGCCCCACCTGTTGGTGTCAGTGAGAGGAATAGGGCCCCACCTGTTGGTGTCAGTGAGAGGAATAGGGCCCCACCTGTTGGTGTCAGTGAGAGGAATAGGGCCCCACCTGTTGGTGTCAGTGAGAGGAACAGGGCCCCACCTGTTGGTGTCAGTGGAAGGAACAGGGCCCCACCTGTTGGTGTCAGTGGAAGGAACAGGGCCCCACCTGTTGGTGTCAGTGGAAGGAACAGGGCCCCACCTGTTGGTGTCAGTGGAAGGAACAGGGCCCCACCTGTTGGTGTCAGTGGAAGGAACAGGGCCCCACCTGTTGGTGTCAGTGGAAGGAACAGGGCCCCACCTGTTGGTGTCAGTGAGAGGAATAGGGCCCCACCTGTTGGTGTCAGTGAGAGGAATAGGGCCCCACCTGTTGGTGTCAGTGAGAGGAATAGGGCCCCACCTGTTGGTGTCAGTGAGAGGAATAGGGCCCCACCTGTTGGTGTCAGTGAGAGGAATAGGGCCCCACCTGTTGGTGTCAGTGAGAGGAATAGGGCCCCACCTGTTGGTGTCAGTGAGAGGAATAGGGCCCCACCTGTTGGTGTCAGTGAGAGGAATAGGGCCCCACCTGTTGGTGTCAGTGAGAGGAATAGGGCCCCACCTGTTGGTGTCAGTGAGAGGAATAGGGCCCCACCTGTTGGTGTCAGTGAGAGGAATAGGGCCCCACCTGTTGGTGTCAGTGAGAGGAATAGGGCCCCACCTGTTGGTGTCAGTGGAAGGAACAGGGCCCCACCTGTTGGTGTCAGTGGAAGGAACAGGGCCCCACCTGTTGGTGTCAGTGGAAGGAACAGGGCCCCACCTGTTGGTGTCAGTGGAAGGAACAGGGCCCCACCTGTTGGTGTCAGTGGAAGGAACAGGGCCCCACCTGTTGGTGTCAGTGGAAGGAACAGGGCCCCACCTGTTGGTGTCAGTGGAAGGAACAGGGCCCCACCTGTTGGTGTCAGTGGAAGGAACAGGGCCCCACCTGTTGGTGTCAGTGGAAGGAACAGGGCCCCACCTGTTGGTGTCAGTGGAAGGAACAGGGCCCCACCTGTTGGTGTCAGTGGAAGCAATAGGGCCCCACCTGTTGGTGTCAGTGGAAGCAATAGGGCCCCACCTGTTGGTGTCAGTGGAAGCAATAGGGCCCCACCTGTTGGTGTCAGTGGAAGCAATAGGGCCCCACCTGTTGGTGTCAGTGGAAGCAATAGGGCCCCACCTGTTGGTGTCAGTGGAAGCAATAGGGCCCCACCTGTTGGTGTCAGTGGAAGCAATAGGGCCCCACCTGTTGGTGTCAGTGGAAGCAATAGGGCCCCACCTGTTGGTGTCAGTGGAAGCAATAGGGCCCCACCTGTTGGTGTCAGTGGAAGCAATAGGGCCCCACCTGTTGGTGTCAGTGGAAGCAATAGGGCCCCACCTGTTGGTGTCAGTGGAAGCAATAGGGCCCCACCTGTTGGTGTCAGTGGAAGCAATAGGGCCCCACCTGTTGGTGTCAGTGGAAGCAATAGGGCCCCACCTGTTGGTGTCAGTGGAAGCAATAGGGCCCCACCTGTTGGTGTCAGTGGAAGCAATAGGGCCCCACCTGTTGGTGTCAGTGGAAGCAATAGGGCCCCACCTGTTGGTGTCAGTGGAAGCAATAGGGCCCCACCTGTTGGTGTCAGTGGAAGCAATAGGGCCCCACCTGTTGGTGTCAGTGGAAGCAATAGGGCCCCACCTGTTGGTGTCAGTGGAAGCAATAGGGCCCCACCTGTTGGTGTCAGTGGAAGCAATAGGGCCCCACCTGTTGGTGTCAGTGGAAGCAATAGGGCCCCACCTGTTGGTGTCAGTGGAAGCAATAGGGCCCCACCTGTTGGTGTCAGTGGAAGCAATAGGGCCCCACCTGTTGGTGTCAGTGGAAGCAATAGGGCCCCACCTGTTGGTGTCAGTGGAAGCAATAGGGCCCCACCTGTTGGTGTCAGTGGAAGCAATAGGGCCCCACTGTTGGTGTCAGTGGAAGCAATAGGGCCCCACTGTTGGTGTCAGTGGAAGCAATAGGGCCCCACTGTTGGTGTCAGTGGAAGCAATAGGGCCCCACTGTTGGTGTCAGTGGAAGGAATAGTGTCCCATTGTTTTTGTATGTATTGTATTGGTAGAAATGATCCCCCATTGTTGGCGTCACTGGATGTAATAGTGCCTCAAGGGCGGGGTTTGGGGGAAAAGTGGAAGGATCCTCGTGTGGAACCCCTGCAGAGCCTGAAGTTCAGATAGACGATGCGAGACATCCTTCATTACAGGTTAACGTATTAAAGAGATTATGTTTTTTTCTTTTTTGACTAAACAGCAGCTTTAAATTCGATCTATAGGCAATACTCCCCCAATTTTGGATAGAAGGGAAAGTTATAACTCCTGTCAAATTTTTTGCCATTGGGGAGATTTACCTTCACTTCCTGTTCCATAGCCAAATGAGAAAGTGAGAGGAAATCCCTGCAAATTAAGGGAATCCATTGGGGCTTCCCAAGTCACCAGAACTAGTGTCCCCCTTAAAGACTTCCCCTGTATTACTGTTCTGGTGACAACTCAAAATGTGGGACAATTGCGCGGTCGTGCGACGTGGCTCCCAAACAAAATTGACGTCCTTTTTTTCCCCCACAAATAGAGCTTTCTTTTGGTGGTATTTGATCACCTCTGCGGTTTTTATTTTTTGCGCTATAAAAACAAAAAAAGAGCAACCATTTAAAAAAAAAAAGGCATTATATTTTACTCTTTGCTATAATAAATAACCCCAAAAAATATATAATTTTTTTTTTTCCCTCAGTTTAGGCCGATACGTATTCTTCTACATATTTTTGGTAAAAAAAAAACAAAAAAAAACGCAATAAGCGTATATTTATTGGTTTGCGCAAAAGTTATAGCGTCTACAAAATAGGGGATAGTTTTATGGCATTTTTATCAATTTTTTTTTTACTAGTAATGGCGGCGATCAGCAATTTTTATTGTGACTGCGACATTATGGCGGACACATCGGACACTTTTGGCGCGATTTTGGGACCATTCACATTTATACAGCGATCAGTGCATTTAAAAATGCATTGATTACTGTGTAAATGTGACTGGCAGTGACGGGGTTAACCACTAGGTGGCACTGTAGGGGTTACGTGTGTCCTAGGGAATCATTCTAACTGTGGGGGGAGGGGCTGTGTGCGACATGACACTGATCACAGGGAGCTGACATTTCGAAACTTTTTACCTTAATGCATTCCCTGCATTAACCAGTTCCGGACCGCCCACAGCATATATGCTGTGGCAGGGCAGCCCAGCTGCGCTTAACAATGTACCTGTACGTTGTCCACGCTCCCTGGTCTGGGGCGCCTGCGTGCCGCCAGCGACTCGCTCCCTCTGTGATCAGACAAAGCGGGAGACAGACAATCAGTGGTGCCGGCAGCCGCAATCATTCTGGGGAATGACAGAACGGTGGTCTGCCGATGTAAACAAGGCAAACCGTCGGTCTGTCACAAAGAGAGATCTGCGATTCCAAGTAATCAGGAACACAGATCTGTCTTTGTCCAGTGTCAGCAACCCCCACACAGTTGGTAAACACACCCAGGGAACACATTTAACCCTTTGATCGCCCCTGATGTTAACCCCTTCCCTGCCAGTGTCATTTATACAGTGATCAGTGCATATTTTTAGCACTAATCACTGTACTGGTGTCACTGGTCCCCAAAAAGTGTCACTTAGTGTTGAATTTGTCCACCGCAATGTCGCAGTCAAGCTAAAAATCACTGATCGCCACAATTACTAGTAAAATAAAAAATAAAAAAAATAAAAGTCGGGGGGCGTGGCCGAATGTGAAGCCGAGAAGACGTGCTGAGGCTGAGCTCCACTCCTGCACTTATGCTGTCAGATATTCCTGGCTTGAAAATTCCACTTTTTCTTCCTAATCCGGCACCCTGGGGTCTAAGAGAACTTACAGCACCAAGCGGACCTCTCCGCCGTCACCAGGTAAGCCCCGATCCTCCTCTACGGCCTGTACCCAGTCCTCAGCCGCCATCTTGCCCATGAGGCTTTCCACAAGCACAATGTCGGCCGGCACTCGGACCCCCTCGGAGCTGACCGCCGCTCAGGCGGCTTCACATGCTGAATTACTAGCGGCTATCAAGGCAGGCAATGATTCAGTTATGGTCAAGATTGACCACCTGGTCACAGATGTCAGCCTCATTAGACATGACATGGACAAATTTAGGTCCCGGTTCACAGAGGTTGAAGGCCGCATCTCCCAGCTGGAGGATGATACTAGGTCTGATTCCCGGGACCTCCATGCTTTGCAGCTGCAGGTGAAAGCCCTGCAGGAAAAGTCCATAGACACCGAAAATAGATTGAGGAGAAATAACATCCGTGTACTGGGCCTGCCCGAGCGTGCAGAGGGTTCCAGGCCTGCGGAATTTGCAGAAACCTTTCTCCTCTCCCTGCTTGATATTCCTGCAATGCCACCTACATATGTAGTGGAGAGGGCTCACAGAGTTCCCCCAACTCCTCCAATTCCTGGAGCCCCACCGCGGCCCTTCCTGCTCAGATTACTGAATTACAGAGACCGGGACAAGTTGCTTGCGGCAGCCAGGGAAAAGCAAAACCTGCGCTTTAATAATGCCAGAATTATGCTCTTTCCCGATTAGTCTCCGGAGATACAGCAGAGACGCCGCTCATTTACAGAAGCAAGATGTCACCTCAGAGAAAAAGGCCTAAAATTCAGCCTACTGTACCCAAGCAAGCTTCGTGTAATTGATGGTGAACGGGCGCATTTCTTCACGGATCCTGAGACAGCATTATCATAGCTGGATGGTCGTGGTTGAATTCACAACAAGATGAATACTGCTACCTGGGTATGATTTACCTTGCTAAAGGTTTGAAACTTCCATTGTTACCTTGGTGCCACCCCTGTTTTATGATCTGCGGATCCTGATGTCTATCTACATAAGTGCCATAGATTCCGGACATTAGGCTGTTTTACGCTGACCCCCCACCCCCCCTCTTTTCAATATTTTAGTCCCCTATCCTTCCTTTTTACGTGAACATTCGAGCGCTATATTGAGAGCTGGACTGCTCACCTTTTGCAGAACATACAGCACACCTACCCTCAGAAGAAGCCCTACGGGACTGAGTCACCACAAGTCGCCCCTCCTCCCCCACCTCGTTTCCTTATTTTGGAACTATCTCCCCATTCACCTTACCAGTTGGTAAGCTCCTAATGGTTCTGTGTCCAGGACCCTACCTATAGAAGGAGACAGACATTGGCCAGTCGCCTGACAACTGGAGTGTAGTGCACTAATTTAAGCTGTGACTGCACTTCTAAGTTTTTTTTGTTTAGGGGTAAAACTATTCCCAACCTCTCCCCCTTGTTTTTTGGGGGAAGATGGGACATAGTAAGGAAGGCACATCGTGCCTGGGTTGTTCAAGAAATGTTTTTAAGTTTTGTTTTTGTTCCTTTTTTGGTTTCCTTTTTGTTCTAGGTGCTATAACCTGTTTAAGTGCTGTTGATACCTGGTGTGATGTAACGGAGATTATGCTGTTCATGGGTTGTTTCTTGGTGCGCCCCCTCATTCATCCTAATTGGTCATTCTTATTTATCCCAAATGGCTAACCCCTTAGCGGATTCCTTCACAGTCCTCTCATGGAATGTGAGGGGTCTTGACTCCAAATTCAAACTGGCCTTACTATTTCAATATTTAAAGTCTCATGCCCCCCCAGATCATTATCCTCCAAGAAACCCATCTCATGGGCAGCAAAATCTTGACGCTAAAAAAAAAACGTGGATACAGAGGGCTATCCATGCCACGTACGCAAGGGGTGTGTCAAACCTAATTCACAAAAACTTTCCTTGTGTGATTGATGAAGTGTGTACAGACCAACAGGGTAAATTTGTCGTTGTAGTATTTACATTATGGTCTCAAAGATATATTGTGGTTGGACTATACATACCTCCACCTTTTTCACCTGATTTATAATATACGGTTATGGAGAAGGTTGCATTTTTCGGCCCAGGTAAACTACTAATAATGGGGGATTTTAATGCCACCCTGTCCCCGGACTTAGATAGACCTATCCCACCCAAACACCATAATAGAGATATATCTGTCTGGGCTCAGACAATGGGTCTAGAAGAGATCTGGTGGTGGAAACACCCTACCACCAGACTCTATTCATGCTTCTCCACATCCTATAAAACTGCATCACGCATAGATTTGGCTTTCTCTAATCTTGCTATGATGGCAGATGTGCTGGAAGCATCTTATCTGCCAAACGGGCTATCAGACCATAGCCCTTTGGCAGTGGTACTTCGCTCTCCTGCATCTAGAAGTGCTGCACTTTGGAGACTGGGAGCACACTGGGTTTCACATCCGGAGCTGACTGACACAATGCCCCCCCTATTTGCAGAGTTCTGGGAATGAAATGCAGAGTCCTCTTCTACTGGCAATGTCTGGGATGCATTCAAGGCCTACACTAAGGGGCAGTATATTTCGTCCATTGCACACGTTCAGAAACAGCAGTCACTTGAGACTCAATCACTACAGCAAGCGGTAACAAATCAGACATCTAAATACAGCTCAGATCCCAACCCTACTCAATTTGATTCATTGATGGCAGTGCAGAGAGAACTACACTTGCACTTATCTGAGGTCACATGACTTGAGGCCCTTAGAGGTAAACAGAGGTTTTTTTGAGCAGGGCGATAAAAATGGCCGTCTTCTGTCCATGTTGGCACAAAACGACCAATTGCTCACACTTGTCTCTGAATTGCAGACCTCTGAAGGTGAGAAGGTAACGGTCCCTTCGGAGATCCTGCAAACCTTCAGCACCCTCTAGAAAACCCTATATACGTCCACCTTAAACTCTGATTTTCAGCCTGAGAAATTGCAGGATCTGTTGGATCCACTGGCACTCGGTTGGCTTTCAGATCAAGAGTGGGAGATATTGGTTCAACCATTTATGGCCTTAGAGGTCCTGAACGCCATACACTCCTTCCCTCCTGGGAAGGCACCTGGGCCGGATGGCCTCCCAATTGATTTTTATAAGGCACACGGAGAATTATTAGCGCCTCTGCTGGCCCAACTTTAAACCACCTGTTTAGCTGATGGCAAATTACCAGATTTCATGTACCACGCGTACCTGACCTTAATATACAAATCTCCCAAAGACCCAACATCCTGCGCCTCTTACCGACCAATTGCATTACTAAATAATGACTTTAAAACTCTAACTAAATTATTGGCCCTTCGATTATATCCTCTCCTCCCCTCCTTAATAGATTCAGATCAAACCGGTTTTATGCCCCGTAGATCCACAGATGTAAACCTTAGAACAGTGGTTCTCAACCTGGGGGTCAGGACCTCCTTGGGGGTCGAATGACCATTTGCCAGGGGTCACCGAATGCTGAGCTGTTCCTGAAGCCCGCGCTGCTCTCCCAGCCTTTTTGCAGCCGCCCAGCAGGGCTGTCCCTGGAGCCTGTGAGAACAAAGAGACAGAGTGGTGCATCCTAAAATGTACCATAAGGGGTTTTAATACTGTACGAGTGGAAGGGACTCAGGGAGCACTAAATGTCCATGGGTTAGGGGCGCAAATTACTTGTCTTGCTCTGGGTGCTGACAACCCATGCTACAAAAATAATTTTACTGTTAGGGGTCCCCACAACTTGGGAAATTTTATCAAGGGGTTACAGTACTGTGAAGGTTGAGAACCACTGCATTAGAAGGTTGTTTACTAACATCCATGCTCAACACCACAACACAGGGTCGAGAGCGACAGCCTCACTTGACATGGAAAAGGCTTTCGACACCGTAGAGTGGCCCTTTTTGTGGGTAACATTACGTAGGATGGGATTTCCTTTAGTGTTTATCCGCTGGCTTCAAGTGATATATAAATGCCCCACCTCGTCGGTAAGACTGGGGGGAGGACTATCCGCCCCCTTTGAACTACATCAGGGAACTCGACAGGGCTGCCCTCTCTCCCCGGCCCTATTCGTTTTAGCCATTGAACCAGTGGCATTGCGTACCTTCCCTCATATCAGGGGTCTCCGTATTGGAGGAGAGGGTAGCCCTGTATGCAGACGACATGCTGCTGTTCCTCAATGACGCTGGCCCATCCCTGCAGGGTGCGTTGACTGTACTAACCACTTTTACGAAAGTTACTGGACTTAAGGTAAATTGGTCCAAATCCTTGTTATTTCCGATAGATCAAGCGGCTAGGTCTACATCCCCTCCGGACTGTCCCCTACAGTGGGTAGACACTTTTAAGTATTTGGGGGTTCACATATCTACACAAGCCTCAGACTTAATTTCTTTAAACCTAACCTCAATGCTTATAGACACTAAGACGAAACTTAACTCATGGCGTAAATTACCTCTGTCCGTTTGGGGGCAAGTGAATCTTATTAAAATGAAAATCATTCCCAAATACATCTATCTCCTTCGTCACTCCCCACAATGGGTACCCAGATCCTTTTTTGCATAACTTAACCAATTGTTCACATCTTTTCTGTGGGGTTCTTCGCCACCTAGATACGGACTGACTACCTTGATGAGGCCGACAATCCAGGGTGGTATGGCATTTCCTGATTGTTACAGATATTTTCTAGCTACCCAGCTGGTAACGGTGGCCTGGTGGCTACACCCTGATAAAACCAATTCATCCACAGTCCTTGGGGCCACAGTAGTGGGTTCCTTGGAGGCCCTCCAGTTCCTGGTCTTTAGAGGCCTTCGTGCCCCGTACCCCCTGACACCCTCTATGCGCACCACCCTGAGAGCATGGCGAGCAGGTCTAGAAATAGAAAAATATAAGCCGACAGAGAATTCCCCTAATGCCCCGATATGGCTACATCCAAATCTACCACATATCAATAAACTCCCAGATCCTTATGCATGGACCAAATACAACATAAAAACTCACAAATCACAACTCACAATCACAAATAGTATCATAAATGTCCTTATTACCCTTATCACAGCTTTCCTCCTTATATAATGTACCACATCACTACCAATTTCGTTATCTCCAATTGTCACATACCTTTGCCGCACATCTTTCACGTTTCACATGCACCATAGTTCAGTCGGGGCTGGAGAGAACACTTAGAACTAACAGTGCCGAGAAACCTACCTCGCAATTATATACAAATCTGGTCTCAATATCCTTGCCATCTCTAGATAAACTCTGGGCTCGCTGGCAACACGATATACCCACCCTAGATAATGATGATTGGGATGATGTGTGGGACTTCCCTTTTCGCTCTCTAGTCTCCATACGAGATAGATTAGTACAATTTAAAATCGTACACAGAGCATATTTCACTCCACATAGACTCCACATTATGAACCCTGCCTGCTCCGCTGAGTGTTGGAGGTGTGGAATCTCACCAGGAGATTTCTCACGCATATTCTGGCGCTTCCCTGGAATTCAGCAATATTGGACGGAGGTACTTGACATGATAAACAGAGTCGCACTAACCACACTGCCACAGGTAATGGAGGTTTGTCTTTTGGGACTGATTGAAACGCTTGTACCGACCATAGCAAAAACGTACACTAGTGGGGTTACTTTTTTACACCCGGAAGAAAATTGCCATGCAATGGAAGAAAACCCAACCCTCCCTCTTTGATGCAATGGAAGCGTTTGGTCAATGATAATCTCCCCCTATACAAGGACACATACACGAATAGAGGATGCCCAATGAAATATGAAAGGTCTGGCGTAACTGGTTAGCTGAGCCAGAAACGGCCCAATTAAGACTGGGTAATAATTTGCGATGATATGAGTTGGGGTCTTGTAGATCGAACTGGAGAGGGTTTTCAATTCCATGAGGCTGCGAGTCGGGAATGCACGGGGTGCACGCACCACCTTGATAACTACTGATGTAATACACACCTAACGCCCATAGAAATGTATTATAATTGATTGGACTGTAATACGGTTGTATCATAGCACTTGTGTTGTATGTGTTTGTTTGTACTGAAACGCAATAAACATAATTTTTTAAAAAAAAGGCCTAAAATCTATCGCATAGTTTGGTAAACATGATAACTTTTGCGCAAACCAATCAATATGCGCCAATTGGTATTTTTACCAAAAATATGTAGCAGAATATAAATTGGCCTAAACTAATGAAGAAATTAGATTTTTAAACCGCCCCACTAGTGGCCGAATAGCGCAGCTAAAACAGCGCTAAAAATAGCGCCGGGGTTTGAAGTGGTTAAAAGGAGAAGTATTGCCAAAAGCTTTTTTTGCCTATACTTCTGCTATGGATCACAGAAGTGCAGTTTGTTCTGCACTTCTGTGACCCCTTTTCAGCCAACAGAGGGCTAAAGCCTGCTGTCAGCTGACGTCACTGAGCTGGTCCAGGCTCTGAAAAAATCCCGACCATATAAATCGGGATTCACCCAGCAGCCTGGTCCGGCACCTGTCTCAACCTCTCAGCGATTAGCCAAGAGCCTGAGCCAGCTCTCCTGCCCCCACCACAGCCAGCGCTCCAGTGAGTGCAGGAGGCTAGAGCAGAGAGCCACTGACTGACAGTCCCCAGCTCTCTGCTCAGAACAGAGGAGGAGGACTGAGCGAGCATGTTTGATCTAGAGCCGGTGGGGGACCTATGAGAGTATAAATGTTTTTTGTTTACAAAGTCCATACTTCTCCTTTAAGGTAAAAAACATCCCACTACTTGTTCTGGCCACCTTTCCCCCTTCCCTAAACACTTACCGGTCTCCTCTCACGATCCAGTGCTGTCCCATCTGAAGAAGCATTGCTCCCTCTTCATGGGTTCACAAGAAAACTGTTGCTGTCAGTCCAAATCCTTTGAGACGGTAGCAGGGGGCGTGACCGAGCCAAGCTATGTGTGTCTATGGACGCACACAGCCTGGCTCCGGAGCGAGCCTGCACAGGTGCCCCCTTAGAGCATGGCAGAGAGCAGGAGTGGAGAGCACTAGCAGGGGACTCTAGGAGAGGTGGTAAGGGACCACTCTGTCCAATATCATTTCACAGAGTATGTAAGTATAACATATTTTAAAAAATAATAATAATTACCTTTAAAGCGGCACTAACCCCCCCCAAAAAATGCAATATTTTGCATATTGCATAAATGCACTAAAAAAAGTTAAGCCAAACTCGAGCTCACACTGTAGTTACAGCAACAGTTTTTTTTCTTTTGAGATAAAGATTTTGCAGCAATAAATAAAAGCGGATCATTGTATCACTGTAAGCACTCCTGTCAGTGGTAAATGTTTTTTCTCAACACTTATAACTGATACATTTGCTGGACAGCTTGTTCTGTTGAAAAACTTACTGGCAGGATCACCAGGTGAAAATAACAGAAAGAAAGCCTAAAAAAGAAAAACAAAATGCAGCCATCACATCTAAGAACAAGTAAGCTGCAATATAACAAATGTTTGCTTTTGGTTTAAATACCATTTTAAAGTGGTTGTGAAGGCTGAATGTTTTATACCTTCATGCATTCTATGCATGAAGGTAAAAAACCTTCAGTGTGCAGCTCCCCCCTCAGCTACCCTAATACTTACCTAAGCCCAATCTCAATCCAGCGATGTTGTACATGATATTTGTGGCTCTCCCGGGTCTATCCCTCCTGATTGGCGGAGATGCAGTAGCAGGAGCCGTTGGCTCCAGCGGCTGTCAATCAAAGCCAGTGAGGCGGGAGTGGGGGGGCTGGGGTTGGGCCGTGCTCTCTGTGCCTTATCGACGCAGTGAGTGGGCTTGGGAGTGAACAAACACAAAAACACACACAAAAAACACAAGAGTGCCCCCACAGCATTCGGCTTGCCATGGGGGCACTCCACAACTAAGAGGGGCCCAGAATGCCTGCGGGGAACCCGAGAAAAGGAGGATCGGGCTGCTCTGTACAAAAACCATTACACAGAGCAGGTAAGTATGACTTTCTTTTTCATAAAACTTTTTACTTTACAATCACTTTAATCCTTGTTTTGCCTCCCTGGTGTTTGCGTTCACTCTACTTCCACCCTAGACAATACATGCATACATTTTTCATCTTAGTTCTAATATTCTTTTACGTCTACCACTTTTCTATTAGCCATTACAGAACCTGAAAGTTGATATTAGAACTGATCAATTTTTCAATTCCTTTAAATTAAACCTGGGTCTTCTAAGACAAGTGGAAA